>CM038678.1:186218591-186818591 GCA_021605205.1 Aegilops longissima | reverse complement strand
GGCTCCTGGCCCCTAGGTGTGTGCGTGCGATGGCCTTGGCCTTGGCCTTGGCCGGTGGCTGGTCGGCTTGGGCCCAAGGCGCTGCATATATTTTTTTAACAAAATTTCACAGAACAAAAACAAAAACAAAATAATTAAAACTTTTATATAGGCATATAATATATCAAAATTTGCAGAAAAATATTTCCTACAAGATGAACATTATTCTAATGTCAAATAAAATCCACACAAATTTTAATAATTCACACAGTGCTACTGGTCCAATAAAAATCATTTTAAAATACCAAAATGACTTCAAATTAATTTCTCTCAATTTTCTGATGTAGGGAATCATGTTACCCTATTTTCCATATATTTTGTTTTTGGAGAAAATAATTTGAATAAAACTCAAATAACTCCAATTGGAAATAAATTCAAAAGAACTTTGAATTTAATTCTTTTAAAACTCCCAACTCATATTTCATATGTTTTGAAGAAGTCATTTTATCTTCGCTCGTGAAAATCATTGAGTTGCATAAAGTTTCAGAATTGGAAAATATTTTCAACACCCCTTGTCATTTAAATAAATGGAAGAAGTCATGTCATCTTCTCTCCAGGGTTTTGTGATGAAAAGAATTTGAATTCCCGGAGATCATAAAAGAAAAATGAAAGTTTGGGAAAGTCCTTTAATTCCCTCTCATTTAACCTTCAAAAAGTTTCGAATTTCACTCAATTTCACTCAATCATTCAGACAACAATCAAACAAACAATCAAAACTATTTATTTAATATAACATTCCAAAATTTAGAATTTTGGGATGTTACAAATCTACCACACTTAAAATGAATCTCGTCCCCGAGATTCGAAGAGGCTAGCAAGAAATAGGTTAGGGTTTGGGGGTCTTCTCAAAAATCCATCGATCGTCTCCGGGTCTCGGGTGCTACCACCCTTAGAAGCATTGTTACGGTTCCATCAAAACTCATATACTCCATCCTTATTCTTGGCGGTCGGTCTTCTCGATATTAAGGATAATTCCTTCTCTGGGCTCTTCCGTAGTGGCATAACCTTTTCCTCAATTCTTTTGTCTTTTACTCTTGGTAAGGTTATTCCAGACTGGTCTTCATAATCGATAGGTCTCGCGCCAATGCTAAACAACTATCGATATCTCATGGTGGTCAACAATTTATGGTTTCTCCTGCAGAAATGGGTCAGGTTGATCCTCACCGTATATCCTACGGTTGGCAACAACGCCTTGTACAAGGGGAAAATGCTTATACCATTCTAAGGTTCAACAAGGTTTAATATCGTCGTCACTCTACTATAGGTAGGTCACTCAGATTTACCATCCCATACAGCAAAGCGAATAATAAGAGTAAGTCGGTATGGTGATCAATCCTTCCCGCACCCAAATCATTACCTTGTACATGGTTTAGCGAATCTCGCATTCTAACACTCGATCATCCTCACAAGCATTGCAGAATTTCTCTTGTCGACGAACCAAGTTCGGAAAATCCATTAATTCTGCAGGCCAAACAAACATCTATCGTTCCTTAACAACTCTCAGGTTTTGCGTAAACTTCTATAGAATCGTCGGTTGATCAAATCGTAGTCTATTCCCAAAATTTCTTTCTCCAGTGGGTACTTGATCCTTATTAATTCTTGGGCCTGTGGGTTATGGCACACTTCAACACTAGTGCAGCTTTAACTCATCCTTGGGGTAACTCTCTTGTTCCATATTACACATCCTTTAAATCCAGTAGTACTCTATTTCTTCATACCATCATATCAAAAGCAAAACTCCAACTTTTTTTTTCCTTCGAACTACAGTCCGTGGAATATATATTTTCTTATCCATTAGTCTAGTCTTCTTCATAGGGTACTACCACCCTAAAAATGAAATTCACAAATCCATCCATAGACCATATTTCTCATATCCTCGAAAATGGTCAAAATCTTTGTTCATAGAGTAACAACTCATACAATTAAACATATGAAAACACGTCACCTTAACTTTATTGATTTCATGAATCCATTACAAGCTCTGAGCACCCATTACATAACTCAACTCATTGAACTCATGAAAATGAAATTGCTTTCTACTACTCTTGTTTCCAATATTAAAATTCCAACTACTCAACTCCAGCTTTCATCTTGTTGTGACATTTAGTAGCATAATGTCCTGCTTCCTTGCAGCGAAAACAAATGACTTCGACATGTCTCGGGCTTCTTTGTGATTATGTAGGCTCCTTGGATTCTTGGCTTCTTTTACGGACATTTACTAGCGTAATGACCTAAATCCTTGCACCTGTAACAAGTGATATGACTCAGGTCCTTCTCTGCGAAAATTGTGTTGTTCTGGGTTGCCTTCTTTTCTCTTCCCGGATTTCTCTGTAATGATCGAGCTTCTATTTCCGAGGGTCAAACTTCACTTCTGCTGTCGGGAAATCTCTGAAATATTCTTCTCTTTCCTTGGTACAATCTCGGGAAAATGTCCTTCTTCTCCACATGAATAGAAAGCGTTGGAGTAAAATCTGTTGAGGCCTTCTCCATCGTGGTCTTCAACACATTCCTTCATCACAGGTTCTTTCATAACTTCTCGGAGGGCTTCTTTCATTCCTTCTTCCTGCTCCTGAATAGTTTGTTGCACCATGGGGTAAATGTGACCTTGGGTCGGGTAGTGGGTGGTTCCTTCACACAAGAAACAAGTCACCGACTAGTTGGGCATTCCTCACTGGGTGTTTCTCCTCACAATGAGGGCATCCATCCTTGTGTTCCTCCCGGTGTGTCCTATTTCTCCGCAAATCTTGCAGGCACAAGGTTTCTTCTTGGTTATCGTAGTGCTTCCGGATGAGACGTGATCTCAACAGGGTCTTCTTGAATTCCTCCCAAGTCTTTGCTCCATTCCATCCCTGTATATCTTGATGCATCTGCCACCATGTTGCAGCACTTCCTTCAAAGTCTTCAAGAGCGTCGATACTTCATTCTTCCTTGAAACCAAATTGCTCCCGAAGTGATTCTCCATGTTCAATCCATAGCTCGCCTCCGGCTGAGCCTTGATCTAGAGAATATCAGTCCAACTTCATTCATCATCTATGGGGTCCAAAAGTTTTGGAATGAGATATGAGAGAGGTGGGGAGGATATACACACAATACAAACAATAGTTTTGAAGAAACGGGTTTTACTTTGTGGCTGTCGAAAACATCAAACAAATGACAGCTCACAAATCGCCGCATCTAACGTAAGTGTGTAACAGGGTTTGGTCTTCTAAAGGTCAAATAATTCTTCAGAACTTCAAATTCTTCAAGTCTTCGAGTCTTCAATTGTTGCAGCTGCAATTCTTCCAACGCATGGTGAAATCCTCTTTACTCTAAAATGGCCATCGGTTGTCCGATATCTTTACTTCTTGGGCGGCTTCAGCTTGATCCTCCGTGTGGTCAAAAGGAAAGGGTATATTCTAACTATTTGAGGTGAGAGGGTCTATTTGATAAAATCAGAAAAGATGAGAAGTAAGAGTCTTTTGAAAATAAAGTTTTGATATATCCTGTCCAAGGGCTTTTCGATTTCTAGGGTCACGTCCTACAGTCAACATGTGCTCGATACCATATCAGAAGCGACCGACCTCGACGGTCAAGCCTCGTGTTCTTGTGCCATCCTCGGATCAGTATGTTGGCACACACAGTAGATCAATGTATATATCAAAGTGCAATCACATGTATAATTAACGTAAAACTGATATATACCTCATAAGTCACAGCGGAAACATATAGTCGGGTGTGGAGTTCCATCAACGCCATCGGCAGGTTGAGTGTAGACCGTAACCCTGTATCGTAACTCTTACTCGTCGAGGAATTATCTGCAACATGATACGTTGCAGCCGTGTAGGTCAGTACATTGAATGTACCGGCAAGATCACAACATGAGAAAACAGATGATAAACTATACTATATGCAATATGGCTTTGTGGCTCAGATTCGAGTTTTGTTTGCGTAAAAGCTGGTTTTATTTTCCTACATCAAAGGAATAAATGAAGTCTGTACTATGGAGTTTTCTATCATGACATGGTTCCGCCAACCGATGTCTCATAGCCCAAAATCATCATAAGTTGCCCACAATTAAGTTATCAATCCGTGTTGAGAGTTCCGAGATAGATCCAAGTCCAGATGCTCAAATTGTCCGTAATCGGGACACGGCTAATCGATTAGGTTTAAACCCTCTGCAGAGGTTTGTACACTTTACCCGCAAGATTCGATCCCTCTCTTTATGTTCTCGCACTTCAGGGTGTTTGAGAACAAGATGACCAAACATGGTCTTCGAAGAGTTCCTCGACCACCGTCCGGTGCTCATCCAATCCTACCGTAGTTCTACATCTGCTAGCACGGTCCCAGCCAGATCACAACTAAGGTCAACCAAGCGAGCCCATAGTGACTTGCGGTTGCATGTAAGCTTCGGGCATGAAGTATTCTTCCGTCTCTTTGAGTCTGGGTGAAGCTTTCGCAAGATTTCATGGCGCTTCTCCATGCATCCCGGCCAACCACTGGTTTCTCCAGGGTGCCCGTCAACCGTCCTTCACCCAGTAGTGTGTATTGAATTCTTGTCTCGAGTCTTGAAGTCTTGAGGCCTTGAAGATGCAGTCCTTGCAGATTCCATCATGGAGTTGTCATCATTGACGTAGATCCTCCATTCTCACACCACTCCCGAGCACTCATACCAACCCCGTCTACTATAGCGTAGCATTAAAATAAATAACGTCACGGGCTTGGTAACAGGGTGATGGGTTCCTACCTCATGCATACTACTCAACTACAAGGATTCAATGTCACTACTGGAGGGTTGTTGCAAAGATGCCACTAAATGCAATAAAACATAGGTATGAAAGCATGGTCAAAGTGAACTTGCTCGGTAATACTTGATGAAGATAACAACGCCAGTCGAAAATGACTTGGTAGAACTAATCGTCACTCCGTTGAAAATCTGTATAGTCAAACATAGCATACACATAAGCAATCATTCTAGCAAGCAATACTAACACTCAAAATAACAATTAAAACAAAAAAACTCAATAATAAAACTCCAACAAAGTCCAAAGAAGCTTCAAATAAAACTAGAAAGAAAAACTACTAACTAAAATCTATGACTTTGCTACAAGCATCTAACATAGTTTTGCCCTAATTAAAAAAAACTTAACAGCAATTAAAACACTAAACTAATAATTTAACAGAAAATAAAAAGTAAAACAACTAAGTTAACAGAAAGTATTTTTTCATAAAATTTTATTTGCAAAAAGAAACAAATAAAAAGCTTTTATAAAACTCTAACTATGACCTATAGAAGGTTTCATACAAAACTAAGGAAAATAAATTTTTAAAATAAAAATAAAATTTTCTCCTGTTTTCTAATAGAAACACAACTAATTTTGTCAAAAGTGACAAAAAGAAATAATTTAAAACTAATAAAACAATAAAGAAAAAGCTAAAACAGAACTAATAATAAAACAGTACTGTTTTGCTAAAAACCTAATTTAAATTAACCTAGAAATAAAATACTAAATACTACTGGATAAACAAAGGTCCTAGAGACCAGGAGCAAAAAGAATCGGTCAAAAATAATATTCCTAACTCAAAATAGCTCAAATTTAGTGATTTGAGAAAATTCATACAAACACATATTTAAACTGCTCAAATGTGAAATAAAATTGAACTAACAGAAACTTCAGCAAATTTGTGACACATAGCAATTGGAATCACTCAAAAATACTAAAAACTCTACAAGATATGAATTTTCTAAGATTGCTATTTTCTGAAAAAAATGAATTACGGGATTTCGTGGATCTCACCGGAGTAGTCGTCGGAGTTGGGGAAGAAGATCGGATCCGATGTTGCGGTTGCTCCTAAATGAAAGGAGATCACGGGACGGTGGAGAGGAGATCATATAAACCTCAGGAAAGGTCGAGGGCGCGGCGGCAGCACTTGGCGGCGGCGGTGGCAAGCGGCGGCGGTGGCTAGCTGCTGCTGCTTGGAGAGGAGAGGAGAGGAGAGGTGTTGGTTTGATGTGTTGGAGGGGGGTGGTTGGGTATTTATATTGGGGAGGGAGGGCTTTGCTTGGGGTAGGGACAAGAAATAGACTAGGATTAGGAAACAAAGAGGAAAAGATCTAGAAACAAATCGGAATAAGCGGAATAACGAACGGGATCAAATCCTACTAGGATTTGTAAAGAATAGGAAACCTGGGCTCCTGGCCCCTAGGTGTGTGCGTGCGATGGCCTTGGCCTTGGACTTGGCCGGTGGCTGGTCATGGCTTGGGCCTTTGGCCCAAGGCGCTGCATATATTTTTTTTAACAAAATTTCACAGAACAAAAACAAAAACAAAATAATTAAAACTTTTATATAGGCATATAATATATCAAAATTTGCAGAAAAATATTTCCTACAAGATGAACATTATTCTAATGTCAAATAAAATCCACACAAATTTTAATAATTCACACAGTGCTACTGGTCCAATAAAAATCATTTTTAAAATACCAAAATGACTTCAAATTAATGTCTCTCCAATTTTCTGATGTAGGGAATCATGTTACCCTATTTTCCATATATTTTGTTTTTGGAGAAAAATAATTTGAATAAAACTCAAATAACTCCAATTGGAAATAAATTCAAAAGAACTTTGAATTTAATTCTTTTAAAACTCCCAACTCATATTTCATATGTTTTGAAGAAGTCATTTTATCTTCGCCGTGAAAATCATTGAGTTGCATAAAGTTTCAGAATTGGAAAATATTTTCAACACCCTTGTCATTTAAATAAATGGAAGAAGTCATGTCATCTTCTCTCCAGGGTTTTGTGATGAAAAGAATTTGAATTCGGAGATCATAAAAGAAAAATGAAAGTTTGGGAAAGTCCTTTAATTCCTCTCATTTAACCTTCAAAAGTTTCAATTTCACTCAATTTCACTCAATCATTCAGACAACAATCAAACAAACAATCAAAACTATTTATTTAATATAACATTCCAAAATTTAGAATTTTGGGATGTTACAGGGGCCGAGGAAGACGTGGCACACGCGTACTCGTTAGAGGTGTAGCGCGTACTGGGACGAAATGTCCCAGTCCGAGCCCGAGTAACCACACCAATGGGAGGTGCGGCTGTAGCCGGCGGAGCCGAGAGGGGGACCGGCGAGGAGGAAGTCAAGCCGGTCTCCGAAGACTCCGAGGGGCCACCCACGGCGGCTGAAGGGGCCGCGGCAACAGGGGCGGCCGAAGGTGCCGCGGCGGCGGGGACGCCTGAGGGGGCAGCCACACCCGAGGCGCCATGGGAGGGCGGCCGCGCCGGAAGCGCGGGCAGGGCCGGGCTTAGTGCTCGGCGTGGCGTAGGGGGAGACTCGCCATAGGTGGTGGCAGGGGCGAGCCGCGCTACGGGAGACGCCGACGGTACCTGCTGAAACGGGAACACCAGCTCATCAAAGTACACATGCCGCGAAGTGAAGACGCGGCGGGACACTGGATCATAGCACCGGTAACCTTTGGTGTTGGGAGTATAACCGAGGAAGATGCAAGGAACTGACCGGGGAGCGAGTTTTTGAGGGGTGGTGGATGCGGTGCTAGGGTAACAGAGACACCCAAAAATGCGAAGACCATCATAGGATGGAGCCACACCAAAGAGGAGATGGTGAGGAGAATAGTTCCAGCGAGGACGACACATGCGGATGTTAATGAGAAGGCTGGCAGTCACGAGAGCGTCCGGCCAGAACCGAGGAGGCACGTTGGAGTGGAAGAGCAACATGCAGACACATTCATTAAGAGTGCAGATGACGCGCTCGGTGCGGCCATTCTGCTGTGACGTGTAGGGGCAAGTGAGCCGAAAAATAGTGCCATGTGACGCAAGGAGATTGCGGACGGCAAGGTTGTCCAACTCTTTTCCGTTGTCAGTTTGCAAGGCAAGAGTAGGACAACCAAACTGTGTGGTGACATATGAATAAAAAGCGGTGAGTGTGGCAAAAGCATCGGACTTGCGACGGAGAGGAAATATCCACACATAATGGGAAATATCATCCAATATCACCAAATAGTATAGATAACCCGTGTTGCTTGCAACGGGGGACGTACAAACATCACTATGCAATAACTGAAAAAGAAAAGTGAAAATGTTTGTAGACTCGCTAAAGGGAAGACGAACGTTGTCGGTGTCAAAATCGGCCGTTCTCGGGTAGGGGGTCCCGAACTGTGCGTCTGAGGATCGAAGGTAACAAGGGACATGGGGAACACAATGTTTACCTAGGTTTGGGCCCTCTTAATGGAGGTAAAACCCTACGTCCAACTTGATTGTATTTGATGAGTATAGGGGTTACAAGAGTTAATCTACCTCGAGATTGTAATGGCTAAACCCTAGATGTCTGTATGAATTTTGATGGCCTATGTCGGTGTCAAAACAGGCGGATCTCGGGTAGGGGGTCCCGAACTGTGCGTATAGGATCGATGGTTATAGGAGATAGGGGACACGATGTTTACCCAGGTTCGGGCCCTCTCAATGGAGGTAATACCCTACTTCCTGCTTGATTGATCTTGATGAATATGAGTATTACAAGAGTTGATATACCTCGAGATCGTAATGGCTAAACCCTAGAAGTCTAGCATGTATGACTATGGTAATGAGTCTCTGCTTTCCGGACTACGCCCTCCGGTTTATATAGACAACGGAGGGATCTAGGGTTACATAGAGGCGGTTACATAAGAAGGAATCTTCATAGCCGATCGCCAAGCTTGCCTTCCACACCAAGGAGAGTCCAATCCGGACACGGGTACAGTCTTCGGCCTTCATGTCTTCACAGCCCATCAGTCCGGCCAATGGATAACATGCCGGATGCCCGAGGACCCCTTAGTCCAGGACTCCCTCAGTAGCCCCCGAACCAGTATTCAAGAACGAGGTGTCCGGCACACAAATTGTCTTCAGCATTGCAAGGCGGGTTCCTCCTTTAATGATTGCCAAGTAGTGTATTCGGCCGTAGATTCAATGTCTCCCCTCGACTTCTGCGCGTTTAATAACCTCGTCCTCCACGTGCCGAGTGAATGCAGGGGGTCAGGGTATTTTTGCAAACAATACCCCGTTTAGGCCAGGAAGAGCGCCTATTTAAAGAGATTGGATCTTGGATCCATTCAACATCTCGCGGAAGAAAATCTCCAAAGACTACTAGGAGAAGCCATTCCTGAAGGAAATATGCCCTAGAGGCAATAATAAAGTTATTATTTATTTGATTATTTCATGATAAATGTTTATTATTCATTCTAGAATTGTATTAACCGAAAACTTAGTACATGTGTGAATACATAGACAAACAGAATGTCACTAGTATGCCTCTACTTGACTAGCTCATTGAATCAAAGATGGTTAAGTTTCCTAGCCATAGACATGAGTTGTCATTTGATTAACGGGATCACATCATTAGAGAAAGATGTGATTGACTTGACCCATTCCGTTAGCTTAGCACTTGATCGTTTAGTATGTTGTTGGTGCTTTCTTCATGACTTATACATGTTCCTATGACTATGAGATTATGCAACTCCCGTTTACCGGAGGAACACTTTGTGTGCTACCAAACGTCACAACGTAAATGGGTGATTATAAAGGTGCTCTACAGATGTCTCCTAAGGAACTTCTTGAGTTGGCGTATATCGAGATTAGGATTTGTCACTTCGATTGTCGGAGAGGTATCTCTGGGCCCACTCGGTAATACACATCACTATAAGCCTTGCAAGCATTGTAACTAATGAGTTAGTTACGGGATGATGTATTGCGGAACGAGTAAAGAGACTTGCCGGTAACGAGATTGAACTAGGTATTGAGATACCGACGATCGAATCTCGGGCAAGTAACATACCGATGACAAAGGGAACAACGTATGTTGTTATGCGGTTTGACCGATAAAGATCTTTGTAGAATATGCAGGAGCCAATATGAGCATCTAGGTTCCGCTATTGGTTATTGACCGAAGACGTGTCTCGGTCATGTCTACATAGTTCTCGAACCCGTAGGGTCCGCGCGCTTAAAGTTTCGATGATAGTTATATTATGAGTTTTTGCGTTTTGATGTACCGAAGGTAGTTCGGCGTCCCGGATGTGATCACGAACATGACGAGGAGTCTCGAAATGGTCGAGACATAAAGATTGATATATTGGATGACTGTGTTCGGACAATGGAATGGTTTCGGGGAGTTTCGGACATATATCGGAGTACCGGGGGGTTACCGGAACCCCCCTGGGGAGTTTAATGGGCCAAGATGGGCCTTAGTGGAGAAGAGGAGGGGCGGCTAGGGCTGGCCCCGCGCCCCTCCCCCTCTAGTCCGAATTGAACAAGGAGGGGGGGGGGGCGGCGCCCCCTTTCCTTCCCCCTCTCTCCTTCCCTTCCTTTCCCCCTCCTACTCCAACTAGAAAAAAGAGGGAGTCCTACTCCCGATGGGAGTAGGACTCCTCCCTGGCGCACCCTCCCCTGGCCGGCCGCCTCCTCCCCCTGGTCCTTTATATACGGGGGCAGGAGCACCACTATACACAACAATTGATCTCTTGATCTCTTAGCCGTGTGCGGTGCCCCCCTCCACCATATTCCACCTCGATCATATCGTAGCGGTGCTTAGGCGAAGCCCTGCGTCGGTACCATCATCATCAGCGTCACCATGCCGTCATGCTGGCGGAACTCTCTCGTGAAGCTCTGCTGGATCGGAGTTCGCGGGACTTCATCGAGCTGAACGTGTGCTGAACTCGGAGGTGCCGTACTTCGGTACTTGGATCGGTCGGATCGTGAAGATGTACGACTACAACAACGGCATTGTGCTAACTCTTCCGCTTTCGGTCTATGAGGGTACGTGGACAACACTCTCCCCTCCCGTTGCTATGCATCACCATGATCTTGCGTGTGCGTAGGAATTTTTTTGAAATTACTACGTTCCCCAACAGTGGCATCCGAGCCAGGTTTTATGCGTAGATGTTATATGCACGAGTAGAACACAAGTGATTTGTGGGCGATACAAGTCATACTGCTTACCAGCATGTCATACTTTGGTTCGGCGGTATTGTTGGATGAAGCGGCCCGGACCAACATTACGCGTACGCTTACGTGAGATTGGTTCTACCGACGTGCTTTGCACATAGGTGGCTGGCAGGTGCCAGTTTCTCCAACTTTAGTTGAACCGAGTGTGGCTACGCCCGGTCCTTGAGAAGGTTAAAATATCACTAACTTGACGAACTGTCGTTGTGGTTTTTTATGCGTAGGTAAGAACGGTTCTTGCTTAGTTCGTAGCAGCCACGTAAAACTTGCAACAACAAAGTAGAGGACGTCTAACTTGTTTTTGCAGGGCATGTTGTGATGTGATATGGTCAAGGCATGATGTTTTTATTGTATGAGATGATCATGTTTTGTAACCGATTTATCGGCAAC
The DNA here is from genome assembly GCA_021605205.1 of Aegilops longissima. Lineage (NCBI taxonomy): Eukaryota > Viridiplantae > Streptophyta > Magnoliopsida > Poales > Poaceae > Aegilops > Aegilops longissima. Next base: position 186,807,187 of record CM038678.1, on the reverse strand, counting down.
TGGCAGGAGCCATATGGTTGTCGCTTTATTGTATGCAATGCAATCGCCCTGTAATGCTTTACTTTATCACTAAGCGGTAGTGATAGTCATAGAAGCAAAAGTTGGCGAGACGACAACGATGCTACGATGGAGATCAAGGTGTCGCGCCGGTGACAATGGTGATCATGAAGGTGCTTCGGAGATGGAGATCACAAGCACAAGATGATGATGGCCATATCATATCACTTATATTGATTGCATGTGATGTTTATCCTTTATGCATCTTGTATTGCTTTGATTGACGGTAGCATTATAAGATGATCTCTCACTAAATTTCAAGATAAACGTGTTCTCCCTGAGTATGCACCGTTGCCAAAGTTCGTCATGCCGAGACACCACGTGATGATCGGGTGTGATAAGATCTACGTTCATCTACAACGGGTGCAAGCCAGTTTAGCACACGCAGAATACTCACGCTAAACTTGACGAACCAGCATATGCAGATATGCCCTCGGAACACTGGAGACCGAAAGGTCGAGCGTGAATCATATAGTAGATATGATCAACATAGTGATGTTCACCATTGAAAACTACTCCATCTCACGTGATGGTCGGACATGGTTTAGGTGATTTGGATCACGTGATCATTTAGATGACTAGAGGAATGTCTATCTTGAAGGAAATATGCCCTAGAGGCAATAATAAAGTTATTATTTATTTCCTCATTAAATGTTTATTATTCATGCTAGAATTGTATTAACCGAAAACATGATACATGTGTGAATACATAGACAAACTTAATGTCACTAGTATGCCTCTACTTGACTAGCACATTGATCAAAGATGGTTATGTTTCCTAACCATAGACATGTGTTATCATTTGATTAATGGGATCACATCATTAGGAGAATGATGTGATTGACTTGACCCATTCCGTTAGCTTAGCACTTGACCGTTTAGTATGTTGCTATTGCTTTCTTCATGACTAATACATGTTCCTATGACTATGAGATTATGCAACTCCTGAATACCGGAGGAACACTTTGTGTGCTACCAAACGTCACAACGTAACTGGGTGATTATAAAGGTGCTCTACAGGTGTCTCCGATGGTACTTGTTGAGTTGGCATAGATTGCGATTAGGATTTGTCACTCCGATTGTCAGAGAGGTATCTCTGGGCCCTCTCGGTAATGCACATAACTATAAGCCTTGCAAGCAATGTAACTAATGAGTTAGTTGCGGGATGATGCATTACGGAACGAGTAAAGAGACTTGCCAGTAACGAGATTGAACTAGGTATTGAGATACCGACGATCGAATCTCGGGCAAGTAACATACCGATGACAAAGGGAACAACGTATGTTGTTATGCGGTTTGACCGATAAAGATCTTCGTAGAATATGTGGGAGCCAATATGAACATCCAGGTTCTGCTATTGGTTATTGACCAGAGACGTATCTCGATCATGTCTTCATAGTTCTCGAACCCGTAGGGTCCGCACGCTTAACGTTACGATGATAGTTTTATTATGAGTTTATAGTTTTTGATGTACCGAAGGTTATTCGGAGTCCCGGATTTGATCACGGACATGACGAGGAGTCTCGAAATGGTCGAGACATAAAGATTGATATATTGGAAGCCTATATTTGGATATCGGAATCGTTCCGGGTGATATCGGAATTTTACCGAAGTACCGGGGGGTTACCGGAACCCCCCGGGGGTTAATGGGCCTACATGGGCCCTAAGGGAGAAGAGGAGGGCCGTCCAGGGCAGGCCGCGCGCCCCCTCCCCCCTAGTCCGAATAGGACAAGGAAGGGGGGCGGCGCCCCCCTTTCCTCTTTCCCCCTTCCCCCTTCCTTCTCCAACAAGGCAAGAGGGGGGAGTCCTACTCCCGGTAGGAGTAGGACTCCTCCAGGCGCACCCCTAGGGGCCGGCCACACCTCTCCCCTCCCTCCTTTATATACGGGGACAGGGGGGCACTCCATGACACACAAGTTGATCTTCGTGATTATTCCTTAGCCGTGTGCGGTGCCCCCCTCCACCATATTCCACCTCGGTCATATTGTAGCGGTGCTTAGGCGAAGCCCTGCGTCGGTAGGACATCATCACCGTCACCACGCCGTCGTGCTGAAGGAACTCTTCCCCGACACTTTGCTGGATGGGAGTCTGGGGATCGTCATCGAGCTGAACGTGTGCTAGAACTCGGAGGTGCCATAGTTTCGGTGCTTGATCGGTCGGGCCGTAAAGACGTACGACTACATCAACCGCGTTGTTATAACGCTTCCGCTTTCGGTCTACGAGGGTACGTGGACAACACTCTCCCCTCTCGTTGCTATGCATCACCATGATCTTGCGTGTGCGTAGTAATTTTTTTGAAATTACTACGTTCCCCAACAGTGGCATCCGAGCCAGGTTTTATGCGTAGATGTTATATGCATGAGTAGAACACAAGTGAGTTGTGGGCGATACAAGTCATACTGCTTACCAACATGTCAATACTTTGGTTCGGCGGTATTGTTGGATGAAGCGGCCCAGACCAACATTACGCGTACGCTTACGCGGGATTGGTTCTACCGACGTGCTTTGCACATAGGTGGCTAGCGGGTGTCAGTTTCTCCAACTTTAGTTGAACCGAGTGTGGCTACGCCCGGTCCTTGCGAAGGTTAAAACAACACTAACTTGACGAACTATCGTTGTGGTTTTGATGCGTAGGCAAGAACGGTTCTTGCTAAGCCCGTAGCAGCCACGTAAAACTTGCAACAACAAAGTAGAGGACGTCTAACTTGTTTTTGCAGGGCATGTTGTGATGTGATATGGTCAAGACATGATGCTATATTTTATTTTATGAGATGATCATGTTTTGTAACCGAGTTATCGGCAACTGGCAGGAGCCATATGGTTGTCGCTTTATTGTATGCAATGCAATCGCCCTGTAATGCTTTACTTTATCACTAAGCGGTAGCGATAGTCGTAGAAGCATAAGATTGGCGAGACAACAACGATGCTACGATGGGGATCAAGGTGCCGCGCCGGTGACGATGGTGATCACGACGGTGCTTCGGAGATGGAGATCACAAGCACAAGATGATGATGGCCATATCATATCACTTATATTGATTGCATGTGATGTTTATCCTTTATGCATCTTATCTTGCTTTGATTGACGGTAGCATTTTAAGATGATCTCTCACTAATTATCAAGAAGTGTTCTCCCTGAGTATGCACCGTTGCGAAAGTTCTTCGTGCTGAGACACCACGTGATGATCGGGTGAGATAGGCTCTACGTTCAAATACAACGGGTGCAAAACAGTTGCACACGCAGAATACTCAGGTTAAACTTGATGAGCCTAGCATATACAGATATGGCCTCGGAACACGGAGACCGAAAGGTCGAGCGTGAATCATATAGTAGATATGATCAACATAGTGATGTTCACCATTGAAACTACTCCATCTCATGTGATGATCGGACATGGTTTAGTTAATTTGGATCACGTGATCACTTAGATGAACTAGAGAGATGTCTGTCTAAGTGGGAGTTCTTAAGTAATATGATTAATTGAACTTAAATTTATCATGAACTTAGTATAGTATTTTGCTTGTCTATGTTTGTTGTAGATAGATGGCTCGTGCTGTTGTTCCGTTGAATTTTAATGCCTTCCTTGAGAAAGCTAAGTTGAAAGATGATGGTAGCAACTACACGGACTGGGTCCGTAACTTGAGGATTATCCTCATTGCTGCACAGAAGAATTATGTCCTGGAAGCACCACTGGGTGCCAGGCCTGCTGCAGATGCAACTGACGACGTTAAGAACGTCTGGCAGAGCAAAGCTAATGACTACTCAATAGTTCCGTGTGCCATGCTTTACGGTTTAGAACCGGGTCTTCAACGACGTTTTGAACGTCATAGAGCATACGAGATGTTCCAGGAGTTGAAGTTAATATTTCAAGCAAATGCCCGGATTGAGAGATATGAAGTCTCCAATAAGTTCTATAGCTGTAAGATGGAGGAGAATAGTTCTGTCAGTAAACATATACTCAAAATGTCTGGGTATAATAATCACTTGATTCAACTGGGAGTTAATCTTCCTGATGATAGTGTCATTGACATAATTCTTCAAATCACTGCCACCAAGCTACAAGAGCTTCGTGATGAACTATAATATGCAAGGGATGGACAAGACTATTCCCAAGCTCTTCGCAATGCTAAAGGCTGTGGAGGTAGAAATCAAGAAGGAGCATCAAGTGTTGATGGTCAATAAGACCACCAGTTTCAAGAAGAAGGCAAAGGGAAGAAGAAGGGGAACTTCAAGAAGAACAGCAAGCAAGTTGCTGCTCAGGATAAGAAAGTCTGGACCTAAGCCTGAAACTGAGTGCTTCTACTACAAGCAGACTGGACACTGGAAGTGGAACTGCCCCAAGTATTTGGCGGATAAGAAGGATGGCAAGGTGAACAAAGGTATATGTGATATACATGTTATTGATGTGTACCTTACTAATGCTCGCAGTAGCACCTAGGTATTTGATATTGGTTCTGTTGCTAATATTTGCAACTCGAAACAGGGACTACGGATTAAGCGAAGATTGGCAAAGGACGAGGTGACGATGCGCGTGGGAAATGGTTCCAAAGTCGATGTGATCGCGGTCGGCACGCTACCTCTACATCTACTATCGAGATTAGTTTTAGACCTAAATAATTGTGTAGGACCTTGAAGTATGTCTAGAGGGGGGTGATTAGACTACTTGACCAATTAAAAACTTAACCTTTTCCCAATTTTAGAGTTTGACAGATTGTAGCTATCTTAGGACAAGTCAAGCAATCATCACACAAATGAAGCAAGCATGCAAAGAGTATATAGGCAGCGGAAATTAAATCATGCAACTTGCAAGAAAGTAAAGGGAAGGGTTTGGAGGATTCAAATGCAATTGGAGACACGGATGTTTTTGGCGTGGTTCCGATAGGTGGTGCTATCGTACCTCCACGTTGATGGAGACTTCAACCCACGAAGGGTAACGGTTGCGCGAGTCCATGGAGGGCTCCACCCACGAAGGGTCCACGAAGAAGCAACCTTGTCTATCCCACCATGGCCGTCGCCCACGAAGGACTTGCCTCACTAGCGGTAGATCTTCATGAAGTAGGCGATCTCCTTGCCCTTACAAACTCCTTGGTTCAACTCCACAATCTTGTCGGAGGGTCCCAAGTGACACCTAGCCAATCTAGGAGACACCACTCTCCAAGAAGTAACAAATGGTGCGTTGATGATGAACTCCTTGCTCTTGTGCTTCAAATGATAGTCTCCCCAACACTCAACTCTCTCTCATAGGATTTGGATCTGGTGGAAAGAGGGTTTGAGTGGAAAGCAACTTGGGAAGGCTAGAGATCAAGATTCATATGGTAGGAATGGAATATCTTGGCCTCAACACATGAGTAGGTAGTTCTTTCTCAGAAATGGTAAGTTGGAAGTGTAGGTTCAGTCTGATGGCTCTCTCCACGAATGAAGAGGAGGTGGAGGGGTATATATAGCCTCCACACAAAATCTAACCGTTACACATAATTTACCAAACTGGGTGGGACCGATTCAACAGACTCGGTCGGACCGATTTAGTAAACCTAGTGACCGTTAGTGATTTTCGGTGGGACTGACATGCAACTCGGTGAGACCGATTCGGTTAGGGTTAGGGCTGTAGCGACCTGACCCAAAATCGGTCAAATCTCTGTGTCTGTACCATCCCAAGATCATGCTGGTACTCACAGTACATCGATAAAGTAATCAAAGTTCAATCACACCTGAATATCATTAAACGATTCTCATATAGAGTCTTTATTACAAGGAAATAAATTCGGCTCAAGGCCAACTCATGAGAAATAGACTAATAACACTGCGGAAGCGTCGAAGATAAGCGAGTCCATCCGACTCCAAAGGGCAATCGCCAAGCGCGGGCGTAGCCTCACTCCGATCGAATATATCTACGCAACATAATACGTTGCAGCCATGTAGGTCAGCTTTTGGAATAAGCTGGCAAGTCATGAAGAACAACAATAATAAACTTACTATCACTATATGCATTTTGGGTCCGGAGCTCTAAGTTTCATCATTTTGCGAAAAGCAAATTTTATCCTACTACAAAGGACTTGCTTGCAAATTACTACAATTGTTGGTAGTTATTGAGATGGTTCCGCCAACCAATATCTCGCTCCCAATTATTAAGTCATAAAACCCTCAAATTAATTCATTAGTTTTAGTGTTGAGATATCCGAATACTTCCAAGTTCCAGAGGCTCAAATGTCCGTAATCGGGGACACGGCTAATCGATTAGATCTTTAACTCTGCAGAGGTTGCGACTTTCCCGCAAGAATCATTCCCTCCTTTAAAGTCTTCGCACTTCATGGTGTTTGAAGACGGACTAATGAAACAGGTCTTCCAAAGAGTTCTTACGCCACCGCCGGTACCCATCCAATCCTACCGTTCGTCTACTTCTCGTAGTACCGCCCAGCCAGCGTCACTACTAGGGTCAACCCAGCCAGAGCCCATAATGGCTTGCGGCTGCACAGTAAGCTTCGGTCATGGGGCATCCATCCTTCTCTTCGTGGCTGGGTGAAGCTTTCCGCAGATGTCATGGCGCTTCTCCATGCATCCCGCCACCACTGGGTGCTCCAGGTGCCCGTCAACCGCCCTCCACCCAAGAGTGATTTTCGAAGTCCATCTTGATCATTGTAGTTCATGGGGTTGTCATCATCATTGACTCTCACATCTTGCTTATGAATTTCACTCATCCCAAATCCCGTCTACGAGCATAGCAAAGTAACTACTACGTCCCGTGGTCATGGTAACAAGGGAATTGGTTCATCCTACCACATGATACTACTCAAGTTTAATGACTTCAAGATTTCACTACTGCATGCATGGTGGGGTGGTGACAACTACTAATGCACAAAAACATAGGTATAGAAAATAACATGATCAAAACTTGCCTTGCTGATGATCCTCGTAAGCTAAAGAGTCGTAGTAGCAAGCTTCGCACTCCGGAAACTCTACCGAGACAAACAATAACACAATAAGCACAAAGCAATAGGATCACACAACATAACAAAAGTAACATAACACAACAAAACAACCAAAACCAAATCCAAAAAGGAAAACTCAAAGAAACCAATTCAAAGTTTTCCCTACTCCAAACAATAACTAAAATAGTTTTTATATAACAAAATTTCCTTAATATAACCTAATCATGGTTTTAAGTTAACTTAACAGAAAAGGTTTCACTAAGCAACTAGGAGCAAAAAGAATTAATTAAAAAGCTATTATAAAACTCATTTTAGGCCTAATCCAATTTCTATTAAGAAAATAATTTAAAACTTTTATTAATTATAAATAAAAGTTCATCTACTAAAGTGACAGAAACTAACCTAGAATAACTAATCACAAGTTAAAAATAAATTCATTTACTAATTAAAATATTAGGAAAAAGGAACTAGTTAATTAATTAGGATTAATAGGATTCTGCTTAAAACTAATTATTTATTAATCCTAAAATACCCAAGTTAATTTCTAGGGTTTGGCAATGTTAAAATAAAGTTGGGACAAAAGAATCATGCAAAAATAATTTTTCTAACTCAAGTTATAGCAGATTTACTATTCTGACTAAAACTAAATTAAAGCAATTTTATTTATTTTAACATAGCTAAATATATATTCTACAGAAATTACATAAAATTTGCAATCCAACAAAAAAGAATCATTCAAAATATTAAGCAGAATAAAAGATATGAATTTTGAAAACAGAAACTATTCTGCTAAAACAGAAAATCAAAATAAAAGAAAAAGGCCTAATGAGCCTATACTGTGCCCTGTGCGTTAGATAGCCTAACGGGCCCTAGGGTTAACTAAAACGAACCGGGCCTAAAAATAAAAAAACCTAACCTAAAAATAAACCGATTGGACCGGCCGGTTTTCTAAATAAAACTTACCCCTTCGGGGGTTCTAATCGAGGCCGTCGATTTGAGATCGGACGGGGGAGGGTGTTGTCGGTGGCTTACCGGAGTCCGGCGACGGCGGCCGGGGGCGAGAGTGCGTCGGGGCTTCCGGGCGTCGGGGAGGTCGAGGGAGTCGTCGGGAGGATGCGGGGGAGCACGGGGAGTGGTCTGGTGGCGTCGTTGGGGGTCGGGGTGGACTAGGGTGGCGACGGCGGCGACTTTGGCGGCGGGGAGAGCTTCGGGCTCCGGCGTGCTTCGGGAGAGAGAGGGAGAGGGGCTCCGGCGAGGCTAGGGGGGGAATGGGGTGCGGAGGGCTCGGCTTTTATAGCCTGGGGGTCGGCCTCGCTTCGGGAGGGGATCGGGGGCGATCGGGGATCCCGGATCCTTCGGGATCCGGCGATCTCCGGCGAGCTGCGTGGCGTGGGCGAGGGGGAAGAAGATGGGGCGGGGCCCACGGGTCAGAGAGAGAGAGGGAGGGGTGAGGCGAGCGGGTGGCCGAGGCCTAGGGATTCAGGTCGAGGGGTTGAGCTGGGCCGGCTCGGCTCGGCTGGCCTGGCAGGCAGTGGGCACTGGCCGGGGGCAAAGGGGGGGGTGCGGCACTGGGCTGGGCACAGAAGCGGCCTAGCTTTGGCGCCGAGGGATTTTTTCTTTTAAAACTTTATTTTTTAAATAAAACTAAAACAGAAATAAAACAATATCTATAAATATTTTATATAGGGTATATATATACCAAAATGATCAGGGGAATATTCCCTTTCATTTGAACATTTTTCCAAAGGCAAAATCCAAACTTTATAAAAATCCATTTTTTCCAAATTCAAATAAAATTCAGATTTGAATCCAAATCTTTTGGCATTGTTTCCTCGATATTTTTGGAGTGTCATGTTTGCTCCTCTCATACTTTTGATCAAGTATTTATCAGGCTTAGTTTTTGAAATGATTCCCACATGCCAAAGTTTGAAATTCAAATTCAAAACTCAAAATTCCCTGAAACTTCAAATGGCATTCAAATTCAAACAGGATGCATAGGATGCTTAGCTATAATTGTAAAACATTCCAAATAGGAAATTTGGGATGTTACAAACCTACCCACCTTAAGATGAATCTCGCCCTCGAGACTCGGGTTGGCTAGCAAATAGGTGTGGATGGTCTCAAGAAGATCTTCTTCGCTCCCCAGTGGCTTCTTCCTCGGTGTGGTGACTCCACAGTACCTTGCAAAATTTGATGACCTTGCTGCGGGTGACTCTGCTTGCAGTCTCGAGAATTCGGACGGGTTTCTCCTTGTAAGTCAGATCACTGTCAAGTTGTATGGCCTCTAGGGGCACTGTGTCTCTCAGCGGAACATCGGCCATGTCGGCATGGCACTTCTTCAGCTGAGAAACGTGGAAGACATCATGAACTCTGGACAATCCTTCCGGCAATTCCAACTTGTATGCAACTTCTCCACGACGTTCGAGGATTTTGTAGGGGCCAATGAATCGGGGTGCTAACTTTCCCTTGACACCAACCAAACATACTTGGCTTCCTTCTTCAACAGCTCAGTCATGGGCTTGGCAATCTTCGAGAAGTTCTCAATGAACCTCCGATAATATCCTGCGAGTCCGAGAAAACTGCGGATCTCCTTGATCGAGGTGGGTGACCGCCAATCGGTGATCGATTCAACCTTGGCGGGATCAACTGCTATTCCTTCTCCTGAAATAACATGTCCGAGGAATCCAACTTCCTTCACCAAAATTCACATTTGCTGAACTTGGCATACAACTGATGTTCTCGAAGTTTCTCCAGAACTAGTCGCAAATGTTCCTTATGTTCTTCCTCGCTCTTGGAGAAAATCAATATATCATCGATGAACACCACGACAAACTTGTCCAAATACTCCATGAACACCTTGTTCATCAAATTCATGAAGTATGCAGGAGCATTAGTCAATCCAAATGACATGACGGTATACTCATATAAACCATACCGGTAGTGAATGCTGTTTTGGGTATATCCTTTTCACGAATTTTCAAACGATGATACCCTTGATCGAAGATCGATCTTAGAGAATACCTTGGCTCCAACAAGCTGATCAAACAAGTCATTGATCATCGGCAGAGGGTACTTGTTCTTGATGGTTACTTCATTCAATGCACGATAATCCACAACCATCCTCAAGCTTCCATCCTTCTTCTCTACCAAAAGAACTGGGGCTCCCCAAGGTGATGAGCTTGGGCGAATATATCCTTTCTCCAATAACTCATTTATTTGATCCTTGATCTCTTTCAACTCATTCGTGGCATCCGATAAGGTCTCTTGGATATTGGGGCTGTGCCGGCAATAACTCGATCGAAACTCAATGTCCCCGTCTGTGGCATTCTGGTAATTCCTCCGAAACACATCGGAAAGTCTTGCACCATCGGCACTTCCTCCCGAACAACTCCCGTGAGGGAATGCACTGATTCTTCATCCGGCTGTGCTGGCTACATACTTGATCCTCTTACGCTCCGGGTGGTGAGCAGAATAGACTTCTGGGCACAAATCAATGTTCCTTCAAACTTTGACAACCAATCCATGCCTAGGATTACATCCAAGGTCCGGGTTTCCAACACTATGAGGTCCACGGAAATTTATGGTTCCCGATGTTGAGGGTTGCAGGACAGCCTACACCGCCATCATTTCTCCTCCTGCGAACCGACGCCGAAGGGGCTTCTAAGGGTTCTAGTGCGCAACCCGCATTTTTCCACAACTACCCTTGATATGAATGATCATGCGTTGCACCGAATCAAAGAGAACCAAAACTGAACGTGAATTCAAAAAAACTTACCAACCACAATTATTCGGTTGATCATAGACGTCCTCCACGCCGATGTGGTTCACCCGAGCACGAGGGAACGGATTTGGCTTCTTCACCGAGCCTCCATTGCCATTTCCATTCCTCTGCTTGGCCTCCGGCGTCGGTGGCGAGTGCCCCGTCTTCCGCACTTGAAGCTGGTGATGTGGCTCAGATCCTTGAGCCGGGCAGAACGGTGCTGATTGCCATTACCATTGCCATTGCCATTGCCATGGCCTGACTTGTTGTCCTGGCTGCGGTTGTTCCCATTTCCTCCATGGTTATGACCTCCATGGTTATGATGGGTGTGCCCTCCTGAGTACGGTGCATAGCGGGCTTCGCTGAGCTCTGAGTTGTGCTTCCCCGGCTGTACTTCCGCTATGCGACTTCTATCTGCTGCTGCTTGCCTTCAAGAATGGTGGCCTTGTCTACCAGCTCCTGGTAGTTGTTGAAGGTAGCCACAATAAGCTGCATGCTCAGTTCATCATTGAGTCCCTCAAGGAACTTCTCCTGCTTGGCGGCATCGGTGGCCACATCATCAGGGGCATAGCGAGCGAGCTTGCTGAATTCATCCACGTCTCGTGCCACAAGACGTTCCCCGGGCGCAAGTTGCGGAACTCACGCTTCTTGCACTCATGGCTCCAGTGAGACATGAGCGGTGCGGAAACTGCTGGAATTGATCCCAAGTGATGGCTCCAATGGGAAAAGTGGCGGTGTAATTCTCCCACCAAGAAGCTGCAGGTCCATCCAGTTGATGCGCGGCAAAGCGCACCTTCTCAGCATCAGTGCATCCAACGGTGACTAGCTCTCTTCCGATTTTGCGGAGCCAATCATCAGCCACAATCAGCTCAGTGCTACTAGAGAACACTGGCGGATTCAACCTCAGAAATCGAGTCAAGTTGTCCACAGTGGGTGGTGGCGGTGGCGGTGGATTGTTGGCGGTGTTGTTCTGATTCTGAATAAGGAGCTGCATCAGTGCATTCTGCTGCTGTAATAGCTGGGTGAGCTCCGGCGGGAAACCAGTGTCACGTCTCGGAGGCATCTGGTGTTTTTTTGGAGTGGGTGAGAAGATTAGAATAGAACAATGGTCTATGAGAAATACACTACCCATATGAATGCACAATCATAACACACCAATCATTTATTCATTCCACTCAAACATGGTTCAAACTCGATTACAAAAGCTCATGACTAATCGAAGGAAAACATCGGCCTAACGATCGATTTAAAAAGTAAAAGATAACATGGTGGTCGACTAAAAGTCTTCATCGGTGGCGCCTCCTCTTGGGGTTTCCTTGATGGTACTCCTTCAAATCCTGATCATTGCTCACGAGGGTGCTTCATCTCCACTCGGGTAAAGGTCCTCTCCCAAGTCCATCTTTTCCTCTATCGCGGCAAGCTTCATCTTCAGTCGTCGACTATCTCCATGAAGTCCGTGATTTCTTCCTCATGGCCAAGGAAGTCTGCGCGTGCCTTCTCCTCCGAGCCCAGTTCACGGAACAAAAGCTTCCGTGTGTCTTGAGTTACGGCGAGTCTGAATCTCCGCTTCTGAGAAGACACTCCAAGTCCTGGATGTATGAGAGAGTGGAATCGTCCTCAATGGTACGGATGATATCTCCATTCCTTGCCCTGCGAGAAACCATGGTGAGGTCTGAGTGATTGAGCTCGGCCCTGTACTCCTCTCGGAGATGTCCAAGTGCTCAATAGATCGCCACGTCCTTTCCGATGATCCAGTTGAATTCGGTGAACTCAAAGTTGATAGGCTCCGTGTGTCCTCCAAAGGTTCTCCCGATATGCACCTCAATCCAGAGCGGGTGTCCGTCGGAAGTGCATTAGTTGGCTTCCGGTGATCGAGGGTAGAGCTATCTTCAGCTGCTTCACCATCTGGACCAGCTTTCTTCGAAGGGCATCGTCTCATCGGGCCGCGAACTCCGTAGCAAACTGGGGTGAACTCGACGGCCATCTAGAATGTTGCAAAGGGAGAAGAGTCGAAATTGAACAGGGAGAATTATGGAATGAAAAGGATTCAAAGTAAATGGTCTTTTCTTATGGCTTTCCGATCCTAGGGGTTACGATCCTCACGGTCAGCGTGCTCGATACCATCTCTCAGAGCGACCTGACCCAAAATCGGTCAAATCTACGTATGCATTCATCCCAAGATCATGCCGGTACTCACAAGACATCGATAAAGTAATCAAAGTTCAATCACACCTGAATATCATTAAACGATTCTCATATAGAGTCTTTATTACAAGGAAATAAATTCGCTCAAGGCCAACTCATGAGAAATAGACTAATAACATCTGCGGGCGTCGAAGATAAGCGAGTCCATCCGACTCCAAAGGGCAATCGCCAAGCGGGCGTAGCCTCACTCGATCGGAATATATCTCGCAACATAATACGTTGCAGCCATGTAGGTCAGCTTTTGGAATAAGTGGCAAGTCATGAAGAACAACAATAATAAACTTACTATCACTATATGCATTTTGGCTGTGGAGCTCTAAGTTTCATCATTTTGCGAAAAGCAAATTTTATCCTACTACAAAGGACTTGCTTGCAAATTACTACAATTGTTGGTAGTTATTGACATGGTTCCGCCAACCAATATCTCGTTCCCAATTATTAAGTCATAAAACCCTCAAATTAATTCATTAGTTTTAGTGTTGAGATATCCGAATACTTCCAAGTTCCAGAGGCTCAAATGTCCGTAATCGGGACACGGCTAATCGATTAGATCTTTAACTCTGCAGAGGGTTGCGACTTTCCCATAAGAATCATTCCCTCCTTTAAAGTCTTCGCACTTCATGGTGTTTGAAGACGGACGAATGAAACAGGTCTTCCAAAGAGTTCTTCCGCCACCGCCGTACCCATCCAATCCTACCGTTCGTCTACTTCTCGTAGTACCGTCCCAGCCAGCGTCACTACTAGGGTCAACCCAGCCAGAGCCCATAATGGCTTGCGGCTGCACAGTAAGCTTCGGTCATGGGGCATCCATCCTTCTCTTCGTGGCTGGGTGAAGCTTTCCGCATGATGTCATGGCGCTTCTCCATGCATCCCGCCACCACTGGTGCTCCAGGTGCCCGTCAACCGCCCTCCACCCAAAGAGTGATTTTCCAAGTCCATCTTGATCATTGTAGTTCATGGGGTTGTCATCATCATTGACTCTCACATCTTGCTTATGAATTTCACTCATCCCAAATCCGTCTCTGAGCATAGCAAAGTAACTACTACGTCCCCGTGGTCATGGTAACAAGGGAATTGGTTCATCCTACCACATGATACTACTCAAGTTTAATGACTTCAAGATTTCACTACTGCATGCATGGTGGGGTGGTGACAACTACTAATGCACAAAAACATAGGTATAGAAAATAACATGATCAAAACTTGCCTTGCTGATGATCCTCGTAAGCTAAAGAGTCGTAGTAGCAAGCTTCGCACTCCGGAAACTCTACCGAGACAAACAATAACACAATAAGCACAAAGCAATAGGATCACACAACATAACAAAAGTAACATAACACAACAAAACAACCAAAACCAAATCCAAAAAGGAAAACTCAAAGAAACCAATTCAAAGTTTTCCCTACTCCAAACAATAACTAAAATAGTTTTATATAACAAAATTTCCTTAATATAACCTAATCATGGTTTTAAGTTAACTTAACAGAAAAGGTTTCACTAAGCAACTAGGAGCAAAAAGAATTAATTAAAAGCTATTATAAAACTCATTTTAGGCCTAATCCAATTTCTATTAAGAAAATAATTTAAAACTTTTATTAATTATAAATAAAAGTTCATCTACTAAAGTGACAGAAACTAACCTAGAATAACTAATCACAAGTTAAAAATAAATTCATTTACTAATTAAAATATTAGGAAAACAGAACTAGTTAATTAATTAGGATTAATAGGATTCTGCTTAAAACTAATTATTTATTAATCCTAAAATACCCAAGTTAATTTCTAGGGTTTGGCAATGTTAAAATAAAGTTGGGACAAAAAGAATCATGCAAAAACAATTTTTCTAACTCAAGTTATAGCAGATTTACTATTCTGACTAAAACTAAATTAAAGCAATTTTATTTATTTTTAACATAGCTAAATATATATTCTATAGAAACTACATAAAATTTGCAATCCAACAAAAAAGAATCATTCAAAAATATTAAGCAGAATAAAAGATATGAATTTTGAAAATGAAACTATTCGCTAAAACAGAAAATCAAAACAAAAGAAAAAGGCCTAATGGGCCTATCTCGTGCCTGTATGTTAGATAGCCTAACGGGCCCTAGGGTTAACTAAAACGAACGGGCCTAAAAATAAAAAACCTAACCTAAAATAAACCGATTGGACCGGCGGTTTTCTAAATAAAACTTATTTTCTTGGGGTTCTAATCGAGCCGTCGATTTGAGATCGGACGGGGAGGTGTTGCGGTGGCTTATCGAGTCCGGCGACGGCGGGCGGCGGCGAGAGTCGTCAGGGCTTCAAGGCGTCGGGAGGTCGAGGTCGTCGGGAGGATCGGGGAGCACGGGAGTGGTCAGTGGCGTCGTTGGGGTCGGGTGGACTAGGGTGGCGGCGGCGACTTTGGCGCGGGAGAGCTTGGCTCTCCAGCGTGCCGGGAGAGAGAGAGAGGGCTCCGCGAGGCTAGGGGAATGGGGTGCGGAGGGCTCGGCTTTTATAGCCTGGGGTCGGCCTCGCTCGGGAGGGATCGAGGCGATCGGGATCCGGATCCTTCGGGATCCGCGATCTCAGCGAGCTGCATGGCGTGGCGAGGGAAGAATATGGGGGGGGCACGGGTCGAGAGAGAGAGGAGGGGGTGAGGCGGCGGGTGGCCGAGGCCTAGGGATTCGTCACGAGGGGTTGAGCTGGGCCGGCTCGGCTCGGCTGGCCTGGCCAGTGGGCAGTGTTGGCCGGGCCAAAGAGGTCTTGGCGCTGGGGCTGGGCTGGGCTGGCGGGCCCTTAGGGGATTTTTCTTTTAAAACTTTATTTTTTAAATAAAACTAAAACAGAAATAAAACAATATCTATAAATATTTTATATAGGGTATATATATACCAAAATGATCGGGAATATTCCTTTCATTTGAACATTTTCCAAAGGCAAAATCCAAACTTTATAAAAATCTATTTTTTCCAAATTCAAATAAAATTCAGATTTGAATCCAAATCTTTTGGCATTGTTTCCTCTGATATTTTTGGAGTGTCATGTTTGCTCCTCTCATACTTTTGATCAAGTATTTATCAGGCTTAGTTTTTGAAATGATTCCCACATGCCAAAGTTTGAAATTCAAATTCAAAACTCAAAATTCCCTGAAACTTCAAATGGCATTCAAATTCAAACAGGATGCATAGGATGCTTAGCTATAATTGTAAAACATTCCAAATAGGAAATTTGGGATGTTACAAGGGCATAACGTAATCTCGGTAAGACCGATTACACAAACTCGGTGAGACCGGTTTTGGTAATAAGCTTTCCAGAGAGTTGGTCAGGTAAACTCGGTGGGACCGATTTGCTCTTTTCAGTGAGACCGAAATGTTACAAAAGGGAAACAGAGAGTTTACATTGCAATCTCGGTGGGACCGATCGCTCTCTTCGGTTAGACCGAAGCGTTCTGAAGGAAATAGAGATTACAATCCCATCTCGGTGAGACCGAGATCCCTATCGGTAGGACCGATTTGCCTAGGGTTTGTGGCAGTGGCTATGACTTATGAAATCGGTGGCGCCGGGTAGGAAGAATCGGTGTGTACGATTTTGGCTTAGGGTTTAGGTCATTTGTGGATTGTGAGAAAGTAGCTGAGGGTTTTGGAGCATATCACTAAGCACATGAAGCAAGAGGCTCATTAAGCAACACCTCATCCCTCCTTGATAGTATTGGCTTTTCCTATAGACTCAATGTGATCTTGGACCACTAAAATGTAAAATGAAGAGTCTTGAGCTTTTGAGCTTGAGCCAATCCTTTGTCCTTAGTATTTTGAGGGATCCACTTTCATCATCCATGCCATGCCATTCATTGAGCTTTCCTGAAATAATAGTCTTGGAATAGCATTAGCTCAATGAGCTATATGTTGTTATGAATTACCAAAACCACCTAGGGATAGTTGCACTTTCAATCTCCCCCTTTTTGGTAATTGATGACAACATATAGATCAAAGCTTCGACAAATGATAATAAGATTGAAAAGCATCATCGCTTTGAGAAGTATGTAATAAGCAAGAGCTCCCCCTAAATTTGTGCATAGTTTAAGATTTTCTTTGGACTGCAAATGCACAAGGAATTAGGCTCATGGGTTACTCTTCCATGTCACATACATCTTGGTGGAGCGCTGAAAATGATAAAGATTGAATACATGCACTCATCACCAAGCAAGGTGAATGATCACATAGGATAGATAAGATAATATCATCAAACATGCATAAGTGTAGCTTATGATCAAACACATGATCATCAATGTCTCACAAGAATAGCATAGTATCTCAAGCAATCAAAAGCAAACAAGTTTGAACCACCAAATCAAGAGAGAACAAAAGCGACACACACTCTCTCTCTCTCGAAGCCTATGATCTATACATTTTTCTCCCCCTTTGGCAACAAGTTACCAAAAGTTCATAGAAAATGCATAGTGCTAGATCGACTCTCGTGCTTGATCTTGGTGGTGGTGTAGAGATGGCTCCTTGGACGAAGACTTGAGTTGATGTAGAGGGAGCTGGAGGAGTTAGTCTTTGGAGCTGGTTGCATTGGAGCTGTAGGAGCTGTAGCTGGTGTAGATGATGTTGCTCTAATGTCAGCACTGCACTCGCATCGATCTCTGAGCTCTAGGCACTCTGGCAAATACATTGGTGGTAGTCTTTCCTTCCTCTCTGCATGTCATCCTGCAGCTGCTCCACAACCGATCAATCTCGCCACTTTGACATCTAGATCATAGAATTTTGTTCCATGATTCTTTCCAAGCTCTCCTAATTTTGAGTGAGGGTGGCCAATCCCTTCTCAATCCTCAGAGATGATGCTATCAAGTAACCAAGCTGCTCCTGCTTATTCTTCAAGAAATACTCAGATGCCTCCTCTTGAGTTGGCATCTTGGCAGCCTTCTCCTTCCTTGCCTTCTCCTTCTTCTCTTGAGCTTGAACTGATGATGGATCATTCTCATTCATGACAACCTCATTGTCCTCAAAGTCTGGATAAAGTGGAAAATGTTCCTTATCCAATAGATATTTGCCTGTGCCCATCTTTGAGTTAATCAACTCCACGAATCGAGGGGCATATCCACAACTCCTCTTATGATCTGCTGCAGTCCTCTTAATGGTTTCAACTATAAGGCTCATGACCTTGAATTTCTGAGGCACATCAAATAAATGCAACATATTGATTGCATGACCTCTGATCATGTTGTGGTCACCTGACTTAGGCAATAGAGTGTGCCTTAGGATCCAATTGATTGTAGGCAGCCAGCGTAAGAAAGTGGACTGATCCAAAGAGAAAGTCTCTAGGGCTTTGTCTGGGATCTCCTTGTACATATGTGCCATGGTATTGTGTCCCATTTTCTTCTTGGCATATACATCCAGGTCATCATCATTTTCCTTTAGGGCATTTATCAGTTTTGCCCACTCCACAACAGTTGACTGGTACCTTGTACCTTCAGACATCCAAACCATCCTCCCATCTGGATAGAAGTGTGCTGTGGAGCAGAATTGCATGATAAGTTCATCATTCCAGTTGGTGAGCTTTTGCCCAACAAAATCTGCAACTCCACAAGCAACAAAACTGTCTTGCACTCCAGGATAGTGCTCTTCATTTTCCTTCATGTAGGTCCAGTCGACCCACCTCATATCACACACAATGGGCTTCTTGTCCAACAAGATTGTCTCATAGAAGTCCTGCTGTTCCTTTGTATGGAACCTGTAGTCAACAGCAGTCCTTCTCCTTGTGGCATATGGATCTGCCAACCTCCATAGCCTCAACCCTGAATCTTTTCTGATGTTCATGTCCTCAGCCACAGGATGGGCATAATTGTGGTCTGGTATCTTGGGCTTGAGCTTCCTCAGAACTTGTCCTTCTTCATCTTCCTCCTCAAAGAACCTCGAGCCTTGGGGCCTTGTTCTTGTCAAGAGTGGAATACTCCTGGTATTCCTCTTTGGTCTGAGACTTGGCCTTGGGGGCAGCTTTGGGTGCTTCCTTGGGCTTAGATGTTGCAGCCCCTGATCTAATAGCATCACCCATAAGCTTTGGTGCCTTGGGTGCTGGTGCAGCAAGCTCTTCTTCCTCTTCCATCATGGAAGGTTGCCCAACAACTCTGGCCATGGTCTTCTTGACCCTTTCCTTCCTTTTCTTTCCTTCAGCAGCTGGCTCTTTGGGATCAGGCTTCTCAGGCAGTTTAGTTGAGCCTCTGGCTTTGGACATTGGTTGTCTTCCTGCAGGCCTTTTAATCTTCATGCCTGGCTTTGTATGTTTTGCTGAGCCATACTCCTTTTTGAGTACTACTTTCTTGGAGGTAGCCTCATCTTCTTCTGCTCTAAAATCCTCATCTTCAGAGTCTGAGGTTCTCTTCTTCCTTTGCCTGGTAGCAGCCTTAGGCAGGTTGCTAGGAGTATTTCTCCTGCCTTCATCTGAAGTGCTGGAGGGACTAGTGCCCTCACTCATGTCAATATGCTCTTCTGACCTGTTCTAGCTGTCACTCTGGTCTGACATGCTGCAAACACTGACTGCTGACCCTGTGAAGAGTTATAGATGAGATAGAGTGGATGAGCATCACAAAATGCAGAGATTTTTGCAAAGAATGATTCAAAATTCAGTTTTAGTTTTCCACGAAAGCATTTCGGATCAACCGATCTTCAAACTCGGTGATACCGAAGCAGTTTTGGAACCTAAACCGATGAACTTCGGTTGGACCGAATAACAGATTCGATGGCACCGAGACTGCTAGGGTTTCACAAAGTCCTAAAATCGGTCGCACCGATTAGCAATTCTCGGTCAGACCGAGAGTTACTAGTGCAATGGCATAAGCCAAATCGGTGGGACCGAGTTTTTCAACTCGGTGGGTCCGAGATGGTTTCGGCGGAAACCTAACCCTAAATTTTCAAATCTCATCTAATCTACGGATTGCATTGACTGGATAGGAGTGTTTTAATCGTGGCAAGAATCAATAAGAACACAATGTTCTAGCAATCGGACGAGGATAGCACTGTGATCGAGTCCATACCCTAGCTCGGCGATGAACTCGCTACGGCGGCAACCGCGGGGTTGAATTCCGTTGACGGCAGCGGAGACCAGCGACAGGAGGCGGCTGGCGACGAGGAGACGATCCGGAGACCTTGGAGGCAGAGCGAGCTATTTCGCGGGCGAAGGGGTTCGGAGAAATTTCAAAATTTTGCTGTGACTATATATAGCCCGACCACAGCGGTGTGACCGAAAGTGCAATAACTCGGTGGCACCGAGATGCATAACTGTGTTCATTCTGACAACTCGGTGTGACCGAAAAGTTCAAATCGGTTGCATCGAGATTGAAAACCTAGATCGACTTAGTGATCTCGGTAGGACCGAAATGGAGGAATCGGTCAGACCGAGAATCACAAAGAAGTTTTGGAAGTTTAAGTCTATGACGAATCGGGGACTCTGAGTGCTCCTCACACAGAGTGGTTCGAATCTGACTTGATCAAATTTTGTGATGTAGCATGAATAGAGTTTGAGACGAGAAAAGCATAGATAGCTAGAGAAGATTCTTAGGCATTTTTGTCCATCCACTTGGCCAAAAGAAGAAAGAACCAAACAATCAAAACAACAAGTGGATGTCCTTGAATGAGTAAAATATGCACCAACATGCTCACACAAAAAGATAGCAAATGAAATATGTGGCAAAGCATGCACAACCAATTCTAGCATCTATCAAACAATTGGCGATGACTAGTTCATCTATATATGAGTATATTGACTTAGGAATCAAATGATAAACATTTGATCATAGGTCATACTCATCGTTTAAGCTCAAGTGGGGTTACCACTTTTACATAATGCATTGATGTGTTCACACCATTAGAGTTGCTTTGACTCAATTCTTAGAGTTAAGCTCCCCCTAGATGTGAGATCCCCCCTTAGAGGGATGAACTAACCTTGGGTTTTGTCAATGATGACTTCATGTAGGTGTTGAAGATGTGGATGCTCAATGTTGATGTAGATCAATTGGAGCAATCCTTTGGGGTGAGTTGCACTTTCAACTTGCCTACATGGGTTAGTCCCACAAGGAACAAACAAGAATATCCATAGACGTAGAGTGATGCACACACAAGATGATGTCCATGAAATCATTAGGTTACCTTGTCCCTTGCCTTACCAACATGAGGGTTTGTGACTCCTTGAACTAGTGCAAGATGTGGAAATTGATTGCACTTGTCCTTGCCATAATGATATGTGTGAAGAATATTGGCGGAGTCACCCTCAAGAACTCTCTAGTTCTTCTTCTTCGGGATCCACATCATCTTGATGGGAATCCTTGGAGTTGTAGATGTACTTGATGAAGTAGAACTTGTAGTAGTCTTGGGAATCCACTTGAATGAGGCCTTAGGTGCTTCTTCAAATGCATAAATCTCTTCTTGAAGCTTGTCCTTGCCTTTGTTCTTGTGGTCTTGTGGTGGAAGATCATCTTGTGCTTGTGTTCCCTTGAAGGAAGTAGGATCATACTTCTCTTGTTGAGGAACAAACTTCATCTCGGGGTATTGATCTTCTTCCCACTCAACTCCATTGGCATTGAACTTTCGTTCAAAACCAACACCTTGATTCTTCCGGTGTCTTCCTTGCTTGCGTACAATTTCCTCGAATTGCTTACTCCCGGCAAGGCTCTTGTAAACACCTTTCTCTATAATTCCCTTCAATAAGCTATTTTCTTGCTCAAGTGTAACTTGGCTAAGAGAATCATTAGTGGAATCAAGAGAACTACTAGAAGCAACAATATTGGATTTGACATTATTATTGTTACTACTAGAGGAAGTATCTTTCTTGTACTTGTTACTAGACTTGACTTGAGGCATGTAAGTAGATAGGAGTAAACGCTGGCAATGTAAGAAGAACTTTTCTTACAGAGATCATCATTGATTGCTTTTAAGAACTCATGCTCTTGCTCAAGATTGAGCTTTTCAAAGCGTAACTTCTCATGAGCCCTTAAAAGTTCTCGATGATCTTAGAAGATAGTTTCATGAACCAACTTAAGAGTGTTTAGTTCTTTAGTAAGAAGCTCAATCTTCTCCTTATCATTTTCATTCGTTTTATCTTGATTAGCATTATTAATTGACGTTTCATCATAGTATTCATCACTAGAGTTGTCAACAAGTAAATCATCATCCACAAGCAAGTCATCTTCATCACTATTGAAATCAACATACTCAGGATGTGTTACGTTTGGACCTTTGGCCATGAAGCATCTTCCAATTCCTTCATTTGGTGAATCAAATATGTCGTAGGAGTTGGTTGACACAAGTGCTAGACCGGCAACACCTTCATCTTGAGTATATTCGGAGTCGGAGTGATAGCTTCTCTCGGAGTGATTGTCGGAGTCGGAGCCGGATACCCATTCACCAACATGAGCTTCATGTCTTCGTTTTGTGTAGCTCTTTGATGACTTGTCCTTCCTTTCCGAATCCTTGCTTCTCCATGAGGATCTTCGTTCATAACGATCATCTCTACTCCTTCTCTCTCTTGGTGGCGATTCTTCTCTTTTGCTTCTTCTTCTTGGATAATCTTCTCTTCATTTGTAGGGTGACATACACTCATTGGAATAGTGTCCAGACCTCCCACAATTGTAGCAATTGCGCTCTCGACTAGAAGATCTTTTGTCCTGGTAAGTCCTTGACTTGGAGCTTCTTTCTTTGCTTCTACTCTTGTAGAATTTGTTGAAGTTCTTCACCATTAAGCTCAATTCTTCATTGAAGGTTTGTTTCTCACTTGATGATGTGGGGGCTTAACTTGAGGCTTTGTAAGCACCACTTGACTTGTTGTGAAGTTCCTCCTTATCCTTGAGTGACATCTCATGAGCAACAATTCTTCCAATGACTTCCGTTGGCTTGAGATCTTTGTAGTTTGGAATCATTTGGATCAATGTGCACACGGTATCATACTTTCCATCCAATGCTCTTAGGATCTTCTTGATGATGAATCTGTCGGTCATCTCTTCACTCCCTAAGCCGGCAATCTCATTTGTAATAAGAGCAAGCCTAGAGTACATTTCAGCGACACCTTCACCATCCTTCATTTTGAACTTGTCAAGCTAACTTTGGAGCACATCCTACTTGGATTCCTTGACGGATTTGGTACCTTCATGCATATCAATCAAAGTATCCCAAATTTCTTTTGCATTCTCAAGACGGCTGATTTTGTTGAATTCTTCGGGGCACAATCCGTTGAAGATGATATCACAAGCTTGAGCGTTATATTGCAACATCTTCAATTCTTCAGCATTAGCTTCACGGTTCGGCTCTCTCCCATCAAAGAATTCACCTTGCAAGCCAATACAAATAATTGCCCAAACGACGGGGTTACGTCCGAGAATATGCATTTTCATCTTATGCTTCCAACTAGCAAAGTTAGTACCATCAAAGTAAGGACCTCTACGGTGATAATTTCCCTCGCTAGATGCCTTACTCTCCTAGGTTGTGAAACCAAGGCTATGACTACCAAAAGCCATGGAAATCAAAGCAAATGGAGACAAAAGCTCTGATACCACTTGTAGGACCTTGAAGTATGTCTAGAGGGGGGTGATTAGACTACTTGACCAATTAAAAACTTGACCTTTTCCCAATTTTAGAGTTTGACAGATTTTAGCTATCTTAGGACAAGTCAAGCAATCATCACACAAATCAAGCAAGCATGCAAAGAGTATATAGGCAGCGGAAATTAAAGCATGGAACTTGCAAGAAAGTAAAGGGAAGGGTTTGGAGGATTCAAACGCAATTGGAGACACGGATGTTTTTGGCGTGGTTCCGATAGGTGGTGCTATCGTACCTCCACGTTGATGGAGACTTCAACCCACGAAGGGTAGCAGTTCTGCGAGTCCACGGAGGCTCCACCCACGAAGGGTCCACGAAGAAGCAACCTTGTCTATCCCACCATGGCCGTCGCCCATGAAGGACTTGCCTCACTAGCGGTAGATCTTCACGAAGTAGGCGATCTCCTTGCCCTTACAAACTCCTTGGTTCAACTCCACAATCTTGTCGGAGGCTCCCAAGTGACACCTAGCCAATCTAGGAGACACCACTCTCCAAGAAGTAACAAATGGTGCGTTGATGATGAACTCCTTGCTCTTGTGCTTCAAATGATAGTCTCCCCAACACTCAACTCTCTCTCATAGGATTTGGATCTGGTGGAAAGAGGGTTTGAGTGGAAAGAAACTTGGGGAAGGCTAGAGATCAAGATTCATATGGTAGGAATGGAATATCTTGGCCTCAACACATGAGTAGGTAGTTCTTTCTCAGAAATGGTAAGTTGGAAGTGTAGGTTCAGTCTGATGGCTCTCTCCACGAATGAAGAGGGGGTGGATGGGTATATTTAGCCTCCACACAAAATCTAACCGTTACACACAATTTACCAAACTCGGTGGGACTGATTCAACAGACTCGGTCGGAACGATTTAGTAAACCTAGTGACCGTTAGTGATTTTTGGTGGGACTGACATGCAACTCGGTGAGACCGATTCGGTTAGGGTTAGGGCATAACGTAATCTCGGTAAGACCGATTACACAAACTCGGTGAGACCGATTTAGGTAATAAGCTTTCCAGAGAGTTGGTCAGGTAAACTCGGTGCCACCGATTTGCTCTTTTCGGTGAGACCGATTTAGGTAATAAGCTTTCCAGAGAGTTGGTCAGGTAAACTCGGTGCCACCGATTTGCTCTTTTCGGTGAGACCGAAATGTTACAAAAGGGAAACAAAGAGTTTACATTGCAATCTCGGTGGGACCGATCATTCTCTTCGGTTAGACCGAAACGTTACGAAGGGAAATAGAGAGATTACAATCCCATCTCGGTGAGACCGAGATCCCTATCGGTAGGACCGATTTTCCTAGGGTTTGTGGCAGTGGCTATGACTTATGAAATCGGTGGCGCCGGGTAGGAAGAATCGGTGTGACCGATTTTGGCTTAGGGTTTAGGTCATTTGTGGATTGTGAGAAAGTAGCTGAGGGTTTTGGAGCATATCACTAAGCACATGAAGCAAGAGGCTCATTAAGGAACACCTCATCCCTCCTTGGTAGTATTGGCTTTTCCTATAGACTCAATGTGATCTTGGACCACCAAAATGTAAAATGAAGAGTCTTGAGCTTTTGAGCTTGAGCCAATCCTTTGTCCTTAGTATTTTGCGGGATCCACTTCATCATCCATGCCATGCCATTCACCGAGCTTTCCTGAAATAATAGTCTTGGAATAGCATTAACTCAATGAGCTATATGTTGTTATGAATTACCAAAACCACCTAGGGATAGTTGCACTTTCAAATTGTTATTTGGTGCCAGCGTTAAGCATGAACATTATATCCGGATCTTGTTTGATGCGAGACGGTTATTCATTTAAATCAGAGAATAATGGTTGTTCTATTTATATGAGTAATATCTTTTATGGTCATGCACCCTTGAAGAGTGGTCTATTTTTATTGAATCTCGATAGTAGTGATACACATATTCATAATGTTAAGCCAAAAGATGCAGAGTTGATAATGATAGTGCAACTTATTTGTGGCACTGCCATTTGGGTCATATTGGTGTAAACGCATGAAGAAACTCCATCTTGATGGACTTACGGAATCACTTGATTATGAATCACTTGGTACTTGCGAACCGTGCCTCATGGGCAAGATGACTAAAACGTCGTTCTCCGGAACTATGGGCGAGCTACTGATTTGTTGGAAATCATACATCTTGATGTATGTGGTCCAATGAATATTGAGGCTCATGACGGTATCGTTATTTTCTCACCTTCACAGATGATTTGAGCAGATATGGGTATATCTACTTGATGAAACACAAGTCTGAAACATTTGAAAAGTTCAAAGAATTTCAGAGTGAAGTGGAAAATCATCGTAACAAGAAAATAAAATTTCTACGATCTGATCGTGGAGGATAATATTTGAGTTACGAGTTTGGTTTACATTTGAAGCAATGCGGAATAGTTTCGCAACTCACGCCACCTGAAACACCACATCGAAATGGTGTGTCCGAACGTCGTAATCATACTTTACTAGATATGGTGCGATCTATGATGTCTCTTACTGATTTACTGCTATCGTTTTGGGGTTATGCTTTAGAGACGGTCGCATTCACGTTAAATAGGGCACCATCAAAATCCGTTGAGACGACGCCTTATGAACTGTGGTTTGGCAAGAAACCAAAGTTGTCGTTTCTTAAAGTTTGGGGCTGCGATGCTTATGTGAAGAAACTTCAACCAGATAAGCTCGAACCCAAATCGGAGAAATGTGTCTTCATAGGATACCCAAAAGTGACTATTGGGTACACCTTCTATCACAGATCTGAGGGTAAGATTTTTGTTGCTAAATTCGGATCCTTTCTAGAGAAGGAGTTTCTCTCGAAAGAAGTGAGTGGGAGGAAAGTAGAACTTGATGAGGTAACTATACCTGCTCGCTTATTGGAAAGTAGTTCATCACAAGAACCGGTTCCTGTGACAACTACACCAATCAGTGAGGAAGCTAATGATATTGATCATGAAACTTTAGATCAAGTTACTACCGAACCTCGTAGGTCTACCAGAGTAAGATCCGCACCAGAGTGGTACGGTAATCCTATTCTAGAAGTCATTTTACTTGACCATGGCGAACCTACGAACTATGAGGAAGCGACGATGAGCCCGGATTCTGAAAAATGGCTTGAGGCCATGAAATCTGAGATGGGATCCATGTATGAGAACAAAGTTTGGACTTTGGTTGACTTGCCCGATGATCGGCAAGCCATAGAAAATAAATGGATCTTCAAGAAGAAGACTGACGCTGATGGTAATGTAACTGTCTACAAAGCTCGACTTGTTGCGAAAGGTTTTCGACAAGTTCAGGGGGTTGACTACGATGAGACTTTCTCACCCGTAGTGATGCTTAAGTCTGTCTGAATCATGTTAGCAATTGCCGCATTTTATGATTATGAAATTTGGCAAATGGATGACAAAACTGCATTTCTGAATGGATTTCTAGAAGAAGAGTTGTATATGATGCAAACGGAAGGTTTTGTCGATCCAAAAGGTGCTAACAAAGTGTGCAAGCTCCAGCGATCCATATATGGACTGGTGCAAGCCTCTCGGAGTTGGAATAAACACTTTGATAGTGTGATCAAGGCATATGGTTTTATACAGACTTTTGGAGAAGCCTGTATTTACAAGAAAGTGAGTGGGAGCTCTGTAGCATTTCTGATATTATATGTAGATGACATATTGTTAATCAGAAATGATATAGAATTTCTGGATGGCATAAAGGGATACTTGAATAAAACTTTTTCAATGAAAGACCTCGGTGAAGCTGCTTACATATTGGGCATCAAGATCTACAGAGATAGATCAAGACGCTTAATTGGACTTTCACAAAGAACATAGCTTGATAAAGTTTTGAAAAAGTTCAAAATGGATCAGGCAAAGAAAGGGCTCTTGCCCGTGTTACAAGGTGTGAAGTTGAGTCAGACTCGATGCCCGACCACAGAAGAAGATAGAGAGAAAATGAAAGATGTTCCCTATGCTTCAGCCATAGGCTCTATCATGTATGCAATGCTATGTACCAGACCTGACGTGTGCTTAGCAATAAGCTTGGCAGGTAGGTACCAAAGTAATCCAGGAGTGGATCACTGGACAGCGGTCAAGAATATCCTGAAATACCTGAAAAGGACTAAGGATATGTTTCTCTTTTATAGAGGTGACAAAGAGCTAGTCGTAAATGGTTACGTCGATGCAAGATTTGACACTGATCTGGACGATTCTAAATCGCAAACCGGATACGTGTTATATTGAACGGTGGAGCTGTCAGTTGGTGCAGTTCTAAACAAAGCGTCGTGCCGGGATCTACATGCGAAGCGGAGTACATAACTGCTTGGAAGCAGCAAATGAAGGAGTCTGGATGAAAGAGTTCATTTCCGATCTAGGTGTCATACCTAGTGCATCGGGACCAATGAAGATCTTCGTGACAATCTTGGTGCAATTGCCTTGGCAAAGGAATCCAGATTTCACAAGAGGACCAAGCAAATCAAGAGACGCTTCAATTCCATCCGGGACCAAGTCCAGGTGGCAGACATAGAGATTTGCAAGATACATACGGATCTGAATGTTGCAGACCCGTTGACTAAGCCTCTTCCACGAGCAAAACATGATCAGCACCAAGACTCCATGGGTGTTAGAATCATTACTGTGTAATCTAGATTATTGACTCTAGTGCAAGTGAGAGCCTAAAGGAAATATGCCCTAGAGGCAATAATAAAGTTAATATTTATTTCCTCATATCATGATAAATGTTCATTATTCATGCTAGAATTGTATTAACCGGAAACATGATACATGCGTGAATACATAGACAAACTTAATGTCACTAGTATGCCTCTACTTGACTAGCTCATTGATCAAAGATGGTTATGTTTCCTAACCATAGACATGTGTTATCATTTGATTAATGGGATCACATCATTAGGAGAATGATGTGACTGACTTGACCCATTCCGTTAGCTTAGCACTTGATCGTTTAGTATATTGCTATTGCTTTCTTCATGACTTATACAAAGTTCCTATAACTATGAGATTATGCAACTCCCGTTTACCGGAGGAACACTTTGTGTGCTACCAAACGTCACAACATATCGAGATTAGTTTTTGTCACTTCGATTGTCGGAGAGGTATCTCTGGGCCCTCTCGGTAATGCACATCACTATAAGCCTTGCAAGCAATGTAACTAATGAGTTAGTTACGGAATGTTGCATTACGTAATGAGTAAAGAGACTTGCCAGTAACGAGATTGAACTAGGTATGGAGATACCGACGATCGAATCTCGGGCAAGTAACATACTGATGACAAAGGGAACAACGTATGTTGTCGTGCGGTTTGACCAATAAAGATCTTCGTAGAATATGTAGGAGCCAATATAGCATCCAGGTTCCGCTATTGTTTATTGACCGGAAACAGTTCTAGGTCATGTCTACATTGTTCTCGAACCCGTAGGGTCCGCACGCTTAACGTTACGATGACAGTTTTATTATGAGTTTATAGTTTTTGATGTACCGAAGGTTGTTCGGAGTCCCGGATGTGATCACGGACATGACAAGGAGTCTCGAAATGGTCGAGACATAAAGATTGATATATTGGAAGCCTATATTTGGATAACGGAATCGTTCCGGGTGAAATCGGAATTTTACCGGAGTACCGGGGGGTTACTGGAACCCCCCCGGGGATTAATGGGCCTACATGGGCCCTAAGGGAGAAGAGGAGGGCCGGCCAGGGCAGGATGCGCGCCCCCTCCCCCCCTAGTCCGAATAGGACAAGGAAGGGGGGGGCGCCCCCCTTTCCTCTTTCCGCCTTCCCCCTTCCTTCTCCAACAAGGCAAGAGGGGGGAGTCCTACTCCCGGTAGGAGTAGGACTCCTCCAGGCGCACCCCTAGGGGCCGGCCGCACCTCTCCCCTCCCTCCTTTATATATGGGGGCAGGGGGGCACCCCATGACACACAAGTTGATCTTCGTGATCGTTCCTTAGCGTGTGCGGTGCCCCTCCACCATATTCCACCTCGGTCATATCGTGGCGGTGCTTAGGCGAAGCCTGCGTCGGTAGAACATCATCACCGTCCTGCGCCATCGTCTTGTGGAACTCTTCCTCGACACTTTGCTGGATCGAGTCCGGGATCGCCATCGAGCTGAGCGTGTGCTAGAACTTCGGAGGTGCCGTAGTTTCGGTGCTTGATTGGTCGGGCCGTGAAGAGGTACGACTACATCAACCGCGTTGTTATAACGCTTCCGTTTTCGGTCTACGAGGGTACATGGACAACACTCTCCCCTCTCGTTGCTATGCATCACCATGATCTTGCGTGTGCATAGGAATGTTTTTTGAAATTACTACGTTCCCCAACATATCTAAGTGGGAGTTCTTAAGTAATATGATTAATTGAACGTTAATTTATCATGAACTTAGTCCTGATAGTATTTTCATAACTATGTTGTAGATCAATAGCTCGCGATGTTGCTCCCTGTTTGTTATTATTTTTGATATGTTCCTAGAGAAAAATATGTTGAAAGATGATAGTAGCAATGATGCGGACTTGGTCCGTGATCTGAGGTTTATCCTCATTGCTGCACAGAAGAATTATGTCCTTGATGCACGGCTAGGTGACAGACCTATTACAGGAGCAGAAGCAGACGTTATGAATGTTTGGCTAGCTCAATATGATGACTACTTGATAGTTTAGTGAACCATACTTTGCGGCATAGACCCGGGACTTCAAAAACGTTTTGAACGACACAGAGCATATGAGATGTTCCAAGAGTTGAAATTGGTATTTCAAACTCATGCCCATGTCTAGAGGTATGAGACCTCTAACAGTACTTTGCCTACAAGATGGAGGAAAATAGCTCAACCAGTGAGCATGTGCTCAGATTGTCTGAGTACTACAATTGCTTGAATCAAGTGGGAGTGAATCTTCCAGATAAGATAGTAATTGACAAAGTTCTCTAGACACTATCACCAAGTTACTAGAACTTAGTGATGAACTATAATATGCAAGGGATGACGAAAGTAATTCCCAAGCTCTTCGTGATGCTGAAATCAACGAAGGTAGAAATCAAGAAAAGCATCAAGTGTTGATGGTTGACAATACCACTAGTTTCAAGAAAAGGGCAAAGGGAAGAAGGGGAACTTCAAGAAGAACGGCAAGCAAGTTGCTTCTCAAGTGAAGAAGCCCAAGTCTGGATCTAAGCCTGAGACTGAGTGCTTCTACTGCAAAGGGACTGGTCACTTGAAGCGGAACTGCCCCAAGTATTTGGCCGATAAGAAGGATGGCAACGTGAACAAAGGTATATTGGATATACATGTTATTGGTGTGTACTTTACTAGTGTTTATAGCAACCCCTCGGTATTTGATACTAGTTCAGTTGCTAAGAGTAGTAACTTGAAACGGGAGTTGCAGAATGAACAGAGACTAGTTAAGGGTGAAGTGACGATGTGTGTTGGAAGTGGTTCCAAGATTGATATGATCATCATCGCACACTTCCTATACTTTCGGGATTAGTGTTGAACCTAAATAAATGTTATTTGGTGTTTGCGTTGAGCAAGAATATGATTTGATCATGTTTATTGCAATACGGTTATTCATTTTAAGTTAGAGAATAATTGTTATTCTGTTTACATGAATAAAACCTTTGTAGCGACCAGACCTCAAATATTCTGATCTCTGTGCATCAGTGTCATCCCTGGATCAGTAATGCTGACACGTACAGTACTCGAAGGATTCATAACAGAGTAGCAATCACACACTTATTACATCGAATGTCTCAAAAGAGAACTTATTACAATAAATATGGCTTAAGGCCATCTAATAACGATAACAGCGGAAGACTTGGAAGATAAGCGAGTCCATCAACTCCAACGGCATCACTGAGTATAGAACCACGACCTAAGGCACCTTACTCGTCGTCTGAAAAGTCTGCAACATGAACGTTGCAGCCCGAGAACAGGTCAGCACATGGAATATGCTGGCAATGTAACACATAGAGAGTAATATGATAGAGTAATGCTACACTACATGCATATATGGCTGATGGAAAGCTCTATGGTTACAGTTTTGCGTAAAGCCAATTTTTTCCCTACTGCAAAGGAATAAATTTTATTTAACTATCATGGTGGTTGTGAAACATTGAGAATGGTTGACAGCATTCGCAATCCCAATTAAGCATCATCATTAACACCCAACAATATTAATTAAAGTAACATGATGAGATTCACATGATAATCAAAGTACTAGATACTCAAGATGTCCATAACCGTGGACACGGCTAACCATGATTAGTTTGATACACTCTGTAGAGGTTTGCGCACTTTTCCCCACAAGACTTGATCTCCTCTGCTGGGATTCTCGCACTACATGGTGTTTGAGAAACGGATGACCGAGACATAGTCTTTCAGAAGCGCTAGCACCTTACGAACGGGTAGACAGTTACACCTACATCCCACTACATCTGCTAGTCTACCATTGTAATAGTTGGCACGACTTAATCAACTATGCTAGAGCCCATAGTAGCTTGTGGCTGCACACGGAAGTTTCTAGCATGAATAATCTCATGATCCCTTTGAGCCTGGGTGGCGGTCCATAAAGAAAAACAGGCAATCCTGGAATACCCAGGTACCTCAATCCACCCAGATGTGTGTTTAAGTTGCCACCTTAAATAAACCATTAAATAACAATCTCACATCTGTCATGGATACTCTCACCCAATCCACGTCTACTTACATAGCATGGCATAATAAGCAAACGTAGAAGTAACTCCCAAGGGTTTGATAATAAAACAGGTAATAGGTACTACCTCATCTACTTTCCCAAAACCCACAATTTAATTAGATCCTAATCATGCAATGTATGAGGATTAATCTAATGCATAAAAACTGGGTATGAAAAGGGATATGATCAAAGTGTTACTTGCCTTGCTGATGATCCGCGAAACCTAGAGATTCAAAGTAGCAAGCGGCGCACTCCGGGTACTCTATCGCAAACAAACAAGCATACAATAAGTACTCATCTAATGCACAGGTAAAACTCAAATAAAAGATCTAACCAGAAAGTTCAACTTAAGAACTCCGGTTTGCAAAAAGAATCAAATCAAACTAAGCAACAAAAAGCAAATGGCGAAAGAAACAAGCTTCGTTTACTAATCTAGACCTAAGTCAAATTTTACAGAAGCAAAAACTTGTTTGAGTTGATTAATCGAAAAGAGGGTTTCGAGACGAAACTCTAGGCGCTTGAATCGCCTGATTCCGATAAATGAGCAAAAAGTTATACTAGATCGAAAATCGGATCAGAAATCACGATCAGAAATAATCGCGGAAAATCCGAGAAAAAGAAAAACGGACGAACAGGCTAACGAATGAACGTTCGTTAACTGAAACTAAACGACGAAAACCGTTTGTTAAAACGGACGAACGAGCGAACGCTCGCTAGATAACTAAACCGGGAAAAAAATAAAAAAATAAAGCCGACCTAATAAAAAAACAAGTGCGGTTTTTATAAAAAAACCGGGCGGTTAACCGGTGAAAAACCGGCGGCGGCGGTGGCTACCTCGGGCGGCGACGGTCTCCGGTGAGGGCGGTGGTGGTCGGTGGCAGCGGCGGGGTCCGGCAGGTGGCTGCGTCGTGCAAAAGCGGACGGCGGCATCACAAGGGCGGCGGTGTGAGGCTAGGGTTTCAGGCGCGGGTGGGCTGAGGTGGGCTTAGGCGACTTATTTAAAGGGCCGCCGGTGAGTCTGGCGAACACGACAAAAGTCGGTTTCGTTTTTTTTAATAATTTCACACATAAAAACAAACCGAACAAATACAAAACGGACTCCAAAAATCTCGAAATAAATTTTCCCCGTCTTCTAAAATCAAGTCGGACAAGGTGAACATTTATTTGGAGCCAAAATGCAATTTTGAAAAACGTGCATGTTTCCTAAATTCAAATAAAATAGCAATAAACTCCAAATAAAAATCTTATTTGATTTTTTTATTAAACCTTCAATATTTCTTTATTTTGGGAAGTCATTTTATTCCCTCTCTCATACTTTTATTATAGAAATAATTGAAGATAAAATAAATAAAATCAAATGATCCTATTTTCAAAATTTGAGAAAACTCAAATATGAAAATAATGAAATCTCCAACTCTCTCTGTGGGTCCTTGAGTTGCGTGAAATTTCTAGGATCAAGCCGAAATGCAATAAAATATGATATGCAATGATGATCTATGTATAACATTCCAAATTGAAAATTTGGGATGTTACAACCTTCTATGGTTATACACCCAATGAAAATGGTTTGTTGGATCTCGATCGTAGTGATACACATATTCATAATATTGAAGCCAAAAGATGCAAAGTTAATAATGATAGTACAACTTATTTGTGGCACTGCCGTTTAGGTCATATTGGTGTAAAGCGCATGAAGAAAATTCATGCTAATGGGCTTTTGGAATCACTTGATGCTTGCGAACCATGCCTCATGGGCAAGATGACTAAGACTCCGTTCTTCGGAACAATGGAGCGAGCAATAGACTTGTTGGAAATAATACATACTGATGTATGCGGTCCGATAAGGGTTGAGGCTCGCGGCAGGTATCGTTATTTTCTGACCTTCACAGATGATTTAAGCGGATATGGGTATATCTACTTGGTGAAACATAAGTCTGAAACATTTGAAAAGTTCAAAGAATTTCAGAGTGAAGTAGAAAATCATCATAACAAGAAAATAAAGTTTCTACGATTTGATCATAGAGATTGATATTTGAGTTACGAGTTTGATCTTCAATTAAACAATGTGGAATAGTTTCACAAATTCATGCCACCTGGAACACCACAGCATAATGCTGTGTCCGAACATCATAATCGCACTTTATTAGATATGGTGCATACTATGATGTCTCTTACCGATTTACCACTATCGTTTTGGGGTTATGCATTGGAGACAGCTGCATTCACATTAAAAAGGGCACCATCTAAATCCGTTGAGACGACACCGTATGAACTGTGGTTTGGCAAGAAACCAAAGTTGTCATTTATTAAAGTTCGGTGTTGCGATGATTATGTGAAAAAGATTCATCCTGATAAGCTCAAACCGAAATCGGAGAAATGTGACTTCATATGATACCCAA
The DNA here is from genome assembly GCA_021605205.1 of Aegilops longissima. NCBI lineage: Eukaryota > Viridiplantae > Streptophyta > Magnoliopsida > Poales > Poaceae > Aegilops > Aegilops longissima. The sequence continues at coordinate 186,772,598 of CM038678.1, read as the reverse complement.
AGGAGACATTTGGGTACACCTTCCATCACAGATCCGAAGGCAAGACATTCGTTGCTAAGAATGGATCCTTTCTAGAGAAGGAGTTTCTCTCGAAAGAAGTGAGTGGGAGGAAAGTAGAACTTGATAAGGTAATTGTACATTCTCCCAAATTGGAAAGTAGTTCATCACCGAAATCAGTTCCAGTGATGCTTTCACCAATTAGTGAGGAAGTTAATGATGATGATCATGAAGCTTCGGATGAAGATACTACCGAACCTCGTAGGTCAATCAGAGTATGTTTCGCACCAGATTGGTACGGGAATCCTATTCTGGAGTTCATGTTACTTGACCATGACGAACCTACGAACTATGAGGAAACGATGATGAGCCCAGATTCCGCGAAATGGTTTGAGGCCATGAAATCTGAGATGGGATCCATGTATGGGAACAAAGTATGGACTTTGGTTGACTTACCCGATGATCGGCAAGCCATAGAAAATAAATGGATCTTCAAGAGGAAGATGGACGCTGATAGTAGTGTTACTATCTACAAAGCTCGAATTGTCGCAAAAATGTTTTCGACAAGTTCAAGGTGTTGACTACGATAAGATTTTTTTCACTCGTAGCGATGTTTAAGTCTGTCCGAATCATGTTAGAAAATTGCCACATTTTATGAAATCTGGCAAATGGATGTCAAAACTGCATTCCTTAATGGATTTCTTAAAGAAGAGTTGTATATGATGCAACCAGAAGGTTTTGTCGATCCTAAAGGTACTGACAAAATGTGCAAGCTCCAGCGATCCATCTATGGACTGGTGCAAGCATCTCAGAGTTGGAATATACGCTTTGATGAGTTGATCAAAGCATATAGTTTTATACAGACTTCCGTGAAGACTGTATTTACAAGAAAGTGAGTGGGAGCACTATGACATTTCTGATAAGTATATGTGTATAACATATTGTTGATCGGAAATAATGTAGAATTTTCTGGAAAGTATAAAAGGAGTGTTTGAAAGGAGTTTTTCAAAGAAATACCTCGATGAAGCTGCTTACATATTGAGCATCAAGATCTATAGAGATAGATTAAGACGCTTGATAAGTTTTTTCAATGACTACATACCTTGACAAGTTTTTGAAGTAGTTCAAAATGGAACATTCAAAGAAAGAGTTCTTGCCTGTATTGCAAGGCGTGAAGTTGAGTAAGACTCAAAGCCCGACCACGACAGAAAATAAAAAGAGAATGAAAGTCATTCCCTATGCCTCAGCCATAGGTTCTATAAAGTATGTCATGCTGTATACCAGACCTATTGTATACCCTGCCCTGAGTTTGGCAAGGGAGTACAATAGTGATCTAGGAGTAGATCACTTGACAGCGGTCAAAATATTATCCTTAGTGGAATAAGGATATGTTTCTCGATTATGGAGGTGACAAAAGGTTCGTCGTAAAGGGTTACGTCGATGCAAGTTTTGACATTGATCCAGATGACTCTAAGTCTCAATCTGGATACATATTGAGAGTGGGAGCAATTAGCTAGAGTAGCTCCGTGCAGAGCATTGTTGACATAGAAATTTGCAAAATACATACGGATCTGAATGTGGCAGACCCGTTGACTAAACTTCTCTCACAAGCAAAACATGATCACACCTTAATACTCTTTGGGTGTTAATTACATAGTGATGTGAACTATATTATTGACTCTAGTAAACCTTTTGGGTGTTGGTCACATGATGATGTGAACTATGGGTGTTAATCACATGTTGATGTGAACTATTGGTGTTAAATCACATGGCGATGTGAAGTAGATTATTGACTCTAGTGCAAGTGGGAGACTAAAGGAAATATTCCCTAGAGGCAATAATAAAGTTATTATTTATTTCCTTATTTCATGATAAATGTTTATTATTCATGCTAGAATTGTATTAACCGAAAACTTAGTACATGTGGGAATACATAGACAAACAGAATGTCACTAGTGTGCCTCTACTTGACTAGCTCGTTGAATCAAAGATGGTTAAGTTTCCTAGCCATAGACATGAGTTGTCGTTTGATTAACGGGATCACATCATTAGAGAATGATGTGATTGACTTGACCTATTCCGTTAGCTTAGCACTTGATCGTCTAGTATCTTGTTGTTGCTTTCTTCATGACTTATACATGTTCCTATGACTATGAGATTATGCAACTCCTGTTTACCAGAGGAACACTTTGTGTGCTACCAAACGTCACAACGTAAATGGGTGATTATAAAGGTGCTCTACAGGTGTCTCCGAAGGTACTTGTTGAGTTGGCGTATATAGAGACTAGGATTTGTCACTCCGATTGTCGGAGAGGTATCTCTAGGCCCACTCGGTAATACACATCACTATAAGCCTTGCAAGAATTGTAACTAATGAGTTAGTTGTGGGATGATGTATTACGGAACGAGTAAAGAGACTTGCCGGTAATGAGATTGAACTAGGTATTGAGATACCGACGATCGAATCTCGGGCAAGTAACATACCAATGACAAAGGGAACAACGTATGTTGTTATGCGGTTTGACCGATAAAGATCTTCGTAGTATATGTAGGAGCCAATATGAGCATCCAGGTTCCGCTATTGGTTATTGACCGGAGACGTGTCTCGGTCATGTCTACATAGTTCTCGAACCCGTAGGGTCCGCACGCTTAAAGTTTTGGTGACGATTGTATTATGATTTTTTGTGTTTTGATGTACCAAAGGTATTTCGGAGTCTCGGATGTGATCACAGACATGACGAGGAGTCTCGAAATGGTCGAGACATAAAGATCGATATATTGGACGACTATGTTCGGACACCGGAATGGTTTCGGGGAGTTTCGGACATGTATCGGAGTACCGGGGGGTTACTGGAACCCCCGGGGAGTTTAATGGGCCAAGATGGGCCTTAGTGGAGAATAGGAGGGGCGGCTAGGGCTGGCCGCGCACCCCCTCCCCCTCTAGTCCGAATTGAACAAGGAGGGGGGGCGGCGCCCCCTTTCCTTCCCCCTCTCTCCTTCCCTTCCTTTCCCCCTCCTACTCCAACTAGGAAAAGAGAGTCCTACTCTGGTGGGAGTAGGACTCCTCCTGCGCGCCCTCCTGGCCGGCCGCCTCCCCCCTTGGTCCTTTATATACGGGGGAAGGGGGCACCTCTAGACACAACAATTGATCTCTTGATCTCTTAGCCATGTGCGGTGCCCCCCTCCACCATATTCCACCTCGATCATATCATAACGGTGCTTAGGCGAAGCCCTGCGTCGGTAGCATCATCACCGCCATCACCACGCCGTCGTGCTGACAGCACTCTCTCGTGAAGCTCTGCTGGATCGGAGTTCGCGGGACGTCATCGAGCTGAACGTGTGCTGAACTCGGAGGTGCCGTACATTCGGTACTTGGATCGGTCGGATCATAAAGATGTACGACTACATCAACCGCGTTGTGCTAACGCTTCCGCTTTTCGTCTACGAGGGTACGTGGACAACACTCTCCCCTCTCGTTGCTATGCATCACCATGATCTTGCGTGTGCGTAGGAATTTTTTTGAAATTACTACGTTCCCCAACAATTCCAGCATGGCCAACATTCCCAGTTCCTCGTTTGACTCAGAGAGAGGCGAGTGGGAGAGTTCCTCAGTGGCCCACAGCCAATTAAAGAAGCTGCAAAAGTAGGGATTCCTTCCCCCGGCAGATCTGGTCCCTGTTCAAGCAGGGCAAGCCTCCCTTAACCGTGAGACCCAGGCGGAGGATTTTCCCAATCCATCCGGGGGGAATGAGTTTTTCTCGTCCCTTATCTGCTATGGGGCGTGGGGTTCCCCATCCAACCATTCCTTCGGGGGCTTCTAGAATACTATGGCCTTCAGTTGCATAACTTTACTCCCGCCTCCATTCTGCAAATCGCGGGCTACGTCGCCTTGTGCGAACTGTTCCTGGGCATTGAGGCCCATTTCGAAGTGTGAAGAAAGTTGTTCTGTCTTGTCCTGCGCAACCACCAGGGGTCAATATTTGAAGTGGACGGAGCCGAAGTATGGCATGTCGCCGATACCGGATACCTGTCCGGCATACCAAGGAAGGCATCTGAAAAATGGCCTTCCGAATGGTTCTATATAGAAGATGTTGCTCTTCCCGACCCAGTTCGCAGGGGTCTCCCGGAATTTGCAAGCGTTCCATTGAAGAAACTCCACAACTAGCGTCCCCAAAGTCTTGAAGAGGAGGATAGTGCGAAAGTTTGTCAGCTCCTGGGCAAGATAAGGATGCTTGCCCAGTCCGGTTTTACAATAGTGGAGGTAATGGCGACCTCCATAGTGTGGGGGGGTTCAGCCACTTCAATACATAGGGCTCCCAATGTGGCACTACAATGGTGAGGATGACGCCTCCCGCTGCGGTCGGAAAGGTCCGGACACTCCCGCCGTTGTAGCCAAGATACTGGCCGAGCTATTCAAAGGGGAGGAAGAAGAATTTTTCCGCATCAATCGGAGAGATGGGTACTCCATGTACAACCCTCCCAGCTAGGTAAGTCTTAAGCTCTTTGCTTTTATTCACTCCGCTCTCGCAGCCATCTTTGATGAATTCCCCCTCCGTCTATTTTGAAACAGCACTGGCGGAAGGTAACCGAGGGGTTTGACAGCCCTGCCCCACAGCCAGAGAGTCACAACCGGGAGCTTGATCCTGGGTTCGAAGAGGACCCAGATGTATTCGTGGTACTCGCGGAAGGGGTGTTTTACCAGGCGAGTTATGACGCCACAGAAGTGGCCATTATCACCGATTATCCATGTCTTCTTCCAGCTTCCCATGTAAGTAATCAGGAGATATCCCCTTCGAAAGGGCTTCTTCGCACTGCCTCACCCGCTGCATTGTCTCATGCTTCAAAGGGGAGGCGTTCGGCACGTCATGCTACGCCAGGGACGACTCCAAGAAGAGCGGCTCCTGTGCCGAGCAAGGCCTCGAAAAGGAAGGTCGGTGAAGACAAGGCCGGTCCTTCGTCGAAGAGGTATGGATTTGAAGTTATGCTTTGGCAGTCGTACCCAACCGTAATTGTTATGTTGGTCCTGTATCAGAAAAAGGTTCCCCGGACTATGTCCAGGGATTCGGCCGGTCGCACTCCCAACAACCGGGATTTAGATCCCACCGGAGGGGTGGGGGTCGCTATGGGGACAACACCAGACTGTCCTTCGGACTAGGTTTTGGAAGACGTGTCCGTTACCAACTCGGAAGTAGAGAGCGCCATGAATCATCGGCGCTGCTGGGCTGTCTTGCGAGACCCCAAGTTCTCGGGAGAGGCATTCAATTCCTTCAGCTCGGCTGACGCATATATCCGAGCTGCTCAAGATGCGCTCAGAAAAGCCACAAAGCAACATTTGACAGATGTGCAGGTAAATTTTTCTTTGTCCGAAAAGGATAACCATATGCCCGTAGCCCCGAGGTGAAAAGCGGTTAGTACAGCTGATTTAAGGATCGTTATATAACCAGTTCCTTATAGAGAAGAATGGCCTGCTAGGCCAAGAGCTGGAAGCGATGTTTCATGGCCAATGCCGCTACCGCCGAGCTGGAAAACTTCAAGAAGGCGTCATCTGGTAACATTCCCCTCTATCGAGGAATAATAAGTGTATACCAACTGTACTAATACTGTTGCTTATCGCATAATAGGATCGCCCGATCAACTTGAAGAGAAGTTGAAGATCGCCTAAGAGGGGGAAAAAGAGGCGAAAAGGCTACACGCGAGAGGCGAGCGTGTGTTGACCCGAGTCAGGGATGAGAAAACAAGCTACAAGATTCCAACACTGCATTGAGTGAAGAGTTGAAAGATGTGCGAGCCCAGCTAGCCGACTCCGTGAAGGAGACAAGAAGTTGTGGGGCGGCATATTCATTATGTATATGAGTTATTTTTAAAGTAGTTCGGAGATAAATGGAACTGATATTGTTATGATTGCAGGTATATTGACGGGCCGTCCTGAAGAGGAGGTGTCCGGATCATCAAGTGATCTGCTGCAAGGGCTGTCGCAAGTGCACGAACAGGCGCGGTTGGCGATGCAGAGTGTTGCCAAAGCCCTATGGCCATCCACCTCCCCTCCAGGAAGTATAGAGGAGCTTGTAGAGTTGTTCAAAGGAGCGCGGTGGCGTATCCGACTATGGAAGATATCAGCCTGCCGAGAGGGTGCGCGAGAGGCCTGGGCCATGGTGAAGACGCGATATACCAAGCTGGATCCTAATCACATGGCCCGTGTCGGACCGCTAGGGTCAGATGGGGAAGAAATTCTCGTTAGTTTAGTATATGGCCAAGTAGAGGTAGCCGCCAAATATTCCCAACGAGATTGTAAGTTAGACCGCCTTTTAGACGGTGTAGAGGAGGAAGTGTTTGAGTCCAAGTGACTATGTACTTTCCTTGATACATGTAACTCTAACTGAATTATATAGCATTTGTCAAGGCAGACCTTTTCGCTTCAGCCTCCGGACCCGAAGGTATGGAATGTTTTCGAATAACCGCACGGCCGAATAGACCAGAGTATGCATGGAAACTAGGCATAGGGGTCATAGTTGCTTGAACAGACAAGTTGTATCTGGCTAGCTATGTTATATTACATTAAGATTGTAAGAAACATCTTCGAGAGAGAATAGTTCCGTTAAGGGTTCCTTTCCCTGGGTGCGCATGCATCAGTGTGCATGTCCGAATTGTGATGTGAAAATCACAGTGCGTATAACTTCTGGGGGTTCACAATGGAGTGAGTGCAAAAAACATCTTTAATTCACCGACCGAATATTCCCTTAAGAACGCTAGCTTTCGGCTTTACCCAGTCTGAGGTACACATCCGGATGACCAGCGGTAACAATCGCAGAGGTGCTCCTTTATGCCCTAGCCGAACTAACGGGAGCGTAGGGCATAAGCACGAAACCAGCAATCCAACAGCCAAAACTTAAGTCATATCGATGCATATAGTGGCGAAGAAAAGGTACATATGGAAAAACTCATATGTGTAGAGCTTGATGCTCAAGGAATGATAAAAAAACTTCTGTCCAAGAAGCCCCCAGGTATGATGGCGTACATATTTAAAGATGTATGCGTTAGGGGTGTGCGGTCTAGCCGTACGAAAGCTTTAAAGCGGGAAAGAAGAGAAAAGTAACCGAAAAAGAGAGAAAAAATAATGCAAACTACAGGGGAGAAGGAGACGAACAAGGAGTTCGGCGCTAGGCATAGAACCTTGGTCGGCGCGTTCAGTGTTCGGCTCGGCGATTATGCGATGCATCACGAAGACGGTATGCCCCTCCGGTGAGAACTTCGTCAATTATGAAGGGACCCTCCCATTTGGGCTTGAGTTTGTCCTTTTTTTTCTCCGGCAGGCGTAGAACGAGTTCGCCAATGTTATAGGCCTTGGCCCGTACTTCTCTGCTTTGATATCTTCGAGCCTGCTGTTGGTAAAATGTTGAACGAGCTTTTGCGACATCAAGCTCCTCTTCCAGGGCATCTAGGTTGTCCTGCCGATCAAGCTCGGCTTCTCTCTCTTCGTACATTCTCACTCGAGGTGAGTCGTGGATAATATCGCAGGGCAATACAGCCTCCGCGCCATACACCATGCAGAAAGGTTTGTATCCGGTAGTACGGTTGGGCGTGGTCCGCAGCCCCCAGAGTACGGAGTTGAGCTCCTCCACCCAGTGCTTGTCTAATTCTCTCAAATACCGCACTAGTCTGGGCTTTATGCCGCTCATAATAAGACCATTGGCTCGTTCGACTTGACCGTTGGTTTGTGGGTGGTAGACGGAGGCGTAATCGAGTTTAATGCCAAGATTAGTTAACCAAGTTTTTACCTCGTCGGCTGTGAAATTGGAGCCGTTGTCAATGATGATGTTGTGTGGGACACCATAATGGTGCACAACACCGGATATGAATGCTATCACCAAGTCGGACTCAGCTGTTTTGACCGGTTTAGCCTCTATCCACTTAGTGAATTTGTCCACCATGACCAGCAGATATTTTTTCTTATGGCTTCCCCCTTTAAGTGGTCTGACCATATCGAGTCCCTAGACCGCGAAAGGCCAAGTAATGGTGATAGTTCGTAAGGTAGTGGGGGCATGTGGCTTTGGTTGGCGAAGAGTTGGCATCCGACGCAGCGTTGGACAAGGTCCTGCGCGTCTGCCCGGGCTGCTGACCGATAAAACCCAGTACAGAAGGTCTTGCTAACAAGGGCCCGAGCTGCGACGTAGTGTCCGCCGAGACCAGCGTGAATTTCCGCTAAAAGCTGCCACCCTTCTTCCTCGGAGATACATCTTTGAAGTACTCCGGTGGTACTTTTCTTGTAGAGCTCTCCGTCGTGGACCTTGTAGGCCTTTGAATGCCGGACAATGCGGCGAGCCTCATTCTGGTCTTCGGGAAGCTCCTTCCTATCAATGTAGGCCAAGAAGGGTTCGGTCCACGGGGCAATGACTGCCATAATGAGGTGGGCCGGCGGTGTTACTTCGGTGGCTGAGCCCCCGACACTGTCGGTCTGCTCAGGAACTAGGGTTCTATTTGGATCTGGACTGTTGTTGCCGCCCTCCCCTTGCCACACCACGGATGGCTTGAAAAGCCTTTCCAGGAAAAAGTTGGGTGGGACGGGGTCGCGCTTGGTGCCGATGCGAGCAAGGACGTCCGCTACCTGATTACTTTCTCGGGCGACATGATGAAATTTGAGCCCCTCGAACCGAGCCGACATTTTTAAGACGACATTATGATAAGCTGCCATCTTTGGGTCTTTGGCATCAAAGTCTCTGTTTATTTGAGATATTGCGAGGTTTGAGTCCCCGCGCACCTCAAGGCGTTGTATGCCCATTGATACGGCCATCCGAAGACCACGCAATAGGTCTTCGTATTCGGCTACGTTGTTGGAGTCTGTGAATAGTATTTGGAGTACATACTAAACGACGTCTCCAGTGGGGGATGTTAACACGACTCCTGCTCCTAGCCCCTCCAGCATTTTGGAGCCTTCAAAATACATAACCCAGTTGGAATATGCGCCGTACTCTTTAGGGAGCTCGACCTCTGTCCATTCGGCGATGAAGTCAGCCAACACTTGGGATTTGATGGCTCGACGTGGCTTGTATGTTATGTCAAATGGAAGTAGCTCTATGGCCCATTTGGCGATCCGTCCTGTGGCATCGCGGTTGTTAATTATGTCATTAAGTGGGACTTCAGAGGCCACCGTGATTGAACACTCCTGGAAGTAGTGCCGTAGCTTTCGGGATGCCATGAAGACCGTGTATGCTATCTTTTGGAAGTGGGGGTACCGGGATTTGCATGGCATGAGCACAGTAGATACGTAGTATACTGGTTTTTGGAGCGGAAATTTGTGTCCATCCTGTTCTCCTTCGATGACGAGCACGACGCTCACCACCTGATGTGTTGCCGATATGTATAGCAACATGGGTTCGCCAGCGTTTGGTGCGGCCAGGATTGGGTTGCTTGCTAGGAGGGCCTTTATTTCCTCCAGTCCGACAGTTGATACGTCTCCAACGTATCTATAATTTTTTATTGTTCAATGCTATATAATATTCTGTTTTGGACATTAATGGGCTTTATTATACACTTTTATATTATTTTTGGGACTAACCTATTAACCGGAGGCCCAGCCCAAAATTGTTGCTTTTGCCTATTTCAAAGTTTCGCAGAAAAAGAACATCGAACATAGTCCAAACGGAATGAAACCTTCGGGAACGTGATTTTTGGAACGAACGTGATCCAGAGGACTTGGACCCTACGTCAAGAAAGCAACCAGGAGGGCACGAGGTAGGGGGCGCGCCCTCCACCCTCGTGGGGCCCACATTGCTCCACCGACATACTTCTTCCTCCTATATATACCTACGTACCCCCAATCTACCAGATACGGAGCCAAAAACCTAATTCCACCGCCACTACCTTCTGTACCCTTGAGATCCCATCTTGGGGCCTTTTCTGGAGCTCTGCCAGAGGGGGCATCGATCACGGAGGGCTTCTACATCAACATCATAGCCTCTCCTATGATGTGTGAGTAGTTTACCATAGACCTTCGGGTCCATAGTTATTAGCTAGATGGCTTCTTCTCTCTCTTTGAATCTCAATACAAAGTTCTCCACGATTCTCGTGGAGATCTATTTGATGTAATCTTCTTTTGCGGAGTGTTTGTTGAGACCGATGAATTGTGGGTTTATGATCAAGTTTATATATGAACAATATTTGAATCTCCCCTGAATTCTTTTATGTATGATTGGTTATCTTTGCAAGTCTCTTCGAATTATCAGTTTGGTTTGGCCTACTAGATTGATCTTTCTTGCAATGGGAGAAGTGCTTAGCTTTGGGTTCAATCTTGCGGTGTCATGTCCCAGTGACAGCAGGGGCAGCAAGTCACGTATTGTATTGTTGCCATCGAGGATAACAAGATGGGGTTTACATCATATTGCATGAGTTTATCCCTCTACATCATGTCATATTACTTAAAGCGTTACTCTGTTCTTTTGAACTTATACTCTAGATGCATGCTAGATAGCGGTCGATGTGTGGAGTAATAGTAGTAGATGCAGGCAGGAGTCGGTCTACTTGTCACGGACATGATGCCTATATACATGATCATACCTAGATATTCTCATAACTATGCTCAATTCTGTCAATTGCTCAACAGTAATTTGTTTACCCACCGTAATACTTATACTCTCAAGAGAAGCCACTAGTGAAACGTATAGCCCCCGGGTCTATTTTCCATCATATTAATCTCCCGTCAACAAGCTATTTCTGGCGCCGTTTATTTTTCTTTATTTACCTTTTAGTCTTTATCATAAAAATACCAAAAATATTATCTTATCAGATCTCACTTTTGTAAGTGACCGTGAAGGGATTGACAACCCCTTTATTGCGTTGGTTGCGAGGATTTTATTTGTTTGTGTAGGTGCGAGGGACTCGTGCGTGGCCTCCTACTAGATTGATACCTTGGTTCTCAAAAACTGAGGGAAATACTTACGCTGCTTTACTACATCACCCTTTCCTCTTCAAGGGAAAACCAACACAGTGCTCAAGAGGTAGCAAGAAGGATTTCTGGCGCCGTTGCCGGGGAGTCTACGCAAAAGTCAATATACCGAGTACCCATCACAAACTCTTATCTCCCGCATTACATTATTTGCCATTTGCCTCTCGTTTTCCTCTCCCACACTTCACCCTTGCCGTTTTATTCGCTCTCTCTTTCCGTTCGCCTCTTTTTCGTTTGCTTGTGTTACCATGTGCCTTCTTTTTGCTTGCATCTTCGCTTGCTAAGAGTTTATGGATCCTCATCCACTTGCTAATCTCTTTAAGAGATCCAATTATGATGAACCTATTGCTAGTGAGTTGAGTGCACTAGATTATCTTTATGAGGTTTTGCTTGAAATTCGTGAATCTAAAAATTGTGATGAAGTACTTTATGAAGCGATTCACAATAGATCTTTGAATAAAAAGCATGATTGCAATGATTTTATTATAAATTATATTGATGTAAATTATGCTAATAATATGCAAAACCCTAAGCTTGGGGATGCTAGTTTTGCTATGTCTACTACTTGTTGCAATGATCATGATTGGGGTGATTCTTCTTATGATCTTGAAAATTTATTTAAGCCCCCTGATGAATATGACATTGATAATAGTGTTTGCAATATTATTGAAACTGGGTTTGGAAGAGTGTCAACTTTAGATCCCACATATTTGGAGTATGTTCAATCTTATGATATTTTTGATAAAAGTGGGTTTGGAGAGGTCATGACTTTAGTTAATGATATTCCCACTATTTTGGAAGAGTGTCAACTTTGCATGCATGTGGATCATGTAGAATTTTTTTATGTGATAGCTATATTGTTTAATTTGAATATGATCCCACATGTAATTATTATGAGAGAGGAAAATATGGTTGGAGAAATTTTCATGTTACTAAATCACCTCTCGTCATGTTGAGATTGCTATTGTTTCTTTCCTCTTCCTTGCATATGCTAGTTTTTGCTTGCTACGATCATTTGTTTGCCTATAAGATGCCTATGCATAGGAAGTATGTTAGACTTAGATGTGTTTGTCACGTGTTTCATGATGCTCTCTTTGCGCTTCAATTCTTGTCTTTGATGTGAGCATCGTTAAAATTATCAAAGCCTAGCTAGGGGCGTTAAACGATAGCGCTTGTTGTGAGGCAGCCCAATTTTATTTTTAGTTTTTTGTTTTTGCTTCTGTTTAGGAATAAATATTTGATCTAGCCTCTGGTTAGATGTGTTTTTATGTTTTAATTAGTGTTTGTGCCAAGTTTAACCTATAGGATCTTCTTGGATGATAGTTATTTGATCTTGTTGAAAATTCCAGAAACTTTCTGTTCACGAAAACAATTATTAAAAATCACAAGAACGATAAAATATTGATTCCAATTGAAGAAGATCAATAAAGAAATTGTCTAGGTCTTCCTATTTTGGTAGATTTTTTGGAGTTCCAGAAGTTTACGTTCGTTACAGATTACTACAGACTGTTCTGTTTTTGATAGATTCTGTTTTTTTTGTGTTGTTTGTTTATTTTGATGAATCTATGGCTAGTAAAATAGTTTATAAACCATATAGAAGTTGGAATACATTAGGTTTAACACCAATATAAATAAAGAATGAGTTCATTGCAGTACCTTGAAGTGGCGTTTTGTTTTCTTTCGCTAACGGAGCTCACGAGATTTTCTGTTGAGTTTCGTGTTGTGAAGTTTTCAAGTTTTGGGTAAAAGATTTGATGGATTATGGAACAAGGAGTGGCAAGAGCCTAAGCTTGGGGATGCCCATGGCACCCCAAGATAATCTAAGGACACCTAAAATCCAAAGCTTGGGGATGCCCCGGAAGGCATCCCCTCTTTCGTCTACTTCCATCGGTAACTTTACTTGGAGCTATATTTTTATTCACCACATGATATGTGTTTTTCTTGGAGCGTCTTGTATTATTTGAGTATTTATTTTTTAGTTTTCCACAATCATCCTTGCTGTACACACCTTTTGAGAGAGAGACACATGATTCAGAAATTGTTAGAATACTCTATGTGCTTCACTTATATCTTTTGAGCTACATAGTTTTTGCTCTAGTGCTTCACTTATATCTTTTAGAGCACGGTGGTGGATTTGTTTTATAGAAATTATTTTTTTCTCTCATGCTTCACTTAGATTATTTTGATAATCCTACAAAACAAGCATGGTAATTTGCTTAAATTGAGAAATTTGTCCTAAGGTAATAGGCATCCAAGATTAGTAAAAAAATTCTTATGAGTGTGTTGAACACTATGAGAAATTTGATAGTTGATAATTGTTTTGAGATATGAAGATGGTGATATTAGATTCATGCTAGTTGAGTAGTTGTGTATTTGAGGAATACTTGTGTTAAAGTTTGTGATTCCCGTAGCATGCACGTATGGTGAACCGTTATGTGATGAAGTCGGAGCATGATTTATTTATTGATTGTCTTCCTTATGAGTGGCGGTCGGGGACGAGCGATGGTCTTTTCCTACCAATCTATCCCCCTAGGAGCATGCGCGTAATACTTTGCTTCCATAACTTGTAGATTTTTGCAATAAGTATATGAGTTCTTTATGACTAATGATGAGTCCATGGATTATACGCACTCTCTTCCTTCCACCATTGCTAGCCTCTCTAATACCACGCACTTTTCGCCGGTATCATACACCCACCATATACCTTCCTCAAAACAGCCACCATACCTACCTATCATGGCATTTCCATAGCCATTCCGAGATATATTGCCATGCAACTTACCACCGTTCCGTTTATTATGACACGCTCCATCATTGTCATATTGCTTCGCATGATCATGTAGTTGACATCGTATTTGCGGCAAAGCCACCGTTCATAATTCTTTCAAACATGTCACTCTTGATTCATTGCATATCCCGGTACACCGCCGGAGGCATTCACATAGAGTCATATTTTGTTCTAAGTATTAAGTTGTAATTCTGGAGTTGTAAGTAAATAAAAGTGTGATGACCATCATTAGAGCATTGTCCCAAGTGAGGAAAGGATGATGGAGACTATGATTCTCCCACAAGTCGGGATGAGACTCCGACTAAAAAAAAGAGAGGCCATAAAAAAAGAGAAAAGGCCAAATAAAAAAATGAGAGAAAAAAAGAGAAGGGACAATGCTACCATCCTTTTACCACACTTGTGTTTCAAAGTAGCACCATGATCTTCATGATAGAGAGTATCCTATGTTGTCATTTTCATATACTAGTGGGAAATTTTTCATTATAGAACTTGGCTTGTATATTCCAATGATGGGCTTCCTCAAAATGCCCTAGGTCTTCGTGAGCAAGCGAGCTGGATGCACACCCACTTAGTTTCTTTTGTTGAGCTTTCATATACTTATAGCTCTAGTGCATCCGTTGCATGGCAATCCCTACTCACTCACATTGATATCTATTAATGGGCATCTCCATAGCCCGTTTATATGCCTAGTTGATGTGAGACTATCTTCTCCCTTTTTGTCTTCTCCACAACCATCCTTCTATTCCACATATAGTGCTATGTCCATGGCTCACGCTCATGTATTGCGTGAAGATTGAAAAAGTTTGAGAACATCAAAAGTATGAAACAATTGCTTGGCTTGTCATCGGGGTTGTGCATGATTTAAATACTTTGTGTGGTGAAGCTAGAGCATAGCCAGACTATATGATTTTGTAGGGATAACTTTCTTTGGCCATGTTATTTTGAGAAGACATAATTGCTTTGTTAGTATGCTTGAAGTATTATTATTTTTATGTCAATATTAAACTTTTGTCTTGAATCTTTCGGATCTGAATATTCATACCACAATTAAGAGAATTACATTGAAAATTATGCCAAGTAGCATTCCACATCAAAAATTCTGTTTTTACCATTTACCTACTCGAGGACGAGCAGGAATTAAGCTTGGGGATGCTTGATACGTCTCCAACGTATCTATGATTTTCTATTGTTCCATGTTATGTTATATTCTGTTTTGGACATTAATGGGCTTTATTATAAACTTTTATATTATTTTTGGGACTAACCTATTAACCGTAGGCCCAACCCAGAATTCCTGTTTTTTGCCTATTTCAGAGTTCCGCAGAAAAAGAACATCAAACGGAGTCCAAACGGAATGAAACCTTTCGGAACGTGATTTTTGGAACGAACGTGATCCATAGGACTTGGACCCAACGTCAAGAAAGCAACCAGGAGGGCACGAGGTAGGGGGGCGCGCCTACCCCCTGGGCGCGCCCTCCACCCTCATGGGGCCCACGTTGCTCCACCGACGTACTTCTTCCTCCTATATATACCTACTGTCGGGTGGTAGGTGCGACATATGCCAACGGGTGGCTTATCATTGTGGGAGCCAATAAGATGTCGCCGGTGCCTGAAAACGGGATGAGGTGAAGACATGCACGCCGGCGAATCTTACCCAGCTTCGGGGCTCTCCGTGGAGACAACACCCCTACTGCTGCTCTGCGGGGTCTCCGCATGATCACTAGATGAACAAGTAGCTACAGGAGGCTCCTTGAGTTGTTTCGGAGAGAGGAAAAAGAAGGGCACGGCCAGCTCTCCTCTTCCCTCTATGTCGTGTCTAAAACTCTAAGAGATCAACCCTCTGCATGGGTGCCGTGGTGGATTTATATAGTCCTACCCCCCAGGGGTACAATGGTAATCCGGCTGGGCGCGGGCCCTAGCCGTCAGTGTCTACGCTCGCCGGCTTCTCCGCCGGCCACTGGGGCCCGCCGAATGGTGGGTCCCGCCGGCTGCCGGCTTCCTGGTCGACAAGCTGGTCCCACCGCTGGGGGCCTAGTCGGGGGCTGGTTACTGTTGCCTCAATCCTGATGATGAGGGCTTTGTCGACGTAAGCATGGCTACAGTGCCGCCGCTTTGGCGGCGATCACTGTAGCCTTACCTCATCTTGTGTCCTCAATGAGGCGCCTCCTTCAAGGGAGAGAGCAAGCCGGCTACGGGGAGCCGGCCATATCTCAGGCCGACTGGAGGAGGCCTGGCCGCCATCGGGTATCTCTCTGACTGGAGGGGCCCGCCGCCCGCGGGCCATGCTGACAACCTGTCGCGCGTGACATCATGGTCAACATGGCAACAGTGCCACGCCGGACGGGTGATGGCCGCCCGTCTGGGCGCTTGTGGCATCTGCGCGCTCGGGGTTCGGGGTGACAGGCTTCATCAGCCACGCCCGTCTCATCGCCGTTATGTGGGTGCAAAGTTTGAGGTGCGGTCTGGCCCATCTTTGGGCGGCTTCTTGGGTCGGCCTTCTCGTGGCCGGCCGTGGAGTCGGCCCTCTGGTGGCGGCTCCTTGGGAGTCGGCCCTCTTGTGGCCTTCTTCCTGTGAGGTTTAGGCGGGCCCCTCCGGTAGCCGGCTGAGATAGCCGGCCGAGGGAAGGCGGCCCCGCGTCTTGGATGTTGGAGGGCTTGACTGGCCCATAATTTTTCAGAAGTGCCGGGGGAGCCGGCTAGGCTACCCGTGGTCATTTCCTCCGACAGTAGTCCCCGAAGCTGGTTGAGCTTCGAGGTTGAAGAGAGGACGAGAAGCTCGATCAGCTTCCTGCCATGAAGAGCCGGCAGCTAGGAGCCGGCTTTGAGTAGATGTGTTGTCTCGGGAAGGTCTGGCAGCTTGAAGGCGGAACCAGATGGCACGCGAGCCGAATCGTGCGCTGACCGCCTGCCACTTGCACGCCACATGACAACCGTCAGCAGGGAAGGTCTGCCAGCCCACGCGCGCGACGGGGTGTCGCTGCAGGCCGGGGCCCGCCACTCCTAGGCCTCGGCTTATGTGCAGATCTTCTGCGGCCCGAACGGACCACTCGCCTTCCCGCGGCGGTTTCAACACGCCTTTAGGGCGCAATAATCGCGGGACGTGGGGGAGTGGGCGCAGTTAATCCCACGTCCCCCCACGCCTCGCCTCCTCGGCTCCGCCGCACGAGCCTATAAGTAGGGGGAGGAGGGGGAGCGGCAGATGCTCGCACGCTCGCCCTCACTCCACCCTTTCTTCTTCTTCCTTCTCCTTACCTCCGCCGCTGCAGTGCCTCGCCGCCGCGCCGTCTCGTCGCCACCCTTCTTGGCTCGCCGTAGCTCTACCGCAGCAGGGTTGCGCATCCTCCGCTGCCGCGCCTCTCTCGTTTCTTCCTCGCTCCCATGGCGCTGTCCAGTTCTTGGGATGGCTCCAACGTCCATGAGGACCACATCGACTGGCTCCGCAAGACGCGGAAGCTACCGGGCGCGGGTTACTTGCGGACCCGCCTCGCGCTGGAGGCAGAGGTCTCGCCGGTGCCGGAGGAGGACGAGCGGGTGATCTTCCGCTCGCACTGCCTGCGCGGCCTCGGCCTGCCGGCGAGCGGGTTCTTCCGCTCCTTCCTCAAATTCTACCATCTCCAGCCGCATCACCTCACCCCCAACACGGTGATGCTGCTGTCGGCCTTCGTCACTCTGTGCGAGGGTTTTCTTGGCGTCCTTCCCACCCTCGAGCTTTGGGGGGAGTTCTTCCAATGCAAACTCGGCACCGTCACCGCGGGCGTGCCCGCGCCGTGCGGCGCCTTCATCGCCATGCGGAGGTCAGCCGACAACAACCCGTTTCCGCCTATCCCGCTAATCCAGTCGGTGAAGCTTTGGCAGCAATCATACTTCTACGTGAAGAACGTTGCCCCGCAAGGCGACTTCATCAATCTGCCGGCTTACGTAGCCGGCCCGCCGGCTGGGAGGCAGCCTTCGTGGTCCTTCCGAGCCAGTCGCCGCCTCCGTTGAGGCTGCTGCGTCGCCCGGCCGGGTGATGGTCGGTCGGAGGGCCTGGTCGGGCCGACCTGGTGGCCGCCGTGTGGCGCCGGATGCTCCCGCTCAAGGCGGGACGCATATGATCTACCAGATGAGCGGCCGCTTCGACCCAAGCCGGCTGAGCACCAAGGAGATGCCTCATGATGAGGTATCTTACATGGTGAACTATATCTCCAACTGCAAGCTCACCGAGGACTGGCGGTACGGCATAGGGCCGTATTCTCGAGCCGAGCCCCCGCCTTCGGTAAGTTTCCCCTCTCTTCTTCTCTTGTTGCCGGGCTCACAATGGCCGACTCCTGACCGGCCGGCTTATTTTTCGGCTGAGCCCCCTTCTTTGACCAGCAGCCGGAGCCGCGGGGCCAGAG
Source organism: Aegilops longissima (assembly GCA_021605205.1). Lineage (NCBI taxonomy): Eukaryota > Viridiplantae > Streptophyta > Magnoliopsida > Poales > Poaceae > Aegilops > Aegilops longissima. The sequence goes on along the minus strand of CM038678.1, from coordinate 186,754,498 downwards.
CGCCAATTTATGCCCGGCCGCATGGCGGACGACATGGACGATCTGGACTTGGGGGCGGCCGCCATGGATGACGCCGTCGTAGGAGGAGGCGGCGAGGCAGGCGGCGCCGAGCTCGGAGCCGGCTTCGGGGACTGGCCGGATGACGACGATGCCGAAGTTGTTCCGCGTCGTCAGCCGGCGTTCGATCGGCAAGGGGCGGGCCCATCTGCGGTGCCGGCTGCCCGAGGCGGCGCGCAGAAACGCCGGGGCGCGCGGACTCTCTTTGGCAGCCGGTGAAGAAGCCCAAGGGTTCCACGGCAACCACCAAGCGGGACGAGGCGGCCGCGAAGGCGGCCCGCTTCCGCAAGGTGGTGAAGCAGCCGCAGGCGGTTTCGGCGTGAGTATCGAATTTCCACACTTTTCTTTCTTCTCTTTGGTTGAGGCTCTTCTGAGCCTTTTTCTTGATATGTCAATCAGGGCGCCGCTTTCCCTCGAGCGGGTTCCTGCCGCCTCCATAGTTGGACTGACGGGAGGGACTTCGAGCTCCCGCCGCATGGATCCCCGCGCCGACCTCATGGAGGCAACGGAGCGGAACGCGCGGGAGGCGCGGGAGGAGCGGGAAGCGGAGGAGCGGAGGGCCGCCCAGGAGGCGAAGGAGAAGTCGGCCGAGGCGCAAGCCGAGCGACGGCCAAGGCTCAGGCGGAGGCTGCGGCTGCGGAAAGGGAGGCGGAGGCCCTGCATAACCAGCCTCCGCAGCTAATCATCCCCCTCCGCACCGTGGCCCCCAACATCCCAGTGCCTTAGGCGGAGGAAGCCGGCTGCGACCGGCTGGCGATGGATAGGGAGGAGGGCGACGTGATCGTTCTGGAGGGAGAGGCGGTGCCGTCGGCGCCGACTGGAGCGGGCCAAGGTGGCCGACTGTCAGCCGCCCGAGCAACCGCTGGGCCGAGGCGGCTGTGGGGCGGATCTCGTGGTTCGATCGCCGCCTCGTCGGTAGCGAGGAGGCGACCTCAGCGCCGAGCAGCGAAGGCAGGGAGCCAACAGCGGCTCAGATCTGGAGGTGGCCAGCGCCAAGACGCGTCGAGTGGACACCCGGCGGTGGGATGGCTGAGCTGAACGTGGCGGCTCAGGAAGTCCGGAGCCGGCTTCAGGCCCAGGCTGCCTCGTTGAAGCGGTATACTCAAGAGTTCCTCAAGACGCGGGCGGTCATCCTTGTGAGTCCTCCAGCCTTGGTCGATTGCTTTCTTGATTTCTTCCATGGGGCGTCAGTGCCTGCTGGTGTAGTCCACGAGTTCGAGTCGGCTGCTTTGAAAGCAGCGGCTTGGAACTTCTAGTAGGCTTTGATTGCTATCTTGTTCTTATTCGCACCTCCGTCCTGTTTCCAGGAATATCATAATCTCCGCGTGGTTGCCTTCAACTCCCAGGCCCAGGAGCTGAACCAGAAGACCGCTGATCTGACTGATAGCCGGAGTGGGTGCTTTGTTTCTTTTATCTCACGTGGCGCGTCAGTACCTGCTGGGTGTAGTCCCGAGATTGGGCCGACCTGCTGGCGATCGGGTCGGATCTTTCCTGGCGACTTCTTCCTTATTGCTTTTTTCTTTTTCTCCATGTTTGCAGGGGCCAACGCCGACTTGAGGGAGCAGCTAGGCGGGATCCAGACTGCCTTTCGTGCCAAGGAAGCTGAGTGCAACGCCTTGGCCCAGGAACGTGACCGCCTGGCCAAGAAGCTTGCCGACCAGGAGGAGAGCCATAAGGCGGCTCTGAAGAAGGCGCAGGACAGCGAGGCCGCCCTCAAAGCCGAGTACGAGACCGAGGCAGCGGGCTGGGCTGAGGTGAAACAAGCGCTGAGCGAGGGCTATGGACGGGTTGAGGATTTGATAGACGGTAGGCCGCCTTCCTCTTCGTCCCTTTGCTTGCCCTTTGCCCTCTGGTTTATCTTCTGATTTTGTGCTGCTTCTTTCTTCTTTGTGTAGATTACTTTCCTGGTTACTCCGTCGCTGCCTCCCAAGCCATTGAGGCCCACCGCGAAGCACGCCAGCAGGCAGGGGTCAAGATCGCGTCGGATGCTAGTCGTACACTTAAGGAGCAGCTTATGGCGATCCAGGCCCGACTGTAGCCGGCTCACCGCATGCTCCGCCGCCTTCAGCGTGCCGGAGCGCAAGTGCTGGCCGCCCTTTGGCCCGGCAAGGCGGTTCCCCGCACCCCCAGTCGGACTGCCGACTGGCTGGAAGTTGCGGTCGGCTGCTTCGAGGCCTGGAAGGCTTCCGCTGCTCAGTCCGGCGCCAGGCGGGCGCTGGAGTTCGTCCGAGCCTAGTATCCTGGGCTGAGCTTGGCCCAGCTAAGCACCTGGCGGCAGGAGGCTGATGAAGAGCTGGTGGCGGTGCGGCCGGCTATCATCCAGCGCGCCTCGGCAATCGCCGACTACACCGACACCAGCGCCTTTGCTCCTGAGGTAAACGATGACGGCGTCGCTCAGCCGGAGGAGTGGTTGAGCTGAACCCGCGGAAGGTGAAGACTTCGGCGAGGAGATCGCTTCTAGCGATGAAGGCGAAGATGAAGAAGGGGAGGGTGGCGAAGACGTCGTGCTAGACGGCGAAGCGACCAGCCAGCTTCAGCCTGATCGCGCCTCCAGCAACGAGGCGCGCGCGAGCGCGCCGTCTGCCAGAGGTGATGATCAAGCCGAGACCCGCCAGCCGGCCACTCCTCCGGCCGGCACTGCCGCCTCCACCGACCTGCCCGACTCGCCCGTCGTTCCCTTGGCCTGATCTGCCGTCCTTGCTTTCCTGCTTGTTACTCTTTGAACAACTATTTATTAAATTCGCGCAGTTCCACCCACTGGGGGTGTATTCAAACTATGTTGAATGCCGGCCTTTTGAAGGCTTTTCGTGTAAATATAGTCATGCATGTGTTTGACTTCCATTCATGTTTGCTTTTTATCCTTAGGCTGTTTCCTTTGCTGCCTTCCCCTGGTCACCGCCTTCACAGCCGGACAGCTGCTCTGCAGTCTGTGGCTGGGGAGGGACTCGGCTGTTTTTTGGGAAGACAAGTACTTGAGCTTTCTTAGATTGTAGCAAGGTGAATGGGAAGCCGGCCAGCCAGCTGCTCTGGCAGCCGGTCGGCAGGGGGGGGGGGGGGGGGGAAGCCGGCTTTCGCTATATAAGTTCGTTAGTCCTAGCCGTTTTTCATGTGGACATCCTTTCCTGCCTTTGACTCTTGCCAGCCGGACAGCCAATTCTTCGAGCTGCGGCTTTCGACAAGAGGGGGCTTGAGTGCCAGCACACTACTTTTCTGACTGCAGGTGGAACTTGAATATAACTCAAGGCGGCAAGTCCCTGGGCCGACTGGTCGAACCCGGTGCCGGACGAGAAGAATGAACATAGTGACATAATCATAAGCATGATACTCATCACTCATAGATAAAAGAGGGTAGTCCCCAAGTACTCCTCGCGGGGCCCATTGTCTCATACTTAGTACCAAAGGTAGCATGATACATACTGCATTTTAACTATAAAATCTTCGGAGGAGGTTAGCGTTCCATGGTCGTTCCGACTCCTTGCCGGAATCATCTCTCTTTCGTGCCTTCGGCTTCTGCGCGTTGATCAGGTAGTAGGAGTCATTTCCTAATGCTCTGCTGATGACAAAGGGGCCTTCCCAAGGGGCCGAGAGCTTTTGCTGGCCGGCTGTTCGCTGGATCAGCCGGAGCACAAGGTCACCCTCTTGGAAGGATCTTGGCTTGACCTTCCGGCTGTGGTAGCGGCGCAAACCCTGCTGGTAGATGGTGGACCGGCTGAGGGCTAACAGTCGGCTTTCTTCCAGCAGGTCGATGCAGTCTTCTCGTGCTTCCTTGGCCTCTGCCTCCGTGTACATGGTCACCCGAGGCGAGTCGAACTCGATGTCAGTTGGGATGACAGCCTCGGCACCATATACAAGGAAGAAAGGGGTGAAGCCGGTTGACTTGTTCAGGGTAGTGCGCAGACTCCAAAGTATGGCCGGCAGCTCGTCGAGCCAACAGCCGGCCGAACGCTCCAGTGGCACGACCAATTGGGGCTTGATGCCGGAGAGGATGAGGCCGTTTGCTTGCTCGACTTGGCCGTTTTTACTGCGTGTGGGCAACGGACGCTAAGTCCAGTCGGATGCCTTGTGTCGCGCAGAAACGTGCCAATGCTCCCTTGGCAAAATCCGTGCCATTGTTGGTGATGATGCTGTGTGGCACACCGTACCGGGTGTAATATCTGCGATGAATGTCACGACAGTCGGCCCATTCAGCTTCTTGATCGGCTTCGCTTCAATCCACTTGGTAAATTTGTCCACGGCGACGAGCAGATGTGTCATGCCGTCACGCGCCGTCTTGAACGGGCCCACCATATCTAGTCCCCAGACGGCAAAGGGCCAGGTGAGGGGAATGGTCTTGAGTGCAGAAGCCGGCAGGTGTTGCTTGGAGCTGAAGACTTGGCACCCTTTGCAGTGTTTGACTAACTCCTTGGCGTCATCCAAAGCAGCCGGCCAAAAGAATCCATGGCGGAAAGCTTTGGCAACGAGTGATCTTGAGGCTGCGTGGTGGCCACACTCGCCTTGGTGAATGTCCTTGAGGATTGTTATGCCCTTCTCTGGCTCGACGCAGTGCTGGAAGACTCCAGTGACACTGCGCCTGACGAGCTCTCTGTTGACAATTGTGTATGCTCCGGCTCGGCGTTGGACTTGTCTTGCCGCGATCTCGTCAGCCGGCAGTTCTCTGTTTACCAGGAAGTTGAGGATGGGCTGGGCCCATGATGGAGCTGTGACTTCTTCTATAGCCAACACGGCTACTGCGACCAGGGCGGGTAGGCTGGGTGGTGAAGAGCTGGAGTCGGCCACCAACTGCTGTGTTGATGCAGTCCCCGGGTCTACTGCCATAGTCCCCGGGCCGGGCTCTGAAGTCCCCGGGCCGGGTGCAACTATGGCAGTCCCCGAGCCGCCTGTTGAAGTCCCTGGGTCACCTATCGAAGTCCCCGAGCCGCCTGCTTGGTTCCCCAAGCCGGATCCGACTACGTCGGGGTTAGGCGGCATGAAGATGGAATCAGATTCTGGAGACGGCTTGATAGACGGCTTGAGGAGGCGTTGGAGAGAGACGCCGGTTGGTATAGCTTGTCGAGTGGAGCCTATTCGTGCCAGGGCATCTGCTTGCTCGTTGTCGGCCTGTGGCACGTGGAGGAACTCGCATCCTTCAAAATACCCGCTGATTTGTTGAACGAGGAAGCGGTAGCTTGCCATGTTTGCGTCCTTGGCGTCCCAGTCGCCAGATGATTGCTAGACTACCAAATCCGAGTCGCCATAGCACAGGATCCGGCGAATGCCGAGTTCTTTGGCTAGCCAGAGCCCGTGTTTGAGCGCCTCGTACTCGGCCACATTGTTGGAGGCGGCGAAATGAATTTGTAACGTGTATCTGAGCTTGTCGCCTTTGGGAGAGGTGAGGATGATGCCGGCTCCTAAGCCGGTGCACATCTTGGACCCATCGAAGTGCATCCGCCAATGAGTGGAGTCGGGAGCCGGCGGCAGGTACTGGGTCTCGGCCCAGTCAACGAGGAAGTCGGCCAATGCTTGGGACTTGATGGCGGTGCAAGGCTGGTAGAAGATCGTGTAAGGGGCCAGCTTAATGGCCCATTTTGCCCCCCGGCCAGATGCATCCCGGTTGCCTATGATCTCGGCGAAGGGCGATTACTACGACCGTGATGGGGTGCTCTTGAAAGTAGGGCTTGAGCTTCTTGGCGGCGAAGTACACACCATAGCACATCTTCTTGTAGTGCGGGTAGTTCTTCTTCGAGGTGGACAGTACTTCACTTAAATAATACACCGGCCTCTGGACTGGCTGAGCTCGGCCTTCTTCGGTATTTGGACCACGATGACGGTCTTGACCACCCGGTGGTAGCGGCAATATAAAGGAGCATGGGCTCTTTCTCAGTCGACGCCGCCAAGACAGGCGGCGTGGCCAGCATCTTCTTCAGCTCATGGAAAGCTTGGTCGGCTTGGTCGTTCCACTCGAAGTGAGTGGTTTTATTCATGAGTCGGTAGAGGGGGAGAGCTTTCTCTCCAAGCCGGCTGATAAAGCGGTTCAGGGAGGCCAGGCATCCGGTAAACTTCTGGACGTCTCGTAGTTTAGTGGGAATCTTCATTCTCTCAATGGCTTTGATCTTCACTGGGTTGCATTCAATGCCGCGCTCGGAGACCAGGCAGCCTAGAAGCTGGCCGGCTGGTACCCCGAACACGCATTTCTCGGGGTTGAGCTTGATTTGAAACCGGCGCAGGTTCTCAAACGTCTCCTTGAGGTCTTCCAGCAAGGTGTCGCGCCTCTGCATCTTCACCACAATATCGTCTACATAGATGTGGGCATTTCTGCCGAGTTGCTTGAGGAGGCATTTCTGCATGCAACGCTGAAAACTGGCATCGGCATTTCTCAAGCCGAATGTCATAGTCAGGTAGCAAAAAGCTCCGAATGGTGTGATGAAGGTGGTCTTCAGGCGGTCGGCTGGATCCAACTTTATCTGGTGCTAGCCTGAGTAATGTGACACTCCAAAAATATTCTTTTGGTTTTCTTCAAAAAATTTGTTGGATTTGAAGAAGGTCTTCTAAACCCATCCAAAAATCTCTCTCAAAAGCTTTTTCCCTCGACGTATTCCACGTCTCCCAATTGAGGAAGTGCGTAAGCGACCCAGAGAAACAAGTACCCCATAAAAACATTGATGTGCAGCCAGACCTTACATATCGGGAGCATCCGATAAAGATCTTGGAAGAGGCTGAAAGGAGAACCCGGCAGAAAACCATCAAGTTCTTCAAAGTTCAGTGGAGCAACCACACCGGAAGTGAAGCCACTTGGGAAAGAGAGGATTTCCTTCGGACAGAGCACCCACAATTATTTGAGGATCAGCTGGAATCTCGGGGACGAGATTTTTCCTAAGGGGGTAGGTGTTGTGACACTCCAAAAATATTCTTTTGGTTTTCTTCAAAAATTTTGTTGGATTTGAAGAAGGTCTTCTAAACCCTTCCAAAAATCTCTCTCAAAAGCTTTTTCCCTTTAGCAATTATTTTTTTGCATCTCCTTCAACTCTGGTGTTTGGTTTTTAAAATTTTTCTTCTGATTGCCCTCTTCTCAAAATTTCAAGAAAAATCTTTGGAGTTTATTTTTCTTTCAAAAAGAAACTCTAGGAGTTTTGCACCTTCTCCAATGTTGAAATCCATTCATGATTTTGCCATGCACCACATGGTAAAATCTTCCCAAAAATCTCTCCTTCCACTCTGAGCAATCCAAACATTCTGTCTCAACAAGCTCAACCATTTTCTGAATTTTATTTCATTTATTTCTCCTCCCAAATCTTTTCTGTCCATTATTTTGAGCCTAGGTGATTTGCAAAGCAAGTACCTAAATGCATTTGAGTTTTGACCTCAAACCAACTCCCCTGGATAGTCCTTGGTACCCACAACCTAGAACAATCAAGATCCACTCCTCTTCTGTTCAAAGATTTCAAATTATAGTCTCTGCAAGTTTGGACCAGATTTGCCAAATTTGGCGAAATTCATATCTACACTTCTCCAAAAATTTCACAAAAATTCAGGCAGCCTCTAGATGCAATGAGAGGCCCCTCCACCAAAAACAAGCTCAAGGAAAAATCCCTACATGCCTAAATCATTCTGTCGAACACCTTGCATGCACTATTGCTGTTCATTTTCAGTTAAATTCAGATTTCAGTGTCGTTCTCCGTCAGAGTTTCAGTCACATGCCCACCGTGCACTTGGCACGTTGCTCACAGCCTAGCCTGCTTGTCCGGAGCTTCACACGCGTGCTTGGCGCGTTCCTGGCGTTGGTGGCACCCTGGTCGCCTGCACCGGCGTGTCCTGCGGCGGCAGAACCACCGTAGCGGCCGACAGGGAGCAGAACGGCGGCATAACGGCGTCCGGCGCCGCCCAAACCTCCTGGTAGCTCCGCGCGGCCATTTCCTTGCCAGCACACGCATGCAGCACCATCGCCGTGGCCTGGCACGCGCAGAGCGCGTTCTCTGTCGCCGACGGGCCGTGCGGCCGTTCCGTCGAGGACAGGCCGTAACCTCGCCCACCTCTCTGAGTTGGACACTGGGATAGCACCAGTACTTCGTCTAGTCGATGCTCAAACTCCTAAGCCGACCATGCAGCCATAGCGCCGCCATAATCACCTCGCCGGAGAACCCCGTTCTCGGAAACCGCCTCTGGCCGGCTATATATAGCACCCCCGAGCGCGCTCTCGCCCCCGCACACCTCCACCACCTCACTAGTACTCGCAAAGCCCCTGGAAGGGCCTCGAGGGCTCTTCTTCCCTGACTCCGGCCACCTCGTTCCGCCTCGGCCTCCACCTCGATCCACTCCGGTGAGGTCGTCTCCGGCGCCCTAACCTCGTCAGCTACCCTCTCATGCTACCATGAGTCTAACCCCCTCCTCAATTCCACCTCCGCAGCACTCTCCGACGAGGCCCACGACCACCCGAACCGCCGTCCGCCGGAGCAAGCGTCGCCGTCGACGTGGTACTCGCCGGCGACCACTTCCACCTCACACAGACGCGGAAGGACGTGCTGATCACGAAGGTACCGTCCGATCACTCTGCCTCGCCGTGGATCGCCGTCGGCGACCACCGCACCTCTCGGGCGCCGTCGCGCCCTGTTTCCCTCTTTTAAATTTTCAAACCCGACAGGTGGGACCCGCCTGTCAGCCTCTCTTTTGTTTTTTTTTTGAATCATTTTCTGAAAGCGTACTTTGGCAAATACGCTTCCACTCTGAACCGTTTTTCTGCACTTTTCTCTTTAGGCCCCTGAGGGTTTTCTGTTTCATTACAGATGGGTCCTTGGACCAAAACCCTTATAACTTTTTAACAGAAATGAATTTTTGAGTGATTCTGTCCTCTTCAAAATTTTGTCTAGTTTTTTATCATATTTATGTGAAAAATATTTGGATTAACTTTCTGTGACCCACGGTATTTACGTTAGCACGTGTATTTTGTGTACCTTAGATACCGAAGGAGGTGACGGAACCGCGAACTTCGCCGAGCTAGACCCCGACTACTCCGAACCAGGCAAGCAATGTTTGAACTTTTGATATGATGAGTGTTTGGGCATGTTTGCATTATTTTTGTATCATGGCACGTTCACAAGCATTTCGATGATAGTTTATCTCGTAAGAGTTGAGGCAAATGAGCTCGGTAAAATCCATGAGTTGTTGGAAACTTGTTGCATGGCCATGAGTTGGCATGAGTATGGGCAAGATGGCAGTGTTGTAGCATGCCAGGCTTATGCCAGATCGTTGACCCCGTGTCAACACAAAACAGTCAGATTCCCGTTCGTCTCCCCTTTCGTACTACCACCTGTTACCCGCAAGGGATACAGCTGAGTAAGTTGCAAACCACTTCCTGGTACACACCAAATCGAGAGGCCGAGATGAAGGTTCCATGGCCCTGGATTAAAGCCTTTCATCTGGTCAGGGGGCATGGGTGTTTCCGGTTGGGACCGAGAGGGGGGCAACCCTTAGAGCACGCGTATATAAATTTGATTCCATGCTATTCGAGATTGTGATCTCCCCGTCTCAAAGTTTTTCTTAAACGCTGTCTAGGGTGATTCCTGGCAACGTGAGGTATGATGGGTGTGTACTAGCTAGTTGTGTTTCCTCCGAAATACCGTAAACGGAACTAGTCCTTCGTGACTACGGAAATCCGTTGGCTGTGGATAATTTTGGTACAAACTCTGCAGAGTCAAAATTCTTGAATTCATCTTATTCATATCCGAGTACCGTGTTCATCTCATCTTGTCAAGTGTCAGTCTCGGTGACAGAAACTCCTGAGCACCATTGGAGTATTAAATGTTTATTTCCCGTGAATGGACTAACCCGCTTATTGTCTTGTAATGAATATTTTCTTTCGTGAGCACTATATCTTGTCAGTTATGAATAATAAATTATAAGCCCTTTCTGCGATGTCGCTCAGACGTCCGACTGTGGCATTGTTGTTATTTACGTTTATTATAAGCCCTTTCTGCAATGTCGCTCAGACGTCCGACTATGGCATTGTTGTTATTTACCTTTATTATAAGCCCTTTCTGCGATGTCGCTCAGACGTCCGACTGTGGCATTGTTGTTATTTACGTTTATTATAAGCCCTTTCTGCGATGTCGCTCAGACGTCCGACTGTGGCATTGTTGTTGTTTACCTTTATTATAAGCCCTTTCTGCGATGTCGCTCAGACGTCCGATCATGCATTGTTATTATTTACTTTATTATAAGCCCTTTCGTGATGTCGCCCGACGTCCGATCATGCACGCATGTATTCTATTTCAATATAAGCCCTTTATGAGGTGTCGCTCAGACGCCCGACTGTGGCATGTTTTACTTATTTGTTCACCCTTTGAGGCGTCGCTTCAGACACCCGATCGGTTTTGAGTTTTGTCTTCTTTGGGTTTTCGAGCGAACTACCGCCGACTCCCTTCTTATTTACTTTGCTATACTGATTAAATTGAGCATTGTTAAAATTTAATCATGTCGCATTCATGCATTCATTTGTTATATCTTTTGCCCGAACAGTCTTGCGAGTACTTTCAAAGTACTCACCTGGCTTGTTGATTTGGCGGATCTTGTGAAAGCGATCTCATGGATGAAGAGTTCGATAGCGAGTCCGACGCCTAGAGGAATCCCGATCAGTCTCGTCGACCCTGGATTAGTCATTGTGATATATCCGCTTCCGCTGCCCAAATAAATTCATCGAGCCTCACCTCGACGCTTGATGAGCAGCCAGTGCAGTAGTCTTATTAACCACCCCATTGTGTTATTCTACCAACCACACATATCTCGAGTCAGTAGTATTTCCACCCCACACCATTGTGTCATATCCGCCATCATGTATAATTATTGGCGTGTTTGTAATAATTGGTTGGGCATCTTTAGTCGACCTGTAAATTGTAATGCTATTGGCTTATTGTATCAAAGTTTTGTCTACGGTATGAAGGATTTTCCTCATATTGGACTTCATAGGTCGGTTGTTCAATAAATATTTTATTGAAAAACCGGTCGTGACAAACTTGGTACCAGAGCCAGCTGACTGTAGGAAGCCACTAGGTGCGATCGCTAATCGGTTATTAGCATAATAGAGCTATTTATTATTTTCACAAATGTAGTCAATTTCGACCATCGGCATAAATTTATGATTTGACTACTCAGGATTTTTGCCTACTTTTGTAGATGGCTGGCAACGACTGCGAGTCGCAGATGTTCGCCAACATGCCCGATGGGTTCGTCAAGCTTCTCTCCTTCATCGTCCAAGTCGTGATGGGGCCAGATGTGCGCCCAGTCTTCTCTCTCTCTCTCAGCACAAGGTCAATGACCGTCTAACCATGCACCAAGCCGCGGTGGAATTCAAGAGAGGACGAGTTGAGCGTTACCGGTTCGTGGGGAGAGCCATGCCCACAGAGAAGCATGCACTGCAGATGGCAGCCCGTGAGGCGATAGCTCGTCTCAGGGATATACTTCCTTCGATGAAGACTCGTCGCTACCGCTACCTGCCATGTCACGTGCCATATACCTGCCACTACGCGTTCTCTTGCCCCAGAGGAGAACGGGACGAAGCTTTTGAGATGCTTATCGAGTATCTCCGAGCTTTGGAGGCAGCCTTCGACAACCTGGTGGACGACTTTGTAGCTGCCCGCATGGACTCAGTCCATGGCTGTGCCGCCAACAAGAGGGAGCTCCTGCGCGCCGCACCGCCACTGACTTTCGTCTCGTCATCAGCATCGTTTGCTCCTACTGCTCGCACCGCTACTCGTCGCCTGCCTACCACAGAGGAGTTCAACCATGTCATTGCGCCTACTCCGGTTCATTCTGCACCACCCCTCGTGCCCGCTCAGGTTCGAGTTGTCCCGCACAGGGCACCTGCTCCACCAACTCAGCGCAGCACCTCATGTCTGGAGCCTATCTCCGAAGAGGAGGTTGAGTCCCCAGCCTCTCTACGCCTCACCCTTGGCAGGCCCAGGGAAATCCTTACCATCTCCGACTAAGTACGCTTAGCCGCCATGCGATGTACCGACTTGTACGATATGTTTATATGTAAATAGGCTGTGAGAAGTAGCTAGTTTGCACATCATGTAGGATCTGGAGGAGTGCACTAGACTAAATAATATGTCAGGATTATGTACGCATATCCTGAGTGATGTATTGTATAATTACTGCTTGCGTGTAAGTTATGTAATGGACAGTCCTTCTCCGTGCACCACGTGTTTTCTCTTGAAAAATCTTGGAGCATTTGCGACCTTTTTTCATCTTCTTAAATTTATTGATTTTTGCAGCTCGATTTCTTTTCTTATGAGTGTTTCAAAATATATCCCTAGAGTAAACTATGTCTCGTCCTTGGACGCGCTCCATGCCGACTCCGACAGAGGAAAATTATGGCACACCCCCAGGCAACAATTTCACACAGGGGCAGACAAGTCAACAGGACAGCGAAACGACGCTTTCCCAAATGTGCCATCTTTATGAACAAAGTCAGCAGCAACATCGGGAAATAATGAACCAAGTCATCAATATGGGGAATCACCGTGGACAGTATCAGCAGCAATCAAAGTTATCCGAGCTACAGAAGACACGTCCCCAAACATTTTCTCACACTGACAAACCTCTTGAAGCCGAGGACTAGCTTTGAGACATGGAAAGAAAATTAATCATTGCCCAGTGTTCAGATCTTTAGAAAGTGCTTTATGCTCCGCACTATCTCACTGGAGCAGCCGCATCGTGGTGGGAAAATTTTCTACACATGCACCCCAACGAAAATAATATAACATGGGAGGAATTTAAAGAAGGTCTTCATGGGGCACATATTCCTAAGAGTCTTATGAAGATCAAAAAGAGAGAATTTTATGACCTCAAGCAAAGGACAATGACAGTGTCAGAATACAACAGTCAGTGTACCCTGCTGTCTCGCTACGCCAACGAGGAGCATATGTTAGAAACAAAAGGATGGAGAAATTCGTAGATGGTCTGACACCCGCGCTTAAATGCCAATTGGTCGTACACACCTTTCCAGATTTTAAGGCGCTGGTGGATAAGGCCATTACCTTGGAAAATGAGAGACGAGCTTAGAAGATTTCCATAGCGGAAGAGGGACCAGACTAATCACGCCCGCAACCACCGCAGCAAGACAGATGTTCGAAAAACTGGACACCCAAACCCACGACAAGCGTCTCACGCCCAATCAAGAATTTCCATGCAAGGGACAAGGAGTTCACATAACGCCCGAGCGTTACCTGTTACGCTTGTGGAGAAGAAGGGCACTATGCCAAGCAAAGCCCCAAGCCAAGGAACTCGACCCCAAAGCCGAACAACGAAGCAATAATTGGCGCCAAAGCGCAACAATTTCAACCCAATAACAACCACAAGAAGGGTCATCTGAACCACGTGACCAAAGAGGAAGCACAAAATGCCCCAGATATCGTACTCGCTACGTTTCCAGTCAACACAATACCTGCCATGGGTTTTTTTATTCTGGAGCTTCTCCCTCATTCGTTTCAAAAAGTTTTGCTTTGCAAAATAATTTTTCGATGCTTCCCTTGGAAAAATCTATGATCGTCAAGTCCCCTGGAATTAAGCAAGTTACACAGAATTATTGCCAGGGTGTGGTTATCGAGTTTGAAGGGTTGAAGTTTCACGCAAATCTTATCGTGTTGGAAAATAAAGGACTGGATGTCATCTTAGGGATGGATTGGTTAACCACCAACAAAGGTTTTATTGACTGCTTCAACAGGACCGTAATTCTCACCCATCACCACGGGAAGACCATAAAAGTTTCAGCCAAGGAAAGAAAAATATCCCGGCAACCGAGATTGAATAAGGTGGATATTTCTGAATTGAGCAAGGTTCCAGTAGTGTGTGAATTCCCAGATGTATTTCCCGAAGAGCTGCCAGGCATGCCACCAGACCGAGAGATAGAATTCAGGATTGAACTAGCACCCGGAACCACTCCCATATACAAGAAACCATGCAGAATGGCACCATCCGAATTGGTAGAACTGAAGAAGCAAATAAAGGAATTATTGGAAAAGGGTATATACGAGCCATTTCCTCACCTTGGGGTTCACCAATTTTGTTTGCTAAAAAGAAGGATGGAACACTGAGATTGTGCATAGACTATCGAACGCTAAACATGGTCACAATGAAGAACAAATATCCGATGCCACGAATAAATGATTTATTCGATCAACTCGCTCAGGCCAAGGTGTTCTCAAAGATTGACTTAAGGTCGGGATACCACCAACTGAAAGTACGAACCGGAGATATTCCCAAGACATCTTTCACCTCCAGATACGGATTGTATGAGTTCACCGTAATGCCATTCGGACTAACAACGCCCCCGCATATTTTGTTCACCTCATGAACAAAGTATTCATGAAGTTTATGGACAAGTTTGTTGTGGTATTTATCGATGATATTCTGGTATACTCCAAACACCGTAAGAGCACGCTGAACATCTCCGGATTGTACTAGGAGAACTCAGAAACATCAATTGTACGCTAAATTCAGCAAGTGTGAATTTTGGCTAAAGCAAGTAGGTTTTCCGGGCCACGATGACCCAAGAAGGTATCGCCAGAACCCGAAAAAGTCAAGGCCGTGCTTGGTGGAAGCCACCAGCCAGCGTGACGGATGTACGAAGTTTCTTGGGAATGGCAGGATACTACCGGAGATTTATTGAAGGATTCTCCACCATAGCAAAGCCAATGACGCAACTACTCAAGAAAGACAGGAAGTTTGAATGGACGGAAGCTTGTGAGAAAAGTTTCCAAGAACTAAAGAGGAAACCGACGACACACCCAAGACTAATTGTGCGGATATACACAAAAATTTTGAGGTATTTTGTGACGCATCTCGAAAGGGCCTCGGGTGCGTATTAATGCAAGAAGGCAAGGTTGTCGCATATGTTTCCAGACAACTTCGCAAGCATGAGGAAAATTATCCTACTCATGACCTGGAATTAGCAGCAGTTATTCATGCACTCATGGAATGGAGACACTTCTTACTTGGTAATCGTTGTGAAATATACACGGACCACAAAAGCCTCAAGTATATTTTCACACAACCAGAACTGAATTTACGGCAGCGACGCTGGTTGGAATTAGTAAAGGATTATGATGTTGGAATCCACTACCACCCAGGCAAAGCAAATGTTGTAGCAGATGCTCTGAGTCGGAACCCCAGTCCGAACAACGACAGCATGCCAAACTTGAGACCTAAATTCCAGCAGGAATTTGCTAAGCTCAATCTGATGGTAGCCACCGAAGGCAGTGTGTCGAACTTAGAGTTACAGCCTACCCTGATAGAGAAGGTTAAAGAGGCTCAACGTGGGCACCCCAGCGTTGAAGGCATAAAACAGAAGATGAAGTTGGGCAAGGCCTCAGAATTCGTTATTGATGAGCAAGGAATATTGTGGTGCGGAATAGGCTTTATGCATCAATATCCATGACCTTAAACAGCAAATCCTGGCTGAAGTCCACACCGCCCATATTCAATCCATCCCGAGGAACAAAATGTACAAAGATCTTCAGAAACATTTTGGTGGCATGGAATAAAAAGAGACATAGCCACGTTTATTGCATGTTGCGACTCTTGTCAACGCATCAAGGCCGAGCACCAGAAACCGGCCGGGCTATTACAACCAAATAAGATACCCGAGTGGAAATGGGACGAGATTGGAATGGATTTTATTGTTGGACTACCTCGGTCACGACACGGGCATGATGCCATATGGGTCATCACTGATAGACTGACTAAAGTAGCACACTTCATCCCCGTGAAGACAACCCACACCACTCAGAAGCTTGCTAGGCTCTACCTTTCCCGTATCGTTTGCTTACATGGAGTCCCAAAGAAAATAATCTCGGACAGAGGCACTCAATTCGTCTCCCGATTTTGGGATAACTTACAACAAGCTCGGGAACTCAGTGACATTCAAGATCGCATACCATCCCAGCATGGATGGGCGACCGAGCGAGTAAACCAGATTCTAGAAGATATGCCGAGAGCATGTGTCCTCACCTATGGGACCAGTTGGGAAGAGAGCTTACCATACGCAGAATTTGCATATAACAACAGTTATCATCCAGCCTCAAAATGGCACCATTTGAAGCTCAGACGGGCGAAGATGTCGTACCCGCTAAACTGGTCGGAATCGGAGACAGCCATATCTTCGGCCCAGACCTGCTCAAAGAGGCTGAAGATAAAGTCAAGGTAATTAAGGACCGACTCAAGACAGCCCAAAGCCGACAAAAGAGTTATTATGATCAAAAGCATCGAGGAGTCAATTTTGAACCCGGTGAATTTGTGTACCTACGAGTATCCCCTATGAGAGGCCTGCTTTGATTCAAGATAAAAGGGAAGCTAGCACCAAGATTCATCGGACCATTCTGCATAGTGGCACGAAGAGGCACGGTGGCCTACCAGCTCGACTTACCAGAAGAATTATTCGACATCCACGACGTATTCCACGTCTCCCAATTGAGGAAGTGCGTAAGCGACCCAGAGAAACAAGTACCCCATAAAAACATTGACGTGCAGCCAGACCTTACATATCGGGAGCATCCGATAAAGATCTTGGAAGAGTCTGAAAGGAGAACCCGGCAGAAAACCATCAAGTTCTTCAAAGTTCAGTGGGGCAACCACACTGAAAGTGAAGCCACTTGGGAAAGAGAGGATTTCTTTCGGACAGAGCACCCACAATTATTTGAGGATCAGCTGGAATCTCGGGGACGAGATTTTTCCTAAGGGGGTAGGTGTTGTGACACTCCAAAAATATTCTTTTGGTTTTCTTCAAAAATTTTGTTGGATTTCAAGAAGGTCTTCTAAACCCTTCCAAAAATCTCTCTCAAAAGCTTTTTCCCTTTAGCAATTTTTTTTGCATCTCCTTCAACTCTGGTGTTTGGTTTTTAAAATTTTTATTCTGATTGCCCTCTTCTCAAAATTTCAAGAAAAATCTTTGGAGTTTATTTTTCTTTCAAAAAGAAACTCTAGGAGTTTTGCACCTTCTCCAATGTTGAAATCCATTCATGATTTTGCCATGCACCACATGGTAAAATCTTCCCAAAAATCTCTCCTTCCACTTTGGGCAATCCAAACATTCTGTCTCAACAAGCTCAACCATTTTCTGAATTTTATTTCATTTATTTCTCCTCCCAAATCTTTTCTGTCCATTATTTTGAGCCTAGGTGATTTGCAAAGCAAGTACCTAAATGCATTTGAGTTTTGACCTCAAAACAACTCCCCTGGATAGTCCTTGGTACCCACAACCTAGAACAATCAAGATCCACTCCTCTTCTGTTCAAAGATTTCAAATTATAGTCTCTGCAAGTTTGGACCAGATTTGCCAAATTTGGCGAAATTCATATCTACACTTCTCCAAAAATTTCACAAAAATTCAGGCAGCCTCTAGATGCAATGAGAGGCCCCTCCACCAAAAACCAGCTCAAGGAAAAATCCCTACATGCCTAAATCATTTTTTCGAACACCTTGCATGCACTATTGCTGTTCATCTTCAGTTAAATTCAGATTTCAGTGTCGTTCCCCGTCAGAGTTTCAGTCACATGCCCACAGTGCACTTGGCATGTTGCTCACAGCCTAGCCTGCTTCTCCGGAGCTTCACACGCGTGCTTGGTGCGTTCCTGGCATCGGTGGCACCCTGGCCGCCTGCGCCGGCGTGTCTTGCGGCGGCAGAACCACCATAGCGGCCGATAGGGAGCAGAACGGCGGCATAACGCCATCCGGCGCTGCCCAAACCTCCTGGTAGCTCCGCGTGGCCATTTCCTTGCCAGCACACGCGTGCAGCACCGTCGCCGTGGCCTGGCATGCGCAGAGTGCGTTCTCTGCCGCCGACAGGCCGTGCGGCCGTTCCGTCGAGGACAGGCGGTAACCTCGCCCACCTTGCTGAGTTGGACACTGGGATAGCACCAGTACTTCGTCTAGTCGATGCTCAAACTCCTAAGCCGACCGTGCAGCCACAGCGCCGCTGTAATCACCTCACCGGAGAACCCCGTTCTCGGCAACCGCCTCGGGCCGGCTATATCTAGCACCCCCGAGCGCGCTCTCGCCCCCGCACACCTCCACCACCTCACTAGTACTCGCCAAGCCCCTGGAAGGGCCTCGAGGGGCTCTTCTTCCCCGACTCCGGCCACCTCGTTCTGCCTCGGCCTCCACCTCGATCCACTCTGGTGAGGTCGTCTCCGGCGCCCTAACCTCGTCAGCTACCCTCTCATGCTACCACGAGTCTAACCCCCTCCTCAATTCCACCTCCGCAGCACTCTCCGACGAGGCCCACGACCACCCGAACCGCCGTCCGCTGGAGCAAGCGTCGCCGTCGACGTGGTACTCGCTGGCGACCACTTCCACCTCCCACAGACGCGGAAGGACGTGCTGATCTCGAAGGTACCGTCCGATCACTCTGCCTCGCCGTGGATCGCCGCCGGCGACCACCTCACCTCTCGGGCGCCATCGCGCCCTGTTTCCCTCTTTTAAATTTTCAAACCCGACAGGTGGGACCCGCCTGTCAGCCTCTTTTTGTTTTTTTTGAATCGTTTTCTGAAAGCGTACTTTGGCAAATATGCTTCCACTCTGAACCGTTTTTCTGCACTTTTCTGCTTAGGCCCCTGAGGGTTTTCTGTTTCATTACATGGGTCCTTGGACCAATGCCCTTATAACTTTTTAACAGAAAGGAATTTTTGAGTGATTCTTTTTCTGTCCTCTTCAAAATTTTGTCTAGTTTTTTATCATATTTATTTGAAAAATATTTGGATTAACTTTCTGTGACCCACGGTATTTACGTTAGCGCGTGTATTTTGTGTACCGTAGATACCAAGGAGGTGACGGAACCGCGAACTTCATGAGCTAGACCCGACTACTCCGAACCAGGCAAGAAATGTTTGAACTTTTGATATGATGAGTGTTTGGGCATGTTTGCATTATTTTTGTATCATGGCACGTTCACGAGCATTTTGATGATAGTTTATCTCGTAAGAGTTGAGGCAAATGAGCTCGGTAAAATCCATGAGTTGTTGGAAACTTGTTGCATGGCCATGAGTTGGCATGAGTATGGGCAAGATGGCAGTGTTGTAGCATGCCAGGCTTATGCCAGATCGTTGACCCCGTGTCAACACTAATCAGTCAGATTCCCGTCCGTCTCTCCTTTCGTACTACCACCTGTTTCCCGCAAGGGATACAGCTGAGTAAGTTGCAAACCACTTCCTGGTACACACCAAATCGAGAGGCCGGGATGAAGGTTCCATGGCCCTGGATTAAAGCCTTTCATCCGGCCAGGGGGCATGGGTGTTTCCGGTTGGGACCGAGAGGGGGGAACCCCTTAGAGCGCGTGTATATAAATTTGATCCCATGCTATTCGAGATTGTGATCTCCCCGTCTCAAAGTTTTTTCTGAAACGCTATCTAGGGTGATTCCTGGCAACGTGAGGTATGATGGGTGTGTACTAGCTAGTTGTATTTCCTCCGAAATACCGTAAACGGAACTAGTCCTTCGTGACTACGAAAATCCGTTGGCTGTGGATAATTTTGGTACAAACTCTGCAGAGTCAAAATTCTTGAATTCATCTTATTCATATCCGAGTACCGTGTTCATCTCATCTTGTCAAGTGTCAGTCTCGGTGATAGAAACTCCTGAGCACCATTGGAGTATTAAATGTTTATTTCCCGTGAATGGACTAACCCGCTTATTGTCTTGTAATGAATATTTTCTTTCGTGAGCACTATATCTTGTCAGTTATGAATAATAAATTATAAGCCCTTTCTGCGATGTCGCTCGGACATCCGACTGTGGCATTGTTGTTATTTACGTTTATTATAAGCCCTTTCTGCGATGTCGCTCAGACGTCCGACTGTGGCATTGTTGTTATTTACCTTTATTATAAGCCCTTTCTGCGATGTCGCCGACGTCCGATCGTAGCATTGTTGTTATTTACGTTTATTATAAGCCCTTTCTGCGATGTCGCTCAGACGTCCGACTGTGGCATTGTTGTTGTTTACCTTTATTATAAGCCCTTTCGCGATGTCGCTCAGACGTCCGACTGCGGCATTGTTATTATTTACTTTTATTATAAGCCCTTTCTGTGATGTCGCTCCGACGTCCGACTGCGGCACGCATGTATTCTATTTCAATATAAGCCCTTTATGAGGTGTCGCTCAGACGCCCGACTGTGGCATGTTTTACTTATTTGTTCACCCTTCGAGGCGCCGCCTGCACCGATCGGTTTTTGAGTTTTGTCTTCTTTGGGTTTTCGAGCGGACTACCGCCGACTCCCTTCTTATTTACTTTGCTATACTGATTAAATTGAGCATTGTTAAAATTTAATCATATCACATTCATGCATTCATTTGTTATATCTTTTATCCGAACTGTCTTGCGAGTACTTTCAAAGTACTCACCGGCTTGTTGATTTGACCAGATCTTGTGAAAGCGATCTCATGGATGAAGAGTTCGATAGCGAGTCCGACGCCTAGAGGAATCCCACCAGTCTCATGCGACCCTGGATTAGTCATTGTGATATATCCGCTTCGCTACCCAAATAAATTCATCGAGCCTCACCTCGACGCCGATGAGTCGCCAATCTTGATAGTCTTATTAACCACCCCATTGTGTTATTCTACCAACCACATATCTCGAGTCAGTAGTATTTCCACCCCACACCGTTGTGTCATATCCGCCATCATGTATAATTATTGGCGTGTTTGTAATAATTGGTTGGGCATCTTCAGTCTGACCCTGTAAAATTGTAATGCTACTGGCTTATTGTATCAATGTTTTGTCTACCGGTATGAAGGATTTTCCTCATATTGGACTTCATAGGTCGGTTGTTCAATAAATATTTTTATTGAAAAACCGGTCGTGACAAGTAAGCATCCAAGAAACTCAACAGCTCGCATCCGGCTGTGGAGTCTATCACTTGATCAATCCTTGGCAGGGCGAAGGGATCTTTGGGGCAGGCTTTGTTGAGGCTAGTGTAGTCTATACACATGCGCCACTTGTTATTCTTCTTCAGCATGAGGACTGGGTTGACGAGCCATTCCGGAAAGAACACCTCCATTATGAAGCCGGCTGCCAGAAGCCGGGCTATCTCTTCTCCTACAACCCTTCTCTTCTCCTCCTACAGTCGGCGAAGGGGCTGCTTGACTGGTTTTGCATCTGCTCGGACGTGTAGCCTGTGCTCGGCGAATTCCTTCGGAACACCCGGCATGTCCTTGGGGGACCATGCGAAGATGTCCCGATTCTCACGGAGGAAATCGACGAGCTCGCCTTCCTATTTGATGTCCAGGTTTGCCCCAATGACGGCAAACCTTTCTGCGTGCTCCGGGTCCAGAGGTATCTTCTTCGTTTCTTTGGCCGGCTGGAAAGAACCTTGGGCATCACACTCCTTGGGGTCGGGGGACAGGGCTGGCTGCTTGCCGGCCATGGCCACGACTCGGTCCAACATCTTCTTTTCTTCAGCGATCACAAGGACTCGCCAACCTGCTGTTGGCTGCCACAAGACTTTCGAGGATTTCTTGTAATCGCGGCTATGGTGATGATGCCCTTGGTACTCGGCATCTTCATCTTGAGGTAGGCGAGTGGGGTACAACCATGAACTTGGCCAGGCAGGTCGGCCAAGCAAAGGCATGGTAGGGGCTCTCGAGGTCCACCACTTCAAACCAGATCGCTTCTCGGCGGAAATGATCCTTGTCCCCAAAGAGAACATCTATCTTGATCTTGCTGATTGGTGAGCAGGACAGGCCGGGTACAATGCCATGGAACACGGTTCGACTAGGCATGAGCTGCTTCGTCTTGATGTTTAGCTTCTCCATGGTGTCACGGTACATGATGTTGATGTTGCTCTCGCCGTCTATCAGCACGCGGGAGAAACGGGCAGCACGCCTGTCTGTTGCGAGGGTGGCGTCCAAAACCAATGCATAAGAGCCGGGAGACGGCATCACCTCTGGGTGGTCGGCCCGGCTCCAGCTGATAGGCCTTTCTGACCAGTGCATGTACTCAGGGGTGTTGGAGGCGACCGTGTTGACTTCTTGGTGCTGCCGGCGCCGGCTGCGCTGGTCTTCGAGCTGGCTTGTAAAGACGACGTAGGCAGCATGCTCGTCAGGGAACTCGTCTTGAACGGATCTGACTGCTGGTCGAGCGGCCGGCTGTTGAGGAGCCGGACGCGGCTGACCAGCAGGTGGAGGCGGCATCAGCCCTTCGCCCTTGGAGATTCGCGTGAGCCAGTGGCACTTCCGGGTCGTGTGGTTGGACGGCTTCGCGCCGCTGTGGAACTTGCATGGGGCATCAAGGGCCTGCTCATAGGAGAAGGCCGGCTGCCAAGCCGGCCTGCCGCCCTTCTGCTTCTTGGGCGCGGGTCGCCCTTCGGGTTGTTCGTCTTCGACTGTGGCCACCTGCCGACTGGTTGAAGGCGGCATGGGGCCATTGCGCTTGTTGTCGTTCGGGTACGGGCGTCGGCTGGAGTCCCCAGCCGGCGTCTTGGGAGCCGGGTTGAGTACCTTCCCGGAGGCGTCCACTTGGAGCTCGGTTTTCATTGAGGAGTCGGCAGTGGCGTACTTGTCTGCTATGACCAGTAGCTCATCGAGGGTAGTCGGCTCGTCGCAGAGGAGTTTGTGCTTGAGGAGGGTGCCTTCTCAGCACCCGGCGGTGAAGTACTCTATGGCTTGAACCTCGTGCACCCCCTCGCAGGAATTGCGGAGCTCGGCCCAGCCCGTGAGGTAGTCGCGAGTTGATTCAGTGGGTCCTTGAATGCACAAGGAGAGTTGTCGGGGCTTGGGAGCCCGCTTGTAGGTGCTGGTGAAGTTGCGGACGAAGGCTTCTGTGAAGTCTAGCCAGCTATTGATGCTATACGGCTTGAGGCTGTTGAGCTAGGTTCGTGCCGTGCATTGGAGCATGAGGGGCACATACTTCACGGCAACGCGCCTGTTGCCGTTCGCTATGCTGACTGCACTAAAGTAGTCGATCAACCAATCCTCCGGCTTCATAGAGCCGTTGTACTTGGGCGTGTCTCTTGGGAGCGAGAACCCTTTGGGGAAGGGCTCATCGCGGATGCGAGGGCCGAAGCAAGGCGGGCCGACATCGTCTTCCTCTTCTAGTGCCAGGGATCGCGCTAGACGGTCAATCCGATGGCGGGCATCGTTCTCGCCGACTCCTTCGCGGCGGCCTAGTCGGCCGCTGAGAGTCGGATGCGTGACAGCGGCGGGTGGGATATCTCTCCCCACGAGGTAGAGGAGGAGGTGGGTTGCCTCGCCGCCCACGGCTCGAGGGTGGCCTTCGCGTCGCGCCGATGGAGATCCGGATTCGCCAGCGCCGGCAGCCGGCTTTTTCTTGCTGCCTGGTGTTGCCCGCAATCGGCGTCCGCGGACGCTGCACCGCGTTTCAGCCGCTGGGAGGACTCTCCGCGCGGACGCCCGGCCGTGCGCTGCCGCAGCTGCATCGATCAGCTGCTGGATGCGTCTGGTCATGTGGGGGAGCTCTTCGGCCCCCAGTCCATTCACCTCATCTACGGCCGCCTGGGTGGCGCACAGGTTCTCGAGGGGCGTGGCATAGACTGGGCGTCGGATCCTAGCTTGTCGGCGATGGCTGCGCCATGCTACTTGATGGCACCGATCCGACTCGGCCCGTCAGGAGGCGGCGTGCCGAAGGCGGCGCGGTCGACTTCGCGCTGGTGAGCCTCAGTGAGCCGCCTCATGGAGGCTATCTTTTGGCCCTCCGCAATGAGGACGAGGCGGCGTGCCTCCAGTGTCTCGGCGTCGGCGTCGGCTGGGAGGGGGACGGACAAGTCGTGGATTGCCACTTGCAGGGCGTCGTGGGCGTTCTCGCCAGAGGCGACGCCATGGCTGATGACCAGCACCTCGGTGATGGCACTGCCACACCTGTCGGCTCGGGAGAGCGGGTCGTTGAAGATCACAACGTTGGTGGGGAAGGCTGCGATGCCGCGGTCGGAGTCGACAAGCATCGGGTCGGTGGAGCCAACCGACTCCAAATCTACGGCAGGCTCGCTGGAGACGTGGAGTTGGTCGAGGAGAGTGACGAGGTGGCTCTCGAGGCAGCCTGTGCCCGCGTCGGAGGCGGGCTCATCGGAGATGCGAGCCTCGCCAAGAAGATCAGCGAGGCAGCTCGCCGCGCAGGCGTCAGCGACGCCTTGCAGCGCGTCGGGGCAAGCGCCATCGGGCGTGCCGGGCTGGCTACGCTCGCTGGGAAGGAAGAGGGTTCCCGTCCAGAACAAGTCTCCGGACGACGGTGCACCTGGCCCCACGGTGGGCGCCAAATGTTGGGTGGTAGGTGCGACATATGCCAACGGGTGGCTTATCATTGTGGGAGCCAATAAGACGTCGCTGGTGCCTGGAAACGGGATGAGGCGAAGACATGCACGCCGGCGACCTTACCCGCTTGGGCTCTCCGTGGAGACAACACCCTCATCGCTGCTCAAGGGGTTTCCGCATGATCACTAGATGAACAAGTAGCTACAAGAGCCTCCTTGAGCTGTTTTGGTGAGAGGAAGAAGAAGGGCACGGCTAGCTCTCCTCTTCCCTCTATGTCATGTCTAAAACTCTAAGAGATCAACCCTTTGCATGGGTGCCCTAGGGGGTTTATATAGGCCTACCCCCCAGGGGTACAATGGTAATCCGGCTGGGCGCGAGCCCTAGCCGTCAGTGTCTACGCTTGCCGGCTTCTCCACCGGCCACTGGGGCCCGCCGACTAGTGGGTCCCGCCGGCTGCCGGCTTCCTGGTCGACAAGCTGGCCCCATCGCTGGGGGCCTTGTCGGGGGCTGGTTACTGTTGCCTCAATCCTGATGATGAGGGCTTTGTTGAGGTAAGCATGGCTACAGTGCCGCCGCTTTGGCGGCGATCACTGTAGCCTTACCTCATCTTGTCTCCTCAATGAGACGCCTCCTTCAAGGGAGGAAGCAAGCCGGCTACGGGGAGCCGGCCATATCTCAGGCCGACTGGAGGAGGCCTGCCCACCTTCGGGTATCTCTCTGACTGGAGGGGCCCGCCGCCCGCGGGCCATGCTGACAACCTGTCGCGCGTGACATCATGGTCAACATGGCAATAGTGCCGCGCCGGAGGGTGATGGTCGCCCCGTACGGCGCACTGTGGCCATGCGCGCTCCGGGATTCGGGGGTGACAGGCTTCACTGTAGCCACGCCCCGTCTCATCGCCCTTATGTGCGTGCAAAGTTTGAGGGTGCGGTCCTGGCCGCATGCTGGGGGGCCGGCTTCTTGGAGTCGGCCTTCTCGTGGCCGGCTTCGTGGAGTCGGCCCTCTTGGGGCCTTCTTCCTGTAGGTTTTAGGGCCGGGCCGCCTCCCGAGATCGGCCTGAGAGACAGCCGGCTGAGGGAAGGCGGCACCGCGTCTTTGATGTTGGAGGGCTTGACTGGCCCACAATTTTTCAGAAGTGCCGGGGGAGCCGGCTAGGCTACCCGTGGTCATTTACTCCGACACCTACGTACCCCCAAACTACCAGATACGGAGCCAAAAACCTAATTCCACCGCCGCAACCTTCTGTACCCGTGAGATCCCATCTTGGGGCCTTTTCCGGAGCTCCGCCAGAGGGGGCATCGATCACGGAGGGCTTCTACATCAACACCATAGCCTCTCCGATGATGTGTGAGTAGTTTACCTCAGACCTTCGGTCCATAGTTATTAGCTAGATGGCTTCTTCTCTCTTTTTGGATCTCAATACAAAGTTCTCCATGATTCTCGTGGAGATCTATTCGATGTAATCTTATTTTGCGGTGTGTTTGTTGAGACCGATGAATTGTGGGTTTATGATCAAGTTTATCTATGAACAATATTTGAATCACCTCTGGATTCTTTTATGTATGATTGGTTATCTTTGCAAGTCTCTGTGGATTATCAGTTTGGTTTGGCCTACTAGATTGATCTTTCTTGCAATAGGAGAAGTGCTTAGCTTTGGGTTCAATCTTGCGGTGTCATTTCCAGTGACAGCACGGGCAGCAAGGTACGCATTGTATTGTTGCCATCGAGGATAACAAGATGGGGTTTACATCATATTGCATGAGCTTATCCCTCTACATCATGTCATCCTACTTAAAGCGTTACTCTGTTCTTTTGAACTTAATACTCTAGATGCATGCAGGATAGCGGTCGATGTGTGGAGTAATAGTAGTAGATGCAGGCAGGAGTCGGTCTACTTGTCACGGACGTGATGCCTATATACATGATCATACCTAGATATTCTCATAACTATGCTCAATTCTGTCAATTGCTCAACAGTAATTTGTTTACCCACCGTAATACTTATGCTCTCGAGAGAAGCCACTAGTGAAACCTATGGCCCATGGTCTATTTCCATCATATTAATCTCCTGTCAACAAGCTATTTCTGGCGCCGTTTATTTTGCTTTATTTACTTTTTAGTCTTTATCATAAAAATACCAAAAAATATTATCTTATCATATCTATCAGATCTCACTTTCGTAAGTGACCATGAAGGGATTGACAACCCCTTTATTGCGTTGGTTGAGAGAACTTTATTTGTTCGTGTAGGTGCGAGGGACTCGTGCATGGCCTCCTACTGGATTGATACCTTGGTTCTCAAAAACTGAGGGAAATACTTACGCTGCTTTACTGCATCACCCTTTCCTCTTCAAGGGAAAACCAACGCAGTGCTCAAGAGGTAGCAGCAGTCGCCGCGTCTGTCCATTTGAAGTTATTGGTGCACCACAAGAGGCGATAGAGTGGAAGCGCCTTTTCTCCTAACCTGGAGATAAAGCGACTTAACGCTGCCACGCAACCAGCTAGTTTTTGGACTTTTTTAGGTCTGTTGGCGTAGCCAAATGTGACAGAGCTTGGATTTTGGCTGGATTTGCTTCGACTCCTCTATTGGAAACGTTGAAGCCCAGCAGTTTTCCAGCGGGGACGCCGAAGACACACTTTTCCGGGTTGAGCCTAATGTCATACGCACGGAGGTTGTCGAATGTAAGATGTAAGTCGTCTATTAGTGTTTCGACGTGCCTAGTTTTGATGACGACGTCATCGACGTAAGCTTCTACCGTCTTGCCGATCTGTTTCTCCAGGCATGTTTGAATCATGCATTGGTATGTGGCGCTGACGTTCTTGAGCCCGAAGGGCATGGTGTTGAAGCAGAATGGCCCATATGGGGTGATAAATGTTGTTGCAGCTTGATCGGACTCCTTCATTTTAATTTGATGGTATCCGGAGTATGCATCGAGGAAACATAGTGAGTCGTGTCCTGCAGTGGTGTCAATGATTTGATCAATGTGGGGGAGGGGGAAGGGATCCTTGGGGCAAGCCTTGTTGAGGTCTTTAAAATCAACACACATGCGCCAGGATTTGTCCTTCTTTGGTACCATCACCAGGTTTGCCAGCCAGTCCGGATGTTTGATTTCTCTAATGAAACCGGCCTCGATAAGCTTGGATAGCTCCTCCCCCATGGCTTGTCGCTTGGGTTCGGAAAAGCGCCACAGTGTTTGCTTAACCGGTTTAAATCCCTTTAATATATTGAGGCTATGTTCAGCCAGCTTGCGTGGGATCCCGGGCATATCTGAAGGGTGCCAGGCGAATATATCCCAGTTTTTGCGAAGGAATTCTCGTAGTGCGACGTCAACTGTTGGGTTCAGTTGTGCTCCGATGGAAGCTGTCTTCTTGGGGTCCGTTGGGTGGACCTGGAATTTGACTATTTCTTTTGCTAGTTTGAAGGAGGTGGATTTGGGGCGTTTGTCGAGGATCACATCGTCCCTGTCCACCATGGAGCGTAGTGCGGTTAGTTCTTTGGCCGCGAGGGCTTCGGATAGCGCCTCAAGGGCAAGGGATGTTGTTTTGTTTTCAACGCGGAGTGCTATGTCCGGATCACTGACGAGAGTGATTATACCGTTCGGTCCGGGGATTTTGAGCTTCATATACCCGTAATGAGGTATAGCTTGGAAGCGTGTAAAAGCGTCCTGCCCCAACAGGGTGTGGTATCCGCTGCTGAAAGGGGCCACTTGGAAAGTGATTTCTTCGGACCGATAATTCTCCAGCGTGCCGAATACCACGTCAAGTGTGATTTTTCCCGTGCATCGCGCCTCTCGACTGGGAATGATTCCTCGGAAGGTTGTGCTACTTTGCCTTATACGGCTCCTATCTATTTCCATTTTGTGGAGTGTGTCCTCGTAAATGAGGTTTAGTCCGCTGCCGCCGTCCATGAGGACCTTGGTAAGTCGAAACCCGTCCACGATGGGACTGAGGACTAATGCGGCTGGCACTCGGACTGTCCTATACTTCGGCTCGTCACCGGCATTAAATGTTATATCCGTGTCGTTCCAAGGGTTTATTGCAGCGATTTGGTAGACTTCGGCGAGGTCACGAAGTGCTCTTTTGCGCTTGTTGTTGGATGCGAATGTCCCGAAGACCGTCAACACTCTTGCGTCGTTGTTTTCTGGAGGGTGCTGTTCTGGGACGTCCTTGATGAGGATGTCCTCGCCGCTATTGGCTACCTGCCGTAGTATCCAACAAGCTCTAAGGCTATGGGCTGCCACGGTATCTGGCGTCGTGTGTATTTTGCATGGGCCATCAAGCCATCCCTCCAGAACGGTGCCGCGCCGCGTAATGGGTTTATGTTTCTTGACTATTGGACTGGGCGTGCCATGGGGGTGCGCCCTCTTCGCCTCTAGGAGGGGTAGAGTTGGGACCGACGGTTCCCAGCAAGCTGCCTGAGTTTTACAGGCGCTTTCCATCACGCTGTACTTCTGTATGATAGTTGCTAAATCAGCGAACTTTAGTATGCGGCAATGATTGATGGCGTTGAGGATTC
Organism: Aegilops longissima; assembly: GCA_021605205.1. NCBI lineage: Eukaryota > Viridiplantae > Streptophyta > Magnoliopsida > Poales > Poaceae > Aegilops > Aegilops longissima. The sequence goes on along the minus strand of CM038678.1, from coordinate 186,725,699 downwards.
CTTCATCCATGCAATTGTTGCGGAACGCTGATATAGAGTCCTCACCTTGTTTTTGACAAGGAGGAATCTGGCCCAAAAGTGGTGAACCATTTCCTGAGACTGGTGTTTTATGCTCATGAGGGTGTCTATGTCCGGGTGGGTGGGTGGATTTAAATCCGAACCCTGACTTGACCGATTATCCGGAGTCTGAAGACCTTCCAGACTCAACAGTCCGGGCTTCAGAATATCTTCTGATTGCTTAGGACTGTCATCCGATTCTATGTTTGGAGGGCTGGTCACATCCTTTCGCTGGTGGGTATCTGGCTCTTCCTGATCGGCGATCCGAACATAGTCCATCTTTGGTATAGAGGAAGACTCGCCGTCCTGCTCCTCAACTACTGCTATCTGGTGGGTGACCGGTGGAGTTTTGATTTCTCCTTGATCAGTTTTAGGCCCGATCCGATCGTAATCTGTGGCGATTCCCAAAGCGGCAATGCGATCTAGGAGTTCGTTCAAGGACGAAAATTCTGCTGGATCCATCTGCTTGGAGTGCTCGGAGTTGATGCGATGGGGGTTTTCAATGGCCCGAGAGGTCATCGTTGGCTCAACGGCCGAACGGGCGATCATAGTAAAGCCGCCCAGCCGGAGGGTTTGGCCTGGGGCCAGAACTCCCTCGGAAGTGATGTTGTCTTTAAGGACAAGGCGAGCCATCGAGCCTTTCGTCAACGTCACAGTGGAACTCTCAATGAAAGCACCAATGTTGGTGTCAAAACCGGCGGATCTCGGGTAGGGGGTCCCAAACTGTACGTCTAGGATCGATGGTTACAGGAGACAGGGGACACGATGTTTGCCCAGGTTCGGGCCCTCTCTATGGAGGTAATACCCTACTTCCTGCTTGATTGATCTTGATGAATATGAGTATTACAAGAGTTGATCTACCTCGAGATCGTAATGGCTAAACCCTAGAAGTCTAGCCTGTATGACTATGGTAATGAGTCTCTGCTTTCCGGACTACGCCCTCCGGTTTATATAAACACCGGAGGGATCTAGGGTTACATAGAGGCAGTTACATAAGAAGGAATCTTCATAGCCGGTCGCCAAGCTTGCCTTCCACGCCAAGGAGAGTCCAATCCGGACACGGGTACAGTCTTCGGCCTTCATGTCTTCACAGCCCATCAGTCCGGTCCATGGATAACAGGCCGGACGCCCGAGGACCCCTTAGTCCAGGACTCCCTCAGCCTCTACGGACTAAACCCTCCAGTTTATATACACACCAGAGGGGCCTAGGGTTGTACATAGTCGGTTCATGGAAGAAGGAAATTACATATCCGGACGCCAATCTTGCTATCCACGCATAGAGGAGTCCTACTCGGACACGGGGGAAAGCCTTCTGCTTTGTATCTTCACGACCCATCAGTCCGGCCCACATCAGTAGCTCGGACACCCGAGGACCCCCTAATCCAAGACTCCCTCAGTAGCCCCCGAACTGGCCTTCAAACGATGATGCAGTATCCGTCTTATGTCTTCGGCTTTTGCAAGGTTCGGCCCTGGCTTACTTGTTCCGCCTTTATGACTCCTTCCCTGTCGCCTCGATTTCCATGCACTGGGCGAATGCGAACGGTCCGCCATTTTTTTATTAAAAAGAAAACACCCGGTCACACAGGGACAACGCCTATATAAAGAGGTCAAATCCTCAAAGTGCCATCCACATCGTGCAGATAAAATGCCAAGATTAGCCCCGAAAAAGCTTCCAAACATGGCCAGTGCCCCAGGCTCTTCTTCGCGCCCCCATGGTCCTCAAGAGGGTGATTGGAAGAGCTGCTCAGTGCCTCATCTTCAGTTGAGTCGACTCCAGATGCAGGGATATCTTCCCCTCACAGATCTAGTCTCCGTTCGAGCGGGATTGGCCTCAATCAGCAACGACGTGATGGCCGAAAATTTCCCCAACCCGAAAAAGGAGGAGGGGTGTGCTTCGTTCCATTCCTTTTGCGGGACTTAGGATTTCCAATCCATCCCTTTCTCAGGGGTCTATCAGAATTTTACGGCATCCAGCTGCACAACCTCACCCCAGGTTTGATTCTGCACATCTCAGGTTTTGTCGCTCTCTGCGAGCTATTCTTTGGCAGTGAGGCCCATTCCGAACTATGGAGAAAGTTCTTTTGCCTCGTCCCCCGCCATCGAGGAGGCTCTATATTTGAAGTGGGTGGTGCCGAACTATGGCGTATAGCCAGATCCGGATACCCCGTTGGAACTCCCAAAGAAATATATCCACAGTGGTCTTCGAAGTGGTTTTATATGGACGATGTCCCACTACCGGATCCAGTACGGCGCGGCCTTCCTGAATTTTCCAGCGCTTCCCAAAAGAAGCGCCTCAACTGGCGTCCCCGAAGTCCCAAGGAGGAGGACAACGCAAAAATAAAAATATTGGTCAGCAAGGTCAGATTATTAGCCCATACCGAGCTCTCGATAATCGAGGTTATGGCCATCGCAATAAAAAGATGCGTCCAGCCTCTCCAGTCCAGAGTAACTCCCTTATGGTGCTACAATATAGAAGACGACACGTCTCATTACAGACGCAAGGGTCCGGATACCCCAGCCGAACTAGTTGTGATCTTGGTCGATCTGTACAAGGGCGAAAAGGAAGACTTCCTCCGTTTAAACTGCCGAGAAGGTTACTCCATGTACAACCCCATTGAATGGGTAAGATTTCGATTACCTGTGTTGCTTTATTGCTGTCATGACATGCTAATCTAGTTGTTCTTCGTTGTTACAAAACAGTCATGGAGGAAGATGATCGAGGACGTTCACTGTGCTGCCCCACAGCTAGAGTATCACAATCACGACGAAGACCCTTGCTTCCACGAGGATCCGGATATACACATAGAGTTCGATGATGGGGCATTTTATCAAGTGAGCCTTGACGACTCGGAAGTGGCTATTACAGCCGACTACCCTTGCCCCTATTCCTTTTATTCAAAGAGCTTTCTTAAAAAGAAATCCTACTCGCACCTTTATCCATTATACTAAACCGTACTTTGTAGGATCGTCGTTCTGCAGGCCGCACCCCCTTGAGAGTGGCCCCTGCACAGGGTAGTCGTTCAAAACGAAAGGAGACCGGGGGCGATGTAGAAACCCCACAGTCTTCAAAGAGGCATGTCTGCTTAATACATGCCTAGGCACGAGTTCGGATTGTTAAAGTTCCCTTCTATCCGTGATTCAGGAGGAGCATGCGGCAGACTGTAGGAAAACGCACTGCTAGCGGAATGTCATCCAATCCGGCGCCGGACTCATCAACAAGGGCCGACGCAATGCCAGTTCCGCCACCTCATGAGGATTCGAATGACGTATTTGTCATGAATTCCGAGGTGGAGAGCGTCATGAATCACCGTCGACTGAAAGAGGCCATGCGCGCTCCAGCCTTTTCCGAGCAGGAATTTACCGCGCTCAGCTTGGTGGATGCATATATTCGAGCCACTCGAGACGGACTTGCCGGAGTTACCCAACTGTTCTCAAAGGATATACAGGTAAGAGCTTGTGCGATCTTAATAGACATATGCCAGTAGCCCCCAAGACTTGAAGGGGTGAGGCCAACCGATTTAACGGTCGATATAACCTGCAGGTTCTCAAGGAGAAGAATACCGCACTATCCCAGGAGCTGAAAACAAACCAGACGCAGTTGAAATCCGCCACAGCCGAACTGGCGGAAATGAAAAATGCCGCAATGAGAACGTCCTAGAAGAAAAAACACGAGGAGGAAAAAGATAAACAATCCGAAGAGATAGAGAGCATAAAGGCTCAGTTGTCGGCCGCCCGAAAGGAAAATGAAAAGTTGAAGGGCGGCATGTTCAGCATGACTTTTAAAACCACCATAGAGACTCGTGGTTAGTCCACAATTTAGAATGCCATAACTCTGTTGTTGTAGGTCTATTAACTGGTCTGCCGGAAGTAGATGTGTCCAAATTTCAAGACGACGTGCTGAAGGAGCTGTCCGTGGTACATGCGCGGGCCCTGAAAGCCATGAGGAGTATGGTCAAGGCTTTATGGCCATCCGATACACCTCCAGAAAGTATGGAGGGTTTGGCAAGCCTGTTCAAAGGTGTCGGGCGCCTCTTTGAGCTATGGAAGACGTCTGCCTGCCATGAAGGCGCACGAGAAGCCTGGGCGATGGTGAAAACACGCTTCACCAAGCTAGATCCGAATCATATGGCCCGAGTGGGACCGCAGGGACCAGACGGGAAAGAAATTCAGTTGAACTTGGTGTACGACCAAGTAATGATAGCTACGAAATATTCTCGGGAAGACTGTAGGTTAGACAGTCTAATAGATGGAATAGATAAGGAATAGGCATTTTGATTCAATGTATTAATGTACTTTATGATCAACCTGTATCTTCAGCCAAACATGTGGAAAATTTGTCAACACATGCTTTCGGCTTTAACCTCCAAACCAGAAAGGTGGAGTGCTTCCGGACAATTTAATGAAAGAAACATTCATTATGTCCGGAAAACAGGCAACCCAGTCATTGTGCTCGAATAGACAAAAAAAAATTAGTTCGGGAGGTACGTTATATTACGTATGTAAGAAATATCTTCCAAGGAGAATAGTTTCGTTAAGGGTTCCTCTCCTTGGGATGGCATGCTGTAATTGTGCGTACCTGGGCTTTGGTCCGTATTACAGAAAAACTGTCCCGCATTGTTTTAAGAGTTACAAGAATGTAACAATCTGTTGTTTGATTGCCGACCAATTATTCTCTTAAGAACGCTAGCTTTCGGCTTCACCCGTCTAAGGTACAGGTCCAGATTACCCGGTTGTAACAATCGCAGAGGTGCTCCCTTTACACCCTAGCCAAACAATCAGGAACGTATGGCATAAACACAGGAGTGAGGCAACCCAGCTTGGCAAAAACTTAAGTCATAGAGGTGCATATAATGGTGAAAGAGTTTATATAAACAAACGACATATAAATTGTGATCTCTAGGGTCTGAGTAATAATAAGCTTCGGTTAAAGAAGCCCCCAGTCATGGTGGGGTGTATACATTTTAAGATTTGTGCCCCTTAAGAATTCGGCCTATCCGAACATATCCTGGGAAACATATCAGAGCAAGAAAACAAAAACAAATGAAGAGGGGAAAAGGGACAAAAAAGAGATAGGCCGAACTTAAGCGTAGAATCTTCGGAGCCGAGCAGCATTCCATGGATTTGGCTCTAGGATATTATCCGATGCATACCAAAGGTGATAGGCTCCTCCTGTGAGAACTTCATCTATAATGAAGGGGCCCTCCCATTTTGGCTTGATCTTGTCCTTTTTCTTCTCGGGGAGGCGTAAAACGAGTTCATCGACATTATAAGTCTTGGCTCGCACTTCTCTACTTTGGTATCTCTGAGACTGTTGTTTATAAAATGCGGAGCGAGCTCTTGCAATATCACACTCTTCCTCCAGGCCATCTAGGTCATCCTGCCGATCGAGCTCGGCTTGTCTCTCTTCATACATGCGCACACGAGGTGAGTCATGAATAATGTCGCGGGGCAAGACAGTCTCTACGCCATACACCATAAAGAAGGGTGTCTGTCCAGTCGTGCGGTTGGGTGTGGTCCGCAATCCCCAGAGTATGGTATCGAGTTCCTCGACCCAGTGTTTATCTAACTCCCGTAGGGATCGCACTAGTCTGGTTTGATGCCGCTCATTATCAGGCCATTAGCCCGTTCGACCTGACCGTTTGTTTGAGGGTGGTATCTGGAGGCGTAATCGAGCTTAATGCCCAAGTTAGCACACCAATTTTTCACCTCGTCGGCTGTGAAATTGGAGCCATTATCAGTGATGATGCTGTGCGGGACACCATAACGGTGTACCACGCCGGATATGAAGTCGATCACTAGCCCGGCTTCAGCCATTTTTACTAGTTTGGCCTCTATCCACTTAGTGAATTTATCCACCATAACCAGCAAATATTTCTTCTTGTGGATTCCCCCTTTAAGGGTCCGACCATATCTAGCCCCCAGACCACAAAGGGCCAAGTGATGGGGATTGTTCTTAAGGCAGTGGGCGGCATATGACTTTGATTGGTGAAAAGCTGACAGCCTACACAGCACTGTACGAGGGCTTGTGCGTCTTCTCGGGCGTTGGCCAAAAGAAGCCTGTATAGAAGGCCTTGCTAACGAGGGCCCGAGCTGCGGCGTGATGGCCACCAAGACCAGCATGTATTTCAGCCAGGAGCTGCCGTCCCTCCTCTTCGGAGATGCATCCTTGAAGGACTCCAGTAGTACTTTTCTTGTAGAGTTCACCTTCGTGAACTTTGTAGGCTTTAGAGTGTCGAACTATGCGACGGGCCTCATTCTGGTCATCAGGGAGCTCCTGCCTATTAAGGTAGGCCAGTAAGGGTTCGGTCCATGGAGCAATGACGGCCATGATTACATGGGCGGAAGGTGTCATTTCGGTGCCCGAGCCCCCGATGATATCGGAATTGTGTTCAGCTGCTCAGGGTATGATCGGTTCCGGACTAGTATTTCCGCTCTCGTCCTGCCATACCACGGATGGCTTTAAGAGCCTTTCCACAAAGGTGTTAGGCGGGACGGAATCGCGCTTAGCACCCATTCGAGCAAGGATGTCCGCTGCCTGATTACTGTCTCGAGCGACGTGGTGGAACTCGAGCCCCTCGAACCGAGCTGATATTTTGAGTACGGCGTTTCGGTATGCCGCCATTTTTGGTCTTTTGCATCGAATTCTCCATTTATTTGGGATATTGCGAGGTTCGAATCCCCATGCACCTCTAGGCGTTGTATGCCCATAGAGACAACCATTCGGAGACCATGTAGTAATGCCTCGTATTCGGCTGCACTGTTGGAATCTGTATACATGATTTGTAACACGTACCGGACTGTGTCCCCCATAGGGGATGTCAAGATGACACCAACCCCCAGTCCGGCTAACATTTTAGAGCCGTAAAAGTACATGATCCAGTTGGAGTATGTGTTGTACTCTTTAGGGAGCTCGGCTTCCGTCCATTCAGCGACAAAATTGGCCAGCACCTGAGATTTAATGGCTCGGCGTGGATTGTATGTTATTTAGAATGGTAAGAGCTCGATGGCCCATTTGGCTATGCGGCCGGTGGCGTCCCGATTATTTATGATGTCGTTGAGTGGTACTTCGGATACCACGATGATCGAACACTCTTGAAAGTAGTGCCGGAGCTTTCGGGATGCCATAAAGACCGCATAAGCTATCTTCTGATAGTGAGGGTATCGAGATTTGCATGGTGTAAGGACCGCCGATACATAGTACACCGGTTTCTTGACGGGGAATTTATGTCCCTCTTCCTCTCGTTCGACGACGAGTATGGCGCTCACTACCTGGTGAGTCACAGATATATAGCGCAACATAGGCTCGCCAACACTTGGTGCCGCCAGGATTGGGTTACCTGCTAATAAAAAATTTATTTCTTCCAATCTGGTTGTAGCCGTGTCCGTCCATTCGAAATGGTCGGTGCACCGGAGCAGAGGATAAACTGGTAGTGCCTTTTCTCCAAATCTGGAGATGAAGCGGCTTAAGGCTGCCACACACCCAACTAGTTTTTGGACCTGCTTTAAGTCTGTTGATGTTGCCAACTGCGACAGGGCTCAGATTTTGGCTGGGTTTGCTTCGATTACTCTACTGGAAACAATGAACCCGAGGAGTTTCCCGGCTGGAACGCCGAAGACACATTTTTCCGGATTGAGCCGTATGTCGTATGTTCAGAGGTTGTCAAATGTGAGGCGCAGATCATCCACCAATAATTCGACGTGTTTAGTCTTGATGACCATGTCATCCACGTATGCCTCCACTGTTTTGCCAATTTGTTTTTTCAGACATGTTTGAATCATGCGTTGGTAAGTGGCGCCAGCATTTTTGAGCCCGAAGGGCATGGTGTTGAAGCAGAAAGGCCCGTATGGGGTAATAAATGCCGTTGCGCCCTGGTCGGACTCCTTCATCTTAATCTGATGGTATCCGGAGTAGGTGTCGAGGAAACACAATGAATCGTGTCCTGCAGTTGCATCAATGATTTGGTCAATGCGGGGCAGAGGGAAGGGGTACTTAGGGCAAGCCTTATTGAGGTCTTTGAAATCGACACAAAGGCGCCAGGATTTATCCTTCTTCGGCACCATGACCAGGTTCGCTAGCCAGTCCGGGTGTTTGATCTCTCTGATGAACCCGACCTCAAGTAGTTTGGCTAGCTCCTCGCCCATAGCTCGTCGTTTGGGTTCAGAAAATCGCCGCAGCATTTGCTTGACTGGTTTGAACCCCTTTACTATATTGAGGCTATGCTCGGCCAGTCTGCGTGGGATTCCGGGCATGTCCGAAGGGTGCCAGGCAAAGATGTCCCAATTTTCGCGCGGGAACGCTTGTAGGGCGGCGTCGACCGTCGGATCCAGCTGTGCTCCAATGGATGTTATCTTGTTAGTATCCGTCAGGTGCACTTGAAATTTGACTATTTCGTTTGCTGGTTTGAAAGAGGTGGATTTGGGCCTCTTGTCGAGGATTACGTCGTCTTTGTCCACTGTGGAACGCGGAGTGGTTAACTCTTCGGAAGTGAGGGCCTCGGATAGTGAGTCAAGGGACAAGGATGCGGTTTTGTTTTTAGCGTGGAGTGCTATATCCGGATCGCTGGTGATAGTGATTACTCCATTGGGCCCTGGCATTTTAAGCTTCATGTACCCGTAATGGGGTATGGCTTGAAAGGGCGTGATATACACTATTGAAAGGGGCCATGTGGAAGAGCAACTCTTCGGACCTTTAGTTATCAGGCGTGCCGAATACTACATTGAGTTTAATTTTTCCCGAGCATCATGCTTCTCGACTGGGGATAATACCTCGAAAGGTGGTACTGCTTTGCTCGATGCAACTCTTGTCCATTTGCATTTTGTCGAGCGTATCTTCGTAGATGAGGTTAAGTCCGCTACCGCCATCCATGAGTACTTTGGTGAGTCGAAAGCCATCCACAATTGGGTTTAAGACCAAGGCGGCTGGTGCTCGGACTGATCGGACCATTGGTTCGTCTGCGGCGGCGAAAGTTATGGCCGTATCGCTCCAAGGGTTCATTGTGGTTACTTGGTTCACTTCGGCGAGGTCGCGAAGCGCCTGTTTGAGCCGATTATTTGAAGAAAAGGTATCAAAGACCGTGAATACGTTGAAATTGTCATCCTCCGAAGAATGCTTCTCTAGAGTAGTATTGGTGAGGATAGCCTCACCGCTCTTAGCCACTTTCCGGAGTACCCAACATGCCCGAAGGCTATGCGTTGGTTCGGTGCTTGGCATCGTATGTATCTGACAGGGCTTGTCGAGCAGTTCGTCAAGGACGGTTCTATATCCCGGGAAGGGTTTGTTTTTCTTATCAATGGGCTTGTGGTTGGATGCTTCATAAGGGTGCATCCGTTTTGCCCGTACGGTGGGTTGCTTAAAGGCAGGGGGTTCCCACCGGGCTGTCTGGGCTTTCCAGGCACTTTCCATCGCACGGTGCTTCTGTACAATGTGTGCCAAATCTGTAAAGTGTTGTATGCGACGGCGGTTGAGGGCTTTGAGAATTCCCACGTCCGTACAGCTGCGGCAAAAACTGAAACCGCGTCGTCGACGCAACAATCTTTAATCTTGTTTTTAACAAGGAGGAACCTGGCCCAGAAGTGATGGACCGTTTCCTGAGGCTACTGTCGTACATACATTAGGTCACATATGTCTGGAGGGCCTGAATTGCTTGGGGAATATTGATTGTGGTGGGTGGGTGGGCTAAAATCTGAATCCCGACCCATGATTGGATCCGAAGCTTGAAGAATCTCCAAGGTCACCAGTTCGGGATCAGGAAGGTCTTGGCGACTTTCGGGCTCAATGCCTGGTCCTATGTGCAGAGGACATGAAGTCTCTTCCCGGGGATGGGTATCCGGCTCGCTGGGCTCGGAAATCCGAACATAGCTGGTTGTTAACTTGGGGGAAGAAGCATCCTTGGCTCGTTCCTCAACAACCGCTACCATATGGGTGATCGGTGGAGACTTGATTTCCCTCTGATTGAGTTTAAGGCCAATCCGATCATAGTCTGTTGCGACCCCCAGGGTGGCGATGCGATCTAGCAGCTTGTTCAAGGACGAGACATCTGCCGGATCCATCTTTTCGGAGTGTTCAAGGCTGACGCGGAGATGATGTTTGGCGATTGTGGGCGCCGCCACTGGCTTAACGGTCGAGCGAGCGCTCATGCTAAAACCGCCGAGCTGGAGGACATGTCCTGGAGTTAAGGTCCTTCTAGAAGCAATATCGTCATTAATGACAAGGCGAGCCATCGATCCTTCTATCGACAACACAAAGGAACTCTCAATGAAAGCACCAATGTAGGTGTCAAAACCAGCCGATCTTGGGTAGGGGGTCCCGAACTGTGCGTCTGAGGATCGAAGGTAACGAGGGACAGGGGGAACACAATGTGTACCCCGGTTCGGGCCCTCTTAATGGAGGTAAAATCCTACATCATGCTTGATTGTATTTGATGAGTATAGGGGTTACAAGAGTTGATCTACCTCGAGATCATAATGGCTAAACCCTATATGTCTAGCCTGTATGAATTCGGATGGCCTCTACGGACTAAACCCTCCGGTTTATATACACATCGGAGTAGGAATGGCAATGGGGATAATCCCCTATGGGGATACCTACAACATCCCCATCCCCGTATATTCCCTATCATCCCATCCACATCCCCGTTTACATGACTGGGGATGAAATTTCCCCATACCCATGCCCCATTGGGGAACGGGGCCCCATTAGGGTCCCCATCCCCATAAACAAATACTCATATACATCATATGCCACCCTATAATCAACATACATACATGATGTTGTCCTTGTCCTCCTAATGCCTATCTAGGTCGTACTGACTTCTTGGTCATGGTGGCAGCTGAGGTGAGGATGTGAGATAGGTGTATGGTTTTTTCAGAGCCTTTTTTTGTTTTTGCAAGTTTGTTTGTGAATATTTTAAGGTTGACCGTAGTGTCACATTTACTAACTGGGTCCCCGATGGGTATTGGGTCTAGGGAATAGGATATCATCCCCAGCCCCGTTGTACCCTATGGGGAATAAATTAGTTTGGTAAATGTCCCCATGGGGATATTTTTCGCCCATCCCCACCCCCTACTAGATGAAATCCCCATGGTTTTGCCGGGTATGGGGCCCCGTTGCCATCTCTACACCGGAGGGGCCTAGGGTTGTACCTAGTCGGTTCATGGAAGAAGGAAATTACATATCCGGACGCCAATCTTGCTATCCACGCATAGAGGAGTCCTACCCAGACACGGGGGAAAGCCTTCTGCTTTGTATCTTCACGGCCCATCAGTCCAGCCCACATTAGTAGCCCGGACACCCGAGGACCCCCTAATCCAGGACTCCCTCAAACGTGCTTGCTGAGACGGCGGGCCTCACAAGAGTGGTCGTCGACCTTATTACATGAGAATGAAAATCTCTGAAGAATCTGACGTAAAACTGTGGAGTGGAGTTGGGATGATCGAGGCGGGCGTGCCAGAGATCAACACTAGCGGCGAGGGCCGCGGGACGGGTGGTGGTGCCGGTGGAAGGATGCACCGGCTAGAGCTCGCCCGGGCTATCACATCGGTGGAGTACCATCCGTGTACGGCGTCCTTGACAAAAAAGCCAACATCGTCAAATTCAACAGTAATAGGGTTCTCACGAGCAAGGCGGCGAATAGAGACAAGGTTGGCAACTAAGTCAGGAGAGACAAGAACATTAGACATGTTAATAGGAGTTGAGGTGGAAGGGAACGACATATGACCGACAAGTGTAATGGGTAGAGAGGAACCGTTACCAACGGTGATGCGACTAGGACTATGAACGGGAGTGGAAGACGTGAGGTTACCGGGATGAGCAGTCATGTGAGTAGTGGCGCCCGAGTCCATTTACCAATCACTGCCGCCACTATAGTTACTCGGTGACGGGGCTGAGTGCAGGGCGGCGAGAAGCACGGGATCCCACGGCGGCGGCACCTGGGGTGGGTAGAACCCGCCGTAGGCAGGCGCGGTGGCGGCACCGTAGCCGCCCCTGGCCGACGATGCCGGCTAGGGGTGGCGCTGGGTGCGGTGAAGAACGCCTGGTGGCTCGCCGGACGGGGCCCAAGGATGTCCGAGGTAGGAGCCCGAGGGACCGGCATCGAGTACGCGTGAACGACACCCGTCCACGGATTGGTGCCGTAAGTCCATGGTGGGGTGGCCTACTGCTGCTGACAAGCCCTCCCCCACCATGCGCCTATTCTTGCTTGCCGCCGCCCTGGATGATTCTTGCCGCCCGCCACCCTACTGCCTTTGGGGACAGCGGAGGGCGGGGCGCGAAGGAAAAAAAATCCGGGCGTGTCTTGCGCAGCGGGCGGCCGGCGGCAGGCGCCACGGGAGGTGCAGGTGGCGAGGGCATGGTGCCGCACGCGCTTCTTGACCCCCTTCATCCGGCGCTCCTCTAACCGCAAGTACGCCACAAACTTGGGGAAGGAGGGCTCCGGCATCAAGGTGAGGTTGGAGGCGGCGTTGCCGAAGTCCTCATTAAGGCCGTCGGTGAGCGTGCTGAGGAGGAGGTCGTCATCAACCTTGCACCGATGTCACGGAGTTCATCCGCCAACGTCTTCAGGCGGCGGCAGTAGTCATCAATAGACTGGTCATCCTGATGAAAGTAAAAAAATCCTGCTGTAGAAAAATGCAGCGCTGAAGCTTGTTGTCGGTGAAGAGGCCGTTGAGCTTGACCCACACGGCACGGGCTCCATCACCATCGCTCACGACCGTAGGAAACAGGTCCTTCGAGATGGTGGTGAAGAACCACCAGATGAGCATGGCGTCGATCGCGATCCACTCGGAGTCGCCCACCATGGCGCGGGAGTCGACGATGCCGTCAACATGATCCACGAGATTGTTCTCGCGAAAGAGCAGCGAAAAGTACGTCTTCCACGCGAAGTACCTGGAGTCGGTGGCATCGAGAACGACGGGGATGCGTTCGTGGATGTTGTTGTTGCGGATGCCAGCGGGGTCCGGCCCGGCGAAGGGGTTGGAGTAGGTGGAGGCGTTGGACGACATGGAGGCGACGCGATGATGAGGGGGAGAGGCGGCGGCTAGGGTTGGGTGCGGCGCTGCAGGAGGTGTAGTGCGGCAGGGTGGGCGGCGCGATAGGGAATGGATGGCGCAACTGGGAGAGAGGCGCGGCCCGGGGAGAGGGAAGCAGCGGCGGCTTGGGGCGGCGGCGGCTAGGGTAGGCGGAAGCGGTTGTTAGGAGAGGATCGTGATGCTATCTAATACCATGTAGAGAATGATTTGGTGCATTGATAATTGATTGATCGGGCACTAGGCACATACATATAGGTACAAGGGATGCGACCGGTATCTTGTCTCCCAAGATACAATTACATACAGAGGAAGAGAGACACTACAAGTGCGACATACAAAACCCAGATCTATGTACATGTATACATGTTGAACAAAGAGGACAACCTTTCTATTTTATATCGTTAGGCCGTGTATTTTGGTTGATGCTTTATCGTAGAGCGGGGCGGGAGGGCTTTGTCTCCCTGGCCATCATCACGGCTTGGCTCATTTGGAAGCACAGGAACGCAATCATCTTCGACGGCGAGCAACCATCCAACTACCGCCTCACCAGTGCCATCAAAGACGAAGCCAAGCGATGGGCACGCGCTGGTGCCAAGGGTTTAGATAGAATTATTCCTGTAACCTGACCCCCTCCATGTAGGGCTGAGCAACCCTCTCCTATGCTCACTGGTAATCTCGAGGGCGTCCTAGTTGTGTACGCCTTGGGATAACCATAAACCCTTGTACTCTCTCCTACCTATCAATTGAATGATACGCCTCCGAGCGTATTCGCGAAAAAAGTAGAGCGAGGCACGAGAAGCGAAGAGGAGAGAAGGGACCCCTGGGGCGATGGGCAGTTTTTAAAGGAAAAAACTAACGCCCACACGTGTGGCATCTTGCACATCGCCCACATGCCTTCTTTACCACTCATTTTGCTACATGTGAACAGATGACATCAGCAGGAATCTTTTTGATTTTCGGCTTAATTATGGTTTATCTCCTAATTAAAAAATCAAATTAAAAATTCGTTTTCACCATTAAATCCGTCTCGGCGAGATCTTCAAAACTAAACCCCATGTTGATATGTTTCGATGAAAAATTTATTTGCCCAAAAGTTGTCATGTTGTTTACACTGTAGTTGTCATGTTGCTTATACTAAAGCTGCCATGTGGCAATTTCAGTATGTAGAGCATGACAATTTTAATATTTTGATGATGGCAACTCAATTACTTTGACCATGAAAATTATTTTTTTTATGAACCATGCCAATTTTAAGTGCATGTATCATGGCAATTTCAGTTTATGGTCCACGGCAAGTCTAATTTTTTAATTCCCCGTTCTATAATTTTTAAAAATTACTTTTAAATGTAGAAGAAAATAGATAAAGCATATCATGGCAACTTCAATGTAAACACCATAGCAATTCATGTATAATAGACATGGCAACTTTAACGCAAAAAAAAAGTTGTCGAAATATATTGATATGAGATCTAGTTTCGAAGATCTCATCGCGAGGTATTTAATGATGAAAACGGTTATTCAATCGGATTTTTCATTTAAGAGATAAAACATATTAAAAACTGAAAATGCAAAAAGATACTCACATGCATGCATACGGTGACGTGGTGTAGTCTGTGTGTTATAGAATGTGTAGACGGGTTTCGCTCCCACCACACGTGTGGACGTAAGCGCTGTCCTTTTTAAAATGAAAAAGTTGCCTTTCTTCCTTCGTCAGCTCTTCTTATCTTAATCATAGACGGAGGGGGCACGTCGTGCTTTGCAGCGGCTTGGATCGGGGTTGTGCCCGCGTTGCCATTGCTCGGTGGACCGCCGGTGGTGCTCGTATAGATTTTGCTGGGTAGTGAGGCAACTGTTTCTTATTTCCATTGTTTTTCAAATTACTCAGGCAGCTATCTTTGTTTCACAGGACGGCAGACATTATAAATTTTCCTTGTAATGAATGTTAGCAGCCAATTTTTCATACGAAAAACAGCGTCCACACACGCATGTTATCCTGAATTGTTCATGTCGATGGATGCGCACGGTCCACTTGTCTGTCATCGCTTGTCCGACATGAGCGGCAACGGCCAGCATATGTACCACCAACCAAGCAGCGATATTCACGTGCAGACATAAATACGGACCACACCTTATATACTCCCAATAGTAACCACTAGGACAGCGAACCGAAAATATGACACACGGTGAACATGTCTCCTGATACTTCATCTACTGTATATATATAGGGAATTTTATTCATGGATGGATGTACCCATAAACGTCCTACGTGATTGATGGAGGAATGCAGAATGGATCGTCCCCACCACGATCACGAGGTCCCTAACCGACGACACATCCTATCGCAAGGGCCCGCGCACGTCCAAATCGCATGGCCCAATGGCCCATGGTAGCCAATAGAAACCGCTGGTTTTCACTCGCGAAATGATTCCCGAAAACAAATTGGCGAAATAAAAGGACCGACACCAATTTAAAGTGACTAGTAAATACCCACGTGCAACGCACGTTAATGTTTAGGCAATATAGTAATTGCACGCGGATATTAGGTAGTATGCTATTATTTGGGTGTTAATCTTGTAATTAGTGCAATAGTTGGTATGATATTAGTTGCATGTTAAACACGTTTAACGCTCGCCATTGGAGCAGTCTAGGTTGTTGGATTGACTTAGTTCAATGGCCTCAGTTGGATCTGCTCCTTTAGGTCTTTTTATATTGGTATAGATGGATGGATATGTGGGGTAGTTTCGGCAGTCCCTACGGAAACGGGCTCGTGGCGCTGATTCTCTCTGGATTTCGTTCATGTAAAAAGTTTCAGCTGTCCCTTTTCAAAGAAAATGCTAAATTTACACGACCGTGACTCAACCACTTCGTCCTGTAAATACTGTCCGTAATAAACTTTCTGTAGATGTAGAGAGTGCATAATGTACTGCTATACAGCATGCTCTCTGATGCCATTTGCTAGCAATACTTTAATGCTTTAAACTATTATACAAGTAGTACTTTTTTCTTTTTGCGAGACTATACAAGTAGTACTTAAGAGCATCGATGTCCAATCAAATACTCATTTTAACATGAAGAGACAAAAACTGATTTATTCTGTAAAGCATCTATTCATATTTGCATTTCCAGAAATATAAGGAGGAAGCTTTCCTAAGATCTAGTTTGTTTTTAACACAGTACAGATGCATATGCTCATACACACGTATACTCACCTCTATATAAACACATGCTCACGCCCTACCCCATATGAGCAACTCCGAGAGACTGAGCCGACATAACTTCTGGACATTGGTCTCGCCACGGACGCCTTCATAGTTGATGAGAACGTCTGCTCCCACTGAATGCACATCACCAAAAAGTCTGAAATAACTCCAGAAAATGCGAGCACTAGTACTTGAACTCTAGTAGACTGGGGATATCACTGTCCACTTGACCATCCAACCACCGGTTGGTTCGCGCTAAGATTTAGTTTTGATTAACAATTAGTTCAGCTATACATGAATTATCTGTATATAAAATTGATACTAGTGAAAAGTTTCTTTAATACGAAGACAAAAGTAACACTTTATAGTTGAGCAAAATTTTGGTAAAGAAAGATGATGATTTCGTACTCCAATTTATTTATATTCTGTATATTTGTTCTGTCCTAGGTCAAACTTTGTAATAAAGTATATAATGGAAACTATGCATGTATTGTTGAAGAAAATTGTGGTAAAAGATAAATCCTGACAGGCATCTGTGCATTTTTTCCGTGCCTTGTATTTCGAAACTGGTAGATTCATGCTCTATAACACTTTAGCAAATGATTTTGTATATCGTGATTAGTTAAATACAAGCTACTAGTATTATATTTGTGTTCGTCGCTGTTCAAGCCGGTGCAAGTGGTGGCGCTTTGCCGATCTGCTTCCTTTCCGGCGTGCTGGTCCTACTGGGTCGAGGATGGTGACTTTCATCGTCAACAGTCCGTGCGCATGACTATACCTGGCCAAACCTCGGGCCGGGCCGGGCTTCGGGCCGGGCCTAGTCAAGCCTGACACAAAAAACCCAGGCCCGACCCGACTCGGCCATCAGGCCTGTGTTTCTGGGCCCGAGCCCGGCCCGAGCACGTAAAAGCCCGTCGGGCTTCGAGCCGGCCCGGCCTGACCTTCAGAAAAATGCAAAAACTACAGGCCCGGGCCCGGCCCGGCCTTCGGGCTCAAAAACTAGGCCCGAGCCCGGCCCGGGGGCAGCGTCGGGCCGGGCCGGGTCGGGCTTTTTCGGGCCGGGCTTCCCATGGCCAGGACTACGCATGACTAAGGTTATCACCGCTCCCTCCTGGAGCTGCGGCAACCACGCGCCCTCATCCTGCGTCGGCGATGTTTCTAGATTGGTTCTCCAGAGTGTTTGTTGTAATTCCCTTATCTTGTGGGGTGCGTTGTACCACTGCTTACTTTTAATATAATGCGGGGACCTTTAACAAATGCTTAGACACTTTTTAGAAACATTTTTTCTAACACCCTACCCCTATGAGCATCTTTGAGAGACTGACCCGACATATCATTTTGAGATTTACGAAGTCACTGTAGGCACCTCCTCATCGACAGGAACATCGCCTCCCACTAAAAGTGCATCGCCAGAAATCCTGAAATAAATCTAGGAATAATGCGAGCACTAGGACTTGAACCCTGATGGGCTGGGGATACCACTGTCCCTCTAATCATCCAATTACATGTTGATTCAACACTTCTTAGAAACATTGATGCCTAATCAAGCACTCTTTCATAAAATAAAGCACCAATGCTATTCCGTGTAGCAAAAAAAAAGCGACTCATTTTGCTGAGCGTTTATCCAACTACTTGAACTGTACATGGTCTAAAATGCTCTATGAGAGATTTTATATGATGCGAGTTGTGTTAATATAAGTTGTGGTTATTATACGCGGATGGCATACACCTCCGATGCATGGTCCCTTGACCACAACAGCATCTCTAAGCGATCGATCTCCACCAACTTAATCTCGGGATCTGCAATTTTTTGGGATTTGTTAGTTGACATTTTTAGTACCAGCTAGCTGTAGATATACGTGAAAAATTGTGCACCGCATCGTTCGGATCCCGTTCATTTGATGTACTCCGTAGCCACTCCCCCCACAGCTCCAAACCACCCAACTTGCTATATATACGTGCACCAGCTCTAAACAGGGACGCTCAGACTCCAACCACAGGCACAGCACACAAACCAAGTCTCGTGGTATAGAGAAACGGAGCTAAGGAAGCTAGCTAGCTCGACCATGGGTTGTGTTCGGCAGCAGCTCATGGCCGCCGTCCTCGTGGCGGTGGCGCTGATGGCCACGGCGGCGGAGGGGTACATCACTCAGAAGACGTGGGGCGCCATCCGCCGGGCGAACCGCGCCGGGCCGTTCGTCGGCCTCGTCGTGCCCAACACATACGAGATGGTCCCCGTGCTCGAGTCGCCCAGCTTCGTGGCCAGCAAGAGCATCCCTAACATGGACATCCAAGGTAAAGATGCTCTACTCAAATGGTACCTTCAGTCTAATCAGATCAAGCGTATATACGTACGTCATGTGCGAAAATTACTTGACATGAAAGGCACTATTAACATTACGTGACGGATGATCTTTTCTTAAGCTTGAAATGTCAACAGTTTGGTTGGGTCAAAGAAATAAACATAATAAGAAACAAACCTGTTCGTAATATCACTGTCAGAGTCAGAACATAGAAGGATTATGGTTGAATTGATTAACAAGCCTGCTCATGTATAAGAACCCTCTTAATTATGTACTGCATTGAATTTGAATGGTACTCGAAAGAAGTGACCGGACGTGCTGAAACACTTGGACGAGACTTGCCTGCTCCCTTCCCATGCTCCCATCCATGCTCCCGCCTACGTGGCTTGATTTGATTGGAAAAAAATAAGACCCGGCCGTACCCCCTGAAAATCAGGGGGGGATGATTAGATTAGAAAAAAAAGAGAGAAAAGAACAGCCGTAGGATGAAGCGGGAGCAGGATGGGAGCATGGAAAGGGAGCAGGCAAGCCGGATCCGAAACACTTATGCATGACCAGAAAGCACGTGATGATGGAACACGCACGAGACCGGACGTTTCATGGACGACTTGCATGAAAGCACATGAGATGCATGTGCCTATTGACGGAGCTAACCAGGCACACATGAGCAAGCAGAGTGAACGTTTGTACATCGAAATGAAAAACAATAGAAGTTAAATCGGTCTTAACTACACCATATGTCATTGATAATTACGCCCTCTGTTCTTAAATATAAGTCTTTTTAGAATTTTCAAATGAATTACCACGTACAGATGTATATAAACATATTTTAGAGTGTAGATTAACTCGTTTTCCTAGACACTTGTTGAAATATTGGAGGTAGTAAATGCTAACATTATTGCATGATTTTTGCTTGAAGGGCGAAGGTTTCGCTTCGGAACCATCGAAGGCCAAAGCGTCGTCATGGTCATGACTGGACTGAGCATGGTAAGTCCGTACATGCTACAGCATTATATTTTGTGTAGCAGTGTATCTTACAAATACTCAGAAGTTAACGTACTGTCGCACCACGGAATGGAATCAATGAATGCAGCTCAACGCTGGTCTGACCACCCAGATGCTGTTGAGCCTGTTCCGGGTGAAGGGCATTGTCCACTGGGGCATCGCTGGCAACGCCAACGAGGACCTCCAGATCGGCGACGTCACCATCCCCGAATACTGGGCCCACGTCTCCCTCTGGAACTGGCAGGTAGTACAGATTTGGTATTAAAAAACGTGCACATGTCATGGTCTTCCAGGATTTTGATTTGTGTCGCTAACAAAAATTTGTGGCTTTGGACGCCCAGCGGTTCGGCGACGGCAAGGATAACGAGCTACCGCTGGAGGCCGCCGGCGACTACACCCGGGAGTACGGCTTCCTCAACTTCTCCGACTACACCGTGGGGCAGAGCAACCCGGCGCTATCCGCCAACCAGCTCAACAGCATCTGGTACCAGCCGGAGGAGATCTTCCCGAAGTCCGGCGAGCCGGAGGAGCGGCATCACGCGTTCTGGGTGCCCGCCAGCAAGCGGTACTATGCGCTGGCGAAGAAGCTGGAACGCATGGAGCTGCCGGCGTGCGTGAACGCGACGACGTGCCTGCCCCGCGCGCCGCGGGTGACCAGGGTTAGCAAAGGCTGCAGCGCCAACGTGTTCTTGGACAACGCCGAGTACCGCCAGTTCCTCCGCAAGCAGTTCGAGTGCACCCCCGTGGAGATGGAGAGCGCCGCTGTGGCCCTCGTGGCGCACACGCAGGGGGTGCCGTTCCTCACCATCCGCTCGCTCTCCGACCTGGCCGGGGGAGGCTCCGCGCTCGGGAACGAGGCCAGCACCTTCATCGACATCGCCGCCAAGAACGCCGTCGAAGTCATGCTCAAGTTCGTGCCGCTGCTCGGGAAGGGCGGCGACGAGATGGACGACGGCGCGGCCGCGGACATGTGAGCCAGTAGCCACTTGCCCATGCATGAATAATCGGACGCCCGTGCGTGGCGTACCGTTGTTTCGCTTTCCCTTTTCTTTTTCTTGCACCGCGAGATCTGTAAGGCTTGCGACTTTGCGAGCCCTAGATCAAAAAATCACAGTTGGCGAGCCCAAGAGTTGCAGAGATGAATAAAAATAAATCAAATAATCGGCCGTAATGCCGTTTGCCCGGATTCCCAATTGTGCTTACATCTACGTGATGCTAGTACAATGTTAGTACTTTTACCGTTTCTTTTCATTTGGCTTACTAGATGGTACCTCACGCGTTGCTGCGGGAATTTGAAGCACCGTGTAGGAGAAGGATAATAGAGAGAAAATGCTAAATAATGAAAAGAGATATAAATATATATTTATTTGAACAATTGATAATATGATATGAAATGTCCAAACATTACAATACCGTGAAGTGTCTTTATATTTGCTTTTATTAGAATGCATCCCCTTTGTGGAGAAAGATATGCATTGCTAACGTGTTTTTTTTAGGAAGCTAGCATGAAAACAATAATCCTATACTTACGGGGCATAGGCCACGGGAGACAGGTTACGGGCTAACTCCTCATTAACCACTCCACCCTTGAATTTCGTTAAAGGTCCCACCACTAGCCAACCATAGATTTATACTTGCGTCCGTAACTCCTATCATGCCAAAACAGTCCGTAAGGGCATGTACAACTGTATTGACTCAGCTGTCTATAAGCAATCCCACGTAGGATATTTGAGTACGTGGAAGAAAGAGATAAAGGAGAGAGAAGATGGCCGTCTGCAGAAATACCGACGAGCGATTGTCGCAGAAGTCGGTACTTAGCGACGTCCTTTTTGCCGTTGTACGGCTGGGTCGTCTGTAATGGCCCAGAAAAATCTCTCGTCTTGTTTTAATTAGCAACTAATCATGAATAACCAACTTAGATTAGTTAACAAATCTTCCTGATTTTGTGGTGCTACGGACAGTCTAACAGACAACTTAATGTATGGGGTGTCTTTTGTGTTGTCTATAATATGATGTGGAGGGACGTTACAGACGGCATGAGTCTAAACTAATGTACATGCCCTAAGTGATGAAAAATGCATGGAACATAAACTTTGATGATAATTCCACTGAAAACATGCTCAAATCCGATCAGAAGCCCAATATTCACATAAACAAAGCCCAACCATGGCCCAACACAAAGGCCTAATCCCCTAGCTCGAGGCCCCAAAAAAACAACTAACGTGAATGCTTATGCCACTAAAAAAATCAACCAGTGATAGAAAATACGCCCTTCAAAAGCATAAGCAAAAAAATAAAATAAAAATACAACTCCAGTAGAATTACTTTCGTACATCTGCAGAAAGATAAAAATTGCTAAAAAAATGAAACAGAGCGTGCACCCATATGCATCTTTTTTTCATGGACAACACATGTGCATCTCTTTTTCCACTAAAAAGGCAAATGATATTTAGCTGTTTTTTCTCTCGTGAGGGGCGACTTAGGTTTTCCGCTGGTCCACCGCCGGCTGCCTCCCTGGCGGCGGCGCAAGGGCCAGTGTTCTTTGTCCCAGGACGGTGCCGGAAGGTGTTGTCGCTGGTTTATTGTCCCAGGACGCTGCCGTGAGGCGCCGTCGCTGGTTTTATTGTCCCGGGACGCTGCCGTGAGGCGCCGCCGCTGGTTGCTGTCTTTACTGCTGGATTCCGTGGAGTAACTCAAGCAAGCATTTTGGAGGTCTCGTGAAGGAGCAGATTGGATGCGTTTTTGAAGTAGTGGTGGTGTTGTGGGTACGTGATTGTTTCAACTACCTGGGACGGTGCTGGGGACGCTTTTTCTGTTTTCAAGCATGTACTGAAGAAAAAACCTGAAGCTGAAGCATTCGGGTCCATGGATTCGGGGACCCCCGTGACGAGTCGCCTAGAGCAATGAAGCTAATAAGCTGGAACTGTCGGTGCCTGATTGGGGCCCCGACAGTTCGTTCGCTTCTAGACATCCAGAGGCGACATGAACCGGATGTGTCCTTTTTGTCCGAGACACATTTGGATGAGGAAAGGGCACAAGTTCTGATGAAAAAATTCGCATGGATCACCTGTTGATTGCGCCATGCACTGATGGAAGAAAGGGTGGGTTGCTAATGGTCTGGAAGAAGGAGGTCAGGATCTACTCCCGGACTACCACCCTCGATTTCATTGACGTTTCAGTAGAAGAGGCAAATGGGGATCTCTGGAGATTGACAGGGATATATGGTGAACCCAACTGGGAGCACAAAGACCGTACGTATGGCATTTTAAGGGATCTGCATGCCCAATCAAGTCTGCCCTGGTTGGTGATTGGAGACTTTAACGAGATTCTATTTTCTCATGAGAAAGATGGGGGTGCCCCACGTCAGCAAACACGCATGCAAGCATTCCAGGATGCTCTCTCAGATTGTTCTTTGGAGGATATTGGCTACACAGGGGATAACTTCACCTGGTTTCGAGGAGGGCTGTGAGAGAGGTTGGACCGTGCGGTTTCAAATTCTGGTTGGATGCTCTTACATCCTTTTGCTGGACTGAATAATCTTGAGATGGGTAAATCGGATCATCGACCAATATGTTTAGATACAGAATATCTAGCGAGTGCAGCTGACAACGGCAATGCTCGTACAAATAAATTTGAGGCAAGATGGTTAGCAGAAGAGACGGTAGAGGAGATCATCAAAATGGCATGGCAGAAAGCTTTGCACCAAGGCTTATGTCCGACTATGAGATCAAAGTTAGATTCAGTTCACAATGACTTGCATCACTGGGATCGACAGGTACTTAAAGAGCCTCGCCGACGTCTTCGGGAGGCACAGAAAGAACTAGATGTTCTCATGAGACAAACTCCTACAGAAGAGGTGAGAATGAAACAAAAGAATTATCAGTTTATGTGGAAAACCTGCTCGAACAAGACGAGGTGTATTGTGCGCAGAGGGGAAGAGTCAGTTGGCTTCGCAAGGGCGATCACAATACTGCGTCCTTCCATCACTTTGCATCAGCTAGGAGACGGAGGAACCTGATAAAAAAGCTAAAGAACGATTCAGGTGGCTGGGTCGAAGGGAATGAGGACCTTCGGCCTCTTATCAGAGACTATTTTGGCGGCCTGTTTACGTCGAATGCAGAGGAGATCGACCCCGCTTTACTTAACTGTATAAAGCCTATAGTAACCAGTGACATGAATGACCTACTGATTTCTGATTTTTCTAGAGAGGAGGTCAAGAAAGCTCTGTTTCAGATTGGAGATATGAAGGCCCCCGGACCTGATGGACTTCATGCAATCTTCTTAAAAAGGTTTTGGCATATTGTGGGAGAAGAGCTCACAGATGAGGTACTGGATGCTATTACCAAGAAGAAGATTCCGGATGGATGGAACTCAACTAATGTTGTTCTTATACCCAAAGTGGAAAACCCCGAGGTAATAACGCAATATCGGCCTATTTCCCTTTGCAACGTGGTCTACAAGATAATATCTAAGATGCTTGCAAATAGGCTTAAGATAATATTGCCAGAGACAATTTCACCAACTCAGAGTGCCTTTGTGCCGGGTAGGCTTATTACTGATAATGTGCTGGTTGCTTATGAATGCTTCCATGCGATAAAGAAGAGGACCCATGGGTCTAATGGTTATTGTGCTGTGAAATTAGATATGAATAAAGCATACGATCGTGTTGAGTGGTGCTTCTTAGAGAAAGTGATACAGAAGATGGGGTTTCATGATCTCTGGATAAAGTTGATAATGGAGTGTCTTTCTTCAGTTACATATAGAGTAAGGTTCAACAACACGGAGAAGGAGGAGTTTATTCCTACCCGAGGACTGAGACAAGGGGACCCCTTGTCCCCTTATCTTTTTTATCTCTGTTC
Organism: Aegilops longissima; assembly: GCA_021605205.1. Classification (NCBI taxonomy): domain Eukaryota; kingdom Viridiplantae; phylum Streptophyta; class Magnoliopsida; order Poales; family Poaceae; genus Aegilops; species Aegilops longissima. The sequence continues at coordinate 186,701,249 of CM038678.1, read as the reverse complement.
AGAAGGATTATCTAGCCTCTTATTGCATGAGGAGGAAACTGGGGGCCTCGAGGGAGTCTGAGTCTGTCGGAATGCTCCTTCCATATCACATCTCTTATTCGCTGAGGACTCACTGATTTTGATGAAAGCGGATGAACATAATGCAAACACCCTGAAAAGGGTGTTGGAAACCTATTGCCGCAGCTCTGGACAAGTTGTAAGTAATGCAAAGGCTAATATATTTTTCAGCCCTAACACGAGTGTCCTGGTTAGAGAAAATTGCTGCAGAATTCTGAATATTGATACAGAGGCCCTCTCAGATAGTTATCTGGGTTTACCGACATGGTGGGAGTGGATAGATCAGATTGCTTCCAACATCTTATAGATAGAGTATGTCAGAGGCTAAAGGGTTGGAAGGAGAAGACCCTCTCAATGCAAGGTAAAGATATCCTGGTAAAATCAGTTGCCCAAGCTATTCCTTCTTATGCCATGTCTGTTTTTAAGCTGCCAAAGGGAATTTGTAAAGCAATTACAGATGAGATCTCTGGTTTTTGGTGGGGAGATAGTGATGAACAGAAGATGATGCATTGGTTCGAATGGTGGAAATTGTGTATACCGAAGAAGAAAGGGGGATTGGGGTTTAGGGACCTTCACAATTTTAATCTTTCTATGTTAGCAAAACAGTGTTGGCGACTTCTCAAAAACCCAGACTCTTTGTGTGCACAGGTCCTCAAAGAGAAATATTATCCAGATGGAAATTTGTTAAAATCTGGCCCAAAAAAGGGATCTTCATATACTTGGCAGAGTATAGTGGCAGGGATCCAGACTTTCAATAGAGGGTGTATATGGAGAATTGGGACGGGATCTCAGATTGACATATGGAATGACCCCTGGATTCCAGCTAGTGTAACACGAAAGGTAATCACACCAAGGGGGGTGCTAATGCTCTCAAAAGTTGTTGTGCTTATTAATCCGCATACTGGCATGTGGGACGAAGATCTCTTGAGAGACTGCTTCTCACCAGTTGATGTAAGTCGGATTCTACAAATACCCCTAAACAGTAATATCGAGGATGATTTCATAGCTTGGAATTATACTAGGTCAGGCACATTCTCAGTGCGCTCAGCATAGTACAGAGAACTTGATCATCAGTTCGGGACTAGGCTCTCAAGGTCGGATGGACAAGGAAGTATCCAGGTAAATGGTATATGGAAAGATGCATGGAAGCTAAAAGTTCCTGGGAAAGTAAAACACTTCACTTGGAAGGTTCTACATGGGGTACTGCCATGCTTGGGGGTATTGGCTGCTCGCCACATTCCGTTAATGCCACATTGCCCGCGATGTAGGATTGGAATGGAGGATATCCAACACACCTTGTTTACTTGCTGTGAGGTCCAGGTTGTTTGGGCTCGGCTGGGGCTGCTTGATACACTTCGGTGGGCGATCGCCGAAGATAGATCTGGGTCAGTAACGATGGAAATTTTAATCAAGCTGAATTCAACAACAGATGGCTTGTCGACTGCGGAACTAGTTTCTGTAACGGCATGGTTTTTATGGTGGCAGCGTAGGCAGCTTGCTAAAGGAGTGCAGGTGCAATCACCTGAGAGGATGGCCATATCTATCAGAGCTCTAGCAACAAACTACACAAGATCGCTCACTCCAAAATTGCCAATGAGGCCGAGGGATCATGTGTGGAAGAAACCTTCCTATGGCATGGTGAAAGTTAACATTGATGCATCTTTTCATGCAGACACACTCTCGGGAGAAAGTGGAGCTGTTGTTCAAGATGACAAGGGAGATTTCATTGCTGCGGCTTCTTGGTTTATACCGCGTGTTCGGGATGTTGATTCGGCTGAACTCATGGCAATAAGGAATGGTATTTATCTTCTGTCAAGTATTGGATGCACTAAAGCAGAGGTAGAATCAGACTGCTTGTTTGCGGTGGAGACACTTCAGAGCATGGATGATTATATGGGGCCTGACAGTGCTGCCGTAGCAGAGTGCAAGCAATTGTACATCGACTTTAACAAACTTACCTTCAAACATTGCTATAGAGAAGCGAACCGGGTAGCAGATGAGTTAGCAAAACATTGCTTTAGCATAAGAGTTCCTGGTTCTTGGGATGATGTAATCCCGGACTTTATTTCTCATCTCCTTGTAAACAATATGAGCATTATTTGAGGAATAAAGTCTAATTTAGATCAAAAAAGGCAAATGATATTTTTCAGCTGGCTGACCATGACGCTTCATCAGCCACGAGACCAACACCTTCCTCGACATCGCCGCGCAGAACACCGTCACCGTCATACTCAAGTTCGTGCCGCTGCTCGGCAAGAGCGGCCACGAGATGGACGACGGCGCGGCCGCGGACATGTGAGCCAGCAACCACTTGTCCATGCATGAATAATGGGATGCCTGTGCGTGTTGGATCGTCTCGCTTTCCCTTTTTCCTTCTTTTTTCCTTGCGCCGCGCGATCAGTAAGGCTCAAACCATAGTTGGTGAGCCCACGAGTTGCAGAGATGAATAAATAAAGGGCAACGATCTGCACCGGCGCGCCGGCCGAAAGTTTCGGCCGGTCGTACCCCAGCCGTCGGATATGAGCCGCACGGCCATTGGATCTGAGCAAAAAAAAAAACCGATTCGTCCTCCACCTTCTTCTTCCTCGGGTTAGATCTCCAACTTCCGCCCGGGGGCCTCGTCGCCGCACCTCCAGTCCCCTCCAGTGGTCTTCCTCATCGCCGTTCCGCACCCTCGCCACCGCAGCTCGTCGGATGCAGCTCCGCCGGGGCGGTCGAAAGAAAGCCGTCCCTAGCACCTCATGCCTTCGCGTCTCGTCGTCTCTCCCACCCCCTTGGTTGCAGCACCGACAGGTGAGGGTTCCAGCATTGCCACCAGCCGCCGTCATAGCTATCCGCACGCCTGTCGCAACGCCGCCACGCAGCTCCATCGTCGTCGTCGTTCGGCATTTGTTATCTAGATGTTTTTTATTTGAAGCTTTTGTTGGGGAACATAGTAATTCAAAAAAATTCCTACGATCATGCAAGATCTATCTAGGAGAGCATAGCAACGAGCAGGGAGAGTGTGTCCACGTACCCTCGTAGAACGAAAGCGGAAGCGTTTTAGTAACGCGGTTGATGTAGTCGAACGTCTTCACGATCCAATCGATCCAAGTACCAAACGTACGACACCTCCGTGTTCAGCACACATTCAGCACGATGACATCCCTCGAGCTCTTGATCTAGTAGAGGGTCGAGGGAGAGTTCCGTCAACACGACAGTGTGGCGACGGTGATGATGATGTTACCGGCACATGGCTTCGATTAAGCACTACGACGATATGACCGAGGTGTTAAACTATGGAGGGGGCACCGTACACGGCTAAGAGATTGTCTGTTGTGCCTTTGGTGTGCCCCCTACCCACATATATAAAGGAGGGAGGGAGAGAGGCCGGCGGCCAGGAGGTGTGCGCCAAGGGGGGAGTCCTACTTGTACTCCTAGTCCAAGTAGGATTCGCCCCCCCCCCTTTTCCCTTCTTCCACCGGAGGGAAAGAAAGAGGGGAGAAGGAGAAGGAAGGAGGGGTCCGCACCCCCACCCCTTGTTCAATTCGGTTTGGGCAGGGGGGAGGCGCGCGCCACCTCATGGCCCTTCTTCCCTGTCTCCACTGAAGCCCACTAAGGCCCATTAACTTCTCCGGGGGTTCCGGTAACCCCTCGGTACTCCGGAATAATACCCGAATCACTCGGAACCATTCCGATGTCCGAATATAACCTTCCAATATATGAATCTTTACATCTCGACCATTTCGAGACTCCTCGTCATGTCCGTGATCTCATCCGGGACTCCGAACAAACTTCGTTCATCAAATCACATAACTCATAATACAAATCATCATCGAACGTTAAGCGTGCGGACCCTATGGGTTCGAGAACTATGTAGACATGACAAAGACACATCTCTGGTCAATAACCAATAGCGGAACCTGGATGCTCATATTGGCTCCTACATATTCTAGGAAGATCTTTATCGGTCAAACCGCATAACAACATACGCCATTCCCTTTGTCATCGGTATGTTACTTGCCCGAGATTTGATCGTCGGTATCCTCATACCTAGTTCAATCTCATTACTGGCAAGTATCTTTACTCGTTCTGTAATGCATCATCCCATAACTTACTCATTAGTCACATTGCTTGCAAGGCTTATAGTGATGTGCATTACCGTACCTCTCCGATACTCGGAGTGACAAATCCTAATCTCGATCTATGCCAACTGAACAAACAATATCGGAGACACCTGTAGAGCATCTTTATAATCACCCAGTTACGTTGTGAAGTTTGATAGCACACAAAGTGTTCCTCCAGTATTCGGGAGTTGCATAATCTCATAGTCAGAGGAATATGTATAAGTCATGAAGAAAGCAATAGCAATAAAACTAAACGATCATTATGCTAAGCTAACGGATGGGTCTTGTCCATCACATCATTCTCTAATGATGTGATATCGTTCATCAAATGACAACACATGTCCATGGTTAGGAAACTTAATCATCTTAGATTAACGAGCTAGTCAAGTAGAGGCATACTAGGGACACTCTGTTTGTCTATGTATTCACACATGTACTAAGATTCTGGTTAATACTATTCTAGCATGAATAATAAACATTTATAATGATATAAGGAAATATAAATAACAACTTTTTTATTGCCTCTAGGGCATATTTCCTTCAGTCTCCCACTTGCACTAGAGTCAATAATCTAGATTACATAGTAAGTAATGATTCTAACACCCATGGAGTCTGGGTGGTGATCCTGTTTTGCTCATGGAAGAGGCTTAGTCAACGAGTCTGCAACATTCAGATCCGTATGTATTTTGCAAATCTCTATGTCTCCCTCCTTGACTTGATCGCGGATGGAATTGAAGCGTCTCTTGATGTGTTTGGTCTCTTGTGTAATATGGATTCCTTCACCAAGGCTATTGCTCCAGTATTGTCACAAAAGATTTTCATTGGACCCGATGCACTAGGTATTACACCTAGATCGGATATGAACTCCTTCATCCAGACTCCTTCATTTGCTGCTTCCGAAGTAGCTATGTACTCCGGTTCACACGTAGATCCCAGCACGACGCTCTGCTTGGAACTGCACCAACTGACAGCTCCTCCATTCAATATAAATACGTATCCGGTTTGTGACTTAGAGTCATCGAGATCAGTGTCAAAGCTTGCATCGACGTAACCATTTACAACGAGCTCTTTGTCACCTCCATAAACGAGAAACATATCCTTAGTCCTTTTTAGGTATTTCAGGATGTTCTTGACCGCTGCCCAGTGATCCACACCTAGATTACTTTGGTACCTCCCTGCTAAACTAATTACGAGGCACACATCAGGTCTGGTACACAACATTTCATACATGATAGAACCTATGGCTGAGGCATAGGGAATGACTTTCATTTTCTCTCTATCTTCTACAGTGGTAGGGCATTGAGTCTGACTCAACTTCACACCTTGTAACACAGACAAGAACCCTTTCTTTGACTAATCCATTTTGAACTTCTTAAAAACTTTATCAAGGTATGTGCTTTGCGAAAGTCCAATTAAGCGTCTTGATCTATCTCTATAGATCTTGATGCCCAATATATAAGCAGCTTCACCGAGGTCTTTCATTGAAAAATTCCGATTCAAGTATCCTTTTATGCTATCCAGAAATTCTGTATTATTTCCAATCAACAATATGTCATCACATATAATATTAGAAATGTCACAGAGCTCCCACTCACTTTCTTGTAAATACAGGCTTCTCCAAAAGTATGTATAAAACCATATGCTTTGATCACACTATCAAAGCGTATATTCCAACTCCGAGAGGCTTGCACCAGTTCATAAATGGATCGCTGGAGTTTGCACACTTTGTTAGCACCTTTAGGATCGACAAAACCTTCTGGTTGCATCATATACAACTCTTCTTTAAGATATCCATTAAGGAATGCAGTTTTGACATCCATTTGCCAAATTTCATAATCATAAAATGCGACAATTGCTAACATGATTCGGACAGACTTAAGCATCGCTACGGGTGAGAAGGTCTCATCATAGTCAACTCCTTGAACCTGTCGAAAACCTTTCACAACAAGTCAAGCTTTGTATACAGTAACATTACCGTCAGCGTCAGTCTTCTTCTTGAAGATCCATTTATTCTCTATGGCTTGCCGATCATCGGGCAAGTAAACCAAAGTCCACACTTTTTTTCTCATACATGGATCCCATCTCAGATTTCATGGCCTCAAGCCATTTCGCGGAATCTGGGCTCATCATCGCTTACTCATAGTTCGTAGGTTCGTCATGGTCAAGTAACATGATTTCCAGAACAGGATTACCATACGACTCATGTGCGGATCGTACTCTGGTTGACCTAGGAGGTTTGGTAGTCACTTGATCTGAAGTTTCATGATCATCATTATTAGCTTCCTCACTAATTGGTGTAGGAATCACTGGAACTGATTTATGTGATGAACTACTTTCCCATTCGGGAGCAGTTACAATTACCTCATCAAGTTCTACTTTCTCCCACTCACTTCTTTCGAGAGAAACTCCTTCTCTAGAAAGGATCCATTTTTAGCAACGAATATCTTGCCTTCGGATCTGTGATATAAGGTGTACCCAACAGTCTCCTTTGGTTATCCTATGAAGACACACTTCTCCGATTTGGGTTCGAGCTTATCAGGTTGAAGCTTTTTCACATAAGCATCGCAGCCCCAAACTTTAAGAAACGGCAACCTAGGTTTCTTGCCACACCACAGTTCATATGGTGTCGTCTCAACGGATTTAGATGGTGCCCTCTTTAACGTGAATGCAGCCATCTCTAAAGGATAACCCCAAAATGATAGTGGTAAATCGGTAAGTGTCGGTGTCAAAACCGGCGGATCTCGGGTAGGGGTCCCGAACTGTGCATCTAAGGCGGATGGTAACAGGAGGCAGGGGACACAATGTTTACCCAGGTTCGGGCCCTCTTGATGGAGGTAATACCCTACTTCCTGCTTGATTGATCTTGATGATATGAGTATTACAAGAGTTGATCTACCACGAGATCGTAGAGGCTAAACCCTAGAAGCTAGCCTATGATTATGATTGTTGTTGTCCTACGGACTAAACCCTCCGGTTTATATAGACACCGGAGGGGGCTAGGGTTACACAGAGTCGGTTACAAGGGAGGAGATCTACATATCCGAGTTGCCAAGCTAGCCTTCCACGCAAAGGAGAGTCCCACCCAAACACGGGACTAAGTATTCAATCTTGTATCTTCATAGTCCAGTAGTCCGGCCAAAGTATATAGTCCGGCTGTCCGAGGACCCCTAATCCAGGACTCCCTCAGTAGTCCCTGAACCAGGCTTCAATGACGATGAGTCCAGCGCATAGATTGTCTTCGACATTGCAAGGCGGGTTCCTCCTCCAAATACTCCATAGAAGTTTTTGAACACAAGGATCATGTCCGGCTCTGCAAAACAAATTCCACATACCACCGTAGAGAGTATATTTTTCCATTAATCTAATCTGCTGACAACTTTTCATAACGTGACGTCCTACCGTGGCCCGGTCATTATTCGAACCGTTTTTCTCAACCAACTACTGCACATATTGCGAGGCGGTTTTCTTGGCACGTCTTGTCGAAGCAGAGATCGTGTCCCCTTATCACGGGATTCTCATCAATACGGGCGTGGGTAACCCAACCGCGCCATCAATCACGGCGCTTGGGGAATAAGCGAGTTTACCAGGCAAGTGGGGAGGCACATAGTTTGTACCGCCCTTATAAAGGGACAAGGACTCCTCTTTTTCACCCACGCCTTCTTCTTCCCTGCCCATCCGTTCTCGCACACTCGATCTCCAGCACCCAAGTTCGCATTTTCTCCGCAAAACGACTCCAAACATGTCCGGAGCGGGAGGCAAATGGATGGTCTCCTCCTTACGGAGGAGAACATAACGAAGCTCCGGGAAGCTGGATACCAGGACGCAGACATCGCGCACCGGCTCCCAGACGCGGGGCAGATCGTCCCTACTCCAGAACCCCATGAGAGGGTTGTATTCCTTACCCACTTCGTCTGCAGGCTAGGATTTCCCCTCCACCCATTTGTCCGCGGGCTCATGTTCTACTACGGGCTGGACTTCCATGATCTGGCCCCTAATTTCATCCTCAACATCTCGGCGTTTATCGTCGTGTGCGAGGCCTTCCTCCGCATCAAGCCCCACTTCGGCCTGTGGCTGAAGACCTTCAACGTTAAACCGAAGGTGGTGGTAGGCCAGCAAGCGGAGTGCGGAGGCGCCATGGTGGGCAAAATGCCCAACGTCACCTGGCCCGAAGGCTCCTATGTGGAGACCGTGAAGGGGTGGCAATTGGGGTGCTTCTACATCACCGAGCCGCACGACACCAACTGGGTGGCGGACCCCTAATTTTGATCCGGCATCCCCATGCGGCTCACCTCCTGGAAAGAGAAGGGCCTATCCCGGGGTTCATCGGTGAAGCTGACCGGACTCCAAAACTGTGTTAAAAACATGATAAGCAAGAAAATCAAGCTTGTCAATGTGGTCCAGGTCATGCTCTTCCGTCGGATCCTCCCGTGTCAAAGACGGGCATTCAATATGTGGGAGTTCGACACGGCCAAGCACCAGATGCTGCGAGAGCTTTTCGACACGACGCACCAAGACATTTGGAAGGTGCTGTTCAAGGCCGCCGAGGTGCCTCCTCCCCTTACCGTGGATCACGGACTCAGCGCAAAGCGCCCTGCCAATCCAGTAAGCTCTTTATATATTATAAGATGTTCCTTTCCCCAGTATAATCATGTGAGGGATCTGAGCCTCCACGCCATTTTAACAGGACTGGGTAGCGACAGCGGAGCGGATCGATTATCCGGCCCCACTGCCCGAAGATCCAGCAAGGTCTCTCTTAACGGAGATGCTGGCTCCGGTGCCCTATGAGGCGCCGGAGAAGAAGGCCAAGAAGAAGGCCGCGGGGACCAGGAAAGGTCTCCGGCGCAAGGTTGTATCGGACTCATCGTCCGATAACACCGAGGCGCCTCCTCCCACGAAAACGAGGAGGAGGAAGAGGAAAGTTCTCCCCCCAGCCGAGGGAGACAAGAAAAGGAAGGTCGCCCCATCCGGGGGGTGGGGGCGAAGGGTCCAAGAAGGGAAGGACCCTCCTTCCGGACTACTCCACAACAGCCGCTTACAGTGACGAGGAGTGGTTGCCTAGGGACAAGCCCCTGGCGAAGTCGTAAGTATCCGGATACCATAATAGTTCTGGTATGTTATGTTTTATTTCTTATTATCATGCCAAACATGATCATGCAGTCCATCCAAAGCCCATATCGACGTATCCTCTTCGGATGATTCTTTGGGCCAGTCGGAGATGAACAACGATTCACTCCCGACCGCCTCCTCCCCCCGCCCTACGGACGACGTCGAGGTGTTGTCTCAAAGGGCACTGAACCAAGGGGAGATAGTTCTGGAGGCGCCCCAAGGCGACATCCTAGACCCTGGGCGCATGGGGGCCAAGACTCCCATGGGCTATAATGACGGGGGCAGCAAGTTTAGCCCCCAGCCGAATACCGCGCCGGAACCTCCAGTGGTTCCGAATTCTGTCAGACGACCCCTCGCAAAGGGGGGCGAGCCGTCTGTGCCGATGGCCTTTATCCATCCAGAGGCATCGGACAATTTGCTGGAAGCGCTTCGTGGCACTTCCCTCGACGAAGAGCACCGCACTATCATGAGTGCGGTGGTCGAGAAGGTTCGGTCCGCCAGAAGCGGACTGACTGAAGCCTGCGCCAGCCTCCTAACAGGCTTTGAGGTAAGTAATCAAATTATGAGAAAATGTTACAGCATAGACAGTAGCCCTGATGCTCTGTTTGGTGTTCGCAAAGAAAGGCCGAACAGAGGTTCAAATAATAATCACAAGAGTCTAATCAGAATGTGCCTATGTGAATAAGCAGGCTTCACTGCTGGCTGCTGCCGCTCGTACAATGGAGGTCTTCGCACTGAAGCGGGACCTTGAGCGGCCGAGGGAGAGCTCAGCCTTACCAAGAGGCAGCTCGAAGAGAACAAAGGTAAGTAATACCCCGTCTATATATTGATAAAGAAAAAAGAAATTGGTTGTTAGATCATAGGATCGTCATGAATTTTGCTAGGGGCCACGACCGAAGTGGAGGCCCCGAAGAAGGCGCTGTCCGAGGCCGAAGACAAAGCGGCCAAGGAGCGCATCGAGCGAGAGAAGCAAGAGGCCCGAATCGGGGAGGTTCAGCAAGAGCTCCAGGATTTTGTCAAGAAATACGAGTCCTTGGAGCATGACTGTCGGTGTCAAAACCGGCGGATCTCGGGTAGGGGGTCCCGAACTGTGCGTCTAGGCGGATGGTAACAGGAGACAAGGGACACGATGTTTTACCCAGGTCCGGGCCCTCTTGATGGAGGTAAAACCCTACGTCCTGCTAGATTAATATTGATAATGTGTGTTACAAGAGTGGATCTACCACGAGATCAAGGAGGCTAAACCCTAGAAGCTAGCCTATGGTATGATTGTTGTTCGTCCTACGGACTAAAACCCTCCGGTTTATATAGACACCAGATAGGGTTAGGGTTACACAGAGTCGGTTACAATGGTAGGAGATCTACATATCCGTATCGCCAAGCTTGCCTTCCACGCCAAGGAAAGTCCCATCCGGACACGGGACGAAGTCTTCAATCTTCTATCTTCATAGTCTTGGAGTCCGGCCGATGATGATAGTTCGGCTATCGAGACACCCCCTAGTCCGGAACTCCCTCAGTAGCCCCTGAACCAGGCTTCAATGACGACGAGTCCGGCGCGCATGTTGTCTTCGGCATTGCAAGGCGGGTTCTCCTTCAATCTTCATGTTCCCGTCGAATAGTGTCCGGCTTCTTTATAAATGTTGCGCTCCTTGGCTTCTACGCCCAATAATGGCCTTCTTCCACGTGTCGTACGAATGCGAAAGGCTGGGATATTTTTACATTTTACCCCCTAGCCATGCAAACGAGCCGCCTACAAGAGAGGCGAGGATCTAGATCCAGCTCACACCATCCTCCGTCCGCAAGTTCTCATCGAAGCGCTTCTGACAAAAATCCATTCCATCATGGATAGCCGACGCGATCCTCCTCTTGCGCTCCCAGCCCTAAGCCAGGAGATTGGGGAGATGCTCGATTCCACACAATGAGCTAGTGGTGCTTCAAACCAGGATATCTTCCCCAGCTTTCATGGTTCGGTTCGAGCGGACTGGCCACCTACAAGGGTGGAAAGCGGTGGAGAGCGTCCCCAACCCTTCAAAGGGAGCGGGTATGCTTTGTCCCCTATCTAATAAGGGCACTCGGATTTCCCATACATCCGTTTCTCCGGGGCCCCTAGAGGTCTCGGACTCCAACTTCACCACCTTACGCCCGCCTCCATTTTGCACATCGCGGGCTTCGTAGCTTTTTGCGAGCTGTTCTTGGGCATCGAGCCCCATTTTGCCCTGTGGAAGAGATTGTTTTGTCTCGTACCCCGTTCTCATGAGGGGTCGATATACCAAGTGGGCGGAGCCGAAATATGGCGCATCGCCGGGACCGGATATCTATCCGGCACCCCGAAGAAGGCGTCCGAAGACTGGCCTTCGGAATGGTTCTACATGGAGGACGCCCCTCTGCCGGATCCAGTCCGGATCGGCCTCCCGGAGTTCAACAATGCTCCCTTGAAGAAACGCCTGAGTTGGCGCCCGCGGAGCCCTCAACGGGAAGATGACAGGAGCGTCCATTATCTGATGGGCCGGATTAGGTTACTGGCCCATTCCGGATTGACCATGATTGGAGTCATGGCCACGTGCATTATGCAAGGGGTGCAACCACTCCAATATAGGGGCCACCCTATGTGGGATTTCAGCGGGAAGATGGCGCCACCCGTCATGGCATAAAGGGCTAGGCTCGGCAGCCGATCCGCAAAGATCTGTCCGACTTGTACAAGGGAGAGGAGGAGGACTTCCTCCGCAAGAATCCGTTGAATGGATTTTCTATGCATAACCCTCGTTCTGGGTAGCGGATGTTCATCTACCGATCCATACCTTTTTAAAGTCAAGTATCTTACTCTGTGATTTCGATCGCGGGAGCTGCGCCGGGACGTGGAGGGCATACGAAGCCTAGCTCCACAGCCCGAGGATCCGGAACGATCCCTTGATCCGACCTCCGAAGAGGATCCGGACATAAAGGTGGAGCTGATTGACGGGGTGTTCCACCAACGTAGCATAGACAATGCCCTAGTCGCCATTACGGTGACTACCCGGTTTGTTCGGCTTCCCGGTGATGTGACCAAGGTCTTGACACCATCATTTGATCCGCGCTCAATTCTAACCATCCCATACTGATGGTGCATCGCAGGAGGTGCCTTTAAGGTGGGAAGCCGAACCCGCGGCGGCCGGACAACAAGGGTCGATCCGGCCAAAGGAGGAAGAGGAGCGACGACGAACGAAAACGTCGCCGCACGCGATGCGAGCACCGCTATTTTAAGGGAAGGATCCCGGAAGGTATATTAATGCTCATAACTTTTCTAGAAAGAGCACTCGCGGACGGTGTCCGGAGAGGTTGCCAATCAAGCCTCCGCCGCCATGCTCCAACGCATGGTCGGGAGGAAGGTGAATACAAAGGCGTAAACGAGCGCTCCTCCGACGGAGGATGCCGACAGCTGTCCGCCACCAGTCGAGGTGGAGAACGCCATGAATCACGAGCATCGCCGGACAGTTCTTCGTGACGCGTGTTTCTCCCTCGAGGCGTTAAATGCCTTTAAAGCGGAAGCGCACACCTCCGTGCCGCTCAAGATGGGTTAACGAGCCACGGAGCGGTATGTGAAAGACATACGAGTAAGTAATTTTAATAGTTATATATGCCAAGTAGCCCCGAGACTTAAAATAGTTGAAATAACTGATTTAAGGATCAATTATTATCTGAGGTCTTGGGAGAAGAATACCCAGCTGTCCCGGGAGCTCCAAGAGTGCAAGGCCCAACTTGAAGCCAAGATCAGCATACCAGGGGGAGCCACGAGACCCCGCTGGTAAGGCGTACTTTGAAAAGACAATTATTTAGCAAAGTGTGGCGTGAATCTGACAATAATATTGCAGAGGGCGCCGGACTCGATCCAGACAAGAAACAGCTACTGCGTCAGCTAAAGGCTGGCAAGAGGGTGCTTATGAAGGTGCAGCAGGAGAGAAACAAGCTCCAAGATGTCCACACCCAGCAAGGAGAAGAGCTGAAAGGTGGTCGGGCCCAGCTGTCTGGCTCCGTGAAGGAGAATCAGCGGCTTCGTCGCGGCATTTATAGTAAGTTCCTGAACAAATTCCTTTGGAAAGAAGAATTCAGCGAGGAAGGCGATTGACAGAATTATGTCTTTAGGTGTGCTCACAGGTCGCCCTACGGAGGAAATGCCTGAGTCAACGGGTGACCAACTTCCCGAGCTAGTGCAATTGCTCGAACGTGTTCGACAGGCGATGAGTGGCGTCGTTCATGCTTTATGGCCATCCGTCTCCCTACCCGAGGGCCTTAGTGAGCTTGCTGAGAAGCTTCAGGGAGCAAGGCGGCGCCTCCGTTTGTGGAAGATATCGGCTGCCGTCGAGGCGCCAGGAGGCTGGGCCATGGTGAAGACACGCGTTACAAGTCGGACCCAAACCACATGGCGAGGTCGGACTGCGGGGCTGATGGGAAGGAGATCCTGTGAGCTTGATGTACGGCCAAGTAGAACGGCATGAAATATTCCCAACAGGATCAAATTAGACAGCTGTTAGATGGGATTGAAGAGGAGTACAATCGGTCGGTTTGACGATGTAATTTGAAATGACATGTAAAATGCCTTCTAGCGGATTGTAGATCCTTTGTCTTTGCGGACCGTTTGCTTCAACCTCAGGACCCAACAGTCCGGAATGTGTCTGAATACCCTTACGGTTATAAAAGAACCGGGGCATGCATGGAGACAAGGCGTCGGGGTCATAATTGCTTTATCAGACAAGTGCCTAACTAGTTATGTTATATTACATGGTTAGTAAGAAACATCTTCCGGGAGAATAGTTCCGTTAAGGGTTCCTTTCCACAGGAGGCATGCCCTAAAGTGCAATGCGGACTGCAAAAATAGCGAAAAAAGCATCAGGGGCAGATAAATAAGTAAGTAATAAATCATCTTTCAAGTCACCGACCGAATATTCTCTTAAAACGCTAGCTTTCGGCTTCACCCAGTCGAGGTACACATCCGGTGACCAGCGATAACAATCGCAGAGGTGCTCCTTTACCTCCTAGCCGAACAATCGGGAGCGTAGGGGTAAGCACAGGCCCAGCAACCCAGCTTGGCCAAAACTTAAGTCATATCGATGCATATAATGATGAATAAAAGGTACATGCGGAAGTATGACACATGTATTGGGCATGAAGCCCGTATGAATAAGCTTCTGTTAAAGAAGTCCCCAGGTCTAATGAGTGCCAGGGGCACATCAAGTGTGTGCGAACAAAGCGCAAATCAGCCCATAAAAGGTAAAAAAGTGGGAAGAAGGAGGAGGAGGAGAGCGGTAAAAAAAACAGGAGTGGGCGGGGAGTGAGACGAACCCGAGTCGGCGTTAAGCGTAGAATCTTGGGAGGCGGGCTGTGTTCCATGGGTTCGGCTCGAGTCGGTTGTCCGATGCGTTACGTAGACGGTACGCTCCGCCGGTCAGGACTTGGTCGATGATGTTTTTCTTGTCCGGCAGGCGTAGAACAAGTTCGCCAACATTGTAAGTTTTGGCCCGTGCTTCTGCTGCTTTGATATCTTTGAGCCTGCTGGCGATAAAATGCGGAACGAGCCTTTGCCACGTCCGCTCCTCCTCTAAGGCGTCCAGACTGTCCTGCCGATCTAGCTCGGCTTCTCTTTCTTCCTACATGCGCATACGAGGTGAGTCATGAATTATATCGCAGGCGGGACTGCCTCTGCGCCGTATCTCATGAAAATGGTGTGAATCCGGTAGTTCGGTTTGGCGTGGTCCGCAGCCCCAGTCTGGTCGAGATCCTCTACCCAAAGTCGTGTTAGATTCCTTGAGGGACCGCACTAGTCTGGGTTTGATGCGGCTCATGATTAGACCATTTGCTCGCTCAACTTGATCGTTAGTTTGGGGGTGATAGACTGAAGCATAATCGACATAATGCCCATGTTTTTGAACCAGAGTTTAACCTCGTCGGCCGTGAAGTTCATGCCGTTGTCAGTGATGATGCTATGGGGGACACCGAAACGGTGTACTACCCCGGATATGAAGTCTATCACCGGTCCGTATTCTGCCGTTTTAACCGGCTTGGCCTCAATCCATTTGGTGAATTTGTCCACCATGACCAATAAGTATTTGTGCTTGTGGGTTCCCCCTTTAAGGGTCCGACCATGTCAAGCCCCGGACCGCAAGCGTCCGGGTAATGGGTATAGTTTTGAGGCGGTGGGTGGCATATAGCTCGATTAGCAAAGATCGGCAACCGACGCATCGTTGGACTAAATCTGAGCATCTGCCGGGCTGTCGGCCAATAAAATCCTGTCTGGAAGGCCTTGCCTACAAGGGCCCGAGCTGCAGCGTGGTGCCCCGAGTCCGGCGTGAATTTCAGCCAGAGATTTCGCCCTTCCTCTTGGAGATACACCTTTAAAGGACTCGGTTGTGCTTTTCTTATAAAGCTCTCCTCATGGACCTTGTAGGCTTTAGATCGCGA
Organism: Aegilops longissima; assembly: GCA_021605205.1. NCBI lineage: Eukaryota > Viridiplantae > Streptophyta > Magnoliopsida > Poales > Poaceae > Aegilops > Aegilops longissima. The sequence continues at coordinate 186,685,548 of CM038678.1, read as the reverse complement.
ACTATGCAGCGGGCCTCATTTTGGTCTTGGGAAGTTCTGCCGCATTAAGTAGGCTAGGAATGGTTACATCCACAGGGCAACGATCGCCATTATTTACGTGAGTGAAGGTGTTATTTCGTCTTTGAGCCGCCGATTGTGTCGTAATGGTGCGAGTTAGGTGATGCAGGTGGCTCCGGATTATTATTTCGGACTCCTCTTCCCATAATACGGATGGCTTAAAGAGCCGTTCAAGAAGATGTTAGGAGGGGCGGCGTCTCGTTTGCGCCGATGCGTGCTAACGCCGTCTGCTGCTGGTTATTATCCCGGGCTACATGATGGAATTCTAGTCCTTCGAACCGAGTTGACATTTTTAGGACGGCGTTGCGGTAAGCTGCCATTTTTGGATCTTTGGTGTCGAAGTCTCCATTTACTTGGGATATTGCGAGGTTTGAATCCCCGCGCACCTCTAGGCATTGAATGCCCATGGAGATTGCCATCCGGAGGCCATGTAGGAGGGCCTCGTATTCGGCTGCGTTGTTGGAGTCCATGTACATTATTTGAACTACGTATTGGATTGTGTCTCCCGTTGGGGACGTCAGGACGACGCCAGCCCCCAAGCCAGCCAACATTTTGGATCCGTCGAAATGCATGATCCAGTTGGAGTACGCGCCGTACTCTTTAGGGAGTTCGGCTTCGGTCCATTCGGCGATGAAGTCCGCCAGAACCTGCGACTTTATAGCTCGCCGTGGTTTGTAGGTTATGTCAAATGTTAAGAGCTCGATAGCCCATTTTGCAATCCTGCCCGTTGCATCACGATTGTTTATAATATCGTTGAGAGGTACTTCGGAGGCCACCGATATTGAACACTCTTGAAAGTAGTGACGCAGCTTCCGGGATGCCATGAACACCGCATCGCTATCTTTTGATAATGTGGGTGCCGGATTTGCATGGAGTTAGAACGGTGGATCGTAGTACACTGGTTTTGAAGAGAATTTGTGCCCTTCATTTCTCGTTCAACGATGAGTACCGCGCTAACAACTTGATGTGTTGCTGCGATATATAATAACATAGGCTCGCCAGGTTAGGCGCGGCCAGACAGGATTGTTGCCGTATGGCCTTTATTTCTTCGAGTCCGGCTGTGGCAGCATCCGTCCATTCGAATGTTCGGTGCGGAGGAGGCGGTAGAGGGCGAGCCTTTTCTCCCAAGCGGGAGATGAAGCAACTTAAGGCCGCTCGCATCCGGTTAGTTTTTGTATCTGCTTGAGGTCTTTTGGAATATCAATTGTGACAGAGCTCGGATTTGGCGGGTTTGCTTCAATTCCTCGACGGATCGATGAAGCCCAAGACTTTTCGGCTGATGCGCCAAGACGCATTTTCGGATTGAGCTTAATGTCATATGCTCGGAGGTTGTCGAATGTCACCCTCAAGTCTTCTACTAGAGTTCGGCGTGTTTGGTCTTGACGACCACATCGTCTCACGTATGCCTCTACTGTTTTGCCTATCTGGGTAGCGGACATGTTTGAATCATGCGCTGATATGTTGCGCGGCGTTTTTGAGTCCGAAGGGCATTGTGTTGAAGCGAATGGCCCATATGGAGTAATGAATGCCGTTGCGGCCTGGTCTTTCTCCGCCATCTTGATTTGATGGTATCCGGAGTATCGTCAAGGAAGCACAATGAATCGTGCCTGCGGTAGCATCGATGATTTAGTCGATCGAGGGAGGGGAAAGGGTCCTTTGGACATGCCTTGTTAAGGTCTTTAAAATCGGCGTAGAGGCGCCAGAGTTTGTCCTTTTTGGTACCATTACTAGATTGGCTAGCCAGTCCGGATGCTTTATATCTCTGATGAATCCGGCTTCTAAGAGTTTGGCTAGCTCTTCTCCCATTGTCTTTCTTTTGGGCTCGGAAAATCGCCGAAGGGCTTGTTTGACTGGCTTGAATCCTTTTAGGATATTTAGGCTGTGCTCTGCCGACTGCGTGGGATTCTGGCATGTCGAAGGATGCGAGCAAAAATGTCCCAATTTTCGAAGGAATTCTCGTAGTCTTGACCTCGACATCGGGACTTAATTGTGCCCCAATGGAGGCCGTCTTTGTGGGGTCCGTTGGATGGACCTGAAATTTGACTATCTCGTCTGCTGGTTTAAAAGAGGTGGATTTGGACCTCTTATCGAGTATCACATCGTCCCTATCCACCGTGGGCGCAGCGTAGCTAGTTCCTCTGCCGCTAGGGCTTGGACAATGCCTCTAGGGCGGTCTGGCTGTCTTATTTTCGCGGCAGTGCCGTGTCTGAATCCTTGGCGAGAGTGATTATCCCATTGGGTCGGGCATTTTGAGCTTCATGTACCCATAGTGGGGTATAGCTTGGAAGATTGTGAATGCCTCTCACCCTAACAAAGCGTGATATCCGCTGCGAATGGGGCCACTTGAAGCGTGACCTCCTCGGACCTGTAATTGTCCGGTGAGCGAACACTACATCTAGTGTGATTTTTCCCGCAGCGTACTTCTCGACTAGGGATTATCCTCTCGAAGGTTGTGCTGCTTCGCTCAATGCGGCTCGATCAATTTCCATTTTTGAAGGGTTTCCTCATAGATGAGGTTTAATCCGCTGCCGCCATCCATGAGTACCTTAGTAAGGCGAAAACCGTCCACTATCGGACTGAGGACCAATGCGGCTGGTGCTCTAGCTGTTCGGAATTTAGGTTCGTCGCTGGCGTTGAAGGTGATAGCCGTGTCGCTCCATGGATTTGTTGTTGCTACTTGGTAGACTTCGGCGAGGCTGCGGATTGTTCGTTTCCGCATGTTATTTGATGCAAAAGTCTCGAAGACTGTTAATACCGTACTGGTACTGCTGGGTTGGTTGCCCGGGGCTAAAAAGCCTACGCCACTTTTGGCCACCTGCCGTAGTATCCAACACGCTTGAAGGCTGTGTGTTGGAGTGGCGCCCTCCGTGCTGTGGATTTTGCAGGGTCCGTTGAGCCAACCCTCCAGTACGGTTCCGTACCCTTTAGGGGGTTTTGGTTTTTGGTATTCAACCCGGGTGCTTGATAATGATGCACCCTTTTGTTCCGGACTAGGGATGTATTCGGGGCCGGATTATCCCAAAATTTACTTTCGGTTTTCCAGGCGCTCTCCATCGTGAAGACTTTTGTACTATGGTCGCCAAGTCGATAAAGCGTGTAATTTCGCGACGACTTATGTCATTTAGGATTCCCTTGTCCGTGCAATTATTGCAGAAAATTGGGATTCGTCCTCCTCTCGGCAGTCCTTTATCCTGTTCTTAACCAGAGGAATCGCCCAATAATGATGTCTTGTTTCAGCGGGCTCTTGCGAATTCGAGAGATTGCTAATGTTTGGGTGGGCGGGTGGAACTAGATCCGGAACCTGTCCAATTCAGGACTCAAGGGCCGAGAAGTTTCCGAACTTGGAAGTTTGGATTTTTGAGTGTTATTCAAAAAAGCAAGATCTATCTAGGAGAAGCATAGCAACGAGCAGGGAGAGTGTGTCCGTGTACCCTTGTAGACCGAAAGCGGAAGCGTTTTAGTAACGCGGTTGATGTTGTCGGACGTCTTCACGATCCAACCGATCCAAGTACCGAACGTACGACACCTCCGTGTTCAGCACACGTTTAGCATGATGACACCCATCGAGCTCTTGATCCGGTAGAGGGTCAAGGGAGAGTTCTGCCAGCACGACGGTGTGGGGATGGTAATGATGATGTTACCGGCGCAGGGCTTCGCCTAAGCACTACGAAGATATGACTGAGGTGTTAAACTATGGAGGGGGGCATCGCACACGGCTAAGAGATTGTGTGTTGTGCCTTTGGGGTGCACCCTGCCCACGTATATAAAGGAGGGAGGGAGAGAGGCCTGCGGCCAGGAGGGGCGCGCCAAGGGGGGGGGGGTCCTACTAGGACTCCTAGTCCAAGTAGGATCCGCCCCCCCCCCTTTTCCTTTCTTCCACCGGAGGAAAAGGAAGGAGGGGAGAAGGAGAAGGAAGGAGGGGGCCACGCCCCCACCCCTTGTCCAATTCAGTTTGGGCAGGGGGAGGTGCGCGCCACCTCGTGGCCCTTCTTCCCTCTCTCCACTAAAGCCCACTAAGGCCCATTAACTTCGCTAGGGGTTCCGGTAACCCCACAGTACTCTGGAAAAATACCCGAATCACTCGGAACCATTCCGATGTCCGAATATAACCTTCCATATATGAATCTTTACCTCTCGACCATTTCGAGACTCCTCATCATGTCTGTGATCTCTTCCGGGACTCCGAACAAACTTCGGTCATCAAATCACATAACTCATAATACAAATCGTCATCGAACGTTATGCGTGCGGACCCTACGGGTTCAAGAACTATGTAGACATGACCGAGACACATCTCCGGTCAATAACCAATTGCGGAACCTGGATGCTCATATCGGCTCCTACATATTCTACGAAGATCTTTATCGGGCAAACCGCATAACAACATACGTCATTCCCTTTGTCATCGGTATGTTACTTGCCCGAGATTTGATCGTCGGTATCCTCATACCTAGTTCAATCTCGTTACTGGCAAGTCTCTTTCCTCATTTCGTAATGCATCATCCCGTAACTAACTCATTAGTCACATTGCTTGCAAGGCTTATAGTGATGTGCATTACCGAGAGGGCCCCGAGATACCTCTCCCATACTCGGAGACAAATCCTAATCTCGATCTATGCCAACTCAACAAACACCTTCGGAGACACCTGTAGAGCATCTTTATAATCACCCAGTTACATTGTGACGTTTGATAGCACATAAAGTGTTCCTCTGGTATTTGGGAGTTGCATAATCTCATAGTCAAAGGAATATGTATAAGTCATGAAGAAAGCGATAGTAATAAAACTAAACGATCATTATGCTAAGCTAATAGATGGGTCTTCTACATCACATCATTATATCCCGTTCATCAAATGACAACACATGTCCATGGTTAGGAAACTTAACCATCTTTGATTAACGATCTAGTCAAGTAGAGGATACTAGGGACACTCTGTTTGTCTATGTATTCACACATGTACTAAGTTTCCAGTTAATACAATTCTAGCATGAATAATAAACATTTATCATGATATAAGGAAATATAAATAACAATTTTATTATTGCCTTTAGGGCATATTTCCTTCAGCTTTTTAGAAGCGGTTTGCAGCTTTTCTCGATGTCGTTTGCAGCTATTTGCAGCTGCGTGGTGGCCGACCTCCAGCTACCCCGTATCAAGTTGAATCTTTTTCAAAGCTGGTTGTAGCTTTCTTCAATAACTCGGTTGTTGCATTTTTCAGTAGTATTTGTAGCTCCGATGCATGTCTGTTGAAGCCCCTCTTCTGTCCCAAATCCCACTTTTTTAGGTGCCGTTTGAAGCCTTTTCACGTGCTAGATGTAACATTTTCATCTTTCGTTGCAGCTTCTTTGCGGTTGCGCCATGGCCGCCCTTAGCTTCCTTGTCTGCTGTTGAAGCTCTTTAAGATACTAGATGTTGCCTTTTAGGATGCCGGTTATAGCATTTGGAAAAGGGAGCTGGCGCCTGGCGGCAGCGCGATGTGAATCCAAACCTCGTTCCGCCGGCTGCTGGTGGAGTGCGCGAGGTCAGAGAGGAGGCACGGCTCTGTCGTTTGGTTCTCGGGTGGTTGCCTGGTCGCCATGAGCGGGATTTGTGAAGGGGACGAGGAAGTTGTGAAGGGATAAGATGGGGGAGAGAGCTGCTGAACCACATGATCGCGCTCGATCCAACGAGACACACGCGACCGGCGGAATGTTCAGCCGGCGTGTCATTCCCAAACGTTTTCCATAAATAAATGGATTTTACAACTCCCGAACGTGCCAATATTTTGCTCCTCGTCCCAAACACCTCCTGAGCCGTTGATTGCAAGTACGCATCTTACAGCACTTAAAATTGCGAGGTCATGTTTTTCTAGTCGTTCGTTAGAACGGCCGCGCGTCGCGAACATCTCCTTCATCTCGCCTTATCCAGTTGCCTCACCCCCAACCTACCACTCGCTCACTTTTTCTCAACCACCGCCCCCATTGCGCAAGCTCTCACCGACAGGCCGCTCCGGCGACCCATGAGGAGGGAGAAGTGGAGGAGCTATGTGTGGAGTGGCTAGAGGGAATGGCGGTGACGCATGATGGCAACATCGCCTGGAGGCCGTAGCTATCCCCATGTCCCCAGCGTCACATGATAGAGAGGACGATGGTGATGCGGCTTGAGGTAGGGGTTCGATGAAGACCTCTCCCGCGTCGGCAGAGACAAGGCTCGCAGCGGGGTGATGTAGGAGAGGCGGAGGAGGCCGGGGACATGCGGATCTAGGCATCATGGTACTCGGCTAGCACTCGCGGCGGAGGAGTCGCGCCTGGAGCACAAGCGCAGCGGAGGTAGAGGAGGAGCTGCACCCAGAGAAAAGTTTGAGCGCGGGCGGGGACGTGGTTGCGCCGGGACAAATCGATTCACTGACTTGGTGGCTGATCCTCAACCTCGACTCCACGGCGACGACATCGGGTGCTGCTCCGCGCAACGCAGCGTCATTCTTTGGCAATGGTTGTCGAGCCTGGGCACGTTCGTCCGCGGGGCTAGAATGTTGATGTGGTGGTGCAGGACGCGGCCCCTCGCCGACCATGGAGGTCATCTCGTCGCATGACTGTTAACCACCACCAGCTCTCCATCTCCGCCGATTGGTAGGAGCCGCCAGGTAGGGCGACCGCCAACTCCAGCTCCAGCTCCTGCACTGCCTCCTTGCCCTCTAGCCACTGCTCCTCCTCGCCTCTAGGGAAGTCATCTTCGAAGAGCCATTCTAAGGTTGTACTGCTTGTTCCCAGCTCAGTACAGACTTGTTGCTTAGTCACCAGTTTTAGATGTGCCTGCGTGCTCTGTATTGTCCCCGCTTCTATTGTTTTTGCTGGTCCTTGTGAATTGAACTAGATTCGCTGCTCCTGATGACCCACAAATATAGGGGATCAATTGTAGCTCTTTTTGATAAGTAAGAGTGTCGAACCCAATGAGGAGAAGAAGGAAATGACAAGTAGTTTTCAGTAAGGTGATGTCTGCAAGTGCTGAAATTGTAAGTAGCGGAGTAGTTTGATAGCAAGATAATTTGTAACGAGCAAGTAACGATAGTAGCAATAAGTATGCAGCAAGGTAGCCCAATCCTTTTGAGGCAAAGGATAGGCCAAAACGGTCTCTTATGATAAGCAAAGCGTTCTTGAGGGTACACGGGAATTTCATCTAGTCACTTTCATCATATTGGCTCGATTTGTGTTTGCTACTTTGATAATTTGATATGTGGGTGGACCGGTGCTTAGGTGTTGTTCTTACTTGACAAACCTCCTACTTAGGATTAACCCTCCCGCAAGCATCTGCAACTACGAGAAAAGTATTAAGAATAAATTCTAACCATAGCATTAAACTTTTGGGTCCAATTGATCCCTTACAGAATAGCGCATAAACTTGGGTTTAAGCTTCTATCACTCTCGCAATCCATCATCTATTTACTACTCAACAATGCATTCCCTTAGTCCCAAATATGGTGAAGTGTCATGTAGTCGACGTTCACATGACACCACTAAGGGAATCACAACATACATACTATCAAAATATCAAACACATATCAAATTCACATGATTACTTGCAACATGATTTCTCCCATGACCTCAAGAACAAAATTAACTACTCACAAATGATAAACATGTTCATGATCAGAGGAGTATTAAATAGCATAATGGATCTGAACATATAATCTTCCACCAAATAAACCATATAGTAATCAACTACAAGATGTAATCAACACTACTAGTCACCCACTAGCACCAATCTATAGTTCCGGTAACAAGATTGAATACAAGAGATGAACTAGGGTTTGAGATGAGATGGTGCTTTTGAAGATGTTGATGGAGATGGCCCTCCCCAAGATGGGAGAGTTGTTGGTGATGACGATGAGGATGATTTCCCCCTCCGGGAGGGAAGTTCCCCCGGCGGAATCGCTCCGCCGGAGGGCAAAAGTGCTCCATCCCGAAAGTCTTCTCCTTATTTTTTCTAGGTAAAAATGACTTATATACCAGAAGATGGGCACCGGAGGTGGAGCGAGGAGGCTACACCCACTAGGGCGCGCCTGGGCTCCCTGGCGCGCCCAAGTGGGTTGTGCCCACCTGGTGGCCCCCCCCTGTGGTAGTTATTTGCTCCAATATTTCTTATATATTCCATAAAAAATCTCCGTCAGCTTGTTTGGAGTTGTGCAGAATAGGTGGTCTGACGTAGCTTTTTCAGGTCCAGATTTCCAGCTGCCAGAATTCTCCCTCTTGGTGTGTACCTTGCAAATTATGAGAGAAAAGGCGTTAGAATTACTCCAAGAAGCATTATTATGGATAAAATATTATAAATAACAGTAAGAAAACATGATGCAAAATGGGCGTATCAACTCCCCCAAGCTTAGACCTTGCTTGTCCTGAAGCGAAAACCGAAATCGAAAAACATGTCCACATGCTTTGTGAGAGAGGTGTCGATAAACACAAAATTCGGACATAGAAGCATCATGTTGATTATTATAACAGCAACAAATTTAAACATAAGACTTTTATCATATAACTTGCATCATATACTTCTCATGAATAAGTAACAGTTCATCGCATAATCGAAGTATAAAGCAAAAACTCTATTAGAAGCCAACAAACTATGTTCTTAGTCAACTTTGCAACTACAATTCATCATCTTTTCAGGAAGGGTCACGTGTTGGAGCCTTTAGGCAAGTCCACATACTCAACCATCATATAATCTTCTATGATTGCTAAAACTCATCGAGTAAACATGAGAAAAATGTTTCAACCGGACACATAGAAAGATAGGGGCTTATAGTTCCGCCTCCCAACATACTCACCTCAAGGGTGATGTCAACAATCAATGGTGCGTGTCGGTCATAAACAAACGGTTTTTTACCCCTTTCCGCGAAGGCATTTGGAACCGTCGCCAAGTGAATGTGGGAGATAGGCTGGTCCTTCCCACACGACCCAGAAACCGTCGGGGATAGGGAGCCTTGATGCATACAGTTGTCCCTATATAACCGTTTCCGATATCTCAAATATCCCAAACGCTTCATCCTTGCTACTCGTTTGTGCTCGCATTGCCATCGCAGTCGGAGTTTTATGGTTCTGCCTAAAGCCAGGCAGATTCTAGGCACGAGAGCTTTCCAGGCAGATTCTAGGCAGATTCCAAGCACGGGAGATTTATGATGCCTAGCACATCACAAACAGTTCATGATTATAAACCGTGTACGATAGGTAGATAATCACACACATTTAGTTTTACCGCACCGTATGTGATAGTGTCTGACATCACACACGCTTTGCGAACGGCAATTGTGTGCATGCTTGCACATGTTTCCTCTCTGTGAACCGTCTCGGATTATGGTGTATATCGCAAACGTTTGTGTTTTACCAACCGTGTGTGCCATAATGACCTGCAAAACATAATTTCACCCTAATTTAATTGCTGCTATTTAAAATTGTACCTAATTTAAACTTGAAAGTAGGCTATAGCTTTATTCATATCCATCAGGTTGAAACAACCAATGCATTATTCGATTCACAGGTACATATGTTTAAGAATTACAGAAGCACCAAATAAAGAATGATGTACCAGGGTTCTATACTTGTACTATTACAGATGGTAAAGAAAGAGGCGACAGACATTCCAGTTGCTGAACAAGATGAAGCGGAATGGCCCTATTGTGCTCTCTTGGATGCAGAAGGCATGCAAGACTCTAGTCCAACCCCTTGTGATGGCCGGCCGCCAATCATGTAGTTTGAGAGGTAATCTTGAGTAAGCTGCTTCTGGATCCACTGCAAAAGAAAAAAGATTCAGATATTTCCATCTAACACAACTCATTACGGGCAGTAAAAGGAAGGCTACAGGGTTCTTACTTACCATCCTGCAGTTCACTGTTGTCTTGCATAAAGTGTAAACAAATAATTCGATTGACATCTGTAACGCCCTCGATGCGGCTATATCTCCCACGTGTCGAGGCACGACTTAGAGGCATAACCGCATTGAAAGCAATGTCGCAAGTGAGGTAATCTTCACACAACCCATGTAATAAATAAGGAAAGAGATACATAGTTGGCTTACAATGCCACTTCACACAAGACATAGATAAACATCCATCATTGAGTACACTCAAGGTCCGACTACGGAACCAAAATAAAAGAAGATACCCCAAATGCTACACAGATCCCGATCGTCCCAACTGGCACCACTACGATCATCGAGAAAAGACACATAGTAACGCCCACGTTCCTCGTCGAACTCCCACTTGAGCTCGGTTCGTCACCTGCCTTTGGCATCGTCGGAACCTGCAACTGTTTTGGTAGAATCTGTGAGTCACGGGGACTCAGCAATCTCACACCCGCGAGATCAAGACTACTTAAGCTTATAGGAAGGACAGAGTTGTAAGGTGGAGCTGCTGCAAGCGACTAGCATATATGGTGGCTACATTCGCTAAAGAGAGCGAGAAGAGGAGCAAAGCACGGTCGTGAAGCTAGTAGCGATCAAGAAGTGATCCTGACTACTTACGTCAAACATTACTCCAACACCGTGTTCACTTCCCGGACTCCGCCGAGAAGAGACCATCACGGTTACACACGCGGTTGATGTGTATTTTAATTAAGGTCAACTTCGGGTTTTCTACAACCGGACATTAACAAATTCCCATCTGCCTCATAACCGCGGGCACGGCTTTGAAAGATAATACCTGCGGGGTGTCCCAACAGCCCATTATAAGCTCTCACGGTCAACGAAGGATATTCCTTCTACCGGGAAGACCCGATCAATCTTGGAATCCCGGACTACAAGACATTTCGACAGCAATAAAACAAGACCAGCAAAGCCGCCCGATTGTGCCGACAAATCCCGATAGGAGCTGCACATATCTTGTTCTCAGGGCACATCCGGATGGGACATCCTACGAGTAAAACCAAGCCTCGAGTTTCCCCGTGGTGGCCCCGCAGATCTACTCGTTTGGGCCAGCACTCAAGGAGCACTGTCCGGGGTTAAAATAAAGATGACCCTCGGGCTCGCGAAAACCCGGGGGAAAAAGGCTTAGGTGGCAACTGGTAAAACCAAAGTTGGGCCTTCTGGGGCGAGTCTTATTCAAAGCGAACTGTCAAGGGGTCCCATAAATCACCCAACCGTGTAAGGAACGCGAAATCAAGGAACATAACACCGGTATGACGGAAACTAGGGTGGCAAGAGTGGAACAAAACACCAGGCATAAGGCCGAGCCTTCCACCCTTTACCAAATATATAGATGTATTAATTATAGCAGATATATATTGTGATATCCCCAACAAGTGAACATGTTCCAAAAAGGAACAACATCTCCATGTTCCAACAAGGAACAAACTTCAGCTTCACCTGCAACTAGCAACGCTATAAGAGGGGCTGAGCAAAGCGGTAACATAGCCAATCAACGGTTTGCTAGGAAAGGATGGTTAGGGGCTGACATGGCAATATGGGTGGCATGATATAGCAAGTGGTAGGCATCATAGCATAGGCATAGCAAAAGAGCGAGCAACTAGCATAGCAAAGATAGAAGTGATTTCGAGGGTATGGTCATCTTGCCTGCAATGTTCTCAGAGTTGTCGAAAGCTTGATCCTCGTAAGCGTTCTCAACAGGTTCCTCGTTCACGTACTCGTCTCCCGGCTCTACCCAAAACAAGAACACAAACAAAGGAACCACAATAAATCACGGTGCAATGCACAAGCAACATGATGCAAAACATGACATGATATGCGAGATGTGATATGCAATGCGTATGCGCGCTCCGGAAGGAAAATGATGAACCAGGCATCAACTTGGCAAACCAAGTATGCCACTGGAAAGATGAGATGATTTCGGTTGAAATCGATATAAAGATCATCGGAATCGGATGCACGGTTTGCAAATGACAAGCGAAACAAGAATGGCACAAATCTGCCATTAACAGCATGATGCCACTTAGCAAGCAACAAGAAATTAAGCTACTGCACCCAAACGTATCAACAAAGTATATGGCAGTGATCTACACAAGATGCTTGACAACAGATGAGCACTGAGCTACGGCTAGTTCACCTCATAACATGTTCAAACAAGCATGGCAAAAGTGCACAAAATATCAGGCTGGACATGGCAAAAACAGGATCAGGTAGCAATGTTCAGAGCAACAAAACTACATGCTACAGGAACTTATAATAGAAAAACAAGGCATGGCATTAATCTACTCAAAGCATAGAACAAAAGTCCCTTACTGACCATAAGCCAAAAAGGAGCAGAAAATATAGTAACACCCATGTCAATATCGCAAGTTTCGTTAACAGATTCAGCAACATGGCATGTCAAAAACTGATAACAAGTAGGCATGTTTACAAGCTCAATGCACTCACTACAGAGCCTTATATGATAAACTAAGCATGCATACATCAAGAAGACATGGCATAGAAGACATACATGGCAAGAACAATAACATAGCATACATGGATCAACCACAACAACCTTGGAAAAATTGAATAACCTGTAAACAATCTGCCAGGAAACATTTGATAGCAAAAGTAGAGCTTGATTGACTCAAGCTATGGCACTCCATAATTGTAAAAAAAGGCATGTATGGATAGAGCAAGACATGTAGAACAAAACATCCTTACTGAAGTATCTCAAAATATGCATGGATCTCTCGGTAGCATCAAGTTAACATGGCATCAAAATATCAGCAAAACAGAGCTGAAAACAGCAACATCAGGACACCTACTTTGCATGCTTGTGCTAGTGACCACATAGATCACAAAAATACATGGCATACACCCCTGGAAAGATGGCATGGCATATTACAAAACACATGTAGGACTCAAATTCATAGGGTGCACACATCAATTATAGCAAAAATAACAAAAGTGCAAGTTCTGTTAAGAAACAGAAACTAACATCACATAGCCCTCTTCCAACAGCATTTCGGGCATCAAGATGAGCTCAAATGCAAATGATGCAGTGAGATGAAATGATCTACTCTCCGAGGCGAACATTTTGATATATTATACGCGCAAAATGGAGCTACAGATGCAAAGTTACGCTACGTTGAAATTGCCACGAAATAATCATTGGATGAAATACTTAGAAGAATTGAGGGGGGAAGAAAGTCAACGGCCTTCCGGATCCGATCGGGATCGGCCCGATCGAGGACGGTGGCGGCGGGCGGCTGCTCCGGGGGCCGGTCCGGCGAGGAGGAGGAGGCGGGGCCGGGGTCCGGCGGCGAGGGAGGCGTCGCGAGAGGGAGGCGGCGCTGGCGAAGCCGCATGCCGCGGCGCGGGCGGAGAGGACCGGTGGCCGGCGGCGAGGGCGGCAGGGGCCGGCAGTCTGGAGGCGAGGTGGCGGCGGGCTGGCCGGCCGGGCGGGCGGAGGAGACGAGGCGGCGGCGGAGCCTCGGCGCCCATGGAGGGCGGGCGCGGCGAGCGAGCGACGGCCGGGCGGGCCGGCCGGCCCGCAGAGCCGCCCAGGCGTGAGGCGGCGGTGCCCACGTGGCACGCGCTGGTTGGTGTGGACGCGGGCGGCGGTTTCATCCGGCGGCGGCGGACGTGTCCGTCTGACGGGCACGGGAGGAGTTTTAGGGTTTGGGGGAAGAAGACCGGATTTGGACGGGGAGGTGTTTAAATAGGCATAGAGGGAGCTAGGAGAGTCCAAATGAGGTGTAGTTTTCCCCACGATCGTGATCGAACGACGGAGAGCATGGAAGTGACTTAGATGGGTTATTGGACTATTTTGAAGGGGTGTTGGGCTGCAACTTAAAAGAGGCCTTTGCGAGAGTGCGGTTAACCGTTGGAGTACCAAACGAGCTCCAAATGACCGAAACTTGACCGGTGGTCCACGGTGGTATACCAAGGCCACTTGACAAACCTCGGTCCATTCCGAGAAGGTTTAGTACCCGCTTTGCGGAAAAAGCGTAAAAGGGCCGCCGGGAAGATAGGAGTGCTGATTGCAAAACGGACAACGGGAAAAATGCTCGAATCATGAGACGAACACGTATGCAAATGCGATGCACATGATGACATGATGAAAATGCATGACATGGACAAAATGCAAAATGAAGAAAAAACCACCACGGAGGGAATATCATATCACAATGCGAAAATGGCAAGAGTTGGAGTTACAAATATGGAAAGTTACTTCGGGTGTTACAACACTCCACCACTACAAGAGGATCTCATCCCGAGATCTAGGACTGAAAGAACTCCGATATTCGAACGGAGGTGATCCTCGTGCTCCCGGTGGCTTCTCGGTCGAATGGTGTGACCACTTCACTTTCAGGAATTTGATTGACTTGTTGCGAGTCTTGCGCTCGGTTTCTTCAAGAATAGCAGCGGGTGCTCATGATAAGAGATCTTCTTGAAGGTCAATCTCTTGAAGTTGATAGTGCGTTCAGAGTCTTGAAGCACTTGCGAAGCTGTGACACGTGAAACACATCGTGCACATTTGCGGTTGGACGGAAGCTCAAGTTGATAGGTGAGATCGCCTCTTTTGCCAATGATCTTGAAAGGACCCACGTATCTAGGGGCAAGCTTCCTTTGATACCGAGCGGCGAGTGCCTTTCATTGGAGAGACGCGAGGTAGACATGGTCTCCAATTTCAAAAGCCACATCACGGTGCTTATCATCATAATAGCTCTTCCGGCGCGATTATGCGGCTTTGAGATTCTCACGAATGACTTTGCACATTTCTTGACTTCGTGATCAAGTCATTGCCAAGAAGTTGGCGTTCACCTGTCTCAGACCAATTGAGAGGAGTACGACACTTTCTGCCATAGAGAATTTCGAATGGGGCCTTGCCCGAACTCGCTTGGAAACTGTTGTTGTAGGAGAACTTGGCATATGGAAGACAATCTTCCCACTTCATACCGAAGGAAATGACACAAGCCCTGAGCATATCTTCAAGGATTTGATTGACTCGCTCAACTTGGCCACTTGTTTGAGGATGGAAAGCTGTCTTTGAAACGGATGTTGGTGCCCATGGCCTTCAAAAGAATCCCAAAACTTGGAGGTAAAGATGCTGCCACGGTCTCAAGAGATCACTTGTGGAATGCCGTGCAAGGAGACAATCTCGGAGGTGTATAGCTCGCCAACCGAGCTGCTGTGATGGATTCTTTGATAGGAAGAAAATGAGCCACTTTAGTAAGCTTGTCAATGACAACGAAGATAGCATCATTTCCACGCTTGGACTTTGGAAAACCAGTTACGAAGTCCATTTCAATATGATCAAACTTCCATTCCGGAATAGCAAGAGGTTGGAGGACACCAGCTGGTCGTTGGTGTTCTGCTTTCACTCTTCTGCAGACATCACACCCATTCACGAATTGAGCAATTTCTCGCTTCATTCGAGTCCACCAATACGACTGCTTGAGGTCCTGGTACATCTTCGTACTTCCAGGATGAATGGATAGAAGCGAATTGTGAGCCTCGTTCATAATGACTTTTCTCAGACCACCCTTAGGAACCACAATCCGGTCCTCAAAGAAAAGAGTATCTTTGTCATCAACGTGGAAGCACTTGTACTTGGAGATGCCCTTGTCGATACCACGTTTCACCTTTTTCACCATGGTATCCAGGAGTTGAGCCTCACGAATCTGATCTTCCAAAGTAGGAGAGACTATGAGGTTGGCAAGAAAGCCTTGAGGAACAACTTGAAGATTCAGCTTGCGAAAGCTTCACAGAGATCCGCCGGAAGGGCTTGAGGATTAGACTGTTGCGATAAGCCTTCCTGCTCAAAGCATCTGCAATGACATTGGCCTTGCCCGAGTATATTCAATACTTGGGTTGTACTCTTGAATCATTTCGACCCATCGAGTCTGCTGAGGTTGAGGTTGGGCTGAGTGAAGATGTACTTGAGACTCTTGTGATCGGTGAAAATGTCCACTTTCCTTCCCAACAAGAGATGTCTCCATGTTATCAATGCATGGACAACTGCCGCCAACTCAAGATCGTGAGTGGGGTAGTTCTTTTCGTTGGCTTCAATGGCGAGAGGTATAAGCCACAACTCTCTTCTCTTGCATTAACACAGCACCGAGACCTTGAAGAGAAGCATCACGAACACTTGAATGGCTTGGATTCATCAGAGGAGTCAAGACAGAGCTGTGACGAGTTTCTCTTTGAGGGTATTGAAAGCAACGTCACATTCGGAGACCGATATACTTCACATGCTTCGAGGAGGTTGGAAAGAGGCTTTGCAATCTTGGAGAAGTTCTCAACGAATCTTGACAATAGCTTGCAAGACCAAGAAAACTGCGGAGTCGCTTGACATTCGAGAAGGTTCCCAATTCACAATTGCGACACCTTCTCGGGATTAACAGCGATGCCCTTGGCGGAGATGATATGACCAAGATAAAGCACTTCATCAAGCCAAAATTCACATTTGGAGAACTTAGCATAGAATTGATGCTCTCGAGCTTGTCTAGCACCAATCGCAAATGTTTGGCATGATCCTTCTTATTCTTGGAAAGACCAAAATATCATCAAGATAGACCAAGACGAATTCATTGGTGTAGGGGTTGAATATGAAGTTCATCATCCGAGAGAATGTTGGAGGAGCATTGACAAGGCGAAAGACATGACAAGTATATTCATAAGAACCAAAGCTTGTTCGAATGTTGTCTTGGGAATATCTTGTTCACGAATGCGAATCTGATGATAACCCATACGAAGGTCAAGCTTGGAGAACACTTTAGCACCTTTGAGTTGCTCGAAAAGCTCATTGATGTTGGGAAGTGGATACTTGTTCTTGATTGTCTTCTTATTCAATGGACGGTAATCGGCGCAAAAGTCGGTCCGTGCCATCCTTCTTCCGACAAAAGAACACCACAACCCCAAGGAGATGAACTCGGTCTGATCAAACCCAGATGCTCTTGTTCATCGAGCTGCTTCTTCAATTCCTTCAGCTCATCAGGTCCAAGCTTGTATGGACGCTTTGCAACGGGTTCATGCGGTGCTCAAGATCGATAACGAACTCAATCGGGCCGATGAGGAGGCATACCGGAAGCTCTTCCGAAAGACATCTTGGTACTCACAAACGATCGAATCGATAGATAGCATCCAATTCGCCCTTCTCATTGAGAGAAAACAACCGAATGGTTTCATCACGAGTGGCATAGATGATCACATCATTAGAAGAGTGAGTCAATTGAATTTCCTGGCAGCACAATCAAGCTGAGCTTTGTCCGAGAAAGCCATCCATTCCGAGAATAAGATCAATATCCGAGTCACCAAGGACAATTGGTTTAGCAAGAAATCTATAATCGCCCATCTTGATAGAGACATTAGAGCAACCAAACTAGAATTCATAAGCCTTCCGGAGAAACAACTTGCATAACTTTGGACAAAATCTCTGTGTCAACATTGTGCTTTGATGCAAAAGGATATGACATGAAAGAATGCGATGCACCAGTATCAAATAAGACTTTTGCAGGAATATCATTAACTGAGAGATTACCCATTATCACATCAGAAGATTCCTCCGCTTGAGCTGCATTCATCATATTGACATTGGCATGCTTTGGATTATGCTTGACCACTACATTGCTGGAAGATTTCATAGGAGGAGGAGGCGGAAGACGCCTTTGGTTGAAGCATTTGTTCGCATAGTGACCTTTCTGCTGACATTTGTTGCAAGTCACCTCAGAGAGCGGACGGTGGTAAGGAGCACTTGGCCTTGGAGCTTGAGAATTTGACTTGTTCTCGATAGCTGGGTTGGGTGGGTGGGAAGATCCACGACCACCTGAGTTCTTCTGCTGATAAGGCTGACGGAACGGAGGAGGAGGAAGGTAGAACTCCTGCTGCTTAGCTGCCACTTGAGAGGAAGAAGAAGACTGAACTGCATCCTGATTCTCTTCTTAGAAGCCTCACATTTGAGCTGGGCAGCTTCTTGCTTCAAAGCCATGTTGTAGAATTCATCATACTTTTACGGCTCACAAAGCACAAGAGCTAATTGCAGATCTTCTCTCGCACACCTCTGAATTGATAGATCATACTCTTTTCATCGTGGACGCCTTGCTTAGCAAAGCGAGCGAAGCTCTCGAACTGGATATTGTATTGATAGACGACATGTTGCCTTGCTTGAGATTGCGGAACTCCTCACGCTTGCTCTCAACAACACTTTTCGAATGTGGTGAGCTCTAAAATCTCGTGGAACTCATCCTGTAATGACACGACCTCCTCTGGAATCTTTGTATTGCTGGTACCACTCAGTAGCTTGATCCTTGAGTTGAAATGATGCAAACTTGACAAAGTCCTCAGGTCTGACATTGCTACATTCAAAATGCTTGCAGATGTCCACAAGCCAATCGTCAGCGTCTGTAGCCTCGACACAGAAACTGAAAGACTTCGGCTGATTAGCGAGGAACTGACTGAGAGTAGCAAAGTGCGGCTGATTGTTGCCTTGACCTTGATTTCCTTGACTGCCTTGCCCTTGAGTACGTTCTTGCAAGAGCTGCAAAATCATCTGAGCATTGGCATTGGTGGCTGCCATGATAGCTTGCCAGGCCTCCGGAGGCGGAGGTGGAGGTGGAGGGTTCGATTGATCCCCATCATTGCGATCCGGATTCAGACGCGCTGGCGGAGCCATCCTGAAGAGGGTGACATCCGTTAGTCCTTTGATAAACAAATAGTCAAGTAGAATCAACGGATAGAAATTGCAACATATAGTCTTCACAATAAACATTCGAACAAGAATGAACGAATGAATTCCAAAGTTAGTCATCACACGTCCATAAAGGTGAGAAGCCACTTGATTAAGGATTGATGAAAAATAATAAGGTAAGACTGGAACAAATAAGTGGTAAGGATTACCCAATCACGAACCAAATATCTGCGGGAAGAAGTGCTAGGAGCTACTTGAATCCCACCTATAAACTCCCAAACTTTCTGGTTATGCAATCTGTGTTGGGGATCACAGGGACACAAAATATATCACCCAAACTAACAATACCTAGATCCAGTTGTATCCATCCGTCAACACATAACCAAGAAACCTTCGAAATCGTGGTACCTCGACCTTGAAAAACATCCGTTATACAAGTCATGGCAATACTCCCGAGCTCGCCCAATCTTCGGGTTATCGGGTTATCTCACCAACAACTGCACAAAAGAGATTTCGATGTCGGTAAAACTCAGGTATTCCAGAACTGCAACGATAAAATTGTGACGACAACACCTCGGAGCTCAACTCCCGGGACACCGCCACAACCCCTAAATGTCGAGGCACCAAGAACAATGTTCTCGTCACAAAACCATCGAACGATCCCAAGATACCCGCGTGATCCTAAATTTTTTAGTGAAATTTGAGGAGAGAAGAGTCAAAACTTCTCGTCAGAGACCTCACAGAGCTGACGAAGGGACTGGGGAGTAAAAAGAATCCTACTCTCGATATATATAATCCTAAGACTCAAAACATTTTCCATTCTAGACTCAACAACGCCAACAAACAATCAAGTAGGGGCTCCTAAGTCGGGAAGGCTCGATTACCAACTTGTAACGCCTCGATGCGGCTATATCTCCCACGTGTCGAGGCACGACTTAGAGGCATAACCGCATTGAAAGCAATGTCGCAAGTGAGGTAATCTTCACACAACCCATGTAATAAATAAGGAAAGAGATACATAGTTGGCTTAAAGTCGCCACTTCACACAAAGACATAGATAAACATCCATCATTCAGAGTACACTCAAGGTCCGACTACGGAACCAAAATAAAAGAAGATACCCCAAATGCTACACAGATCCCGATCGTCCCAACTGAGCACCACTACTGATCATCGTGAAAAGACACATAGTAACGCCCACGCTCCTCGTCGAACTCCCACTTGAGCTCGGTTCGCCACCTGCACCGCATCGCCGGAACTCGCAACTGTTTTGGTAGAATCTGTGAGTCACGGGACTCAGCAATCTCACACCCGCGAGATCAAGACTATTTAAGCTTATAGGAAGGACAGAGTTGTAAGGTGGAGCTGCTGCAAGCGACTAGCATATATGGTGGCTACATTCGCTAAAGAGAGCGAGAAGAGGAGCAAAGCACGGTCGTGAAGCTAGTAGCGATCAAGAAGTGATCCCGACTACTTACGCCAAACATTACTCCAACACCGTGTTCACTTCCGGACTCCGCGAGAAGAGACCATCACGGTTACACACGCGTTGATGTGTATTTTAATTAAGGTCAACTTCGGTTTTCTACAACCGGACATTAACAAATTCCCATCTGCCTCATAACCGCGGGCACGGCTTTGAAAGATAATACCTGCAGGGTGTCCCAACTTAGCCCATTATAAGCTCTCACGGTCAACGAAGGATATTCCTTCTACCGGAAGACCCGATCAATCTCGGAATCCCGGACTACAAGACATTTCGACAGAATAAAACAAGACCAGCAAAGCCGCCCGGTTGTGCCGACAAATCCCGATAGGAGCTGCACATATCTCGCTCGGGGCACATCCGGATGAGACATCCTACGAGTAAAACCAAGCCTCGAGTTTCCCGTGGTGGCCCCGCAGATCTACTCGTTTGGCCAGCACTCAAGGAGCACCGTCCGGGGTTAAAATAAAGATGACCCTCGGGCTCGCGAAAACCCGGGAAAAAAGGCTTAGGTGGCAAATGGTAAAACCAAAGTTGGGCCTTGCTGGACGAAGTCTTATTCAAAGCGAACTGTCAAGGGGGTCCCATAAATCACCCAACCGTGTAAGGAACGCGAAATCAAGGAACATAACACCGGTATTGTTGAGGATACAGCTACGGAGTGTGAACCGCCCCGGAGGGGCCGGTTTACCCTCGTGTGTGATCCAGGCCCATATGGAGGCCTGGAGCCCAGAAGGGAATTAAGATCCATACCTGTAAACCGCCCTAATACTGTAACTTGTATTGTAAGACAAGAAAGGAGAGACCAAACCGGACTCCGGTATGATCCGGATTGGGATTCTGTAAGCCGGCCGGGCGTTAACCCGTGTATATAAGGGGACGACCCGGCGGCGAGTTAAGGACAAGAGATTCGAGGCTAAGGCAAAGCTATTGCTCCCTAGTCGCCGAATCATATCAATCACACCACAACTGGACGTAGGTTTTACCTTCATCGAAGGGGCCAACCAAGATAATTCCCGTGTCTTGTGTCCGCATTAACCCTCTAGGTTAACCCGCACGATGGCCCCGCGACTAAGTCCTTTCATGAGGACATCTGCCGTGACAATTCCATTTACGCTTGGCGCCACCGTGGGGCTATCGCGCGATGGTTTGATGATCTTAGAGGGCAAGTTCGGCGACTCGGTTATGCAAAGGGCGGATGACTAAGAGTCGTCGCGCAAGCTCTACATCGACGATGCGGATCGGGCCCCGAGGCCGCTCGCTTGAGTACGGGTACCGGGTCCCCTTTGGCGGCATACACGTGTTCATCGGCAAGATCGGCGAGGCAGGGCCTGGGCCGGACATCTGCACCGACCTCGTCGAGACGGCTCAGCGGGCGAAGAAGAGTCCTGCCCTGGCCAAACCGGCGGTCAAGCATGTTTTCGTGGAGTCGCCCACGGAGGTTACGAGGGCGGATCAGATCCGTGACGAAACCGTTGCTTACTCGGCGACGAGTCGCCGGCCGGAGAGATCGAGTCTTTATACCAGCCGCAGGATGGCCGATCGGGGCTGTTCCGACGGTGAGAGCATTCCGACCCTTCGCTTACCCAACCGGTCGGGTCTTCATGGCCGCACGCAGGAGGCGCTTCACTTTGACCGCGCGCGCCTGGTCGCCGGTTCAACAGCTGTGCCAGCAGCCGGGGAAGGAGGCCCTGTGCGCCCGCCGGCTCAAGTTTTGTCAGAGCTTTTCGACGCGTTAGCTGTGCTCCTGGCGGAGGCTAATCCGCCGGATCAGGATTTTCACAACGCGGAGATTGCAAAGGTGAGGGGACAGATCACCAATGCTAAAGCGGACTTGGCAGCCGCGGACGAAAGGATGGCAGCGGAACGGGCCGCTTTGGATGCGCAGGCTTATAGGCTCAGGCTGGACCAGAGCGCGGCACAGGAAGTCATGAGAAGGAAGTACAAGTCCCGCTTACCTTCCGTTTTTGAGGGAAGGGAGCTTTTCAATACCCCAGGGGCAGGGACCAGTAATCCGCCGCCATTGGTAAACCGGCCAGAAGCACCTGGGACGGCCGCACCGGTTCAGCCCCGGATGATAGATCTACCTCGCCATCATACCGGCGCACCCTGCAGACACCTCCGGGTCATTACTCCAACCCGATGGATAACCTCGTGAGCGGCTGCGGCGCGGTTAGAGGCAATCCCAATTGAAGGCGATTCACCACAGCGGTGGAGACACGCCGGGTCAAGGAGCTCTCAGACGGCCTTGGCTCAGCAAGAAGCGTATCAGACAATGAGATAGGATCCATTCCACCCCCCGCCCGAGTCGGAGCTGCAGCCGACGCGTTGATGAACCGGCCGTGTCGAGCAATGCGCAGCGTGGACCGCCCCGCGGCAACAATCCGGCAGGCGGCTTTGAGGATGCTCAAGTGGTAGTGGACCGCGCCAGGGCACGTAGGGAGGCCGGATTAGCAGCACAAGCGGAGGATCATCCGCCCGCGCCGGTTCGACCAACCATCTTCGAACCGGGGTCACGCCCGCTCTTTGGGGTGCCTTGCCTCGCCCCTCGCTTTACGCAACGTGCGCTGCCCAAGGATTTCAAGGGGCCACGCAAGGTGCCCAACTATACTGCCGACTTGGCTCCAGAGGCATGGATAGAAAGCTACGAGATGGCCATGGAGATGCTGGATGTGGATGAAGCAGCATGTGCAAAGTACTTCACAATGATGCTGGAAGGTACTGCCCGGACCTGGTTGAAAAACTTGCCGCCCGACTCTATCAGCTCGTGGACGCAGTTGAGGACCCGTTCATCCAAAATTTCAAGGACACCGTAAACAGCCCATGTCGGTGGTGGATCCGGCGACTTGCGCCCAGCGGAGGGAGAGTCTACAACCCATTGGGTGCGCCGTGTCTCGAAGTTTTACATTCTTCGACCGATCAACCCTGGTTCCGCGATCATGACCTTGGAAGCCAATTGCCGGTTCGAGCCGTTGAAGCTGAAGCTGGGTCGCATGAAGCGTTTTTGTCATGATATGGGCACTCTAATGGGTGTTTTGGTAAAGTACGCTGATTCTGATAGTACCAAGGATCCTGAATCGGAGAATGATGAAGCGGGGAAGGGAAAACAGAACGGCAATTCCAGGAGCCAGCAGCATCACCGGCAGCAATGGAGGACACAAGCGTAAAGTTTAACGGCAACATGGGCTTTGTGGCTAACACCAACACGCAGGACAAGGGTCAGCGGCGCCGGGGTAGGCAACAAACCGGGTGGTCACAATCCGGATCGATTGAATCAGATAAATCAACCTTGTCCAAAGCACGGACGAAGGAGGCACCGCGAACCACCTTGGAAGGACTGTTATATTATGCAGGAGTTCAAGAACTCCAACTCTTTCCGGTATGATCAAGGGTCCGGCGGCGGTTCGTGGTCCGCCCGGTTACGGTGGAGGAAATTCGCCCAGGTTCGGGCGGTAATCCGGCGGCAAGGCAATCGTAATAATGAAGGTAATCGTAATAGTCGTAACTAAGGGGCTACAATCAACAACAGCAGCAGTCGGGTTATCGAGCAATCCAAAGCAGTTGAATGGCGGACAAGACCACGCCTTTACCACCAGCTTAGACCGACGAGACCGGAAACTTCAGAGGCGGGCGGTCGGTGTTGTTGAACTGCTGCGCCAGCATTATCTCGCGCTTGGTCCGAGCAGCCGATTGTGTGGAGCAGAGGACCATCCTCCCGTGTTTACAATCCGGTCGGGCTTAGCCCTGGTGGTGGCACCCTGTAGGCGGATACAAGTTTACCAAGGTCCTTATGGATGGAGGAAGCAGCATTAACATCTTATACTACGTAAACTTTCCGACGGATGGGGTTAACAGATAGGCATCTCAGCCGCCCAAGATAAAGTTTTCACGGAGTAGTGCCCGTAAGTCGGCATATCCGGTTGGTAAGATAGCCCCGAGGTAACCTTTGAGACGAGCATGATTCCGAAATGTAAACGCTGACATTTGAGGTGGTGAAAATTCAGAGCCCTTACCACGCCTCTTTGGGCGGCCGGCTTATGCTAAGTTCATGGCACGGCCCTGTTATGTCTACTTACAGCTGAAAATGCCGGGTCACAAAGGAACAATAACGGTTCATGGGAGCCGCCGGATCGCCTCGAATGCGAGGAAGGTGATGCGGCTTATGCCGAGTCGGTTTGTGCCACGGAGGAGTTAAAGTATTATAAGGATAATGTTGATCCGCGGATATGACCCTTTGAAGAAACCAACTACGTAACATGATCCGACTTGAAGTTCAAATCGGCAAAAACGAAGCTTGTTGATTTTGTGCCCGCGAATCATCCAAGCAGTTCACCATCGCGCAACCTGATCCTAAATAGGAAAGCGCGCCATCGAAGTTCATCCGTGAGAACCGGACATCTTTGCATGGAAACCTTCGACATGCCAGTGTACCGAGGAACTCGCTGAGCACACTCTTAATGTTGACCGAAATATAAACCGTAAAACAGTTTCTTCGCCGGTTTAACGAGGAAAGGCGCAAGGCCATCGGAGAAGAAGTCGCTAGACTTTTGGCAGCAGGGTTTATCGTGGAAGTCTTTCACCCGAGTGGCTTGCTAATCCGTGTTGGTCCTTAAGAAGAATGGCACTTGGCGATGTGCGTGGATTACACAGATCTTAACAAAGCTTGTCCAATGGATCCTTTTGCCCTCCCCGCATTGACCAGATCATTGACGAACGGCGGGTTGTGAGCGCTTGAGCTTTCGATGCGATTCTGGTTATCATCATATTAAGATGGCGGTTAAAGACCAGGAGAAGACGGCGCTTATCACCCCTTTTGAGCCTTCGCTATGTGTCCATGCCTTTTGGGCTCAAGAGTGCCCAAGCAACTTATCGCCGCTATGCGTAATTGTTTGCATAAACAGATCGGCCGTAATGTGCACGCCTATGTGGATGATATCGTGGTGAAATCAAGGCAGAAGGAGACATTGATTGAGGATTTAAAGGAAACCTTTGACAACTTGCGGGTGTACAAGATGATGCTCAATCCGCCAAGTGCGCCTTTGGTGTTCCGCAGTAAATTGTTGGGTTTTCGTGTCAAACCGGGGATTGAAGCTAATCCGAGAAGATTACAGCTATTACCTCCTTAGCTAAGCCAAAGTGCATCAATGATGTTCAACGCTTGGCAGGCCGGATTGCTGCGTTAAGCCGGTTTATCACGCCTAGAGAGAAGGCTATCCCTTTATACCGAGATGTCAAGAAGACGGATCAATTCGCTTGGAGCTCAATTCCGATGAGGCCTTGAGGATCTAAAGCGGCAGCTGGCCAACCCGCCGTTTTGCTGCCCCTATTGACAGGGAGCCGCCTCGTTATATGTTGTCGCTAATGCCGTGGCAGTGAGTGTGGCCATTGTGGTGGAGCGCAAGGAGGCAGGAAAGAGTATCCGGTTCAGCGCCGCTTTACTACATCGCGAGGTTCTCATCGAGTCTAAGCAAAGGTATCCGCATTGGCGTAAGCTGGTATATGGAGTCTTTATGGCAAGTCGAAGTGAAGCAATATTTCCAAGGGCACCCCATCACGGTGGTCACCGCCCCTTTAGGCGATATCATATCGAACCGGGAAGCAATCGCCGGATTGCTAAGTGGGCTATAGAGCTTGGGCCAAGACGGTTTAAAGTATGTGCCCTTGACGGCCGTAAAGTCTCGTGCACTTGTGGATTTCATTAATGATTGGACGGAGCTGCAAGCGCCCGTAAGAGAAGCCGGATCACACCTATTGGACCATCCATTTTGATGGGTCCAGCAGTTGAGGGCTCGGGGCTGGAGTCGATTAACTTCCCCACGAGGTGACAAGTTCTGTTATGTTCTCCGCTTAATGTTCCCTTGTACTAACAATGCAGCTGAGTATGAAGCCTTGCTCCATGGTCTCCGGATGGCCAAGGAAATGAATCTCAGCCGGTTAAATGCTTTGGTGACTCGGACTTGGTGGCCCAGCAAGTATCCGCACTTGGGACTCCAAAGATCCGCCATGGCTGCGCATCGTCGGGAAGTGGATGTTGTGGCAGGACATTTTAAAGGGTATCGTAGACCATGTGGATCGCCGGAAGAATGAAGCGGCCGATGCTTTGAGCCGGCTGGGTTCCCAGCAGAAACCGTCCCGCCTAACGCTTTTCCTTGACGTGTTGCACAAACCGTCACCAAGCTTCCTGATGAGATTGATTTGGCTATCCCCGATCCGGAGGCTCAACTGGTGGCGGCCTTGCATATCGTTCGGATTGACGCCCCTTATTTGGCATACATGAACCGGGCGAATTACTGAGGATGAGACGCTGGTCCGGCAGATAGTTCGGCGGTCTAAGTCTATGACCATTGTTAATGGCGAGTTGCACCGTCGCAGGTGTCGTATGGCGTTTCAGCGTTGTGTGTCCCCTCAAGAGGGCTGTGAGATATTGCGAGAGATTCATGAAGGGGATTGTGGTCACCACGCCGGTTCAAAATCCCTCGTGGCCAAGGCATTCCGCCATGGTTTCTATTGGTTGACCGCCCATGCCGATGCGGAGGATCTAGTCGACGATGTGATGGTTGCCAAAAGTTCTCCAGCGTGTTTCATGTGCCAGCCCAAGAATTGAGGATGATTCCAATTACTTGGCCGCTTATGCACTTGGGGTTGGACATGGTTGGACCTTTCAAAAGGTCCAAGGACAAAAGACCCACCTGTTGGTAGCTGTAGATAAATTTACTAAGTGGGTCGAGGCAGAGCCTCGTTAGCAAGTGTGATGCAGCCACGGCGGTTCAGTTCATCAAACGGGTGATTTTCCGGTTTGGGTTTCCACACAAGATCATCACGGACAATGGCACCAATTTATCCAAGGGAGCTATGAAGGAATTTTGTGAGCGAGAGCATATCCGCTTGATGTTTCTTCCAGAGCCCACCCACAATCCAATGGTCAAGCGGAGCGAGCTAATCAGAAATTTTGAAGGGTATCAAACCCCGCTTATGGTCCCTTTAGAGAGGACGCCGGTTGTTGGGTGGAGGAGCTACCGCCGGTGATATGGAGTATAAACACTACTCCCAACCGATCCAATCGGATATACGCCGTTTTTATGGTCTATGGAGCGAGGCGGTTCTTCCCAAAGGATATCCGCTATGACTCGCCCGAGTAGCAGCTTATGTTGAGACAGATAGTGAGGCAGCACGGCAAGATGATCTGGATCGACCGGATGAAGAGCGTGATATGGCAGCAGCTCGCCGGCGGTTTACCAGCAGGATCTTCGCCGGTATCACAGCCGCGGTTAAAACCAGAACCTTTCGAAAGGAGACTTGGTGCTGCGGCTCATTCAAGATCGTAAAGATATGCACAAGCTATCCCCACCTTGGGAAGGGCCTTTTGTGGTCAGCAAGAATCTATACAACGGTTCCTACTATCCGATCGATGTTCGAGAGCGAAAGGATTCACGACGCCGAGGAAGAGACCAACAGCCGTGGAACATTGCTCATCTTCGCCTTACTATACCGAGCCATTGGCTCCGCTTATGTACATATTAAGACAATGTATATATTTTGAATAAAAGCAATAAACCGGATCCTCGCTAAAGCGGGTATCTGCTCGCATAAACTTCCGGTTTGGGTACATGGAGATGTTGTTGTGAAGCGGCCTCCGTTCAACCCTTAGCCTTGTTTTCGTAAACTTTTGTCATTTGGGGCTTGGTCGATCCGAACCAATGCAATGCCTCTTGGCAAAGCGAAAAGCCACCAGATCATTTGGGGACATGGTCATGTCTCGAACCAACACGCCTTTGGTCGGCCTAAGGCCATAGAATCACTTGGGGCTTTGGTCGAACCCAACCATTGCAATGCCACTTGATCGGCATCATGCCACGAGTTCGCTTGGGGACCTGGCTGACTTGAACCATCGCTACGCCAGATAGGGGCTTGGTCCTGTCCACCATGGTAACACCATCTGATCCGTTCAAGACAGCCTTTTCTTGCAAAAATGATTCTCCGATGATTTTGCTTTTATGTGGTTTTGATATCAATCATTTGGCTTTTGTCGGCCTTCTTAAACCGACACATTTTTAAAAACCGGATTTATGTTGTCGGCACGCTTTTACGCGGGCGATTTTTGTTCCGCTTGATTTTACCGTTAAACATCCCATTGTGGAGTAACAGGGCTTATCCTGCCCGCACGATTTGCACGGTAAATCGGTCTTATACACACGAGATTACTCTCCTTTGATGGTGATGGTCTATAAGACCTCCGCTTCGGGATTGGCTAAAGCCAACTGTGTGCCTGATGCTGGCAGGTATGTTTGTATCACATAGTTTTGATCATGTGCCTCGGTATTTTATCATATAAATATTAATCAGTCTGGCTAGAGGTGTAAACCGCCACGGCGGTTTAAGAACTTGTGATTGCAGGCAAAATATGTTGCAGGGTTTACTACACAAGCCAACGGGTCCAAAGATCGCCATGCAAAAGTTTACTGACCGAGGTTGTACCAGCATTGTTCAATAAAAGACACTTGCTATCCTATTACAAAGCCTCGAGGCCCGGCGCCACACGCGGAGTTATGCCTTGAAGCTTTGGATATCACCCGCTTGACGGATTACGCCGCTTCACCGGGTTGGCGCCAAGTAGAGGGGACGGTGCTCGCGCCGGTTCAGCTTCTTCCTCTTCCTCACCCAAAGCCCGAAGTCGTTGGTAGACCACCAATCCGGTTAAGGCCTGAAAGACAGCTTCTTCACTTATCGCCCGCGGATCAACGCCGTGGGCGTAAGTGTGCTTACGGATTGAGGATCAGCTCGCACTTCCGGATGACAAATTCCACCCGCTTGTTATTGGCATCATAAAAGATCGGTGAACCTCCAGATTGGCTTCAGCCGCCGCTTGACTCGCCAACGGACGACTTCCTTTGTAATCCGCTTGTGGTGTCGTTATCAAAGGCTTCACCGCTCTCTTGAGCGCTAGGAAAACCTTTAGCTATGTCACCGGATCAAGGTCCGCTATCCATGCCTTGGCACGCCGAGCCAAGAAGGTGCCAGCCCGGCTGCGGATCGCTTCATCTCTTCAAGTTGCCCCGAATCATCGACACCGGTCCAGCGCCTCTCCGATCGTGGACGGCGCCGTGTTGTCATATGAAGTGGCGATATGACCGCTGGGCGCCGTATATAGCTGCTCGATCGAGTGTACGGCCTTGAGTTTTTTCCGCACGCCGGAGCCCGATGAGCAATACGCTTGCTCGCACCAGGTTTAGACAGTTCGTTAAACCGGCGGACGATTAACACAGGCATAGTCAAGATAAATTTGCTTACCAAAGATGGCAGAGGTCATGGCATGCACTTGGCGCTTAAGTCCGGTCAGTTCTTCCACACGGTTTAAGGGCCGCCTCAGCTTCCTCCGCCCGCTTTACTAAACCGCCTTCTCGGTATCCCAGCTTGACCTGCTCGGATTTGTACCACTCCTTCAGCTGTTCCATGGTGGTCGTGGCAGTTTTCAGCTCATCCTTGGCTTTGGTGGCTTCATTATTTGGATTTCCAGATTGGTTCGGAGGTCTTTTAGTTGCACAGCCTGCCGGTGTATTTCACTGATGACAAAGGAAGCAGGTTAGTGGTTTTATTATGCAAGTCCCAAGCTTAATACAAGTATTCAACTTGGCACTTGGGGGCTAATGGCTAGTTGATCTCAATTTTGCTCGAGGAGAAAACACCTTAAGTCCCGGTTTAACTTTGCAAAGTTAAACCGACCCTTGGGGGCTACTATGCGCTTAAGATATAAGAGAGGTCAGTTCATTACCTCATAGCGGTCCTTCATGCGGTTTACTAGACCGGCTTCAAAGTCGCGGCTTGTGTAAAGCCGGTTCGTAAAGCCGAATGAAGCTCTTGGGCAGAGAAATTGTCGTAGTCGACATATCAGTTTTCCCTTGTCCTTGCTCATAATAGTGGAACCGCTTTTGATGTCTGTGCTTTGTTAAAGCGATCGTTGGCCAGAGCAGTAGTAGCGATACTGTCACAATAACATCGCTGTTCTCAGCGGTCTTGTTTGGGCTTGCCATCGCTTTTGCTTTGGCTCGGCGGTTCAATCAGTCACGACGACCGCCGGGCGGACGGATTTGATGGAACAGGTTGGGAAGTTTCCACTTGACCTCCGTTCAACTTCCGCGGATCAGCGCCGTCGTTTTGTACAGCTTCGCCGAGCTTTCCTTGGCAGCTTCAGGGTTCTCGTGTTTGTTCGGGATGTTTTCCGGATCAACATCCGTGGTAGGATCAAGAGTTTTGCCTTCTTGCTCAAGCGAGCCTTGGTGCTGCAATAGTCGAGTCGGATCAAGACAAATTTACCAGTGGTGACGGTGAGTCGGATTGGCAAACAGTAATTACGCACCTCGCGGCGATGTTCAGCGGAGGCAGTTGTGTGGTGGATGAACCGCCGACGAGTTGGAAGAGGCCTGATAATTCGGTCGACGGATTGAGAGGACATCGAAGAAACCTTTAAGGGATAACGCTGGAGAGCAAGTCACCTCGCCGACGCTTCCGGATAGGTGTGTCCGTAAACCGCTGAAGTAACCTGTTGGCCACTATGCCGGGTTGTACGACGCCGTCGCCTGTTGTGTCTTCAAGTTAAGATTTGGATTCAAGTAAGCACAGAATGGTATTTTTCACTTTCCGGACGGCGCGATTTAATTCTCTTAACCG
The DNA here is from genome assembly GCA_021605205.1 of Aegilops longissima. Lineage (NCBI taxonomy): Eukaryota > Viridiplantae > Streptophyta > Magnoliopsida > Poales > Poaceae > Aegilops > Aegilops longissima. The sequence goes on along the minus strand of CM038678.1, from coordinate 186,654,771 downwards.
CGCAAGATCGGATTCGAAGAAAGTAAGATTACCTCAACAGGTCGGCGTGGCTGGCTTCAAAGATCATCCCGGGAAGAAAATTGTCAAGAAAAGATTGAAAAGGACTAAGCATGTGCAGGAAGAAACACAAAGCGGCAAGCCGGTTTACCTCAGCGCCGATTCTTCGCCCTCCGCCGGATTAGAGGATTCGGTGGTCTTTTTCTTGCCCGTTTTCTTGGTGGCCTTTGACTTTACACGAGGCGCCCGAACCGGTTTGGTTCGTTTCCAGAAGGAGCTGTCGGCCTGAGAAGGGGTAAGGATTAACGTGCATCAACGGAGTATTAAGAGCTTGAAAGACAGAGAGTAGAACTTACCGCCGGCGGTTTGTTGGTGGCACAGAATGGAGCCAATCCGGTGAGGCTGCAGACGGAGATTGGTTCATCAAGCATCTTCTTGACGATTTCGGTGACCTCCTGTTCAGTTATAGGCAGCTCGTGACGCCTTTGAGGATCTTTGAGGCTGCCGTGTACTGCAGCATCAATCCGGGCCGGCGGCTTAGTGGCAAAACACACCAAGAGACCCAGCAACGCATAAGATCTACGCCGTTAAACCATTGGCCATTAGAGCCCGGAGCTTGATTATTTGCGGTGAAGTTTTTCCGCTCCGCGCGGTTAAGCGGGAAGGCAGCGGATGAGTGTTGCTGAGCCGGTGAGAACGGTAACCCGGCAAGGGTTTTCGCCGCCAGGGCAGTGTTCCGCAGAGAACCAGGTTTGGTTCCATTCCTTTGATGGCTGTGGTGCTTGGCGGTGGAAAATCGACTTCCTTCCTCTTCGATCGACACGCCGCCCAGCTCGTGTTCGACCGCCGAAAACTCGTGGCGGCGGTTCAAATGGAAAAATCCTTAACAACTCCACGATGGTTCTTCTTGAAGATAGACTTCACGTAAGACTTGAAAGTTGCATATATTCGACACCGAATTTGGGCCGATGTCCCGAGGATGAAGCTGCAGATCGGCAAGGACATCCCGAAAATTTTGAACCGGGCGGACAGAACCCCGGTCTAAGTGATGCATGAACACGACATTTCTCCCGCCATGCTCGGGAGAAACTCGCCTTCCGGAACACGCCAATGGAGGACACTTTTGGAGCCAAACCGCCAGTGGTGACATGGCCGCTGAGCTGCGCTCTCGGTAACTCTGACCGGACCCAGCTTGCAAGCGTAAAATTGAGGAGCCATTCCGGAGATTTAAGCTGCGAAAGAAAGGAAGAAAACGGTTCATCGTTAAACAGGTCAGCGTTGTAAATATTGTTAAACCGCAGTTCGTAAGCCGGCTTCCCGTCCGGTTTAACTAAGGACTAATGGAGGGTCGGATTAACTATCGGGTTAAACCGCCGGAAGAGCTAGTGCTGAAAAATTGCTAAGTATAGACGTAAACAGGTTTCCCATGCAAAAGGAAATAGTCTAGATCTACCAGGTTTCAAGAAAGAGAATTTCATGACCTATACAAACCTCCTACAGCGCAGAAGGTTCGTATGTTAAAATGGAAGATCTGAACAAGGGGAAAGGCGCTTAGAATCGGGTAAACGGTGAAAGCATCCGTTTGCATATGAGAAGCGGTACGGCCGAGCCGTACGGCCATGGCGGAACAGGGCATGCAGGGTCGGCAAGAACACTCATGGATTATGCGACGAACCAAGTTTCCAGATGAGATCTAGGGTTTGAAGATGACCTTACCGGACGAGCAGAAACCACGGAGGAGCGCGGAGACTCTGATCCGATCCGGTTGATGCAGCGGGCCGGCGGGAAGCGTTGGTCGAAGGTTGAAGGTGACGGCAAGAGCTTCAGGGCCGGCAGGTCGCGAGGAAGAAGAAGAGAGGAAGGAGAAGAAGAGAATGACCCGACCGGTCTATTTATAAGGGGCCGGAGTAATCAATAGGCGCGAGAATTGAGGAGCCAAAAGCGGCGGAAGGTGCAGCGCCTCCGATTCCCGGATAGCCTTTATGAAGGGAATCTTACTGCTTAGATTTTTGTCCAAAATGACGCCGGAGGGCCCCGACACGAAGATCGAGGGATGATGTCACGGCGGTTCAAGCAGATGGCGGTTTACAAGGAAGATCAAGGGTTGCTCAAGACGGGAAGATTAACCTGAACCGTTCAAGTCAATCTGGGCCTAATGTTGAGGATACAGCTACGGAGTGTGAACCGCCCGAGGGGCCGGTTTACCTCGTGTGATCCAGCCCATATGGAGGCCTGGAGCCCGTAGGGAATTAAGATCCATACCAGTAAACCGCCCTAATATCAGAATTTGTATTGTAAGACAAGAAAGGAGAGACCAAACCGACTCCGATGAGCCGGATTGGGATTCTGTAAGCCGGCCGGGCGTTAACCCGTATATAAGGGGACGACCACGGCGAAGTTAGGGACAAGAGATTCGAGGCTAAGGCAAAGCTATTGCTCCTAGTCGCGAATCATATCAATCACACCACAACCGGACGAGGTTTTACCTTCATCAAGGGGCCAACCAAAGATAATTCCCGTGTCTTGTGTCCGCATTAACCCCTCTAGGTTAACCCGTACGATGGCCCTGCGACTAAGTCCTTTCATGAGGACATCTGCCGTGACAATTCCACGACAGGTATGACGGAAACTAGGGTGGCAAGAGTGGAACAAAACACCAGGCATAAGGCCGAGCCTTCCACCCTTTACCAAATATATAGATGTATTAATTATAGCAGATATATATTGTGATATCCCCAACAAGTAAACATGTTCCAAAAAGGAACAACATCTCCATGTTCCAACAAGGAACAAACTTCAGCTTCACCTGCAACTAGCAACGCTATAAGAGGGCTGAGCAAAGCGGTAACATAGCCAATCAACGGTTTGCTAGGAAAGGATGGTTAGGGGCTGACATGGCAATATGGGTGGCATGATATAGCAAGTGGTAGGCATCGTAGCATAGGCATAGCAAAAGAGCGAGCAACTAGCATAGCAAAGATAGAAGTGATTTCGAGGGTATGGTCATCTTGCCTGCAATGTTCTCGGAGTTGTCGAAAGCTTGATCCTCGTAAGCGTTCTCAACAGGTTCCTTGTTCACGTACTCGTCTCCCGGCTCTACCCAAAACAAGAACACAAACAAAGGAACCACAATGAATCACGGTGCAATGCACAAGCAACATGATGCAAAACATGACATGATATGCGAGATGTGATATGCAATGCGTATGCGCGCTCCGGAAGGAAAATGATGAACCAGGCATCAACTTGGCAAACCAAGTATGCCACTGAAAGATGAGATGATTTCGTTGAAATCGATATAAAGATCATCGGAATCGGATGCACGGTTTGCAAATGACAAGCAAAACAAGAATGGCACAAATCTGCCATTAACAAAGATGATGCCACTTAGCAAGCAACAAGAAATTAAGCTACTGCACCCAAACATATCAACAAAGTATATGGCAGTGATCTACACAAGATGCTTGACAACAGATGAGCACTGAGCTACGGCTAGTTCACCTCATAACAGGTTCAAACAAGCATGGCAAAAGTGCACAAAATATCAGGCTGGACATGGCAAAAACAGCATCAGGTAGCAATGTTCAGAGCAACAAAACTACATGCTACAGGAACTTATAATAGAAAAACAAGGCATGGCATGAATCTACTCAAAGCATAGAACAAAAGTCCCTTACTGACCATAAGCCAAAAAGGAGCAGAAAATATAGTAACACCCATGTCAATATCGCAAGTTTCGTTAACAGATTCAGCAACATGGCATGTCAAAAACTGATAACAAGTAGGCATGTTTACAAGCTCAATGCACTCACTACAGAGCCTTATATGATAAAGTAAGCATGCATACATCAAGAAGACATGGCATAGAAGACATACATGGCAAGAACAATAACATAGCATACATGGATCAACCACAACAACCTTGGCAAAATTGAAAAACCTGTAAACAATCTGCGAGGAAACATTTGATAGCAAAAGTAGAGCTCGATTGACTCAAGCTATGACACTCCATAATTGCAAACAAAGGCATGGATGGATAGAGAAAGACATGTAGAACAAAACATCCTTACTGAAGTATCTCAAAATATGCATTGATCTCTCGGTAGCATCAAGTTAACATGGCATCAAAATATCAGCAAAACAGAGCTGAAAACAGCAACATCAGGACACCTACTTTGCATGCTTGTGCTAGTCACCACATAGATCACAAAAATACATGGCATATACCCCTGGAAAGATGGCATGGCATATTACAAAACACATGTAGGACTCAAATTCATAGGGTGCACACATCAATCATAGCAAAAATAACAAAAGTGCAATTTCTGTTAAGAAACAGAAACTAACATCACATAGCCCTCTTCCAACAGCATTTCGGGCATCAAGATGAGCTCAAATGCAAATGATGCAATGCGATGAAATGATCTACTCTTCGAGGCGAACATTTTGATATATTATACGCGCAAAATGGAGCTACAGATGCAAAGTTACGCTACGTTGAAAATGCCACGAAATAATCATTGGATGAAATACTTAGAAGAATTGAGGGGGGAAGAAAGTCAACGGGCTTCCGGATCCGATCGGGATCGCCCGATCGAGGACGGTTCTTGGGCGGGCGGTTGCTCCGGGGCCGGTCCGGGAGAGGAGGAGGAGGCGGGCCGGGTCCGGCGGCGAGGGAGGCGACGCCGAGGGAGGCGGCGCCGGCGAAGCGCCGCAGAGCGGGCGGGCGAAGAGGACCGGTGGCCGGGCGGCGAGGGCGCCGCCGGCCGGGCGGTGTGGAGGCGAGTGGCGGCGGGCTGGCCGCCGGCCGGGCGGAGGAGACGAGGCGGCGGCGGAGCCTCGGGCGCCCATGGGAGGGGCGGGCGCGGCGAGCGACTTCGGGCGGGCGGCCGGCCGTGGGCCCGCAGAGGCAAGCAAGGGAGGCGGCGGGTGCCCACGTGGCACGCGCTGGTTGGTGCGGACGCGGCGGCGGTTTCGTCCGGCGGCGGCGGACGTGTCCGTACGGGCGCGGGGAGGAGTTTTAGGGTTTCGGGGGAAGAAGACCCGGATTTGGACGGGGGAGGTGTTTAAATAGGCATAGAGGGAGCTAGGAGAGTCCAAATGAGGTGTAGTTTTCGCCCACACGATCGTGATCGAACGACGGAGAGCATGGAAGTGACTTAGATGGGTTATTGGATTATTTTGAAGGGGTGTTGGGCTGCAACTTAAAAGAGGCCTTTGCGAGTGCGTTAACCGTTGGAGTACCAAACGAGCTCCAAATGACCCGAAACTTGACCGGTGGTCTACGGGTGGTATACCAAGGCCACTTGACAAACCTCGGTCCATTCCGAGAAGGTTTAGTACCCGCACACGGAAAAACGTAAAAGGGGCCGCCGGGGAAGATAGGAGTGCCGGATTGCAAAACGGACAACGGGAAAAATGCTCGGAATCATGAGACGAACACGTATGCAAATGCGATGCACATGATGACATGATGAAAATGCATGACATGGACAAAATGCAAAATGAAGAAAAACCCAACCACGGAGGGAATATCATATCACAATGCCGAAAATGGCAAGAGTTGGAGTTACAAATATGGAAAGTTACTTCCGGAGTGTTACAATACTCCACCACTACAAGGGATCTCGCCCGAGATCTAGGACTGAAAGAACTCCGATATTCGAACGGAGGTGATCCTCGCGCTCCCAGGTGGCTTCTCGGTCGGAATGGTGTGACCACTTCACTTTCAGGAATTTGATTGACTTGTTGCGAGTCTTGCGCTCGGTTTCTTCAAGAATAGCAACGGGGTGCTCATGATAAGAGAGATCTTCTTGAAGGTCAATCTCTTCGAAGTTGATAGTGCGTTCAGGAGTCTTGAAGCACTTGCGAAGCTGTGACACGTGAAACACATCGTGCACATTTGCGAAGTTGGATGGAAGCTCAAGTTGATAGGCGAGATCGCCTCTTTTGCCAATGATCTTGAAAGGACCCACGTATCTAGGGCAAGCTTCCTTTGATACCGGGCGGCGAGTGCCTTTCATTGAGAGACGCGAGGTAGACATGGTCTCCGATTTCAAAAGCCACATCACGGTGCTTATCATCATAATAGCTTTTCCGGCGCGATAGCGCGGCTTTGAGATTCTCACGAATGACTTTGCACATTTCTTCGCTTCGATCAAGTCATTGCCAAGAAGTTGGCGCTCACCTGTCTCGCACCAATTGAGAGGAGTACGCACTTTTGCCATAGAGAATTTCGAATGGGGCCTTGCCGAACTCGCTTGGAAACTGTTGTTGTAGGAGAACTTCGGCATATGGAAGACAATCTTCCCACTTCATACCGAAGGAAATGACACAAGCCCGAGCATATCTTCAAGGATTTGATTGACTCGCTCAACTTGGCCACTTGTTTGAGGATGGAAAGCTGTCTGAAACGGATGTTGGTGCCCATGGCCTTCGAAAAGAATCCCAAAACTTGGAGGTAAAGATGCTGCCACGGTCTCAAGAGATCACTTGTGGAATGCCGTGCAAGGAGACAATCTCGAGGTGTATAGCTCGCCAACCGAGCTGCTGTGATGGATTCTTTGATAGGAAGAAAATGAGCCACTTTAGTAAGCTTGTCAATGACAACGAAGATAGCATCATTTCCACGCTTGGACTTTGGAAACCAGTTCACGAAGTCCATTTCAATATGATCAAACTTCCATTCCGGAATAGCAAGAGGTTGGAGGAGACCAGCTGGTCGTTGGTGTTCTGCTTTCACTCTTCTCGCAGACATCACACTCATTCACGAATTGAGCAATTTCTCGCTTCATTCGAGTCCACCAATATGATCGCTTGAGGTCCCGGTACATCTTCGCATTTCCGGATGAATGGATAGAAGCGAATTGTGAGCCTCATTCATAATGACTTTTCTCGATCACCCTTAGGAACCACAATCCGTCCTCAAAGAAAAGAGTATCTTTGTCATCAACGTGGAAGCACTTGTACTTGAGATGCCCTTGTCGATACCACGCTTCACCTTTTTCACCATGGTATCCAGGAGTTGAGCCTCACGAATCTGATCTTCCAAAGTAGGAGAGACTATGAGGTTGGCAAGAAAGCCTTGAGGAACAACTTGAAGATTCAGCTTATGGAAAGCTTCACGAGATCCGCTGAAGGGCTTGAGGATTAGACTGCTGCAAGAAGCCTTCCCGCTCAAAGCATCTGCAATGACATTGGCCTTGCCGGAGTATATTCAATACTTGGGTTGTACTCTTGAATCATTTCGACCCATCGAGTCTGCCTGAGGTTGAGGTTGGGCTGAGTGAAGATGTACTTGAGACTCTTGTGATCGGTGAAAATGTCCACTTTCCTTCCCAACAAGAGATGTCTCCATGTTATCAATGCATGGACAACTGCCGCCAACTCAAGATCGTGAGTGGGGTAGTTCTTTTCGTTGGGCTTCAACTGGCGAGAGGTATAAGCCACAACTCTCTTCTCTTGCATTAACACAGCACCGAGACCTTGAAGAGAAGCATCACAAAACACTTCGAATGGCTTGGATTCATCAGGAGGAGTCAAGAAAGGAGCTGTGACGAGTTTCTCTTTGAGGGTATTGAAAGCAACGTCACATTCAGGAGACCAGACATACTTCACATGCTTCTGGAGGAGGTTGGAAAGAGGCTTTGCAATCTTGGAGAAGTTCTCAACGAATCTTCGGCAATAGCTTGCAAGACCAAGAAAACTGCAGAGCTGCTTGACATTCTGAGGAGGTTCCCAATTCACAATTGCGGACACCTTCTCGGGATTAACAGCGATGCCCTTGGCGGAGATGATATGACCAAGATAAAGCACTTCATCAAGCCAAAATTCACATTTGGAGAACTTAGCATAGAATTGATGCTCTCTGAGCTTGTCTAGCACCAATCGCAAATGTTTGGCATGATCCTTCTTATTCTTGGAGAAGACCAAAATATCATCAAGATAGACCAAGACGAATTCATTGGTGTAGGGGTTGAATATGAAGTTCATCATCCGAGAGAATGTTGGAGGAGCATTGACAAGGCGAAAGACATGACAGTATATTCATAAGAACCAAAGCTTGTTCTGAATGCTGTCTTGGGAATATCTTGTTCACGAATGCGAATCTGATGATAACCCATACGAAGGTCAAGCTTGGAGAACACTTTAGCACCTTTGAGTTGCTCGAAAAGCTCATTGATGTTGGGAAGTGGATACTTGTTCTTGATTGTCTTCTTATTCAATGGACGGTAATCGACGCAAAGTCGGTCCGTGCCATCCTTCTTCTCGACAAAAGAACACCACAACCCCAAGGAGATGAACTCGTCCGATCAAACCAGACGCTCTTGTTCATCGAGCTGCTTCTTCAATTCCTTCAGCTCATCAGGTCCAAGCTTGTAAGGACGCTTGCAAACGGGTTCAAGCCGTGCTCAAGATCGATAACTAACTCAAGCTGGCGATGAGGAGGCATACCCGAAGCTCTCCGGAAAGACATCTTGGTACTCACAAACGATCGAATCGAGAGATAGCATCCAATTCTCCTTCTCATTGAGAGAAAACAACCAATGGTTTCATCACGAAGCATAGATGATCACATCATTAGAAGAGTGAGTCAATTGAATTTCCAGCAGCACAATCAAGCTGAGCTTTGTGCTGAGAAAGCCAGTCCATTCCGAGAATAAGATCAATATCCGAGTCACCAAGGACAATTGGTTTAGCCAGAAATCTATAGTCGCCCATCTTGATAGAGACATTAGGAGCAACCAAACTAGAATTCATAAGCCTTCCGGGAGAAACAACTTGCATAACTTTGGACAAAATCTCTGTGTCAACATTGTGCTTTGATGCAAAAGGATATGACATGAAAGAATGCGATGCACCAGTATCAAATAAGACTTTTGCAGGAATATCGTTAACCGAGAGATTACCCATTATCACATCAGAAGATTCCTCCGCTTGAGCTGCATTCATCATATTGACCTTGGCATGCTTTGGATTATGCTTGACCACTGCATTGCTGGAAGATTTCACAGGAGGAGGAGGCGGAAGACGCCTTTGGTTGAAGCATTTGTTTGCATAGTGACCTTTCTGCTGACATTTGTTGCAAGTCACCTCAGAGAGCGGACGGTGGTAAGGAGCACTTGGCCTTGGAGCTTGAGAATTTGACTTGTTCGATAGCTTGGGTTGGGTGGGTGGGAAGATCCACGCCACCTGAGTTCTTCTCGCCGATAAGGCCGACGGAACGGAGGAGGAGGAAGGTAGAACTTCGCCGCTTAGCTGCCACTTGAGAGGAAGAAGAAGACTGAACTGCATCCCCGATTCTCTTCTTAGAAGCCTCACATTTGAGCTGGGCAGCTTCTTGCTTCATGCCATGTTGTAGAATTCATCATACTTTTCTCGCTCAAAAGCACAAGAGCTAATTGCAGATCTTCTCTCGCACCACCTCTGAATTGATAGATCATACTCTTTTCATCGTGGACGCCTTGCTTAGCAAAGCGAGCGAAGCTCGAACTGGATATTGTATTGATAGACGACATGTTGCCTTGCTTGAGATTGCGGAACTCCTCACGCTTGCTCTCAACAACACTTTTCGAATGTGGTGAGCTCAAATCTCGGCGGAACTCATCCTGTAATGACACGACCTCCTCTGGAATCTTTGTATTGCTGGTACCACTCAAAGCAGCTTGATCCTTGAGTTGAAACGATGCAAACTTGACAAAGTCCTCGTGTCCGACATTGCTACATTCAAAATGCTTGCAGATGTCCACAAGCCAATCGTCGCCGCCTCGTAGCCTCGACACGTAAACCGAAAGACTTCGCTGATTAGCGAGGAACCGACCGAGAGTAGCAAAGTGCGCTGATTGTTGCCTTGACCTTGATTTCCTTGATTGCCTTGCCCTTGAGTACGCTTCTGCAAGAGCTGCAAAATCATCTCGAGCATTGGCATTGGTGGCTGCCATGATAGCTTGCCAGCCTCCGGAGGCGGAGGTGGAGGTGGAGGTTCGATTGATCCCCATCATTGCGATCCGGATTCGACGCTACATGGAGCCATCCTCAAGAGGGTGACATCCGTTAGTCCTTTGATAGACAAATAGTGAAGTAGAATCAACGGATAGAAATTGCAACATATAGTCTTCACAATAAACATTCGAACAAGAATGAACGAATGAATTCCAAAGTTAATCATCACACGTCCATAAAGGTGAGAAGCCACTTGATTAAGGATTGATGAAAAATAACAAGGTAAGACTGGAACAAATAAGTGGTAAGAATTACCCAATCACGAACCAAATATCTGCAGGAAGAAATGCTAGGAGCTACTTGAATCCCACCTATAAACTCCCGAAACTTTCTGGTTATGCAATCTGGTGTTGGGGATACAGGGGACACAAAATATATCACCCAAACTAACAATACCTAGATCCAGCTGTATCCATCCGTCAACACATAACCAAGAAACCTTCGGAAATCGTGTACCTCGACCTTCGAAAAACATCCGTTATACAAGTCATGGCAATACTCCCGAGCTCGCCCCAGTACTGGGTTATCGGGGTTATCTCACCAACAACTGCACAAAAGAGATTTCGATGTCGGTAAAACTCAGGTATTCCAGAACTGCAGCGATAAAATTGTGATGGCAACACCTCGGAGCTCAACTCCCGGACACCGCCACAACCCCTAAATGTCGAGGCACCAAGAACAATGTTCTCGTCACAAAACCATCGAACGATCCCAAGATACCCGCGTGATCCTAAAATTTTTAGTGAAATTTGAGGAGAGAAGAGTCAAAACTTCTACGTCAGAGACCTCACAGAGCGATTTAAGGGACTGGGAGTAAAAGAATCCTACTCTCGATATATATAATCCTAAGACTCAAAACATTTTCCATTCTAGACTCAACAACGCCAACAAACAATCAAGTAGGGGCTCCTAAGTCGGGAAGGCTCGATTACCAACTTGTAACGCCTCGATGCGGCTATATCTCCCACGTGTCGAGGCACGACTTAGAGGCATAACCGCATTGAAAGCAATGTCGCAAGTGAGGTAATCTTCACACAACCCATGTAATAAATAAGGAAAGAGATACATAGTTGGCTTACAATGCCACTTCACACAAGACATAAATAAACATCCATCATTCAGAGTACACTCAAGGTCCAACTACGGAACCAAAATAAAAGAAGATACCCCAAATGCTACACAGATCCCCGATCGTCCCAACTGGGCACCACTACCGATCATCGGAAAAGACACATAGTAACGCCCACGCCCTCGTCGAACTCCCACTTGAGCTCGGTTATGCCACCTGCACCGCATCGCCGGAACTCGCAACTGTTTTGGTAGAATCTGTGAGTCACGGGACTCAGCAATCTCACACCCGCGAGATCAAGACTATTTAAGCTTATAGGAAGGACAGAGTTGTAAGGTGGAGCTGCAGCAAGCGACTAGCATATATGGTGGCTACATTCGCTAAAGAGAGCGAGAAGAGGAGCAAAGCACGGTCGTGAAGCTAGTAGCGATCAAGAAGTGATCCTGACTACTTACGCCAAACATAACTCCAACACCGTGTTCACTTCCCGACTCCGCGAGAAGAGACCATCACGGCTACACACGCGTTGATGTGTATTTTAATTAAGGTCAACTTCGGTTTTCTACAACCGACATTAACAAATTCCCATCCGCCTCATAACCGCTGGCACGGCTTTGAAAGATAATACCCTGCAGGGTGTCCCAACTTAGCCCATTATAAGCTCTCACGGTCAACGAAGGATATTCCTTCTACCGAAGACCCGATCAATCTCGAATCCCGGACTACAAGACATTTCGACAGCAATAAAACAAGACCAGCAAAGCCGCCCGATTGTGCCGACAAATCCCAATAGGAGCTGCACATATCTCGCTCGTGGCACATCCGGATGAGACATCCTACGAGTAAAACCAAGCATCGAAGTTTCCCGTGGTGGCCCATGCAGTCTACTGCGTTTGGGCCAGCACTCAAGGAGCACCGTCCCGGGGTTAAAATAAAGATGACCCTCGGGCTCGCGAAAACCCGGGAAAAAGGCTTAGGTGGCAAATGGTAAAACCAAAGTTGGGCCTTGCTGGACGAGTCTTATTCAAAGCGAACTGTCAAGGGGGTCCCATAAATCACCCAACCGTGTAAGGAACGCGAAATCAAGGAACATAACACCGGTATGACGGAAACTAGGGTGGCAAGAGGGAACAAAACACTGTGCATAAGGCCGAGCCTTCCACCCTTTACCAAATATATAGATGTATTAATTATAGCAGATATATATTGTGATATCCCCAACAAGTAAACATGTTCCAAAAGGAACAACATCTCCATGTTCCAACAAGGAACAAACTTCAGCTTCACCCGCAACTAGCAACGCTATAAGAGGGCTGAGCAAAGCGGTAACATAGCCAATCAACGGTTTGCTAGGAAAGGATGGTTAGGGCTGACATGGCAATATGGGTGGCATGATATAGCAAGTGGTAGGCATCGAGCATAGGCATAGCAAAAGAGCGAGCAACTAGCATAGCAAAGATAGAAGTGATTTCGAGGGTATGGTCATCTTGCTCGCAATGTTCTCGAGTTGTCGAAAGCTTGATCCTCGTAAGCGTTCTCAACAGGTTCCTCGTTCACGCACTCGCCTCCGGCTCTACCCAAAACAAGAACACAAACAAAGGAACCACAATAAATCACGGTGCAATGCACAAGCAACATGATGCAAAACATGACATGATATGCGAGATGTGATATGCAATGCGATGCGCTCCGGAAGGAAAATGATGAACCAGGCATCAACTTGGCAAACCAAGTATGCCACTGAAAGATGAGATGATTTCGCTGAAATCGATATAAAGATCATCGAATCGGATGCACGGTTTGCAAATGACAAGCAAAACAAGAATGGCACAAATCTGCCATTAACAGCATGATGCCACTTAGCAAGCAACAAGAAATTAAGCTACTGCACCCAAACGTATCAACAAAGTATATGGCAGTGATCTACACAAGATGCTTGACAACAGATGAGCACTGAGCTATGGATAGTTCACATCATAACAGGTTCAAACAAGCATGGCAAAAGTGCACAAAATATCAGTCGACATGGCAAAAACAGCATCGTAGCAATGTTGAGAGCAACAAAACTACATGCTACAGGAACTTATAATAGCAAAACAAGGCATGGCATGAATCTACTCAAAGCATAGAACAAAAGTCCCTTACTGACCATAAGCCAAAAAGGAGCAGAAAATATAGTAACACCCATGTCAATATCGCAAGTTTCGTTAACAGATTCAGCAACATGGCATGTCAAAAACTGATAACAAGTAGGCATGTTTACAAGCTCAATGCACTCACTACAGAGCCTTATATGATAAAGTAAGCATGCATACATCAAGAAGACATGGCATAGAAGACATACATGGCAAGAACAATAACATAGCATACATGGATCAACCACAACAACCTTGGCAAAATTGAATAACCTGTAAACAACCTGCCAGGAAACATTTGATAGCAAAAGTAGAGCTCGATTGACTCAAGCTATGACACTCCATAATTGCAAACAAAGGCATGGATGGATAGAGCAAGACATGTAGAACAAAACATCCTTACTGAAGTATCTCAAAATATGCATTGATCTCTCGGTAGCATCAAGTTAACATGGCATCAAAATATCAGCAAAACAGAGCTGAAAACAGAAACATCAGGACACCTACTTTGCGTGCTTGTGCTAGTCCCCACATAGATCAAAAAAATACATGGCATACACCCCTGGAAACATGGCATGGCATATTACAAAACACATGTAGGACTCAAATTCATAGGGTGCACACATCAATCATAGCAAAAATAACAAAAGTGCAAGTTCAGTTAAGAAACAGAAACTAACATCACATAGCCCTCTTCCAACAGCATTTCGGGCATCAAGATGAGCTCAAATGCAAATGATGCAATGAGATGAAATGATCTACTATTCGGGTCGAACATTTTGATATATTATACACGCAAAATGGAGCTACAGATGCAAAGTTACGCTACGTTGAAAATGCCACGAAATAATCATTGGATGAAATACTTAGAAGAATTGAGGGGGAAGAAAGTCAACGGGCTTCGGATCCGATCGGGATCGGCCCGATCGAGGACGGTGGCGGCGGGCGGCTGCTCGGGGCCGTCCGGCGAGGGAGGAGGAGGCGGGCCTGGGTCCGGGGCGAGGGAGGCGACGCCGAGGGAGGCGGCGCCATGAAGCGCGCGCCGTGCGGCGGGGCGGAGAGGGACCGGTGGTCGGGCGGCGAGGGCGCTGCCGTGCGGAGGCGAGGTGGCGGCGGGCTGGCCGGCCGGCCGGGCGGAGGAGACGAGGCGGCGGCGGAGCCTCGGGCGCCTGCTGGAGGGCGGCGCGGCGAGCGATCAGGCTAAGGCGGGCGGGCCGTGACCCCGCAGGGCGCAGGGCGACGGAGGCGGCGGGTGCCACGTGGCACGCGCTGGTTGGTGCGAACGCAGCGGCGGTTTCGTCCGGGCGGCGGCGGACGTGTCCGTCGGGCGGGGGAGGAGTTTTAGGGTTTCGGGAAGAAGACCCGGATTTGGACAGGGAGGTGTTTAAATAGGCATAGAGGAGCTAGGAGAGTCCAAATGAGGTGTAGTTACCACACGATCGTGATCGAACGACGGAGAGCATGGAAGTGACTTAGATGGGTTATTGGACTATTTTGAAGGGGTGTTGGGCTGCAACTTAAAAGAGGCCTTTGCGAGAGTGCGGTTAACCGCTGGAGTACCAAACGAGCTCCAAATGACCAAACTTGACCGGTGGTCTACGGTGGTATACCAAGGCCACTTGACAAACCTCGGTCCATTCCGAGAAGGTTTAGTACCCGCACACGGAAAAAGCGTAAAGGGGCCGCCGGGGAAGATAGGAGTGCCGGATTGCAAAACGGACAACGGGAAAAATGCTCGGAATCATGAGACGAACACGTATGCAAATGCGATGCACATGATGACATGATGAAAATGCATGACATGGACAAAATGCAAAATGAAGAAAAAACCCAACCACGGAGGGAATATCATATCACAATGCCGAAAATGGCAAGAGTTGGAGTTACAAATATGGAAAGTTACTTCCGGGGTGTTACAACATCTTTTGACCCATTTTAGTAACAATCTTTATCAGTTTCCTCACTTGATGCTGGTTCATGAATATCTCATTGCCCCATACGCAGAAAGGGTCGAAGTGTGGATCTTTGGCAATGATATACGTACCTAAAAGCACCAAGTTAATATTAGAAGCTAAACAACAATTGAAAAATGATGTAGTACAACATTCCATCCATCCCATTATATAAGATTTTATTACATGTATATCTAGACATCATCAGAACATTAAGGTAACACTCCTCCTTGTTTCTATGTAGCCTGGGATTGCATATTTAGTCATTCAGTACAATGCATGTTGCTAAACAACAATTGAAAAACGAAAAGGCATGTTAACTGCAATATCCTTAACAGCAACCAAATATCGTAATTCATAGTGGTATTGTTGAAACTGTTATTGATGAAATTGAACTGCATAGCAAATAGTTGCACATATAGAGCATCACATTGTGAAAAACTGAAATAAACAAGTCATAAGGACATCCGTAGGTGAACCTTAAAAGGTTAAAGGACTAAAACCCTTAGTGGATATATATATATATATATATATATATATATATATATATATATATATATATATATATATACATATATATATATATGTGTATATATATATATATATATATATATATATATATATATATATATATATATATATATATATATATATATATGTGTGTGTATATATATATATATATATATACATACATACTCCAACAATTTTTGGCCTTTTCTAGTCGATCACCTAAACTTAAGGTTGTAAACTTCAATTTGATCAAGTTCGAAGAAGGTTCAACTGAAAGTAGCATGCATTCAAACATAAAATTAGATAGTTTTGCATAACCGAACATAAAACATAAATTTAAACTAAGCTAAACTACTTTCGGTCGAAGTAGAGGTCGAGCCAATCCTTCCTCATCATGTATGGTGTGCCGCAAGACGGGTCCGGGCCAGTACCGTCGTCGGGGTTATTGGGGAAGGCACTCCTCCACTCGTCGATGTCGATCTCCTCGTCCTGGGGGCCCACCTAGACGCCCTCCGCGCCGCCGTCGCCTCCGCCTTCGACCTCATCATTAGAGGAGAGCACGATAACCTCGCCGCCCTCCGCGCCGCCGTCCTCACCGCCTTCGACCTCGTCATCAAAGGAGAGCGCGATAACCTCACCGCCCTCCGCGCCAGCAAAGATCGCCCGCTCCACCTCCACGAGCTCCGGGTGCTGCCGGCGGAGCTCTTGCATGTTGGCCTTGTCGGCGGCCTCGGCTTCGAGACGCTCCCACGCCTCGCGGTCCTCCCGCGCCATAGCCGAGCTCACCACCCCTGGCTCCGGCGGAACGAGGTGGACCGGACGTGTGCCGAAGGGGAATTTGAGCCTAGCCGCCGCACAGTGGTAGCATACCTGCCAGCGGTCGTAGTCCATGGCTGCGAGCTCGGCCGTGTGGAAGCTACCGAGCCACCGGAGGGTGTGGGTCTCTCGATTTGTAATCTCGCCAACCCACATCCCCCACCGCCGCTGCCGGACTCCGAGGTAGGACTTCATCGGCTGCCGGGTCTGGAGAGGACGGGGAAGTCCTCGAACCAGCGTAGGGGCACGGCGGCGGGCGGATCGTGGGAACCGGCGACAGCGGATCGGGCCTGCAGAGGACGACGGGGACACCTCGGCGGCCACCTCACCGGCGTCGGGCGAAAAGGCCGCGATAAACCTCTTTTTGGCCATTGGCTACTCGAGCTCCCCGGCACACAGGCAGAGGTTGAGGATGGAGGCGCCGGTGATAGCTGCGACCTACCAATGGTTTCGAGGGTTCTGTGTGTCTGTGTGAGCGGAGGTTGTGTTTGAGGAAATACTGCGGCAACTGAAAATTTTAATAGGCGGACGTAACAAGGCGGGGCTACTGAAAATTTGGATCAACAGCGAGCAGATATTTTTGAGATTGCGAGGGATGCATAGGCGGAAGTAAAATGCCGGGGCTACTGAAAATTTGAATCACGCGACTGAAGCAGAGAGGGATGCAGAGGCGGGAGTTTTGGGGGAGCGAGCTAGTGTGCTTGACACGTCGGCTGTGGACTGTAGCCGACACACCTTCTCGTGTAAGCCATAGGCGTACTATACACCGACGGTGCTCCAAGATATTTTGTACTACATCTCACACGGTTGGTGAGAATAAACTGTGTGGGATCTACTTGATTTGAATTACAAAATGGGGTCGCAGCGGCAATGGACGGTGTTTGAGTTGCTAGACCTTTTATCTGCAGTGAACATGCAACTATATGTGTGTCGTAAAAGAACTGTAATTATTCAGGGTTCGTTTGGACATTTCATACATTAAACTGGTTTTCTAGCCATTTCAGGTGCACAATTCAAAGTTAAACTACATGCACATGCTTCGGTGCATAAAAATTGGTTGAAAAATCAAATATGTGTCCTTCAGTGCATGCTTAGGTCCCATGGAAGAAATGGGAACAAATTTTTCGGGGTTCGTTTGGCCTTTTTATACATTAACTGGGTTTTCTAGGCATTTTATGTGCATAATTCAAATTTGAACTACAAGCACATGCTCCAATGCACTAAAGTTGGTTGAAAAATCACATGTGTGTCCTTGGGTGAATTTCTAGTTCCCATGCAAGAGATGGGAATGAAATTCAAACACCAGGGCACTGTTGATTGCTGATAAAACATTGAGATGCCTGGTTTTTAAATTCTAGTAAATCCAAACCTCGTCTGAAATTCATGAAACTTGGCATGCTATAATGGAGCGGCATCAACATGCCGTGTTAAAAAGTTTGTCCCATTTGGGGGCAGGTTCGGGTATATGCTGCTCACAAACCAGAGCTTCTCACAATAAGCATGATGGTTTTTGTAGGGAACGTCCCACCTTTGGTGACGAAATGATATCCATTGCCTCTTATTTCTTTCAAAAAGTTTCTCGTGTCAACATAGAACAACATGAGTGTTGTGTTAATTTTTGGGATTTTTCGGGGTCGTTTGGACATTTTTATGCATTAACTGAGTTTTCAATGCATTTATGTGCATAATTCAAATTTGAACTACATGCACATGCTCCTGTGCATATAAATTGGTTGAAAAATCAAATCTGTGTCCTTGGGTGCATGGTTAGGTCCCATGCAAGAAATGGAAATGAATTTCAAACACCAGGGCACCGTTGATTATCGGCAAAACATTGAGATGCCTTGTTTTTAAATCCTAGTAAATCCAAAACTCGTCTGACATTCATGAAACTTGGCATGCTTTCATGGAGCGGCATCAACATGCCGTGGTAATGTTTTTGTCCCATTTGGTGCAGGTTTGGGTATATGCTTCTCACAAACCAGAGCTTCTCACAACAAGCATCATGGTTTCGGTAGGGAACGTCCCACCTTTGGGGACGAAACGATATCCACTGCCTCTTATTGCTTCCAAAATTTTTCTCGTGTCAACATAGAACAACATGAGTGTTGTGTCAATTTTTGTGATTTTTCAGGGTTCTTTTGGACATTTTTATGCATTAACTGAGTTTTCAATGCATTTATATGCATAATTCAAATTTGAACTACATGCACATGCTCCAGTGCATATAAATTGGTTGAAAAATCAAATCTGTGTCCTTGGGTGCATGCTTAGGTCCCATGCAATAAATGGGGATGAATTTTAAACACCAGGGCACCGTTGATTGCCGAAAAAACATTAAGATGCCTGGTTTTTAAATTCTAGTAAATCCAAAACTCGTCTGAAATTCATGAAACTTGGCATGCTATCATGGAATAGCGCCCGACATGATGTGGTATTTTTCGTGTCCATTTTGAGAGAAGGCGCACTCGAATAATGACAACCAACAAAGGCATTTTGAAAAAATAGCTGCCACTTAATATCTCAAACGTTTGTATAATTCAAAACGTGTGCGTTCTGTTAACCATTCATGTGACGCCATGTGTCTTGGTTTTAATGGCTGTAGGAGGTGCCGTGCGGACAACTACTTGACCTTGACTGAACGGGAGGCGTGCGAGCGCAGTCTGGTGCGCAGGCTGACCAAGAGGCGTGCAAGTTGTCCTCCAATGTGTAGGCTCACTGGGAAGCGTGCGAGCTTTACGCTGGGCAGGCTCACTGGGAAGCGAGCCCTTTGACTTCCATGGCCGCCCGCCTTCCTCTCCACTAATGGCACCCGAGTCATTGTTTAATATGGGCGGCCTTACTATTTGCGTCCCATTCCCCTCCCCCCGCAGACCTCCACCGCCATGGCGCAGAATGATCATCTGCCACTAGTCTTCAATTTTGGTGAAGTCGACTCCGAGCCGGAGGAGATAAAAAACAAGGATGAATGGGACCTCATGGACATGGCCCAGAACGAGCTAGTCGCGGCGATTGCTGCCCCCGCTCCTGTCCCAGCTCCCATCCACGCGCCCACGCCAGCGACCATCCCCATAGCATTGACGGGCTAGTCGTAGAGCACTATCACAGAGCTGGAAGCCGCGGGCATCAGCGAGGTCTCCGCGGACCCGGGCGAGCTCGTGTACATGCCAGCGCCAGCGCCCGTGCCCGTGCGCGCCCCTCCACCCACCATGTCGCCGGCCCCGTTGCGTTTGGCTGCATCCGTCGCGCCCGTGCACGCCCCTCGACCCACAGCGGCGCCGTCCCCGTGCGTTATTACACCCGCCGCGCCCGTGCGTTCGTCGTGGCGCTTCTCAATGGCATGGGACGCTGCCGCCGACCGCTACCTCACTCCGGGCGCCATTGCCGCCCTCCGCTGACGACAAGATGTTTGATTTACAAGTGAAGAACATTTTGTGCTGCCTTGAAGATTTCAACAACGCCGTCCCCGAGGACGACAACGACAATGACGGCGCGGCACGCCGCCTCGCGCCGCCGAAATAGTTTTTTTGGGGTTTAATATCATCTCTCAATTTCGATCATATGAATATAAATTTGCAAAGTGACTGAATGAAAGATATGGTTTGAACGAACTTATGCTTTCTCTTAATGTATAGACTTATCAAACAATTTTCTTTTGAAAAACATCAATGGTTTTAAATGTAAAACACTCACCGCAAACGCTTTTAGTTAGAACACCAGATGTAAACCGATAGCTTCCCGTGAAGCCAAGGGAAAATGTGCCGAGCAGGATTTCTGATCCCTTCAACGCAAACAGTTGTTTTGTATGACCGTGTGCAACCAATGCATAAACAATTGGGTAAGATTTGCATATCTGTCATTTTGGGTATGTTGCCATTTCTCAAACTGGAAATATTGACATTTGTTTATCTAGTAAGATTGCCATTTCTCAACCTTGCATCACTGCGATTTGTCAAAATATGCAGCTACAAATCACTAGCACTATCTAATTTTTGCAACTAAAATCACTAGCACTGTTCATATGGACACCACTAGCAGGCGTGAGTTCATGGACGCATATGTAAATGTACCATTGATTACATACAACAAGTCATCAACCCACAACGACAACGAGGATACACGTTGGATTAAAGATCATTTCCAACAAAACATTCTAGTAAAGTTTTTGTCACACAACAAATATTAAAGTGATGAAATGAACTTTAGCTCAACCACTCGTCGGCATTGGAAACGCTTGCTTTGAACCAAAAGAGATTCTCTGGGAAGGGCCAGCTACTGTCAATCTCGAGACCAACGCATGACTGATCATCTAGGCTGAAGCGACCTATTTCAATACCCATATTGGGACGGTAGGGAAGCATAGTAATGTCTGAGGTATAGATACAGTTGCTTCTCATAAATGGTAGTAATGTTGTGTCAACAGCAGCTGGATCGCCTTCCACCATCATTGGATAGTTTTGTCCAAGGAAGAGTGAGTTTCTCCAAGACTTTCAATATCGAACCAGGGAGAAGGTGTTGGCGCTTAGTACACCAAAGATCCATCCCGAATACCCTGCAATGGATGTTGGAATAGGTCCGGAGAGTGCGACCATACGAGACAACACCTGCTTCCTTAGTAACATCAGCAGTGCCCTGTATAAAGACAAGAAGAGGTGATCCATCGGAATAAGTTCCCAAGCGCCACTTAGTATATGGGTCCTGCTCGTCCTCATGCTCGTGAATAAAATTTTCAAGTATAGGTGGTGGAATGTTCACAGGACCTTGGAAACACAAGAAGGTTAATTAGTAAAGGGGAACTAGCTAACCCGCATGCATGTGGATGAAACAATTATAATTACGGTGGAAGACAAAGGTACCGAAATCATGAGGATTCCATGAAAAAACAGTGCCACGAGTGGTGGCAGCAAACACAAGACCCTCGTATTGAATTGCATCACAGTACTCATCCGTGTATAGAAACTGATTTTTGAGCAATATCCATCGAGTCGAACCATGAAGGACGACAACAAGCTTGTCGAAGATAGCGACAACATAAGCATTCCTATAACCCCACGAGCGGTTGGTAACTCGACAAATTGCTATCTTCCATAGACGATAGTCAGCATGATCATATTTGAACTCACGTATAATACCGGTGTACTCAACCTCTGGGCAATCGTCTGAGATTTTTCTTAGTGGAACCCGGTGACGAGTGTACACATTCACAAGTTCCCACTCGTAGTTGTACCCAATATAAACAACCCAATCTCCATTTGCGCCTGCCCAAGCCTTGCCCTCAAGCGATGGCATCTTAACATCATACATATTATTATCAAGCAGCATTAACTTACACAAGGCGAGGCTTCCCTCGTCCCCGCGCCAGTCAGCAGGGTCACTTCAAAGAAGATAGGGGAGATCAAACCGCTCCTGAACCCTTGGGTTCCTTGTAATGATGTTATTAGTTGAGTCGAGAATGGTCTTGAACGAACCTGCCATGATAGCTGAGGTGATGACATCACACCGATCAATGAGTTCCTCCACTGCATCATCATTCAGATCGGGGCAAGAATAACGGGGTCGTTTCCGGCTTCTTCCCTCCATGGGTAATACAATCAAACAATGGCAGAAGGAAGGGTGAATGCAAATGGATGAGGGAGGAAGAGATAGCGTGTGACAGCAGTTCCAAATCAAGAGGGAAAGGCGAAGAGCCGGTGGACGGTTGCCACGGTACACGAAGAGGCGCCTGGGGAGCGAATGGTTGCCACAGAGGTCACACACTGACGACAAGGGCCGAGTGAACCGCATGCAATCCCATCGCATAACACACACGTCTTGTTAAGTTGAACCATTTAGGTACTCTTGTGTCAATGCAAACAGTTCATCCGAGTGAACTGCATGCCGTATATCCCACACACCTTGACCTGGCTGACCGTTTCTTTTGTGTTACCTAATCACAAACAGTTCATCCGAGTGAACCGTATGCTGTATATTGCACACACCTTCATATGGCTTCCTGTTTATTTTGTGTTGCCTAATCACAAACAGTTCATCTGAGTGAACCGTATGCTGTGTATCGCACACGCCTTCATCTGGCTGCCCGTTTCTTCTGTTCCTCCTCATCGCAAACAGTTAATTGAACTGAACCGTATTCCTTTCATCACACACGCAACTAAAACCTGAACTGTGTTTGATGCATCCGTCATCGCAAACATTTTATACATTTATGACGGTTTTCATACAACACCATTTGCGATTGAGGCATCGCACACAGTTTCTCGAAGGGTCTCTGATTGTAGTGTCACGTTAGCAGCATCCTGCAGTAGTGAATAATAACTCATGCTATCTATATTCAACTGGACATATGTGCCTAGATCTTTCCTCACCACATGATGCTTTCCAAAAGATAAAAATAAAAGGGAATAGAAGGAAAACTTTGACTCTTTGCATAAAAGAAAATACATAAAAGTAAAAGATAGGCCCTTCATAGAGGGAAGAAGAGGTTTGATGTAGGGTGGAACCCTAGACGGCCGATCTTTCACGAAAGGAGCGGATCCCAACTAAGGACACGAAGAACACGAGGGGAAAACGAGGGAAAACAAAAGAGGAAACATGAGAGAATCACTCAACCAACAAGAATAGGTGAGGGAGTTCCGGACTAGGGGGTGTCCGGATAGCCGAACTATCATCATCGGCCGGACTCCAAGACTATGAAGATATAAGATTGAAGACTTCGTCCCGTGTCCAGATGGGACTTTCCTTGGCGTGGAAGGCAAGCTTGGCGATACGGATATGTGGATCTCCTACCATTGTAACCGACTCTGTGTAACCCTAACCCTATCCGGTGTCTATATAAACTGGAGGGTTTTAGTCCGTAGGACAGACAACAATCATACCCTAGGCTAGCTTCTAGGGTTTAGCCTCTTTGATCTTGTGGTAGATCCACTCTTGTAACACACATCATCAATATTAATCTAGTAGGACGTAGGGTTTTACCTCCATCAAGAGGGCCCGAACCTGGGTAAAACATCGTGTCCCTTGTCTCCTGTTACCATCCGCCTAGACGCACAGTTCGGGACCCCCTACCCGAGGTCCGTCGGTTTTGACACCGACATTGGTACTTTCATTGAGAGTTCCTCTGTGTCGTCGCCGTCAGGTAGGATGCCTCATCTCATCTTTAGAGACGATACTATCGCCAAAGGAGCCTTGGCCGCTGGTCAGACTCTTCGGCTAGGTGGTTTTCTTATGACCGCCAGTCCGCCATCACACCGACGATGACCTCTCGAGTCATCGAAACCAATCTCCGTGTTAGTTCGAACTTGTCGAACAGTTAGATCCGATCGAGCTCTCCTCCATAAACGAGCTCTTGGATCGCATCGCTGCCCTGGGAGTCGCCACAGACTACGACCGGATCGGGCCTAAAACCGATCTGAGAGAGATCAACTCTCCCCAGGCTACCCATCATGTTGCTGTGATAGAGCAACAATGCGGCGATTCTTCTTGTATCTTAAGGACTAGTTGCGTCTGGATTCCCTATCCCTCCATGCCGGATTCCCGCAGAGGGACGGACGTCGACCAAGCCCCGAACTTAAAGTCGCGTGGGTTGGACTCATTGGATAACACTCAAAATCCAAACTTCCAAATTCGAAACTTCGCCTTTGAGTCCTGAATTGGACAGGGTTCCGGATCTAGTTCCACCCGCCACCCAAACATTAGCGATCTCTCTCGAATTCGCAAGAGCCCGCTGAAACAATACATCATTATCGGGCCGATTCTCCCGGTTAAGAACAGGATAAAGGACTGCCGACGGGAGGACGCAATCCCAATTTTCTGCAATAATTGCACGGACAAGGGAATCCTAAACGCCATAAGTCGTCAAAAATACACGCTTTATCGACTTGGCGACCATAGTACAAAAGTATCGTGCGATGGAGAGCACTGAAAACCGAAGTAAATTTTGGGATAATCCGCCCCAATACATCCCTAGTCCGAAACAAAAGGGTGCATCATTATCAAGCACCCGGGTTGAATACCAAAAAACCAAAACCCCCTAAAGGGTACGGAACCGTACAGGAGGGCTGGCTCAACGGACCCTGCAAAATCCACAGCACGGAGGGCGCCACTCCAACACACAGCCTTCGAGCGTGTTGGATACTATGACAGGTGGCCAAACGTGGCGTAGGCTTTTTAGCCCCGGGCAACCAACCCAACAGTATTGGTACGGTATTAACAGTCTTCGAGACTTTCGCATCAAATAACATGCGGAAACAAACAATCCGCAGCCTCGCCGAAGTCTACCAAGTAGCAACAACAAATCCATGGAGCGACACGGCTATCACCTTCAACGCCAGCGACGAACCTAAATTCTGAACAGCTAGAGCACCATCCGCATTGGTCCTCAGTCCGATAGTGGACGGTTTTCGCCTTACTAAGGTACTCATGGATGGCGGCAGCGGATTAAACCTCATCTATGAGGAAACCCTTCAAAAAATGGAAATTGACTGGAGCCGCATTGAGCGAAGCAGCACAACCTTCAGAGGGATAATCCCTAGTCGAGAAGTACGCTGCGCAGGAAAAATCACACTAGATGTAGTGTTCAGCTCACGGACAATTACAGGTCCGAGGAGGTCACGCTTCAAGTGGCCCCATTCGCAGCGGATATCACGCTTTGTTAGGGAGAGAGCATTCACAATCTTCCAAGCTATACCCCACTACGGGTACATGAAGCTCAAAATGCCCGGACCCAATGGGATAATCACTCTCGCCAATGATCCAGATCGACACTCAGCTGAAAATAAGACAGCCAGACCGCCCTAGAGGCATTGTTCAAGCCCTAGCGGCAGAGAACTAGCTACGCTGCGCCCATGGTGGATAGGGACGATGTGATACTCGATAAGAGATCCAAATCCACCTCTTTTAAACCAGCAGACGGGATAGTCAAATTTCAGGTCCATCCAACGGACCCCACAAAGACGGCCTCCATTGGGGCACAATTAAGTCCTGATGTCGAAGCCGACTACGAGAATTCCTTCGAAAATTGGGACATTTTGCTCGCATCCTTCGACATGCCAGAATCCCACGCAGTCGGCAGAGCACAGCCTAAATATCCTAAAAGGATTCAAGCCAGTCAAACAAGCTCTTCGGCGATTTTCCGAGCCCAAAAGACATGCAATGGGAGAAGAGCTAGCTAAACTCTTAGAAGCCGGATTCATCAGAGATATAAAGCATCCGGACTGGCTAGCCAATCTAGTAATGGTACCAAAAAAGGACAAATCTCGCGCCTCAAGGTCGAATTTAAAGACCTTAACAAGGCCTATCCAAAGGACCCTTTCCCCCTCCCTCGCATAGACCAAATCATCGATGCTAACGCAGGGCACGATTCATTGTGCTTCCTCGACGCATACTCTGGATACCATCAAATCAAGATGGAGGAGAAAGACCAGGCCGCAACGGCATTCATTACTCCATATGGGCCATTCTGCTTCAACACAATGCCCTTCGGACTCAAAAACGCCGCGCAACATATCAGCGCATGATTCAAACATGTCCGCTACCCAGATAGGCAAAACAGTAGAGGCATACGTGACGATGTGGTCGCCAAGACCAAACATGTCGGAACTCTAGTAGAAGACTTGAGGGTGACATTCGACAACCTCCGAGCATATGACATTAAGCTCAATCCGAAAATGCGTCTTGGCGCATCACCGGACAGCTCTTGGGCTTCATCAGATCCGTAGAGGAATTGAAGCAAACCGGCTAAAATCCGAGCTCTGTCACAATTGGATATTCCAAAAGACCTCAAGCAGATACAAAACTAACCGGATGCGTAGCGGCCTTAAGTCGCTTCATCTCCCATTTGGGAGAAAAGGCTCGCCCTCTACCGCCTCCTCCGCGCACCAACATTTCGAATGGACGGATGCTGCCACACCGGACTCAAGAAATAAAGGCCATACGGCAACAACTGGTTCGGCGCGCCCAACCTGGGCGAGCCTATGTTATTATATATCGCAGCAACACATCAAGTTGTTAGCGCGGTACTGTCGTTGAACGAGAAACGAAGGGCACAAATTCCCTCTTCAAAACCAGTGTACTACATCTCCACCGTTCTAACTCCATGCAAATCCCGTACCCACATTATCAAAAGATAGCGTGTCACGGTGTTCATGGCATCCCGAAGCTGCGCCACTACTTTCAAGAGTGTTCAATAACGGTGGCCTCCAAGTACCTCTCAACGATATTATATACAATCACGACGCCAACGGGCAGGATTGCAAAATGGGCTATCGAGCTCTTACCATTTGACATAACCTACAAACCACGGCGAGCTATAAAGTCGCAGGTTCTGGCGGACTTCATCGCCGAATGGACCGAAGCCGAACTCCCTAAAGAGTATGGCGCGTACTCCAACTGGGTCATGCATTTCGACGGATCCAAAATGTTGGCTGGCTTTGGGGCTGGCGTCGTACTGACGTCCCCAACGGGAGACACAATCCAATACGTACTTCAAATAATGTACATGGACTCCAACAACGCAGCCGAATACGAGGCCCTTCTACATGGCCTCCGGATGGCAATCTCCATGGGCATTCAATGCCTAGAGGTGCACGGGGATTCAAACCTCGCAATATCCCAAGTAAACGGAGACTTCGACGCCAAAGATCCAAAAATGGCAGCTTACCGCAACGCCGTCCTAAAATGTCACTCGGTTCAAGGACTAGAATTCCATCATGTAGCCCGGATAATAACCAGCAGCGAAGTGTTAGCACGCATCGGCGCCAAACGAGACGCCGTCCCTCCTAACATCTTCCCGAATGGCTCTTTAAGCCATCCGTATTATGGGAAGAGGAGTCCGAAATAATAACCGGAGCCACCTGCATCACCTAACTCGCACTATTCTCGACACAATCGGCGGCTCAGCCAACGAAATAACACCTTCAGCTCATGAAATAATGGCAGTCATTGCCCCGTGGACAGAACCATTCCGCGCCTACTTAATGCGGCAGGAACTTCCCGAAGACCAAAATGAGGCCCGCTGCATAGTTCGGTGATCTAAAGCCTACAAGGTCCATGAGGGAGAGCTTTATAAGAAATGCACAACCGGAGTCCTTCAAATGTGTATCTCCGAAGAGGAAGGGCGAAATCTCCTGGCTGAAATTCATGCCGGACTTGGCGGGCACCACGCTGCAGCCCGGGCCCTTGTAGGCAAGGCCTTCCGTACAGGATTTTATTGGCCGACAGCCCGGGCAGATGCTCAGGATTTAGTCCAACGATGCGTCGGTTGCCAGCTCTTTGCTAATCGAGCTATATGCCACCCACCGCCTCAAAACTATACCCATTACCCGGCCGTTTGCGGTCCGGGGCTTGATATGGTCGGACCCTTAAAGGGGGAACCCAAGCACAAATACTTATTGGTCATGGTGGACAAATTCACCAAATGGATTGAGGCCAAGCCGGTTAAAACGGCAGAATCCGGACCGGTGATACACTTCATATCCGGGGTAGTACACCGTTTCGGTGTCCCCCACAGCATCATTACTGACAATGGCACGAACTTCACGGCCGACGAGGTTAAACTCTGGTGCAAAAACATGGGCATTAAGCTCGATTACGCTTCAGTCTATCACCCCCAAACTAACGGTCAATTTGAGCGAGCAAATGGTCTAATAATGAGCGGCATCAAACCCAGACTAGTGCGGTCCCTAAAGGAATCTAGCACGACTTTGGTAGAGGAGCTCGACCAGACTGGGGCTGCGGACCACGCCAAACCGAACTACCGGATTCACACCATTTTTCATGGTATACGGTGCAGAGGCAGTCCTGCCTGCATGATATAATTCATGACTCACCTCGTAATGCGCATGTACGAAGAAAGAGAAGCCGAGCTAGATCGGCAGGACAGTCTGGGCGCCTTAGAGGAGGAGCGGACGTGGCAAAGGCTCGTTCCGCATTTTATCAGCAGCAGGCTCGAAGATATCAAAGCAGAGAAGTACGGGCCAAAACTTACAATATTGGCGAACTTGTTCTACGCCTACCGGACAAGAAAAAGGACAAACTCAAGCCCAAGTGGGAAGGTCCCTTCTGATGAAGTCATGTACCTGGGGTAGGGTCATAGACCTGCCCAAAAGTAACCTCCACAAGGACATTCAATAGAGAAGCAGCCTTCCAGTCGACCTGGTAGGCTTCCACTTGACAGATTCAAAGACACTCGACTATGAAGACTCACTCGACCACCAAGAGTCCAAGAGCCACTCGGTGTCCAAACGGTCTGTAGTTAAATAGTCTTTATGACCTTAATGACACTTTATGTGAGGCGTTGCCAGTAACGCCTAGCTTTAACACACCTTAAACCCTCTACTATGTGGGCTGGCTGGGGTCCTGACGCACTTTATATAAGCCACCCCCTCCACAGGGAGAAGGGTTCGCACCCCTGTAACATATACGCAGATAATCCAGTCGACCGCCTCCGGGCTCCGAGACGTAGGGCTGTTACTTCCTCCGAGAAGGGCCTGAACTCGTAAATCCCTTGCGTATACAACTACTCCATAGCTAGGACCTTGCCTCTCCATACCTACCCCCCATTCTACTGTCAGACTTAGAACCACGACAGTTGGTGCCCACCGTAGGGCAGGTGTTCTAGCGAATTGTTGGAGAAGTTGGGATTCTCTCGATCTCCGGCATCATGATTTCAGGTGGAGTTCTGGTCGACGGGCACGAGATCCGTCTCGGTGCGCTCACGTTCGTCGCCGACGACTCCGCTTGGCTTCAGGAGGCTCCACTCAATGTGGACGCGCTCCCATCCGCGGGGCGACGACTTTGCGCAGTGTCAAAGGCGTCCTCCTGCGGCAACCGTCCGACCCAAGATGGGTCGGCTCTCGCTGTCTTCACTCCTAGTCTCCCACCGCGCAAGCTGCCCGGTCGGTCGAGGCTTCAGCGGTGGGTGAGGCATGCGGTGGCCCGCCAGTCGGCCATCCCCCAAGTCGCGGCGATCGAGCCCGACGAATCTCTCTACAGCCTGTTCGACCTGTCGACTGACTCCGTAGAGACCGCGTCCGAATGCGATAGCAGTGACCCGGCGGCAGAGGTTCTGATGGTCGATGGACCACGCAGTCCCCCTGGATTCACCCACACCAACGAAGGTGGCGGTGGAGGCAATCCGGTGCAAGCCCACGAAGAGTACTTGCCCGAGCCCCTCACTTCGCTCCAGAGGGAGGAGCTTCGTCGTCGGAACATGGATGCACTTCACACTCTTATCATTGGAGAAACCCCCGAGGCTCGCGCCTTGGAGGATGCGCGCTTGGCCAACTTGGCTGAGCGCACTCGACTGGAGAATCTTCAGCGAGTACTCGACGAGCATACGCGACCGAGGGTTCCAGAATCCAGTCGACGACAGCTCTTTCAACCGCCAACCCAGGTATATCGAACTCCGATTCAGAATTTAGCAGCTGTCGCCCGTATAGCAGAATCAATTCAGCCTTCCCACGGAGGCGGTAGAGGTTTGCAGCAAATCAGGGATTTGCTCCGGGCGGCAGGAGATCAAAACTCAGTTGTATCCCAGTCGCGGAACATGGTTCACAGCCGATCCGTCGCTGCGAATTCATTCCAGTCGGCCCATAGTCCAAGATCGCCCCCGAGGCGTGAGGAACGTGGGGGCCGGCGTGATGATCAATACAAGGGCCGCGAGCAGTATGAGCACCGATTCAATCGCAACGATCGACGTCGAGTGCCCACTCCTCCCCCAAGGGGTGGATCATACGCTCCTCGGCAGCAGGACGACAGACGCCAAAACAGCGCTGGTCGAAGAGTTCTAGTTGACCCCAGGGAACCAGGCTTTGATGCGAGATCCATTATCGTTCAAGGTTTGGTCGACAGGAACAGAGCTCACCGAGACGGCCATGATAGAGATGTTCCTTCCAGCAGAGAGTTCATGTCTCGGGACGAGTGTTTCAGCAGAGCCATCGTGGCGCAGTGATTCCTCCCAACTTCAGGTTGGCGATCGGAGTCAACAAGTTCATCGGAGAATCCAAGCCTCGACACTTGGCTTGAAGATTACCGAGTGGCGGTTCAGATCGGCGGTGGCAACGATGAGGTAGCCATGAAGCATTTACCTCTTATGTTGGAAGGTTCAGCCAGGCGTGGTTGAATCGATTAGCACCCAGCAGATTTACACTTGGGAAGATCTTGCCCGAGTGTTTGTCGTGACATTTGAAGGAACTTGCAAACCACCAGCAGGTTTGACAGAGTTGCGATCGTGCGTGCAAAAGTCGAGTGAAACTTTGAGAGATTACATCCAGAGGTGGATCACTTTGCACCACACATCGAGAATGTATCGATCACCAGCGATCTGGCCTTCAAGGAAGGTGTCAAGAACAGAGAATTGAGTTTGAAATTTGGTCGAACCGGAGATATGACCCTGAGTCGGATGATGGAGATCGCCAACAAATATGCAAATGGTGAAGAAGAGGATCGACTCCGGAGTGGTAAATATAAATCGGCCGCCAATGAGACCGGTGGAGGAAATTTCAGTCGAAAGCAGAAGCGCAAAGCCGAGCCAGCGGCTCCCGGAGAGGCTTTGGCAGTGACCCCAGGAAAGTTCAAGGGGAAACCCAAGGGTCCTTGGAATCCTAAGAAGGTGAAAGACCAGGATGGGAACGACGTGTTGGATTTACCATGTCATATTCATACAAAGAAAGACGAAGAGGGTAAACTCATTTACCCGAAACATACCACTCGACAGTGTCGGCTCTTGATTCAGCAGTTCCAAGGGAAACAACCCAAGGATGAGGATAAGGAGACAGACAAAGTTGAGGATAGAGATGACAGTGATGGTGGATATCCCCAGGTCAATTCCACCCTGATGATTTTTTGCCGACGCCGAAGCAAAAGTCGATTGAAGGTTATCAATCGGAAGTAAACTTGGTTGCTCGGCGACTCCCAATTATCTGAAATGGTCCCGGACCGCCATCGCATTCGACCAGTCTGATCACCTGACGCACATTGCCACCCCTGGGAGGCAAGCATTGGTGGTCGACCCAGTTGTCGAAGGCACTCGACTGACCAAAGTCCTAATGGATGGTGGTAGTGGTTTGAATATACTATACGCGGAGACGTTGAAAGGGATGGGCATTCTGATGTCCGACTCAGATCAAAGAATATGAGCTTCCATGGAGTCATTCCGGAAAGAAGGCTGAGTCACTCGCCAAATTGCTCTTGATGTAGTTTTTGGTGATTCAAAGCATTTCGAAAGAAAAGTTGACCTTTGAGGTCGTGGATTTCGAGCGCTTATCACGCTATTCGGGAGACCAGCTTATGCACGCTTCATGTCCCGACCATGTTACGTGTATCTTAAACTCAAGATGCCTGGTCCCAAGGGCGTGATCACCGCACGGGCAATCGGAAGAAGGCGTAAGAGTGCTTCCAGAAAGGCTCTAAGATCGCCGATGCTCGGTTTGCGGTGGTAGAGCTACAAGAGTATCAGAAAACTGTAGATCCGAGTGATTTGTTGCGAGCTAAGAAGACTGCTACGGAGTCAGCATTCTAGTCGACTGGCGAGACGAAACAGGTTCACATTCACCGACCGATCCCGGCTGCTCCGACCAACATCTCAACAACACTCGACTCAAAATAGGAAGAAGCGCCATCCGGTTCCTCCGTGAGAATGGGAAATCTTTGCATGGAAGCCTCACGACATGCCGGTGTTCCTGTGGGGCTGGCTGAGCATCGCCACGAGTCGACCCAAAATTCAAACCAGTTAAAGAGTATCTTGGTCCGTCCGCCCGTAAGAGAAAGGCCATTGGCGAGGAGGTGGCTCGGCTCTTAGCAGCAGAGTTCATCCGAGAGATCTACCACCCGAGTGGCTCGCCAACGTTGTCATGGTCACCAAGAAGGACAAATCGTTACGCATGTGCATCGATTTCAAGCATATCAATCGGGCCTGCCCGAAAGATCATTTCACTCTTCCTCGCATCGACCAAATAGTCGACTCAACTGCGGGATGCGAGAGGTTGTCTTTTTAGACGCCTATTCCGGTACCATCAGATCTGTCAGATGGACCCGATGAGATTAAAACAGCGCTCATCACTCCATTCGGTGCTTCATTATGTCACCATGCCATTCGGTCTCAAGAATGCCGGAGCCACATTCATGAGGATGATTCGAAGTGTTTGCTCACCAAATCAGTCGGAATGTGGAAGCATACATGGATGATATAGTGGTCAAGTCACGAAAAGGTTCCGACCTGTTGACCGACCTTGCTGAAACATTTGCCAATCTCGGAGGTATGATATCGCTTAATCCATCAAAGTGTACATTTGGAGTTCCTGCTGGAAAGTTGCTCGGTTTTCTCGTTTCCGAGCGAGGAATCGATGCTAACCCAGAAAAGGTTGGCACCATGCTCCGAATGAAGTGCCCTGTGCGTGTGCACGGCGTCCGTAAACTTACCGGATGCTTGGCCGCTTTAAGTCGATTCATCTCTCGCCTCGGTGAAAAGGCATTGCCTCTTTACCGATCGATGAAGAAGTCGACAAGTTCGAGTGGACTCTAGAAGCTGATGCAGCGTTTGCGAGCTCAAAGCTCGCTCTCCACCCAGCAGGTGCTTGCTGCTCCAATCAGCAAGGAGCCTTTGCTGCTTTACATTGCAGCCATCGGACAAGTCGTCGATGCATTTTACGGTCGAAGGGAAGAAGAAGGAAAACCTTCAAAGTTCAACGCCCGTTTATTATCTTTCAAGTAATCGACCCCATCAAAGCAAAGATACCCTCACTATCGAAGCTTGTTTATGGGATCTATATGACCACGAAGAAGGTTGCTCATTATTTCTCCGATCATTCCATTACAGCTCGTCGACGCCTTTGTCGGAAATTCTTCATAACAGAGATGCAACGGTCGAGTGGCAAATGGGCGATTGAACTCCTTCCCTTGATATCAAATTCGAGGCAAAGAAAGCCATCAAGTCCCAAGCAATAGCAGATTTCCTCGCCGAGTGGATCGAACAGCAACTTCCACCCAAGTTCACTCGGAACATTGGACTATGTTTTTGATGGTTCCAAGATGTGAACGGTTCTCGTGCGGGGGTTGTATTGGTTTCCCCGAGGAGATAGGCTCAAGTATGTTCTCCAGATTCACTTTGATTCTTCCAACAACGAAGCAGAATATGAAGCACTCCTGTATGGGTTGCGAATGGCCATTTCACTCGGCGTCCATCGCCTTATGGTCTATGGCGACTCAGATCTGGTTGTTAATCAAGTGATGAAGGAGTGGGATGTCAGAAGCCCAGCTATGACAGGTTATTGTAATGCAGTGAGAAAGCTGGAGAAGAAATTCGAGGGGATAGAGCTTCATCATATACCCCGACTGAAAAATCAAGCTGCGGATGATTTGGCGAAATATGGTCCAAGAGGGAAGCCATTCCCAATAATGTATTTTTGGAACACATTCATGCTCCGTCAGTGCAGGAGGATCCTTTCACAGAAGAAGCCCCGCAGCAAAAGAGTGCCAATGATCTGACTGAAGTTGAGGTCCCAGCCGTGGTCGACCTGATTATGGAAGTTGTGGTCATCACTCCCGATCGACAAAGGCCGTACATCGCATATATCCTAAGGAAAGAGCTCCCAGAGAATGAAGAAGAGGCTCGACAGATCGTCCATCAATCCAAGGCCTTTACAGTGATCAAGGGACAATTTAACAGAGAAAGCGCGACTGGAGTCGGCCAGAAGTGTATCACGCCAGAAGAAGGTCAGATAATTCTTGAGGAAATCCACTCGGGGACATGTGGCCATCATGCGTCCTCTCGGACCATTGTGGCTAAAGCATACCGAGCGGGATTTTACTTGGCAAAGCAAATGAAATGGCAAAAGAAATAGTCGACAAGTGCGAAGGATGTCGGTTCTATTCCAACATGTCACACAAGCCAGCCTCAGCCTTGAAGACCATTCCACTGCTTGGCCCTTCGCTGTTTGGGGATTGGACATGATTGGACCGTTGAGAACTGGCGTAAGCGGATTCACCCATTTGCTAGTAGCAATGACAAGTTCACCAAGTGGATCGAAGCCAAGCCCATCAAGAACCTCGATGCATGCACTGCTATCGGTTTCATCGAGAGTTGATATTCAGATATGGAGTTCCGCATAGCATCATCACCGACAATGGGTCAAACATCGATAATGACAAGTTCAAAGCCTTCGCGCCTCTCAAGGCACGCTGGTCGACTATGCTTCAAAGAGCTCATCCTCGGTCCGAATGGACAAGCGGAACATGCAAACAGCCTCATTCTCAAAGGGCTAAAACCTCGGCCGATGCATGATCTCAAACACGCAACAGAGCTTGGGTCGATTTAACTTCCATCAGTTCTCCGGGATTGAGGACCACTCCTAATCGGTCGACCGGGAGAACTCCATTCTTCCCGGTCTATGGAGCTGAAGCAGTTCTGCGAGTGACCTGCTTCACAATGCGCCTCGAGTCGAGCTATACTCAAGAAGAAGCGAACAAGCCCGGCAAGATGCAATCGACCTCTTGGAAGAGGAGAGGAGATGGCCTTGATCCGCTCGACTATCTATCAGCAAGACTTGCGTCGATTCCATGCCGAAATGTGAAGAGTCGAGCCTTCCAAGAGGGAGATTTGGTCCTCCGAGTAGATCAACAGAACCACACAAGCTTGCTCCCACTTGGGAAGGTCCTTCATCGTCACAAGAGTCCTCCACAACGGAGCATATCATCTCTACAACGTTGATCGCCAGATCGACGAGCCTCGAGCTTGAACGCTGAGCTGCTCCGCCTTTTACACTTAAAACTCACTCGGTTGAGATGTAATAAAAGTGCTTTTGAAGTTTGTTTATCCAAGACAAGAATGTTATGATTTTCCCAGTAATTGTTATTGCTTTTTGTTGAAATTTCCCCCAGTGGGTGGCTTAGTCGCGAATCCGATTCGCCTAAGTTTGTAAAAAAATCCTTTCCGAGTGCGAGCCAGACTCACACTCGGGGGCTTAGCTGCGAATCCGCTTCGCCTAAGTATCCAAAATCCTACCGAGTGGCGAGCCAGCCTCCCACTCGGAGGCTTAGCTGCGGTCCAAGTACTCGCCTAAGTATACAAAATCCTACCGAGTGGCGAGCCAGCCTCCCACTCGGAGGCTTAGCTGCAGTCCAAGTACTCGCCTAAGTATCCAAAATCCTACCGAGTGGCGAGCCAGCCTCCCACTCGGAGGCTTAGCTGCAGTCCAAGTACTCGCCTAAGTATTCAAATCCTACCGAGTGGCGAGCCAGCCTCCCACTCGGAGGCTTAGCTGCAGTCCAAGTACTCGCCTAAGTATTCAAACCCTGCCGATTGGTGAGCCAACCTCCCACTCTGGTGCTTATAACAGCCCAAGGATTCGCCTTAAACGTCCAAAGTGATAAAAATCCTACCGAGTGGAGAGAAAACCTCCCACTCGGGGGCTTAGCTGCAGCCCAGTGCTCGCCTAAGTAATAGAAATCCTATCGAGTGGAGAGCAAACCTCCCACTCGGGGGCTTAGCTGCAGCCCAGTGCTCGCCTAAGTAATAAAAATCCTACCGAGTGGAGAGCAAACCTCCCACTCGGAGGCTTAGCTGCAGCCCAGTGCTCGCCTAAGTAATAAAAATCCTACCGAGTGGAGAGCAAACATCCCACTCGGGGGCTTAGCTGCAGCCCAATGCTCGCCTAAGTAATAAAAATCCTACCGAGTGGAGAGCAAACCTCCCACTCGGAGGCTTAGCTGCAGCCCAATGCTCGCCTAAGTAAGGAATTCATCCCAATCCGCAAGGAGGACGAGGTGCAGGTCGACTGCTACCTCCTCCTTCGGAGCTTCGCCACAAGTACAACATGCGGTCCATCCCAATCCACAAGGACGACGAGGTGCAGGTCGACTGCTACCTCATCCTTCGGAGCTTCGCCACAAGTACAACATGCGGTCCATCCGAATCCACAAGGACGACGAGGTGCAGGTCGACTGCAACCTCCTCCTTCGGAGTTTCGCCACAAGCACAACGTGCGTTTCGTCCCGATCCGTAAGGACGACAAGGTCAGTCGCAGTCTGTGTTTCACCTCTACCTGCAGGATAGATGAAGCACAAGTCGATTGGAATTTCAACGGAATATCTTCCGAATGAGGAATAAAGTTCTCTCGAATGCAAGCAAAGCATGTTAAAGGAAAAACCAAGTTCGATAAATGTCCCACGGATCCAAAGGCGCCAGCGTTAAGCCCGTTAAAGTTTATCGATTACGTAAACCACTCGGCATTCCGAGGCAAATTTAAAGTGGGACTTAGAAGTTTTTACTCCTCCGGCGGAGGACCGGAAGGTGCAACAAACTGGTCGAGGTCAATTCCGTCAAGAATACGGGTAGCAGCAGCGATGAAACTCTCCATGAAAGATCTGAAGTCGTGCTTCCTGGTATTGGCAACCTTGAGAGACACCAGCTTGTCCTCTTGCGCTTCTTTGCAAGTGGACACGAACCGAGATAGAGCAACATCAGCACCACACCGCAGATGACTTTTCCATTCTTGCACTCGACTTGGAATCTCATTCACCGAGTCATCGAGGATTCAAGATCATTCGGAGAGTTTGTTACGCCGAGAGTCGAGTCGATCCGCGACATCGCAACTTTCAATCGAGCAAGATAATCCACTAGGCTAGCAACACGAGACTCCAAATGAGCACATTCATAGCAGCTTCGTCCTTCACAGAGAGTTGATGGGGTCCAAGCTGGTTTCCACTGACCGTTTCTTCTTCAAAGTTTTGGCAGAATTCTGAAAACACAACTCAGACTCAAAATGAAGATCATGTGATGAGCCGGTGAGAGCAAGACAGTTGGATAAAAGAGATTACCTTCAAGCATGAGAAACAGCTTCTTGGCTTAACCCTCAAGATAAATCTCCGTGTCGTTTTGTTTCCCCGCCACCGCCAACCTTGTCGACAGTAACATTCTTGTCGTTCTTCAGTCGACTGACTTCCTTGTTAGCCGCGTCAAGAGAGGCTTTCAGCTTGGCATTTTCATCTTCAAGTTTGTCGACTAAGGCAAGCTTCTCTTCAGCGAGCTTTGTTTTCTCCAAAGCCGCCTTCTGTGCCTCTGCAAGGTCAAGGTCCTTCTTCTTCAAAGTCTCTTCCAGCTTTATCTGCAAAGCAACAATGAGAACAGAGTTGAGAATGAGCAGAAAAACAGGCGATCGTCAAAATTCTCACCAGCCATAGCTTTTGCTTCATCCTTTGCCTTACGCAAATTCTCCCGAGCAAGCTTCAAATCGAGGTTGAGCTGAATCTGCTTTTCTCTAATCTCAGATAGCGAGCCACAAGCTCGCAAGATTTCTACAAAGAGTCAACCAACGAAAGACATCAAAGACAGATCACTTTCGAGTGACTAAGGAAAAATAGTAGCATTTCTAAGACTACGGTCGAATAAAAACATTCGACAGTAGTCTCGGGGACTACACCCGACGGGTGCACTCAGCGTGCCCCCACTGGTTTACCAATTTGGTTCGATCAGTCGACCAAAAGAGGCAAAAGGTTATGATTCTAAAAACATGGCTAATTGTCAGCGGTCAGCCGCAGTAAAAAAAAACAGTTCTTTAGACTATCGTCAACTACACGCAGTCGACAATAGTCTCGGGGACTACACCCAGTGGGTGCACTAAGCGTGCCCCCACCGGTTTTACAGTTCCATTCGACTTGGTCCGTCCAGGTCGAGTGAAGAAGATCACAGCATAAAGATTATAGCCGATCGCACGCAATGACCATAGTCTCGGGACTACACCGGTGGGTGCACTCAGCGTGCCCCCACAAAAGTTCAACGACACACACACCCGTGGGTGTACAGATATGGAAATCTCCAGAAGAAGCAGTTTCAGATAGTATATCCTAACAAAGCAAGCGACGACTGACTTACTTGGACATTGCTCGAGAGCTGAACTGCATCATAGGCCGCTGACTTGCCTCTCGAGCCGCTTTCACCGCTCCATCATGATCCCTGCTCGGCGATGGCCTCCTTAGCAGCACTTACTTGGTCTTCCGGACGTGGTGTGTAGCAAAGAGAGATGGTGGATCAGCGATCGACGAAGTGGGTCGGGCACTTGTCGGCCGTACAACAAAGATCTGAAGTCCGAGTGGGGTTGCCTCCCTCGGAAATCAGCGTCTTAGGAGTCGCCGCGACTTGAGCAGCCTTGCCAGCATGCACTTTCTTGTTCCTCCTCTTCCTCAATGGCGCTTCCTCATCATCATCGGGGAGATCAATGACGTGAGGCGGAACTACAAGAGAGATCCAGAAGTAAACAAGGAAGCCCAATCGACTAAAAAGCTCCAGTCGGCTAAAAGTGAAACCTCAGAGATCTTACCAAGATTGGAAGTGGCCGCATCCTCCATTTCCTGATCATCGTGCTTGGCTGAAGCTCAAGTCGACCAAAAGTCCACTCATGTTGAAAAAGGAAATACAAGGTTCTGTTGGTTACCCGGAGATGGTGGGGATGACCATTCGCATCTTGGGCAAGGCCTTCGCCGGCTTTGACGACGTCGCTCGAGGTTGCTTCGGCGGCTTCTCAGTTGGCGCGGGAGAAGTTGTCCTAGGTCGCTTCGTCGACTGACCGGTGGGCACAACAGCTTTACCACGCCCGGCCGTCGGGTTGTGCGTCAACTTGGATCTTCCCTCCGAGCGAGGAGGGTCGACGTCTTCCTCCTCTTCTTCCTCCTCCTCCTCATCACCAGAGCCATCATCCTCCTCATCCTCCTTGCCGTTGGACTCCCATTCCTCCGGACTCTCACCTCCACTTCCTTCTTCTTCTTCGGCTGTTTCCTGCGCCCTGTTGGGCATCGAGTACATCTCAGTGGTGACCTAGAAGACAACAAAACAAGGTGAAAGTCAGTCGACGAAATTGACATCAAAACAGAATGAATGCAGCAGAATCACAGTCGGAGATAAGCGGTGATACCTTGTCTGGTTGGTAACTCTGGTCGAGTGGTGGAATCCTCCTAGCTCCGCAAGGGTTGTCTTTATTTCCTGTGATGGCAGTCATCCACTTCTCCAGTACGGCGTCATCAACCTCCTCCGGATGGACCCGAGTGGTATCATCCGTACCAGAGTACATCCACATCGGACGACCTCGGTATTGGAGTGGCTTAATACGCCGTCGGAGAAAAACCTCCAGGAGATCCATGCCGGTCACCCCATCGCGAATAAGCTGGACTACACGCTCCATCAGCAGCTTTACTTGGGCCTTCTCCTCTGGTAACACCTTCAGGGAAGATGGCTTGTTCACTCGACTCATGGAGAAAGGAGGGAGCCCAATGACCGCCTCAAGGCGTCGGCTGGTCTTGGCAGTAAAACCAGGTCGACTGCCACCCTCTAACCGAGTCGGGGAGAGTCATAGATGGAAAGGCGCTCTTCCCCTCATCTTGACCCTGAGTACCCCACACATTTGGATTACTTGGGTCCTCTCGTCATTCGGGCTCGTTTTCTTCACCGTTTGAGAGCGACAGGTGAATATGTGCTTGAAAAGACCCCAATGCGGTCGACAACCCAAGAAATTCTCGCAGAGCGAAACGAAAGCAGCAAGATACACAATGGATTTTGGAGTGAAATGGTGGAGTTGCGCTCCAAAAAAGTTCAGAAACCCCCGGAAAAAAGGATTTGGCGACAGAGAAAACCCCCTATCTACGTGGGTGGCCAGGAGGACGCATTCACCCTCTTCAGGCTGCGGTTGCCACTCCGTGCCCGGAAGCCTCGCCGACCCATGGGGGATCAGTCCTTCTTTGGCCAGATCGGTGAGATCTTTCTCGGTGATGGTCGACCGGATCCAGTCTCCTTGGACCCAGCCCTGCGGCAGCTTGGACCGCGAAGAGGAACCGCCCCGACTGGGCGCTCTCCCCTTGGCCTTCGCCGCCTTCTTCACCTGCTCGTATGCGGCAGTCTTGTCCTTCACCATGGTCGCCGGCGAGGAAAGTACCGAGCTTCGGCGCTGGGCAGACGGAGAGCGTGGCGAGAAAGTTTTGGAGGCAGAGAGAGGGGAAGTCTGAGGACACACTGTTCAAAATGCCCGGTCCAACGCTTTATATGGGGTCGCTTCCGAGTGGCTGACCGGTAGGCCCAGGCAATCCCGTCACAATCCCGCAACAGGCACGCGCACGATACGTGGCGAAAAAGGCAGCGCAAGGATCAAGGCGTCATCATCTTATCCCATCCGAGTGCCGCGGTTTTCTCCGCTTCGCGCGCTTCCCAAAATTCGGATCCCGCGAAATCCGCTAACCGCAGAGCAACTCGTCAGATAACAGATTTCCTCAGATCCATCGCTCGGAAATCCTCAGGTTCACAAAGTTCACTCGACAAACGTGAAGAATGGATCAAGGCGACTGAAAGATAAGTTGATGCCATAACTAAAAGGTCGTTGATCCAGAGTAAGACGCACTCACAACACGAAGAACAGGTCAGAAAGATTATCAACTCCTTCCTCACTCGAACCTCGATCCATTCGGGGGCTAATGATGAAGTCATGTACCTAGGGTAGGGTCATAGACCTGCCCAAAAGTACCCTCCACAAGGACATTCACAAGAGAAGCAGCCTTCCAGTCGACCTGGTAGGCTTCCACTCGACAGATTCAAAGACACTCGACTATGAATACCCACTCGACCACCAAGAGTCCAAGAGCCACTCGGTGTCCAAACGGTCTGTAGTTAAATAGTCTTTATGACCTTAATGACACTTTATGTGAGGCGTTACCAGTAACGCCTAGATTTAACGCACCTTAAACCCTCTACTACGTGGGCTGGCTGCGGTCCTGGCGCACTCTATATAAGCCACCCGCCTCCACATGGAGAAGGGTTCGCACCCCTGTAACACATACGTAGATAATCCAGTCGACCACCTCCGGGCTCCGAGACGTAGGGCTGTTACTTCCTTCGAGAAGGGCCTAAACTCGTAAATCCCTTGTGTATACAACTACTCCATAGCTAGGACCTTGCCTCTCCATACCTACCCCCCATTCTACTGTCAGACTTAGAACCACGACACCTTCTTCATCGGCCAAGTCCTGACCGGCGGAGCGTACCGTCTACGTAACGCATCGGACAACCGACTCGAGCCGAACCCATGGAACGCAGCCCGTCTCCGAAGATTCTACGCCTAACGCCGGACTCCGGGTTCGTCTCACTCCCCCGTCCACTCCTTGTTTTTTACTGTCTCTCCTCCTCCTCCTTCTTCCCACCTTTTTTTACCATTCATGGGCTGATTTGCGCTTTTTTCGCACACACTTGATGCGCCCCTGGCACTCATTATACCTGGGGGATTCTTTAAACAAAAGCTTATTCATACGGGCTTCATGCCCAACACATGTGTCATACTTTCGCATGTACCTTTTATTCACCATTATATGCATCGATATGACTTAAGTTTTGGCCAAGCTGGGTTGCCTGGCTCCTGTGCTTACCCCTACGTTCCCGATTGTTCGGCTAGGAGGTAAAGGAGCACCTCTGCGATTATTACTGCG
The DNA here is from genome assembly GCA_021605205.1 of Aegilops longissima. Lineage (NCBI taxonomy): Eukaryota > Viridiplantae > Streptophyta > Magnoliopsida > Poales > Poaceae > Aegilops > Aegilops longissima. The sequence goes on along the minus strand of CM038678.1, from coordinate 186,612,841 downwards.
GGTCAGCCGGATGTGTACCTCAGACCGGGTGAAGCCGAAGCTAGCGTTCTTAAGAGAATATTCGATCGGTGACTTGAAAGATGATTTATTACTTACTTATTTATCTACCCCGGATGCTTTTTTTCTCGCTATTTTCGCAGATCCGCATTGCACTTTAGGGCATGCCTCCCGAGAAAGGAACCCTTAACGGAACTATTCTCCCGGAAGATGTTTCTTACTAACCATGTAATATAACATAACTAGTTGGGCACTTGTCCGATAAAGCAATTATGACCCCGACGCCTTGTCTCCATGCATGCCCGGTTCTTTTATAACCGTAAGGGTACTCGGACACACTCGGACTGTTGGGTCCCGAGGTTGAAGCGAAACGGTCCGCAAAGACAAACGATCTACAATCCGCTAGAAGGCATTTTACATGTCATTTCAAATTACATCGTCAAACCGACTGATTGTACTCCTCCTCAATCCCATCTAACACGCTGTCTAATTTACATCCTGTTAGGAATATTTCGCGCCGATTCTACTTGGCCGCACATTAAACTCACAGGATCTCCTTCCCGTCAGGCCCGCAGGTCCGACCTCGGCCATGTGGTTTGGGTCGACTTGGTAACGTGTGTCTTCACCATGGCCCAGCCTCCTGGCGCCGACGGCAGGCCGATATCTTCCATAAACGGAGGCGTCGCCGTGCTCCTGAAGCTTCTCAAAGAGCTCACCAAGGCCATCGGGTAGGGAGACGGATGGCCATAAAGCATGAACGACGCCACTCATCGCCTGCCGAACACGTTCGAGCAATTGCACTAGCTCGGGAAGTTGGTCACCCGTTGACTCGGGCATTTCCTCCGCGGAGCGACCTGTGAGCACACCTAAAGACATATTTCTGTCAATCGACTTCCTCGCCAAATTCTTCTTTTCAAAGGAATTTGTTCAAGCACTTACTATAAATGCCGCGACGAAGCCGCTGATTCTCCTTCATGGAGCCAGACAGCTGGGCCCGAACACCTTTCAACTCTTCTCCTTGCTGGGTGTGGGCATCTTGGAGCTTGTTTCTCTCCTGCTGCACCTTCATAAGCACCCTCTCGCCGGCCTCTAGCTGACGCAGTAGCTGTTGCTTGTCCGGATCTAGTCCGGCGCCCTCTGCAATATTATTGTCAGATTCACGCCACACTTTGCTAAATAATTATCTTTTCAAAGTACGTCTTACCAGCGGGGGTCTCTGTGGCTCCCCCTGTGGCGGCCAATGCGGCTTCAAGTTGGGCCCTGCACTCTTGGAGCTCCTGGGACAGCTGGGTATTCTTCTCCGCAAGACCCTGCATAATAATTGATCCTTAAATCAGTTATTTCAACTATTTTAAGTCTCGGGGGCTACTGGCATATATAACTATTAAAATTACTTACCCGTATGTCTATCACATACTGCTACGTGGCTCTGGTTAACCCATCTTGAGCGGCACGGAGGTGCGCGTTTCTCGCTTTAAAGGCATTTAACGCCTCCGGGGAGAAACACGCGTCACGAAGAACTGTCCGGCGACGCCTGTGATTCCTGGCGCTCTCCACCTCAGACCGGGTGGCGGACAGCCTGTCGGCATCCTCCGTCGGAGGAGCGTCCGGTTCGCCTTTGTATTCACCTCCCTCCCGGACCATGCGTTGGAGCATGGCGGCGGAGGCTTGATTGGCAACCTCTCCGGACCGTCCGCGAGTGCTCTTCTGGAAAAGTTATGAGCATTAATATACCTTATGGGGATCCTTCCCTTAAAAATAGCGGTGCTCCGTACCGTTGCGGCGACGTCTCGGTTCGCGCCGCACTCCTCTTTCTCCTGCCGGGCCGGACTGAGCCTTGTTGGTCGGCCGCCGCGGGTTCAGCTTCCCGCCTTAAAGGCACATCCTGCGATACACCATCAGTATGGGATGGTCAGAATTGAGCGCGGATCAAACAATGGTGTCAAGACCTCGGTCGTAGTCACCTGGGAGGCCGAAAACAAACCGGGGTAGTCAGCCGTAATGGCGACTAGGGCATTGTCTATGCTACGTTGGTGGAACACCCCGTCAATCAGCTCCACCTTTATGTCCGGATCCTCTTCGGAGGCCGGATCAAGGGATCGTTCCGGATCCTCGGGCTGTGGAGCTAGGCTTCGTGTGCCCTCCACGTCCCGGCGCAACTCCTGCGTCAAAATCACAGAGTAAGATACTTGACAAAAAATGGGTATGGATCGGGTAGATGAACATCCGCTTACCCAGCTCCAAGGGTTATGCATAGAATATCCATTCAACGGATTCTTGCGGAGGAAGTCCTCCTCCTCTCCCTTGTACAAGCCGGAGAGGATCTTTGCCAGATCGGCTGCCGAGCCTAGCCCTTTGCAGCCATGACGGGTGGCGTCATCTTCCACGTTGAAATCCCACATAGGGTGGCCCCTATATTGGAGTGGCTGCACCCCTCGCATAATGCACGTGGCCATGACTCCAATCATGGTCAATCCGGAATGGGCCATAACCTAATCCGCCCATCGATAATGGACGCCCTATCATCTTCCCGTTGAGGGCTCATGAGGCCAACTCAGCGTTTCTTCAAGGGAGCATTGTCGAACTCCGGAGGCCGATCTGGACTGGATCCGCAGAGGGGCGTCCTCCATGTAGAACCATTCAAGGCCGGTCTTGGACGCCTTCTTCGGGTGCGGATAGATATCCGGTCCGCGATCGCCATATTTCGCTCCTCCCACTTGGTATATCGACCCCTCATGAGAACGGGTGCGAGACAAAACAATCTCTTCCACAGGGCAAAATGGGGCTCGATGCCCAAGAACAGCTCGCAAAAAGGTACGGGCCCGCGATGTGCAAAATGGAGGCGGGCGTGAGGTGGTGAAGTTGGAGTCCGTAGAACTCTAGGAGCCCCGGAGAAATGGATGTATGGAAATCCGAGTCCCCTTATTAGATAGGGGACAAAGCATACCCGCCCCTTTGGAAGGGTTGGGGGCGCTCTCACCTGCTTTCCACCCTTGTAGGTGGCCAGTCCGCTCGAACCGGAACCATGAAAGCTGGGGAAGATATCCCTCGGTTTGAAGCACCACTAGCTCACTGTGGGGCTGAGCATCTCCCCAATCTCTGGCTTAGGGCTGGGAGCACGAGAGGAGGAGCCGCGTCGGCTATCCATGATGGAATGGATTTTTGTCAGAGGCGCTTCGATGAGAACTTGCGGATGGAGGATGGTGTGAGCTGGATCTAGATCCTCATCTCTCTTGTAGGCGGCTCGTTAGCACGGCTAGGGGTAAAATGTAAAATATCCCAGCCTTTCACATTAAATGCGACACGTGGAAGAAGGCCATTATTGGGCGTAGAAGCCAAGGAGTGCAACATTTATAAAGAAGCCGACACTATTCGGCGGGAACATGAAAACTGAAGGAGAACCCGCTTTGCAATGCCAAGACAACATGCGCGCCAGACTAAATCGTCATTGAAGCCTGGTTCAGGGCTCTTGAGGAGTTCGGACTAGGGGTGTCCGGATAGCGAACTATCATCATCGGCGGACTCCAAGACTATGAAGATACAAGATTGAAGACTTCGTCCCATGTCCGGATGGGACTTTCCTTGGCGTGGAAGGCAAGCTTGGCGATACGGATATGTGGATATCCTACCATTGTAACCGACTCTGTGTAACCCTAACCCTATCCAGTGTCTATATAAACCGGAGGGTTTTAGTCCGTAGGACGGACAACAATCATACCCTAGGCTAGCTTCTAGGGTTTAGCCTCTTTGATCTCGTGGTAGATCCACTCTAGCAGGACGTAGGGTTTTACCTCCATCAAGAGGGCCCGAACCTAGGTAAAACATCGTGTCCCTTGTCTCCTGTTACCATCCGCCTAGATGCACAGTTCGGGACCCCCTACCCGAGATCCGCAGGTTTTGACACCGACAATAGGTCACACATGCGCTAGATCGATGAAGACAAAGGTGATATACAATATCCAAGTTCAACAAAGGACGATAGAAGAGGTAACCGGTTCTTCTCCGGGAGGAGGTCTCGATGGGGCCACCCAAGAGGGGGTCTTGAATCCGCTTGGAAGGATCTTCTCCGATGGAGGCACGTCTCCGAGGAGAAGGTAACCAAGTGGATGAGCAAAGCTGTCACACAAACATGAGCTAATCCTTTGCTAACCGTCAAATGGAGGAGGAGGGGGTCCATATATAGTGCTAAGCCACGAAGGGGTAAGTGAGGGGCGAAGGGGTACACGGGCCTCGGCCCAAGTCATGCGCGCAGGCATGGTCCGGATGATCCAGATGATCTGGGTGGCCGTCCGGATGATCCGGCTTCGTCGAGCAGGCTTCGGGTGTCTTCGGGCACGTTAGCAGGATCGTCCAGGTGGTCGTCCGGATCGTCCGGGCTCGGTCCGGATCGTCCGGCTAGGGGTTCGGATGATCCGGGCAAGTCCTGTCTTGCTCCATTCTTCTTCTTCCTTCTCTTCTTCCATGCTTGGCCTTGGTCCTTGGATCCTCCATGGTCATCACGGTTGTACCTGAGTGTATGCAAGGTCCATGCATGAGGTAGTAGCCATGTCTCGTATGTGGAAAGTTACGGTTCGAAGAGGAGTGAGTTCACCTTGTGTCCAATGGCGTATGTTCGAGGTCTTATCATATGTCCTTTTAGGGAATGGGGAGTAGTCGAAGTGTACATGGGGATGATCGTGGGATGCACCACATCATCTCCGCCCCCTTGGGAAAGATCCGACCTCGGATCGTGATCCTCAGCACCATGGAAACGGTTGTTGTGGATGTACTTGTAGTTGGACGGAGTTGAAGGCAATGCGCAATCCAAGTACTCCAAGGTGTCGCCGGGGTGGTATACATGCAAAAAGAGCAAACACAAACAACACTCGGAAATACAATGGTTAGCGCAAACAAAGTGTCCATCATGTAAGAATGAGTCCGTGCGGCAAGATTGTTCGTGACAAAACACATGAAGCTTAGCAAGATGATATGGAATGAGATGTAAAGCGTTCATGGGAGAAAAAGCATTCATTGTGCACACAAATGTGGTGTGAATATGATCAGTGGAACCATGGTGCAAAAATGATGTCATAGTGAGACGGTTTATCAATAGCATGAATATGGCAATGGATGCTCAATATGAATAAGTTATCATGCAATTGATGGTAGGCAATATGATCATGATGTATGAATATGTCATCAAGAAAGGTCACAACAAATTTGCTAAGGAAATGCACAAGCTCATATATCATGGATGACATGGGAATAGATGCAACAAGTCAAGCATAATGTGAGTCACTCCATGCATAGGGTGCAATTTTGTTATGTGTGGTGTTGTACAAAAGCTCGATGTTGTGGCACTCCTCAACTTGAAGGTCCATAGGGTCCATCTCCAATGTCGGTCCTCCCTCCAATATGTGTATCATGTAGACAAGAAGAAGGAGACAACAATGAAAGAATGACCCATCCAATATGCGTAATTGAGGATGGCAAAAAGGGAAGGAGTTCACATTTAGGAGATTCTCGCAAATGTTGGTGTTGCACCTCGTGTATGCCTTCACATAACCAATATGTCTCCTTATGGTACCGCCTTGTGAATCCTTCAAAATGAAAGAACATGACAAACACTCAGAAAAACAAATGAGGTTAGTGCAAATGCAACACCTATCATTCGTGTGGTAAGATACCCAACAAGTGTATGCATCATGCTCATCATAAGAAAGGACAAGGGAGAATTTCATAGTATGGAGGCATATTATGCGAGAACAACCAAATACTATAGGCTCAATCAAACAAGCATGCTTCACAAGTAATATGTCCAAGTCTCCACGATCAATAAGCATAGCAAGTTGGCACTCAATACAAGGTTATATGAGAGATGCAACTAAGGGAGACAAGAGAAAATGATCAACAAAAATCAAGTGAGAGGCATGAACATGTATGTCATCAACCCAAGAAAGCGAGTAAGAATGGAACATGGGTGATGCAACAAAGCAAACAATCATATTGATCAAGTTAAGCAAGCTAGTAGTGCGAAGATGCAACGAACTAGAAGGAATCATGGCAAGCATGTCATGTGTGCAAATAGTGGGCATGGATAATGCACATGACATATCCCAATCATAAAAACAAGATATGAGCAAAATATCATCAATTTATTGGAGAGAGGCCATATGTAAATAGAATTGGGGCATCATGACTCTCCCAACACAACAAGCATCAACAGTATGAGGCACATGGTAAACATGGCAATAGCAACAAGGATTTCCACCAAGCATGCAAATACACATAGGAGTATTATAATGGTGAAGCATGTGTAAATGCAAACAAGGGTCACAATTGCATGGCAAAGGCATAGAAGCAAGCATAACATGCAAAGTGAACACGGAAAAATGGGCATAACATAACAAGTGATATATATCCCAAAGCCATGTGAGAGCCAAGTAGAAGAGATGCGCGTAGTACTTCCGCGAAGGGAATGGTGGTAAGGATAGTCCACGAGATCCCAAGTCATCGTTGCTCTCAAGAGCTCGTTTCATCAACTCTTGGGATTGAGAGGTTGACGAGTATACGTGAGTACCTACACAAGACAAAGACAAAGGGAAAATTGTGTGTGCATGGTATATGTACACATCATCCATCATGATGCGCACATGCTTGTGTTGGTTAGCACAAAATAGCCAATGCTCAAAGAAATGAGATGCATGATATAGAAATGTGTCATCCATCATGAGAGGTTTGTTGTTATGTATAGCATAATGGAGACTCGAAGGATGTAATGCATCATGAGAAATATGTAGAGCATTGTTATTCAGGGAATGCATATGGTGCAAACAATTATGGGAATCATTTAAAGTATGGAACACATCAAAATCTCCTAATATAGATGAGGAAACTATGGGGGTCTCCTCATGAGTATTTGTAGAAACATCACATGGATAATATTGACAACATCCAAAACAAAGCATATTTGGTTCTATGTGATCATGGCATGGTATAGTAGATGAATTGCGCAAATCGTGTAAAGGAAGCATGGAAATATCGTCACATGAAAAACAAAAGCCAATGACCGTCATCTCGTCATCTATGCCATAAGTGCAAATGGGATTTATTTTAATGGGGCATGTATAGTTACTATGTTGAGATTGAAATGAGGCAATATGGGAGATCTCACTCATAGCATATGACAAGTTCAATGGATTGTCAAACATGACGTGACCTATAGAATTTTCACATGATATCCTATGGAGCATAGCATCACAACTAGGCAACTCAACATGCTCAACATCATATTCATCATAAATTGTTAAGTCATGACATGAGGGAGTCGCACTAGCATGAAGCATGGTAATAGGTGTGTCAACATCATGCAAGCAATCGTTGGTAAGATAGTCCACTAGTGGGACAAGAGAAGCACCATCACATATGTTACCTTTGGGGCATCGCTCATGTGTTGTAGGTGAGGTGTCGAAGACCAAGTCGTGGTCATCTTCATCTTGATGGAACCATGTGGGGGGTGCATCATCTTCCACTATGGCCATCATCGTCTCCATTGGAGGTATGGACTCGTCGAGGATAGGCATGTCGTCATGTAGGAGACCTAGCACCAAAGAAGAAAACACACTCGGAGTAGAGGTTAAGTCGTTAGAAATCATAGTGGCCTCACATGCCGTCTCAACTACCTTACTCACTAAGTGTTGTGGCTCACTCACTCCCGGTAAGATGCTCTCACTCGTATGGTTGTTGGAGTAACTCAAATGGCTCTCAACCTCACATAGGATGTGTGGCATGCTCTCATGTGTGGGGCTAGTGGTTGTCACACTCATCCTCTCATAGGAAATGCTCTCAGTGTCATGTATGGTGGAGTCACTCATACCACTGATGTGGTGGTGGCTCTCCTCACATGGGAATTGGGATATCTCATCATATGTGGGTGCCGGAGAGATGTTGGTGCAAATGTCTCCATGCTCAACTCCTATCGTAGTCGCAGCCATGGATGAAGGCCGAATATGGCACATCATCACTCTCCTCTAAGACCAAAGATAAGGTCTCATGTGCGGTCTGGTAGCTTGACTCGGAGTATGAGTGCAATATGAGCGACGTCTTCATGTTGTTGAAGAGGTTCGTGCTCGTCGCCGTGGTCAAAGGGGATGGCCCTAGCTCGACCTTCTTGTCACCGTATTGTTGTTGGAGGCCCATATGATGTGGCACCTCGTAGCTCGTCTCCATGACCGAAGGGAATTTCCCATGCTCGGACATCTTTCTTGAGGGGCTTCCGAAGACGGAAGTGTTGCCCTCGCTCGTAGGTGGTCGCCTCGTTGTTAAAGATGTCGATGTAGGCGAACTCGTGGGATGTAGGCGAAGATGTCGTACGTCCAAAGGGGAAGATGCCTTGATAGCACTTGGCGAAGATGCCGAAGTGGTGGGTGTAGCCGTAGCTCCGTCGTGGTGGTGCTCGTCTCGCGGTCTTCTCTTTTGCTCATGAAGGTTGGACTTGGCATGAAGTAGAGCTTGTTGGGACTTGTGCATTTGCGCTTGTGGAACATCTTCATGATGATGGTGTCGTTGTCGCACTTGAGCTCGTAGTAGATGTCATTCGTCGACGTCGTGCACATGATGCTTGGAGGTGACTTGTTCTTCATGACGATGTACATCACGAACATGATGGTTGTCGCCAATTAGATGTGGACGTGGACGACTTGCGCGCTTGTATCGCATGGGTGCTTCGAAGATGATCGACTTGCTCGCCGCCGCCTTGAGGATGATGAAGGGGAAGAAGACTTGTAGTCGGGCACCATGTCTCGTCGTTGATCCTTTAGCTCGCCCAACTTGGTGCTGATGTAGTCCCTTTTCCTTGCTTCAGAGTGGTGTATGTCGATGGCGAGGTTGTCGAGGCGCTCTCGCAAGGTAGATTGTGTGCCTTGCATTTTTCGTTGTAGATCGAAGATGGACGCGTTGGTGATGTAGTTGTTCACGCCGTCGTTGTTGTAGAAGACTGGAGATGAAATGCCTTGCCTATCCATCACAAAACTCGAGCAAATATGAGTGGGAGAAAGAGAAGAACTTGTACCAAATGTACCTTGACTGATGTTGAAAATGGATCAATGATCACTCATTGTGTAACAAGGAAATAACACAATTGGTACCAATTCTTGTCGGTTTCTCACACCTACACAAGTAAGGCTTATGGTGGAGCTCGGTGAGGATAGTGGCACAAAAATTTGATGCAAAATGTTAGCAAGAGTCAATAATGTTGAAAGAGATTCACAAATTCACAAGTGAAACAAGTAGACCAATAGCAATGAATGGCACACGGAAACACACACACACAGATAGATAAATGGGGTCGTGCAACCAAGGAATGAGCACAAAATGTGGAGTCCATGGAAAACGCTCGTGTTGCACAACTCAAGAGAGACGCTAGCACAATTGCTCAATAGGCGGATACGACACTTGTGCACAACGTATAAGATGAAAAATGGATAAACTTTCTATCACAAGTATGCTATATATGTATGGTTCCCGGTGTTTGATCCAAGATGATTGGATATGACAATCTTATGCGCAATGTGGTATGATGCTATGGCTATTCCTTACAAGCTCTTTGCTCTCACTTTTTGCTTAAAAGCTTATTCTCTTTTTTTTTGTATGGCACAATGCACAAACCAAGATAGCAATTGTGTATATGCGGGAACAATCTTGTGACACAAGGGATGATATGATGATACCAATATGATATGGTATGTATGCAATGGAAAGGTGGATTACTAATGTGCACAAGTAACGTTGTCGGGCAATACTCAAATGGCTAGTCTCGATAGGCAAGTGACGCAAAATGGGCTAGGGGTTATCAATGCAATTGCAAGGAGAATGTACAATGGTGTCTTCGAGGTTACCGTCTGTGGCGATGATGAGAGGCGGTGTTGTCGATCTCGACCCATTCCTAATTAGCCGAAACACCTTAGGAAACGGAAAAAAACACAACTCAAAATCTCAAGGACAAAAGTCAAATGGTGGTAGCGGAAAGCGGTGGTGTTGCACTAGGCAATGCAGAAGTGGAGGTTATGGTGGTGGACTATACACGGTGTCAGAGTTGAAAGCACGGTCCCTAAGTAGCCGAAACACCTTAGGAGACACAACTCACAACACAAACAAAATTGGGTTAAGTTGAGGTGGCGGAAGTATATGGTGGGCAAGCCTATGCGGAATTGTTGTTGGTAATTAATGAAGAAGCAACCGTCCCTAAGTAGCCGAAACACCTTAGGAGACTCAAATCACAACTCAAGCAACCACATATGCAATGGGGAACAAAATGGGTTAGGTTGGGGAAGTCGGTGGTGGTAATGGGGATGATATGGTGGTGGTCCTAGGCAAAGATGCCAAAATTCAGAAAATTTGATGGAGTCAAAAGATGTTGGTGGTATTTTTGTGGGAAGGTGGATGTCAATAGCTTCAAAATGAGCTAAAGAACGTAAAAAACGGAGTTCTGATGAATCAGTTACGACCAAAACAAAAATATGTCCGTGTCAGTTTCAGGGATAGCCGGACATCCGGGAGGAGGTCCGGATGATCCGGGCTCGGTCCGGATGATCCGGGTTCGTCAAGGCCAGTTCTGTTGTCTAGGTGTCCGGACGTCCGGGAGAGGGTCCAGCTAATCCGGGAGGTGTCCGGATGATCCCGGAGAAGGTCCGGATGATCCGGGCAATTCAAACTGCTCGGGATTTCCTCTCGGGGACGAATTTTTGGGCGGAAATGGATGATTTTCGGGGTAAATTTGAGGAGATTTCGTGGATGGAAAGTGGGGAAAATTGGGGAGATGCTAGATCCACTCGAAACCAAGCAAATCCATGGATCAAATTCAACAAAACATCATCAAAACTCTCAAATCACAAAAAATTGGGGCTAATTTTGTTGGGGATTTTTGAATCTAGGACAAAATCAAGCTAAAGAAGGCTAGAAATAGAGGGGCAGGGGCTCCAAATTCGTGATCAACCTTGCTCAGATACAAGATGATGTAGGGTGGAACCCTAGACGGCCGATCTTTCACGAAAGGAGCGGATCCCAACTAAGGACACGAAGAACACGAGGGGAAAACGAGGAAAAACACAAGAGGAAACACGAGAGAATCACTCAACCAACAAGAATAGATCACACATGCGCTAGATCGATGAACACAAAGGTGAGATACAAGATCCAAGTTCAACAAAGGACGATACAAGAGGTAACCGGTTCTTCTCCGGGAGGAGGTCTTGATGGGGCCACCCAAGAGGGGGTCTTGAATCCGCTTGGAAGGATCTTCTCCGCTGGAGGCACGTCTCCGAGGAGAAGGTAACCAAGTGGATGAGCAAAGCTCTCACACAAACATGAGCTAATTGATACGTCCATTTTACATCATGCTTTTATATCGATATTTATCGCGTTATGGGCTGTTATTTCACGTTATGTCACAATACTTATGGCTATTCTCTCTTATTTTACAAGGTTTACATGAAGAGGAGAATGCCGCAATGGAATTCAGGGCTGGAAAAGGAGCAAATATTGGAGACCTATTCTGCAACTCCAAAAGTCCTGAAACTCCACAGAATATCTTAAAATAAATAAATAAAATCGTCGCCAAAGATGAAGGCCAGGGGGCCGACACCACCTCTCACGAGGGTGGGGCGCCCCACAGGCGCGCCCTACCTTGTGGGCCCCCTGGTGGCTCTCCGACGCCCATCTTCTCCTATATGAAGTCTTTTGATGAGAAAAAATAAGAAACAACCTTTCGGGACGAGACTCCGCCGCCACGAGGCGGAACCTTGGCGGAACCAATCTAGGGCTCCGGCAGAGCTGTTCTGCCGGGGACACTTCCCTCCGGGAGGGGGAAATCATCACCATCGTCATCACCAACGCTCCTCTCATCGGGAGAGGGCAATCTCCATCAACATCTTCACCAGCACCATCTCATCTCCAAACCCTAGTTCATCTCTTGTATCCAATTCTTGTCTCCAAGTCCGGGATTGGTGCTAGTAGGTTGCTAGTAGTGTTGATTACTCCTTGTAGTTGATGCTAGTTGGTTTATTTGGTGGAAGATTATATGTTCACATCCTTTATGCATATTATTACCCCTCTGATTATGAACATGAATATGCTTTGTGAGTAGTTATATTTGTTCCTAAGGACAAGGGAGAAGTCTTGCTATTAGTAGTCATGTGAATTTGGTATTCGTTCGATATTTTGATGAGATGTATGTTGTCTAGCCTCTAGTGGTGTTATGTGAACGTCGACTACATAACACTTCACCATTATTTGGGCCTAGAGGAAGGCATTGGTAAGTAATAAGTAGATGATGGGTTGCTAGAGTGACAGAAGCTTAAACCCTAGTTTATGCGTTGCTTCGTAAGGGGCTGATTTGGATCCATATGTTTCATGCTATGGTTAGGTTTACCTTAATACTTTTGTTGTAGTTGCGAATGCTTGCAATAGAGGTTAATCATAAGTGGGATGCTTGTTCAAGTAAGAACAGCACCCAAGCACCGGTCCACCCACATATCAAATTATCAAAGTACCGAACGCGAATCATATGAACGTGGTGAAAACTAGCTTGATGATATTCCCATGTGTCCTCAGGAGCGCTTTCCCTATTATCAGAGTTTGTCCAGGCTTGTCCTTTGCTAAAAAAAGGATTGGGCCACCTTGCTGCACTTTATTTACTCTTGTTACTTGTTGCTCGTTACAATTTATCTTATCACAAAACTATCTGTTACCACTTATTTCAGTACTTGCAGAGAATACCTTGCTGAAAACCGCTTATCATTTCCTTCTGCTCCTCGTTGGGTTCGACACTCTTACTTATCGAAAGGACTATGATAGATCCCCTATACTTGTGGGTCACCAAGACTCTTTTCTGGCGCCGTTGCTGGGGAGTGTAGCGCCTTTGGTAGGTGGAATTTGGTAAGGAAAAATTTATATAGTGTGCTGAATTTATTGTCACTTGTTACTATGGAAAGTAATACTCTGAGGGGCTTGTTTGGGGTATCTTCACCCCGTCTAGTAGAGCAAAGAGTTTCTCCTCAACCTACTGAACCTATTGAAAATGAAACTCCTTTTGAAATTCCTTTGGGTATGATGGAAAAACTGCTAGCTAATACTTTACAGGAGATGGAACAAAGCATCCTGATGAACATCTACTCTATGTGGATGAAGTTTGTGGACTATTTAAGCTTGCAGGTATACCCGATGATGTTGTTAAGAAGAAGGTCTTCCCTTTATCTTTGAAGGGAGACACATTGACATGGTATAGGCTATGCGATGATACGAGATCATGGAACTATAAAAGATTGAAATTGGAATTTCATAAAAAAATATTACCCTATGCATCTTGTTCATCGTGATCGCAATTATATATATAATTTTTGGCCTCGCGAAGGAGAAAGCATAGCTCAAGCTTGGGGGAGGCTTAAATCAATGTTATATTCATGCCCCAATCATGATCTCTCAAGAGTGACAATTCTTCAGAATTTTTATGCTCGGCTTTCTGATAACAATCGCACCATGCTCGATACTTCTTGTGCTGGCTCTTTTATGATGAAGACTATTGAATTCAGATGGAATTTATTGGATAGAATTAAACGCAACTCTGAAGATTGGGACCTTGACGAAGGTAAGGAGTCAGGTATGACACCTAAGTTTGATTGTGTTAAATCTTTTATGGATACCGATAATTTCCGTAAGTTTAGCACTAAATATGGACTTGACTCTGAGATAGTAGCTTCTTTCTGTGAATCTTTTGCTACTTATGTTGATCTCCCCAAGGATAAGTGGTTTAAATATCATCCTCCCATAGAAGTAAAAGTAGCTGCACCTATTAAAGTTGGAGAAAAGACTGTCACTTATAATGATCCTATTGTTCCTACCTCTTATGTTGAAAAACCACCTTTCCTTGTTAAAATAAAGGATCATGCTAAAGCTTCAACTGTGGTTCGTAAAAGCAATATTAGAACTTATACACCTCCTGAGCAAGTCAAAGTAGAACATAATATTGCTATTGTTAAAGATCTCTTGTCTGATAATATTGATGGGCATGTTATTCAATTCTGCGGTGAATCTGCTAGAATTGCTAAACCTTGTGCTAAGGATAAACATAGACCTGTGGTAGGCGTGCCTGTTATTTCTGTTAAAATAGGAGATCATTGTTATCATGGTTTATGTGATATGGGTGCTAGTGCTAGTGTTATACCTTGTGATTTATATAAAGAAATTAAGCATGAAATTGCACCTGCTGAGTTAGAAGATATGGATGTTACAATTAAACTTGCCAATAGAGATACTATATCTGCAATGGGAATTGTTAGAGATGTTGAAGCCTTGTGTGGGAAAACTAAATATCCTGCTGATTTTCTTGTTCTCAGTTCTCCACAAGATAGCTTTTGTCCCATTATATTTGGTAGACCCTTCTTGAATACTGTTAATGCTAAGATAGATTGCGAAAAGAATGTTGTTACTATTGGCTTGGATGATATGGTTCATGAGTTTAATTTCTCTAAATTTAGTAAACAACATCGTGAGGAAGAATTGCCTAGTAAGGATGCAATTATTGGTCTTGCTTCTATTGCCGTACCTCCTAGTGATCCTTTAGAACACTATTTGCTAGACCATGAAAATGATATGTTCACGAATGAAAGAAGGGAAATAGATGAAGTATTCTTTAAACAGGAACCTATTATGCAACACAATTTGCCTGTTGAAATCCTAGGGGATCCTCCTCCACCCAAGGGTGATCCCGTGTTTGAGCTTAAACCATTGCCTGATAATCTTAAATATTCTTATCTTGATGAAAAGAAAATATATCCTGTTATTATTAGTGCTAACCTTTCAGAGCATGAAGAAGAAAGATTATTGAAAACTCTGAAGAAGCATCGGGCCGCTATTGGATATACTCTTGATGATCTTAAGAGCATTAGTCCCACTCTATGTCAACATAAAATAAATTTGGGAGCGGATGCCAAACCAGTTCGTGATCCTCAACGACGTTTGAATCCTAAAATGAAAGAAGTGGTAAGAAAAGAAATACTCAAGCTTCTGGAGGCAGGTATAATTTATCCCGTTTCTGATAGTCAGTGGGTAAGTCCTGTCCATTGTGTCCCTAAGAAGGGAGGTATTACTGTTGTCCCTAATGATAAAGATGAATTGACCCCGCAAAGAATTATCACAGGTTATAGGATGGTAATTGATTTCTGCAAATTAAATAAAGCTACTAAGAAAGATCATTACCCCTTACCTTTCATTGATCAAATGCTAGAAAGATTATGCAAACATACACATTATTGCTTTCTAGATGGTTATTCTGGTTTCTCTCAAATACCTATGTCGGCTAAAGATCAATCAAAGACTACTTTTACTTGCCCTTTTGGTACTTTTGCTTATAGACATATGCCTTTTGGTTTATGTAATGCACCTGCTACCTTTCAAAGATGCATGATGGCTATATTCTCTGATTTTTGTGAAAAAAATTGTGAGGTTTTCATGGACGATTTTTCCGTCTATGGTTCCTCTTTTGATGATTGCTTGAGCAATCTTGATCGAGTTTTGCAGAGATGTGAAGAAACTAATCTTGTATTGAATTGGGAAAAGTGCCACTTTATGGTTAATGAAGGTATTGTCTTGGGGCACAAAGTTTCTAAAAGAGGCATTGAAGTTGATAAAGCCAAGGTTGATGCTATTGAAAAGACGCCATGTCCCAAGGACATCAAAGGTAAAAGAAGTTTCCTTGGTCACGCCGGATTTTATAGGAGGTTCATTAAGGACTTCTCAAAAATTTCTCGGCCTCGGACTAATTTATTACAAAAAGATGTACCATTTGTCTTTGATGATGATTGTGTAGAAGCATTTGAAATACTTAAGAAAGCATTAGTCTCTGCACCTGTTGTTCAGCCACCTGATTGGAATTTACCGTTTGAAATTATGTGTGATGCTAGTGATTATGCTGTAGGTTCTGTTCTAGGGCAAAGAGTCAATAAGAAATTAAATGTTATCCATTATGCTAGTAAGACTCTAGACAATGCTCAAAGAAATTATGCTACTACCGAAAAGGAACTTTTAGCAGTTGTATTTGCTTGTGATAAATTCAGACCCTATATTGTTGATTCTAAAGTAACTATTCACACTGATCAAGCTGCTATTAAATATCTTATGGAAAAGAAAGATGCAAAACCTAGACTTATTAGATGGGTTCTCTTGCTGCAAGAATTTGATTTGCATATTGTTGATAGAAAAGGAGCTGAGAACCCCGTCGCAGATAACTTGTCTAGGTTAGAGAATGTTCTTGATGACCCATTACCTATTGATGATATCTTTCCTGATGAACAATTAAATGTCATAAGCACTTCTCGTAGCACTCCATGGTATGCTGATTATGCTAATTATATTGTTGCTAAATTTATACCACCTAGCTTCACATACCAACAAAAGAAAAAGTTTTTCTATGATTTGCGACATTACTTTTGGGATGACCCACATCTTTATAAAGAAGGAGTAGATGGTGTTATTAGACATTGTGTACCTGAGCATGAACATGAACAGATCCTACGCAAGTGTCACTCCAAAGCTTATGGAGGACACCACGCTGGAGATAGAACTGCACATAAGGTATTGCAATCCGGTTTTTATTGGCCCACTCTCTTCAAGGATGCACGTAAGTTTGTTTTGTCTTGTCATGAATGTCAAAGAATTGGTAATATTAGTAGACATCAAGAAATGCCTATGAATTATTCACTTGTTATTGAACCATTTGATGTTTGTGGCTTTGATTATATGGGACCTTTTCTTGCCTCTAATGGATATACACATATTTTGGTTGCTGTTGATTACGTTACTAAGTGGGTAGAAGCTATTCCAACTAGTAGTGTTGATCATAACACTTCTATTAAAATGCTTAAGGAAGTTATTTTTCCGAGGTTTGGAGTCCCTAGATATTTAATGACTGATGGTGGTTCACACTTTATTCATGGTGCTTCCCGTAAAATGCTTGCTAAATATGATGTTAATCATAGAATTGCATCTCCTTATCACCCATGATCTAGTGGTCAAGTAGAATTGAGTAATAGAGAGCTCAAATTAATTTTGCAAAAGACTGTTAATAGGTCTAGAAAGAATTGGTCCAAGAAACTTGATGATGCATTATGGGCCTATAGAACTCCATACAAGAATCCTATGGGTATGTCTCCGTATAAAATGGTTTATGGAAAAGCATGTCACTTACCTCTCGAACTAGAACATAAGGCATATTGGGCTATTAAAGAGCTAAACTATGATTCCAAACTTGCCGGTGAGAAGAGGTTATTTGATATTAGCTCACTTGATGAATGGAGAACCCAAGCTTATGAAAATGCCAAGTTGTTTAAAGAAAAAGTTAAAAGATGGCATGACAAAAGGATACAAAAGCGTGAGTTTAATGTAGGTGATTATGTATTGTTATACAACTCTCATTTAAGATTTTTTGCAGGAAAACTTCCCTCTAAACGGGAAGGTCCTTACGTTATCGAGGAGGTCTATCGTTCCAGTGCCATAAAAATCAACAACTTCGAAGGTACAAATCCGAAGGTGGTAAACGGTCAAAGGATCAAACGTTATATTTCAGGTAATCCCATAAATGTTGCAACCAATATTATTGAAACCGTAACCCCGGAGGAATTTATAAGGGACACTTTCGGTATTTGGACTCGAAAAAGGAATAGGTATGTGGTGCGGTAAGTAAACCGACTCCAAAACAATTTTTAAGGCAATATTTCTCCGTTTTGGAATATTTAGAAAAATAGAAAAATAAGTAGCAGTCCGGGAAGGACACGAGGGCCCCACGAGGGTGGTGGGCGCGCCCCCCTACCTCGTGAGCACCTCGTGTGCCCTCTGGACTATGTTTTCTTGCACGATACGTATTTTGGTCGGTAAAAAATCATTATATATTCTCCCAAAGGTTTTGACTCCTGTATCACGCAAATCTCTCCTATTCTTGTTTTGAGCTGTTTTTCTGACAGGTCTAGATCATCATGACGTCCCCAAGCGCTTCCAAGGACAAGTTCTTCGAGAAGGTGATCAACCCTTACCTCGCGGAGGTGCTGCTACACCCTCAAACCATTGAGATGCGTGATAGGTTGCTGCACATCCGCGATGTTGAGGGACCAAAAGGAATCGGAAGCGTGGAGGCGAGGCTCGAAGCAATGGAGCAACAAGTTTTCAAGTGCCAGGGGATGGTGGAGCATGGAATTAACGCTAGCCACAAGATGCTCGCGGAGTTCACCAACAACGACGAGCCGGATGCCAAGAACACCGAGGAGGCCATCTTCAAGCTACATGAGAAGATCGAGCACCTCCAAGCCCAAATCTATGATCTGCAAAATCAAAACTGTGAGTATGAATATAGATTCAAAAGGATGAGTTTGGCTGCAGATTTGAGGATTCCGGAGACTCGATCATCCTTCTATGAGCCTATGCCATGGAAGGTGGACGACAAGCCTGCATCATCAACAACACCTCTACCTTCACGGACAAAGAAGGAGATATAATCACATGGGTATGAGCACTCCCCATGGCAACTGCCAAGCTTGGGGGAGGTGCCCCGGTATCGTATCACCATCACAACTCCTATCTTTACCGTTTTTCTTAGTTCGATCCTTTTAGTAGTATCTTCATCTAGTAGAATAAAGTTTATGGCATGATCTAGTTTTGAGTTTTGCTTTATGATCTCTCTATGTAATCGAGTCTGTGAGCTATATATATATATAATAAAGTTTAGTGTTGAGTCAAGGGCTTAATTATTTTGCCATGATCTCGGGTAAAGAATAGAAAGAAGAAAAGGAATAAAAAGAAACAAAGAGTTCATATTGATCTTATTGAGAGTAATGGCTTCACATAGAAAGAGTATGATGATTAAAAGTTGTTGGGAGTTGGCAAATATAGCTTTGGTCATCGTTGCAATTAATAGGAAGTAATAAGGAAAGAGAGGTTTCACATATAGATATATTATCATTGACATCTTTTATGATTGGGAGCACTTATTAAAATATAACATGCTAAAGAGTTGATGTTGGACAAGGAAGACAACGTGATGAGTTATGTTTTCTTATATCTGAGATAAAGTATGTTGTCATGGATCCTCTAACATGTTGAGCTTGCCTTTCCCCCTCATTCTAGCCAAATTCTCAGCACCAAGTAGAGATACTACTTGTGCTTCCAAATACCCTTAAACCAGTTTAGCCATGAGAGTCCACCATATCTACCAATGGAGAGTAAGATCCTTAAAGTAAGTTGTCATCGGTGCAAAGCAATAAAAATTGCTCTCTAAATATGTATAATTGATTGGTGTGGGAGAAATAAGCTTTATACGATCTTGTGATATGGAAGAAATAAAAGCGACTGACTGCATAATAAAGGTTCATATCACAAGGGGCAATATAAAGTGACGTTCTTTCGCATTGAGATTTTGTGCATCCAACCATAAAAGCGCATGGCAACCTCTGCTTCCCTCTGCGAAGGGCCTATCTTTTATTATTATCCTCTACCTTATGCAAGAGTCACGGTGATCATCACCTTTCCCTTTTTCATTTTATCCTTTGGCAAGCCCAGCATGTTGGAAAGAACATGATATATATACCTAATTGGATGTAGGGGAGCATGAATTATTATTGTTGACATTACCCTTGAGGTAAAAGGTTGCGGGGCAAAACTATAAGCCCCTATCTTTCTCTGTGTCCGATTAAAACTCCGTAACCACAAGTATTGCGTGAGTGTTAGCAGTTATGAAGGACTAAGTGATAGTTGAGTATGTGGACTTGCTTTTAAGCTCTGACATAGACTCTTTCCGATGTTATGATAAATTGCAATTGCTTCAACGACTGAGGTTATAATTTGTTGGTGCTCAATAAGGTTTCTGATTCATACTTCTGCATTGTGAAAAGATCATCACTTGAACATAAGTATTCATATGACAAAATCAATATATGTTGCTGTTATGAGAATAATCATGATGCCTTCATGTCCGTATTTTATTTTTATCGACGCCTCTGCCTCTAAACATGGGGACATATTTATTGTTATCGGCTTTTCTCTTGAGGACAAGCGAGGTCTAAGCTTGGGGGAGTTGATATGTCCATTTTACATCATGCTTTTATATCGATATTTATCGCATTATGGGCTGTTATTTCACGTTATGTCACAATACTTATGGCTATTCTCTCTTATTTTACAAGGTTTACATGAAGAGGGAGAATGCTAGCAGCTGGAATTCTGGGTTGGAAAAGGAGCAAATATTGGAGACCTATTCTGCGCAACTCCAAAAGTCCTGAAACTCCACGGAATATCTTAAAATAAATAAAGAAAAATCGTCGCCCAAGATGAAGTCCAGGGGGCCCACACCCTGCTCACGAGGGTGGGGGGTGCGCCCCCCCCCGGGCGCGCCCCCTACCTCGTGGTCCCCCTGGTGGCTCTCCGACGCCCATCTTCTCCTATATGAAGTCTTTCGATGAGAAAAAAATAAGAAGCAACCTTTCGGGACGAGACTCCGCCGCCACGAGGCAGAACCTTGGCGGAACCAATCTAGGGCTCCGGCAGAGCTGTTTTGTCGGGGGACACTTCCCTCCGGGAGGGGGAAATCATCACAATCGTCATCACCAACACTCCTCTCATCGGGAGAGGTCAATCTCCATCAACATCTTCACCAGCACCATCTCATCTCCAAACCCTAGTTCATCTCTTGTATCCAATTCTTGTCTCCAAGTCCGGGATTGGTGCTAGTAGGTTGCTAGTAGTGTTGATTACTCCTTGTAGTTGATGCTAGTTGGTTTATTTGGTGGAAGATCATATGTTCAGATCCTTTATGCATATTATTACCCATCTGATTATGAACATGAATATGCTTCGTGAGTAGTTACATTTGTTCCTGAGGACAAGGGAGAAGTCTTGCTATTAGTAGTCATGTGAATTTGGTATTCATTCGATATTTTGATGAGATGTATGTTGTCTAGCCTCTATTGGTGTTATGTGAACGTCGACTACATAACACTTCACCATTATTTGGGCCTAGAGGAAGGCATTGGGAAGTAATAAGTAGATGATGGGTTGCTAGAGTGACGAAGCTTAAACCCTAGTTTATCGTTGCTTCGTAAGGGCTGATTTGGATCCATATGTTTCATGCTATGGTTAGGTTTACCTTAATACTTTTGTTGTAGTTGAGGATGCTTGCAATAGAGGTTAATCATAAGTGGGATGCTTGTTCAAGTAAGAACAGCACACAAGCACCGGTCCACCCACATATCAAATTATCAAAGTACCGAACGCGAATCATATGAACGTGATGAAAACTAGCTTGATGATATTCCCATGTGTCCTCGGGAGCGCTTTTCCTATTATAAGAGTTTGTACAGGCTTGTCCTTTGCTACAAAAAGGATTGGGCCACCTTGCTGCACTTTATTTACTCTTGTTACTTGTTGCTTGTTACAATTTATCTTATCCAAAAACTATCTGTTACCACTTATTTCAGTACTTGCAGAGAATACCTTGCTGAAAACCGCTTATCATTTCCTTCTGCTCCTCGTTGGGTTCGACACTCTTACTTATCGAAAGGACTACGATAGATCCCCTATACTTGTGGGTCATCACTAATCCTTTTCTATCCCTCGAATGGAGGAGGAGGAGGTCTATATATAGTGCTAAGCCAGGAAGTGGTAAGTGAGGGGCGAAGTGGTACACGGGCCTCGGCCCAAGTCATGCGCGCAGGCATGGTCCGGATGATCCGGATGATAGCCCGGATGATCCGGGCGTCGCGGTCCGGATGATCCGGGTGGCCGTCCGGATGATCTGGCTTCGTCGAGCAGGCTTCGGGTGTTTTCGGGCACGTTAGCCGGATCGTCCGGGTGGTCGTCCGGATCGTCTGGACTCGGTTCAGATCGTCCGGCTGGGGGTCCGGATGATCCGGGCAAGTCCTGTCTTGCTCCATTCTTCTTCTTCCTTCTCCTCTCCATGCTTGGCCTTGGTCCTTGGATCCTCCATGGTCATCACGGTTGTACCGGAGTGTATGCAAGGTCCATGCATGAGGTAGTAGCCATGTCTCGTATGTGGAAAGATAAGGTTCGAAGAGGAGTGAGTTCACCTTGTGTCCAATGGCGTATGGTCGAGGTCTTATCGTATGTCCTTTTGGGGCTTGGGGAGTAGTCGAAGTGTACATGGGGATGATCGTGGGATGCACCGCATCAAGGTTGCCATGCGCTTATTTGTTTTCATGCTCAATCCCTTAGTGCAAGGGAACGTCACGTTGTATTGTCCCTAAAGATGACAACCTTTATTATGCAGTCTATCGCTTTTATTCTTTGTCATCCAAGTTCGTACAAAGCTCAATTTTCTCTTACACTAAATGATCTCACCTATTTAGAAGCAATTTCTATTGCCTTTTTGCACCGATGACAACTTACTTGAGGGATCTTGCTCAATCCCTAGGTAGGCATGGTGGACACTTGAAAAGATTTGGGTTTAAGGGTTTTTGGATGCACAAGTAGTATCTCTACTTGGTGCAGAAATTTTTGCTAGCAAAGATAGGGGGCAAGCACCACATGTTGAAGGATCTATGACAATATGACTTCTATGTGAATATAAACAAACATAAACCATTACGCTGTCTTCCTTGTCCAACGTCAGCAATTTTGGCATATAATATTTTGATGAGGGCTCACAATCACAAAAGATTTCTAGGATAGTATATTTATATGTGAATCTTCTCTTCCCTTATTTATTCTTTCATGGGTTGCATCTTTGACTAATGCTATGTTTGTCAATCTCTAATAAAATTTTCTACTTATACTTTTCCTTATGTGGTGCTATCACCTACCATAGGATTAGTATATGATCTTATTGATTTATTTCCTTTCTTTTATTTGCTTTCTTTCTCTTTTTCTTTTTTTATTTGCAACATGAAAGTAAAAAATAAAAATTTAGACTAAACTTTATTATATAACTTGCACACGATTACAATGATAGATCACTATGAAAACTCTCAAATAAGAAAGGATCGAACTAACTTTATTTTATCTAAAGCAAGAAGATCAAACTAAGATAAGTAAAACTAAAAAGATAGTGTGATGATACGATACCGGGGCACCTCCCCTAAGCTTGGCGGAAGCCAAGGGGAGTGCCCATACCCGATACTTAGTTCTCCTTCGGTGGTGAAGAATATGGTGGTGGTGAAGAAGAAGAGGTCTTGTCCTCGGATTTCTGTGGCAGTGGTCCACCATCATAAGAGGAGGAGTGAGTCTCACGGGTCCTGCAACTAGCAGCCAAACTCATACCTTTAAACCTTGCCTCATATTCAAAGACTTGGTTCTGGAGGTCATAGATCTAGCTTTGGAGGAAGTTGATTTGCTCGTTGAGGGTGAAGATGATGTCGTTCATGGGCTTGCCATCCACCTTGAGATCACGAGAGAGGTCTGTGATCATGAGGTGATTGGCATGGAGTCCACTCTCCACCATCCCCTTGCACCAGAAGACATCTTGCTCCATAGCTTCGAGCCTAGCCTCCACGGTTCCCGTCCCCTTGGGATAGGGAACATCGCGAAGGTGAAGCACCCCCTCATGCATCTCAATGACCTGAGGGTGCTGCACCACCTCCCGCAGATATGGGTTGATGACGTTCTTGAAGAAATTGTCCTTGGAGGAGCTTGGAGAAGCCATGGTAGATGGGATCTGACATAAAACAACAAGGGAAAAAAGAGAATGGAGGATTTCTCCACGATACGGTCATCAACAGGTTCGGGAAGTATATATAGATTTTTTATCTTGGAGGACAAGCATATGGAAGAAAAATGGAGTAGGGAAGGTGAGGGAGTTCCGGACTAGGGGATGTCCGGATAGCCGAACTATCATCATCGGCCGGACTCCAAGACTATGAAGATACAAGATTGAAGACTTCGTCCCGTGTCCGGATGGGACTTTCCTTGGCGTGGAAGGCAAGCTTGGCGATACGGATATGTAGATCTCCTACCATTGTAACCGACTCTGTGTAACCCTAACCCTATCCGGTGTCTATATAAACCGGAGGGTTTTAGTCCGTAGGACGAACAACAATCATACCATAGGCTAGCTTCTAGGGTTTTGCCTCTTTGGTCTCGTGGTAGATCCACTCTTGTAACACACATCATCAATATTAATCTAGCGGGGCGTGGGGTTTTACCTCCATCAAGAGGGCCCGAACCTGGGTAAAACATCGTGTCCCTTGTCTCCTGTTACCATCCGCCTAGGCGCACGATTCGGGACCCCCTACCGAGATCCGCGGTTTGACACCGACATTGGTGCTTTCATTGAGAGTTCCTGCGTAGCGTCGCCGATAGGCCGATGGCTCCTCCGATCATCAACAACGCGCGGTCCAGGTGAGATTTTTCTCCCGGACAGATCTTTGTGTTCGGCGGCTTTACATGCTGCAGGCCAATTAAGCAGCCATCTGGAGCAGATCGAAGCTACGCCCCGGCCATCAGGTCAGATTTGGAAGTTTAAACTATCGGCCGATATCCGCGGAGACTTGATCTTGACGGATTCGAGCCGCAATAAGCGTGCCGCCTTGTCTCGATGGGCATGATCTGGCTCTGCAGCGAGCGATTGCCACGGAGGCGCACCGATATCCGCTCCGGACCTTAATCCGGGCGGATTCCCGACCGAGGGCGAGTGGTTGGACACCGCTGGGGGCTACAATCTCTCGGCGATCGAGCGAACTCCATCCTGTCCTTTGCAAAGACTCCGACTCGAGGCGCGGACTCCTCTCCGGACTCCGAGCCCTCCGCGCCTTGCCGATCAAATCCGATTGGGCGCCCGTTATGGAGTTCACGGTCGGACATCTTTCAGCACTCACCCTTTGGCGACATCCTGAATTCACTAAAGTCTCTCTCTTATCCGGAGAGCCTGGCGGATTACGGTCAGAAGGTTGGCATGCGGACGACAAAGAAATTCGGCGCCCACCACCACCCACTTGGTAGCGCTGTCGGCGACCTAACCGACATGCCGGACTAAGACTCAAGACATCGGCGGTATGGGCGGCGATGCGGAGGCGACCAAGACCCAGCGCCTACGAGGCCTTTGGAAGGCCACCTCGTCATACAACATATACATGGTGGACATCCCAAAAGATGGGAGCAGCGATGGAACAACGGAGGATGACCCTCCAAGAAGCAACCCAAGCGCCCGGTGTCGGTGGCGCCGCTCTAAATCCGCCGCAGCAAGAATGAGGATTCGGCACGGAGATAACAATACACCGGACGGTGCGAAGACAATCCACTCGGCAAGATCCAGCGCAGAAGATGGAGCGCCAGCCCTCACGAAAGAGCGGCAGAAGAAGAGGTAGAGGATTATATGCCTCCCTCCGAATACGAAGCAAGCCTCGACGACAATGAATTCGTCATGCCCGAGAATCCCATCGAACAAGAGCGTTTTAGACGCAGGATTATGGCCACGGTGAACAGCCTCAAGAAAAAGCAGCAACAGCTTAGAGCTGATCAGGACCTGCTAGCCGACAGATGGACTGAAGTCCTCGCGGCCGAAGAGCATGAGCTCGAACGCCCCTCCAAAAGCTACCCTAAACGCAAGCTGCTCCCCCGATTAGAGGAGGAGGCTTACGAACCCGCATCACCAGGAGACAATACGGCTGACCGACCACCCCGTGGTCGCGACAGAGAGGCCTCTAGGCCCTTCACTAGAATCGTACCCCGGCATCGCTCAAAAAGCACACGGCCAAAGGGGAACGCTCCGGACCTGCGAGATATATTGGAGGATAAGGCAAGACAATCAAGATCGATCTATGGATCACGTGGGCGCCCACGTGCGTGGCGACAACCGTCGCGCGGACACGATAAGTCCGGCGGGCGAACAAAACAGACCAAGCTCTTTTGAGCTCAGTCGTGATATCGCCCGATCTGAGGCGCCGCACACCCACTATGCTTCACGACGAAGTAATGGATCATCAAATCCCGAAGGGTTTAAACCCGTCAATATTGAATCCTATGATGGCACAACAGACCCAGCGGTTTGGATCAAGACTATCTCCTTCACATCCACATGGCCCGCGGTGGCGATCTTCACGCCATCAAATACCTCCCCTCAAGCTTAAAGGACCAGCTGGCATTGGCTCAACAGCTTGCCGGCGAGTCAATTGGGAGCTGGGAGGACACGGAAGCCGCATTCCTCAATAACTTCCAGGGCACTTATGTGCGACCACCAGACGCCGATGACCTAAGCCACACAATTCAGCAGCCAGACGAATCGGCGAGACAATTTTGGACACGGTTCTTAACCAAGAAAAACCAAATCGTCGATTGTCCGGATCAGAGGCCCTCGCGCCTTCAAGCATAACATCATGACGAGTGGCTTGCCCGACACCTAGGACAGGAAAAGCCGAAATCCATGGCAGCCCTCACATCACTCATGACCCGCTTCTGTGCGGGTGAGGACAGCTGGCTAGCACGCAGCAACAACCTCAGCAAAAATTCTAGCAGTCCGGACTTCAAGGACCAAAACGACAGGCGCGTCGTAAAAAAAACAAACGCCGCACTAACGGCGACAATATTGAGGATCTGGCAGTCAATGCGGATTCAAAAGCTCTAAACCTGGTCGCAGAAAAAAGCCATTCAAAAGAACTACTCCGGGTCCGTCCAATTTGGACCGAATACTCGACCGCTTGTGCGGATACACAGCACCCGAAAAGCCAGCTAACCACACCAACAGGACTGTTGGGTATTCAACAGGCAGGCAAGTTAATTGCGAAAACAATGACAAGGGCTGCATAGCGATGGCGAGGCGAGACCCAACCGCCCGAACAATAGAGGATGAAGGGTGTCCCCCACAGTGCGGACGGTGAACATGATATCGCAACGCACATACCCAAAAGGGAGCGAAGTGTGCTCTCGGGGATGTCTGCGATGGAGCCAGTTGCCCAGTTCAATCCATGGTCCTCCTGCCCGATCACTTTTGACCGAAGGACCACCCCACCAAAGATCCGCCACGGCGGATTCACCGCCTGTCCTAGACCCAATCGTCGATGGATTTCACCTAACGAGTCACGATGGGCGGCGGCAACAACTGAACCTGCTTTACCGGGATCGATGCGCAAAATTGGCATAGACCCTCAAGGATTAAACCTACCAAAACGACCTTTAAAGGCGTCATACCAGGTGTAAAGCCAATTATGCAGGCTCAATTACACGGAAGTGGTATTCGGATCCCGGATAACTTCCGAGCGAGGAGTTAATCTTGACATAGTCCCGTTCATGGCGGCTATCATGCCTTGCTCGGACGTACGCGTTGCAAAGTTCAGCGCGGTGCCGCACTCGCATACCTCAAGCTCAAGATGCGAGGCCCTCGAGGAGTCATTACGGTCAGCGGAAACATTGAGCGTTCTCTCCGCACGGAGGAACATACAGCGGCTCTCGCGGCAGAAGTGCAATGCAGCCTCTTAAGGCAATTATCGAATCCGGCCGTTAAACGTCCGGACACAGCCAAGCGCGCCCGGAGTAACTTACAAGACCACCTGGCACGTTCCGAGCACGCAGCGTAGCAGCGGCCCCAACCCCAGCTCTGCGAAGCGTCAAAGCTGGTCGCCGGCGTACACCATTACGCTCTGAAGATACCATGGGCATGGGGAGAGGGGCACAACCACGATAAACCCAGACTGCAGCTCAACCACACCAGGGGGCTCTCAAGTGTGTCGTTCCTTTTTCTTTTCTTTTTTACCTTCTACTTTTTACCCACAGGACTCCGTTTGTCAGAAGCCCTGTCCGGCAGCAGACCTGCCGAACTCACGATGCAACAGCCAGGGAAGGATAAAGGCTACAACGAATATACAGGTGGTCTCCATTACGAGCATTTTCATACACCAATCTACAGCCTAACCCTGGAGGGGGACATGTTTAACAGTCTCATACCTTGGTTATCGCACTATTTGTATCGTTCTGCATTCGTAGCAGCACTCGTTGAATAAAACAATGCAGCACCTTTTTGTTTATAATTGCATTTCTTTTTCATACATATGTTCATTTACGACATGTTGCATCCGTACACTTTAGTGCGGCTAATATACACCGAGGGCTTATGTTTCCAGCGTTATGGTGTGATGAGTCGAACACTTTCACAAGTGCGGCACCCGAACTTATAGCACTATATGCATCGGCTCGAATCATGTCTTGGGTCAATAGTTGGTTTTGCCCGCTCCGTGTTTTGGTACCTTACGTTCCGTTATATCGGCTCAGGTAGCACGGGAGAACCACTGCGATTCCGCCCAGTTCGGCTGGGTTAACGCCTCGATGGAAAGCTAAAACTAACCGTCATGATGTGGCGAGAGACGGTCATGATTCGAGAGGTTTTTGCGAGTCCTTAAAGACTTATGCCGCTTAGGCGAGGCGGATCTGTCCGGCCAAGGCATGGATAGCGCCCCAAATTGACCTTCAAGACTAGGGCTTTGCCAAAATCTAAAATTATAGAATTCTATGGCTAAGTGAGAGTGTTCAAGCATTATAAGTCCGGTTGCCTGGTTACGCTGTGTTGGCGCCTCCTAGATGGACCCAAAAATGGGAACAAGAGCGCTCAAGTTTATCCCAACACCCCACACTTTCGTGGCATGGGGGCTGAAGCCGACGACTTTCCATCTCTCGGTTTGATAAACAGCCACACGAAGGTAATATTTTAAATTAACAAGCGTTGCTTAGCGCATATGAACTAAGTTTTCAGCGCACATGATAACAAAATCGAGTCTACTCAAATATTACATCTTTGGAGCACTCACCCGCAATAGTCTGGGCGCCCTTCAAACACTCTTATAATACATCTCGGCGTGCGATGCTCCTTGCCCTCACGGTGACGGGTCCGTCACAAGCTTCAGGCATCCATCTTGCCCCAATGCACCTTCTTGCGGGCAAGGGCCCAACGGCACCCTCGATACAAGCGGAATGCTTGATAACTTCAACCCATGGGCACGCATGCACCAGCCGCGCACCAGGCGAAGTAGCTCCTGGCATGGCCTCCTTAGGCCACAACCGAACTATGAGGCCCTTCATGGCCTGTTCGGCCGCCTTGTGGAGCTCGACCAGCTGCTTGACTGATCGCTAAGGGCACGGATGTCCGGCCTCGACATCTTGAGACCGAAGACCTTCTCCGTTGAGCTCCCTCCTCGGCACGGTAGAATCTGCGCAGCATCGGACACCTGCGAGGAAGATCTGCGAACATACAGAGAGCTCAATTCGGGTAAGCAACAGGTAATTAACACTCACATGCTTACTCTGCATGAAAATGCCTTACCTGCTGCTATTTTCTTCACCGCCTCAATCTCCTGGAGGGCCTTGTAGGCTTCGGCCTTAGCGGCTTTGGCACTCTCAAGAGCCGTTGCAAGCTCAGACTCTCGAGTCTTCAAGTTACGCTCCAAGTTCTCATGTTTTTTCACGAGATCCCGGAGCTCTTGCTGTACCTCCGCCACCCGCGCCTCCTGCTTCTCTCGCTCGGTGCATTCCGCGGCCGCATTTCGTTCGGCCGCGGCCACCGCCTCCTTCAGGGTCGCCACCTCGTTAGTGGCCCCTACAATACCCACGTTATCCTTTTCATTTTTCTTGCAACCAAATACTTTTTGTAAGGTACAATTTTTATAAGGTATTACTCACGTTCTTTTCCTCGAGCTGCTTCTTGGCATGGCGAGCTTCGTTCTCGGACCGCTCGAGGTTTTTCTTCAAAGTATTGACCTCCATGATCGATGCGGCGGAGGTCAGCAGACAGCCTGCAATCCCATGTTGACATATTTTTATGACTCCTGCGTTTATCTTTCTAAAGATCCTCAGTCCGGCTTTTCTTTCCGAACACGAACCGAGCATCGAGGGCTACTGTCTATGTGGTACCATTTTACATATATTGAAATTCTTACCTCAAAGCCTGTTAGAAGGCTATTCCAGGCTTCGGTCAGACGCTCTTGGCGAGCTGAACCTTCTGAATCACCACACTCATAACAGTGCGGTCTTCCTCTTCGATGGAGGCGCCATTGAGCACCTCCAGCAAATTATCCGGCACCTCCGGTTGGACGGAGGCAGCCGGCGTCTCGGTCTTGCCCTTCTTACGAAGGGGTCGCCCGCCGGACTCCGGAGGCACTGCGGCCTCCGGGGCTGAGTCCGGTGCACAGTCCGGGAGGGTGTCCTGCGACACCTCCGGGGCCTCCCCCTCCTGGTGGGTCCTTTTCTGGGATCCCACCTCGGCGTCATCCGCGGCACGGGGGGTGGAGGAAGTCGTAAGGGAATCCATATCCGACGCACCCAAGGACCCGCTCGACGAAACAGGAAGATCATCCTTGGGCGGACTGTAGGGTTGTATGCGGCATTAGAAAGACGTTATGTGGCGAAAGAAAAACCTTGAGGTTATTCGGGAGTCCGGATGCTTACGATCTCGCCAGGGGCTTGGCCCTTGGATGCCAGTCTTCGTCGTCGTCACTGGCGCCGGCGGAGCAGTCCGGAGGAAGAGTTTTTCCCTTCTTGGACCCTTCGGCCTCCCTTGTTGGGGAGGCCTTCCTTTTCTTTCCTCCCCCCGCTGGGGGAGAGGCTTTCTTCTTCTCCCCTCACCTTGGGGAGGAGTCGACCTCATTCATCATCCGATAGCACCTAAGCAGGGAACTCTTCCGAGTCCCCGTGGCCGTCTTCTTGGCCTTCTTCTCCGGCACCACGTGGGGTGCCGGAGCCAGCAGCCCCGTTAGGCGGGCGTCCGCTGGGTCCTCTGGTAATGGGGCCGGACAGGTAATCCGTTCGGCCTTTTCCAGCCATTCCTATCAAAGGCAAGGGGAGTTTAGATCCCACATAGAGCCAAACTATGGAAAACAAGTGGTGAAATCACTTACCTCGTCAGCTGGACACTGCGAGCAGAATCCGCGATCTTCGGTAGCGGATGCGGGAGCTTCGGCGCCCTTGAACAGCACCTTCCAGACATCTTCGTACGTAGTGTCAAAGATCCCGCTCAGGGTCTGGTGCTGCGCCGGATCAAACTCCCACATATTAAAGCCCCATTTCTGGCACAGGAGAATCCGGCGGATGAGCATGACCTGGACTACATTGACAAGCTTGAGCTTCTTGTCCACCAGCTTCTGGATACAGGCTTGGAGTCCGGTCAGCTCCTCCGAATCCCCCCAAATTCGGCCACTCTCTTTCCAGGAGGAGAGCCGTGTGGGAATACCAGATCTAAATTCGGGGGCCGCTGCCCAATCAGGGTCACGCGGCTCGGTGATGTAGAACCACCCGATTGCCACCCCTTGATGGTTTCCACGAAAGTACCCTCCACCACGTAACGTGGGACATCCTGCCCACCATGGCGCCTCCGCTTTCTGCTTGGCTGCCCTTCACAACCTTGACAGCGCTGAAGGTCTTGAGCCCTAAGCGAAGTGGGGCTGGATGCAGAGGAATGCCTCGCACCTGACGATAAACGCCGAGATGTTAAGGATGAAATTGGGGCGGATGATGGAAATCTAGGCCGTAGTAGAACATGAGCCCCGGACAAAGGGATGAAGTGGGAAGCCCAGTCCATGGAGGAAATGGGGAGAAATACTACCCTCTCATGGGGCACTGGGGTTGGGGCGAGCTCTCCCTCGTCGGGGAGCCGATCTTGCGATGTTCTTTGGACAGATATCCGGTGTCGCGCAGCTTCTGGATCTGCCCCTCCGTGACGGAGGAGGCCATCCACTTGCCTCCTTGTAACGCCCCGGATTCGATGCGCCAGGTGTCCGTCAGTTATTCGCTGCTGTTGCCATGTCATGTGCTTGCGTGTTGCACTTTGCCATGTCATCATCTGCATTTCATATCATGTCACCATGTGCATTTCATTTTGCATATATGTTCGTCTCATGCATCCGAGCATTTTCCCCGTTGTCCGTTTTGCAATCCGGCACTCCTATGTCTCCCGGCGCCCCCTTTACCTCTTTTCATGTGCGGGTGTTAAACGGTCTCGGAATGCCCCGAGGTTTGTCAAGCGGCCTTGGTATAGCACCGTGAACCGCTGTCAAGTTCGGATCATTTGGAGGTCGTCTGGTACTCCAGCAGTTAGCAGGGTAACCGCAAAGGCCTCTTTGTTGCAGCCCAACTCCCTTTCTAAGTGGACCAAAACCCACCTAACTCCCTCCATGCTCTCCGTCGTTCGATCACGATCGTGTGGCGGCTCCGCACCTCATTTGGACTCTCCTAGCTCCCTCTACCTATAAATATGTCTTCCTCCCGAAATCGCGGTCCAAATCCATCCGAAACCCTAAAACCGTCCCGCGCGCGCGGACATGTCCGTCCCGGCGGGACGAAACCGCGCCGCCGCCTCCAGCCAACCGCCGCCTGCCACGTGGCGCGCCGCCGCCTCCCGCGCCCGCCCGCCCGCCCGGGCCCGTGGCGGCCCCGCTGCCCGCCTCGCCCGCCCAGGCGCCGCCCGCCCGCCGCCCGCGATGCTCGGCGCCCGAGCCCCTCGCCGCCGCCGCCCCGCGCAGCCGGCGCCCGCCGCCGGCGACCCCACCAAGCCGGAGCCTCGCCGCTCTGCCCTCCTTCCTTCTCCCTCTTCTCTCTCTCACCGGCTACCGCCTCTCTCGCAGGTGCGCCGCCTCGCCATCGCCGGAGCACGTCACCTCCGCGCCGGATCCGGATGCCCCGCCGCCGATCTACCCGTTCCCGGTGTCTCCCGCGCGCCCCCGGCCTTCGCAGCCCTCGCCGGAGTTCTATGCGCCGCCGCCATGCTCCTGCTCCCTCGATCCAGTCGGGATCGAGGAGAGGGACGACGGGGGCTCCCTCGCTGCGTGGGCCCCGCGGCCTCCTGGCGGCCCAGCTCCTCGGCCCGCGTCCCCGGCCTGCCAGGCCGGCTCCTTCACCGACCGGCCCTTTTGGCCCACTGGTGAGGACCCGCAAGATCCCGCCCGTGCGATTTTTAGCTATCTTGCGCGCGTCCTTTATTTTTCCAAAAAAAAACTGCTAAGTCCCGAAATCTGCAGTAATTTTGTTCCATTTTCATTGCATCATATCTCCGTCATCGTAACTCCGTTTCGCGTGTGTAATATGTCAAAATGTTCGCCTCGAAGAGTAGATCATTTCATCTCATTGCATCATTTTCATTTGAGCTCATCTTAATGCCCGAAATGCTGTTAGAAGAGTGCTATGTGATGTTAGTTTCTGATTTTTATCAGAACTTGCACTTTTGTCATTTTTGCCATGATTGATGTGTGCATCCTATAGACTTGAGTTCTACATGTGTTTTGTAATATGCCATGTCTTCTTTCCAGTGGTGCTTGCTATGTATTTTTGTGATCTATGTGGTGACTAGCACAAGCTTGCAAACTAGATGTCTTGTTGTTGCTGATTTCAGCTCTGTTTTGCTGTTATTTTGATGCCATGTTAACTTGATGCTACCAAGAGATCCATGCATATTTTGAGATACTTCAGTAAGGATGTTTTGTAAAGCATGTCTTGCTCTATCCATCCATGCCCTTTTTTGCAATTATGGAGTAGTCTAGCTTGAGTCAATCGAGCTCTACTTTTGCTATCAAATGTTTCCTGGCAGATTGTTTACATGTTATTCAATTTTGCCAAGGTTGTTGTAGTTGATCCGTGTATGCTATGTTATTGTTCTTGCCATGTATGTCTTCTATGCCATGTCTTCTTGATGTATGTATGCTTAGGTTATTATTTAAGGCTCTGTAGTGAGTGCATTGAGCTTGTAAACATGCCTACTTGTTACCAGTTTTTGACATGCCATGTTGCTGAATCTGTTAACGGAACTTTCAATATTGACATGGGTGTTACTATATTTTCTGATCCTTTTTGACTCATGGTCACTAAAGGACTTTTGTTCTATGTAATTAGTAGATTCATGCCATGCCTTTGTTTGCCATGATAAGTTCCTGTAACATGTTGTTTCATAGCTCTAAATATTGCAACCTGATGTTATTTCTGCCAATGCCTGAAACTGTTATTAGTTGCAATCTTGCCTTGTCATTTTGAGCATGTTCTAGTCATTTCTGGAGATAGCTCAGTGCTCATGTTTTGTAATGCTTTACCTGTAGATCATGCCCATGCCTTTTGTTTTCATGTTGAGGTCCTGTAGCATGTTGTTTTGATGCTTGAAATATGCCTAGTTGCTGTTTTGGACAGCTTGTCATTTAAACTTGTTTCATGTGTATGTGTTGAACCGTTGCTCCGTTTTGATTGTGCTCTATATGAAACTTGCTTGATTTTGCATGTAGTTTCATATTATCATGTTGGATCCTTGTTTTGAGGTGTTTGCTTGATGTTTGTATGCATTTTGCATCAATGCCATGTTTATCTTGTTTTGCTCATATCTTCTAGGCCGTAGCTCCGAATCTAATGAACTTTATATGTAACTTGACTAGAATTTCGTGTAGATCATCGTGGTGCATATTAACTTGCTGATTAACAACTTGAACATAAGGTTTATTCAGATCTGGAACAATTTCGAAATTTGCATATGAGGACTTACCGGAATTGTTATATGATGTTCCCGGCCTCATTTAAACTTGCCTTGATGTGTTGTTCTTGTTTGCATCATCTCTTGCCATGAGTAGCTTCATGTAGCTTTGTCATGCATCATGCTTGGTTGTGCATCATGTCTTGTCTATGTGTGGTGTGTTCACTATGTTGTGTGCTTCTTCTTGTTAGTTCCTGTTTCGTTGCGATCGTGAGGATACGTTCGTCTACGCTTGGTTCGGCTTCATCCATTCATCTTCTTCATGGACTCGTTCTTCTTCCTTGCGGGATTTCAGGCAAGATGACCGCTACCCTGGATCTCACTACTATCATTGCTATGCTAGTTGCTTCGTTCTATCGCTATGCTGCGCTACCTATTCCTGTTTATCAAGCCATCCCATATTGCCATGAACCTCTAACTTTTTGTCACCCTTCCTAGCAAACCGTTGTTTGGCTATGTTACCGCTTTGCTCAGCCCCTCTTATAGCGTTGTTAGTTGCAGTGAAGATGAAGTTTGTTCCTTGTTGGAACATGGAGATGTTGTTCCTTGTTGGAACATGTTTACTTGTTGGGATATCACAATATATCTTATTTAATTAATGCATCTATATACTTGGTAAAGGGTGGAAGGCTCGGCCTTATGCCTGTGTTTTGTTCCACTCTTGCCGCCCTAGTTTCCGTCATATCGGTATTATGTTCCCGGATTTTGCGTCCCTAACGCGGTCGGGTGATTTATGGGACCCCTTGACAGTTCGCTTTGAATAAGACTTTTCCAGCAAGGCCCAACATTGGTTTTACTATTTGCCTCACCACCACCTATATTTCCCTTGGGAGTAATTAACCCAAGGGTCATCTTTATTAGCCCCCGGACCAATGCTTCTCTAAGTGCTGGCCCGAACCGAGTAGATCTGGGGCCCCCTCGTGGCAACTCGAGGTTTGGTTTTACTCGTAGATGTCTCATCCGGTGTTGCCACGAGCGAGATATGTGCAGCTCCTATCGGGATTGTCGGCGCATCGGGCGGCTTTGCTGGTCTTGTTTTATTGCTGTGAAATGTCTTGTGGCCGGATTCGAGACTGATCGGGCTTCCGGGAGAAGGTCTATTCGCCGTGGATCGCGAGAGCTTATCATGGGCTAAGTTGGGACACCCTGCAGGGTTTGAACTTTCGAAAGCCGTGCCCGCGGTTATGTGGCAGATGGGAATTTGTTAATGTCCGGTTGTAGAAAACCCGAAGTTGATCTCAATTAAAATACACCAACCGTGTGTGTAACCGTGAGTGTCTCTTTTCGGGGTTGATCGAGAGGAGAACACGGTTTCTTGGGTTATGTCTGACGTAAGTAGGTGTTCAGGATCACTTCTTGATCATTACTAGTTGACGACCGTTCCTTTGTCTCTCTTCTCGCTCTCATTTGCGTATGTTAGCCACCATATCATGCTTAGCCGCTGCTGCAACCTCACCACTTTACCCTTTCCTTTCCCTCTAAGCTTTGCTAGTCTTGATACCCATGGTAATGGGATTGCTGAGTCCTCGTGGCTCACAGATTACTACACCACCAGTTGCAGGTACAGGTTTGCGATGTTCATGACGCGAGAGCGATGTTTGCTTGTGTTGGAGTTCTTCTTACGCTTCTTCTTGATCGGGGATAGGTTCGGTCGGCAGCCTGGGCTAGCGAGGTGGATGTCGTTTGAGTTTTCTGTTTATGTTTCATCCGTAGTCGGATGTTGATCTTATATATGATGTTGATGTATTCTTGTGGCATTTGTGCCTTATGTATGTATCCTATGTATTATGTAATGTTGATGTAATGATATCCGCCTTGCAAAAGCGTCTCAATATCTTGGGTCTATCCTTGGTGGGACCTTGAGTTCCTTTTGGATAGGGTCGCATATTAGGCGTGATCAAGTTGGTATCGAGCCTCGACCGACCCTAAGGAGCCCCTTGATTGATCGTGTAGTTTGGCGATGTTGAGTCTAGAAGAAAACTATTTTCGGAGTCTAGTTATATCGGAGAGTAGAAATTCTTTTTACTCCTCTGCCCCTTCGT
Organism: Aegilops longissima; assembly: GCA_021605205.1. Lineage (NCBI taxonomy): Eukaryota > Viridiplantae > Streptophyta > Magnoliopsida > Poales > Poaceae > Aegilops > Aegilops longissima. Next base: position 186,576,355 of record CM038678.1, on the reverse strand, counting down.
CGCTCTGGTGAGGAATCTTGACGTAGGTGTTTTGAATTACTTCTCTTCCCCTTCAAATTTTCTTTAGGGTCACGCAGTTGGTTTCCGGTAGTTGTTCCTCAGCTCTTTTTTATCCGTTGCATTTCTCGTCAAGTTGACTCGACCATCTTCATCTTTGCCAAGTGCAATCCTCAGTTCTTCCTCCGACGTCGTTGTTTTTCCTTGTCCGAAGTTGTCCTTGTTTTTCCTACCCGCCCTCCCTGTTCTTCTTCTCGGAACCGGAGTCCGTAATCGAGTATCCATTCTACTCGTGCGAAGTTTTTTGCTTTCTCTCCTCAATGTTTTCAACCGGTGTTTTCTCTTCAAATTGTTCGTCGTTTCCTCTTCCAAGTTGCCTTTGTTTTTCCCGCCCTCCCACCCTATTATTCCCGGAGTTCGAGTTTCTTCCGACCATCTATTTCAATCGTACGGAGCCTCTTCAGTCTTCTCTCATTCATTTCAACCGGTGAATTCCCGTCTCATTCGTCATTCTTCATTTCTTTTTCCGGTGCACTCAATTCAAGTTTTGCGGGTTGATCATATTCATTTCCTCGGCTCGAAGTGTTCTCCCTGCTCGTTCGTCTCTCGCCAGTTTATCATTCCGGAGTTCCGAAGGCATATCGGAGATTAAATACGTGTTGAATTAATTCGAGGTTGTCACCTCATTCAAATATTTTAATTGTTCGGTGCATCATCTATCTGTTCATCACCCTTTCCAGCGGTGTTTTCTCTTTAGTGGGCCCTAACCCACAGGTCTTTCCTGGATCTTACGACTCTTGATTCCCGGAGTTATTCTCAAATCCTTTTCATAGTTTGACGTAAGTATGAATTTCATCAGTCAGGTGATTTTCCAAGATCTCGCTTTCTAATTCTTTTCATTGTTGCCTCAACCTCTTCGCTTTTGTTCTTCCGGAGTATCTCATTAATTTTTCTGGTGTTTATCATCGTCCTTTGAAGACCGAAGTAGAGTTTCTCTTAAATCTTGTCCGTTCTCCCGGAGTTTCATGGTGCTAGCTCGATGTTATCCTATCCTGTTGTTTCCAGTGGTGCAATTCTTTTCATCCATCCGGAGTATTTCAGGAGTTGTTTTCTGTCTCGATTATCCGGAGGCCTCCATTTCGGAAGATTTCTTCGTTCCAAGTTTTCAAAGTCGTTCTCCAATTATTCTATATCCGTGCCCCTTCGTTCGTCTCAATATTCTTCCGGTGCTGCGTTCAAGTATTCTCCAATCAGTTAGCAATCTCTTCGTTCTCTTGCATTTTAATTCCCACAAGTATCTTCGTGCTTTCCTAATTCTTCCGGCGATTCTTTCTCTTTTCTTCGTTCATTGTCTTTTATTACGGTGGTTCGTTCAATATTCTTTTTCGTTGATTATCATTTTAATTCATTCGTTCCTTCCAATCCTACCGGTGGTTCATGAAGACTTTCTCAAGTTTTGTGCTATCCCTTCTCAATCCTTTTTCAAGAAGAATAAGTAAGATGCGAAATCCATTGCTCGTCATCAATTTAATTTGATGAAGGATAAGCATACAATAAATCTTATTCTTATTTCATCCAAGTGATTAATCCTTTTCCTTCAGAGTTTGTTCTTGATGAATAAATTCTAGTTCCAAGTGTTTTTCATCTTTTCTTTTCCGGAGTTCAATCATTTCCTCGGCCATCTCGTCGGAACCTCCATCTAAATCATCGCGAGGCTCATCTTATTCTTTCTTCCTTCATTCTATCTCATCATCCTTTTCGTTACCGGAGTTTTCATGGTGGATCATCATGATTTAATCTTTTCTTCAAGAGTTCATCGAGATTTTGTTGGCGGAGTTCAAGTATCTTTTCTTCTCGCGTCTCGAAGTGCAATTAATTCTCCGTATTATTTTGAAGTGGAGTTTTGCATTTCTTCGTTCCCTTCAGCCATTCAATCTTTTCCGCTTGTGGTTGGTTATCACCTCATAATTTCTGAGATGTTATCTATAAGTCCACAACAAGCTTATTCTTTTCGTTGTTGATTCTCCCAACAACTTCGTTCAATCCTTCCTTCTAAGTTCTTTTCTTTCTATTTCAATTCTTTCCGGAGGTTTTGTGTCATGTCTTCATCAAGTATCATTCCATCCTCTCAAGTTCATGCTCTATTCCTCCATGTTCAACCGGTGTGCTGCCTAAATCCTTTCAGTCTTATTCGTTTCTTTTCTCATTCTAACCACTCCGGTTAGAACGAGTGCTTTCAGAGTCTATCTTAGTCAGGGAGTTTTCGATTCTCGTCATTCTCGTCATTCTCGTTGTTCCTCTCTCATTCTCGAGTGCTCTCGAGTCTTGGCTTCTTCTTTTGAGTTCTTGTTTCACCTCATCCCTTTTTCTCTTCCGTCTCGGTCCTAAGATCTCGGGACGAGATCTCTTGTTAGTGGAGGAGTGTTGTAACGCCCCGGATTCGATGCGCCAGGTGTCCGTCAGTTATTCGCTGCTGTTGCCATGTCATGTGCTTGCGTGTTGCACTTTGCCATGTCATCATCTGCATTTCATATCATGTCACCATGTGCATTTCATTTTGCATACGTGTTCGTCTCATGCATCCGAGCATTTTCCCCGTTGTCCGTTTTGCAATCCGGCACTCCTATGTCTCCCGGCGCCCCCTTTTACCTCTTTTCATGTGCGGGTGTTAAACGGTCTCGGAATGCCCCGAGGTTTGTCAAGCGGCCTTGGTATAGCACCGGTGAACCGCTGTCAAGTTTCGGATCATTTGGAGGTCGTTGGTACTCCAGCAGTTAGCAGGTAACCGCAAAGGCCTCTTTGTTGCAGCCCAACTCCCCTTTCTAAGTGGCCCAAAACCCACCTAACTCCCCTCCATGCTCTCCGTCGTTCGATCACGATCGTGTGGCCGAAAACCGCACCTCATTTGGACTCTCCTAGCTCCCTCTACCTATAAATATGTCTTCCTCCCGAAATCGCGGTCAAATCCATCCGAAACCCTAAAACCGTCCCGCGCGCGCGGACATGTCCGTCCCGGCCGGACGAAACCGCGCCGCCGCCTCCAGCCAACCGCCGCCTGCCACGTGGCGCGCCGCCGCCTCCGCGCCCGCCCGCCCGCCCGGGCCGTGGCGGCCCCAGCCCGCCTCCCCCCATAGGCGCCGCCCGCCCGCCGCCGCAGATGCTTTCGGCGCCGAGCCCCCGCCGCGCCGCGCCGCCCCAGCGCAGGCGGCGCCCGCCGCCAGCGACCCACCAAGCCGAGCCTCGCCGCTCTGCCCTCCTTCCTTCTCCCTCTTCTCTCTCTCACCGCTCCGCCTCTCTCGCCCGGTCGCCGCCCTCGCCATCGCCGGAGACGCACGTCGCCTCGCGCCGGATCCGGATGCCCGCCGCCCGATCTACCCGTTCCGGTGTCTCCGCGCCCCGGCCTTCGCAGCCCTCGCCCGAGTTCTATGCGCCGCCGCCATGCTCCTGCTCCTCGATCCGATCGGGATCGAGGAGAGAACGACGGGGCTCCCTCACTGCGTGTGGGCCCGCGGCCTCTGGCGGCCCAGCTCCTCGGCCGCGTCCCGGCCTGCCAGGCGGCTCCTTCACCGACCGGCCCTTTTGGCCCACTGGTGAGGACCCGCAAGATCCCGCCCGTGCGATTTTTAGCTATCTTGCGCGCGTCCTTTATTTTTCCAAAAAAAAACTGCTAAGTCCCGAAATCTGCAGTAATTTTGTTCCATTTTCATTGCATCATATCTCCGTCATCGTAGCTCCGTTTCGCGTGTGTAATATGTCAAAATGTTCGCCTCGAAGAGTAGATCATTTCATCTCATTGCATCATTTTCACTTGAGCTCATCTTGATGCCCGAAATGCTGTTAGAAGAGTGCTATGTGATGTTAGTTTCTGATTTTTATCAGAACTTGCACTTTTGTCATTTTTGCCATGATTGATGTGTGCATCCTATGGACTTGAGTTCTACATGTGTTTTGTAATATGCCATGTCTTCTTTCCAGTGGTGCTTGCTATGTATTTTTGTGATCTATGTGGTGACTAGCACAAGCTTGCAAACTAGGTGTCTTGTTGTTGCTGATTTCAGCTCTGTTTTGCTGTTATTTTGATGCCATGTTAACTTGATGCTACCAAGAGATCCATGCATATTTTGAGATACTTCAGTAAGGATGTTTTGTAAAACATGTCTTGCTCTATGCATCCATGCCCTTTTTTGCAATTATGGAGTAGTCTAGCTTGAGTCAATCGAGCTCTACTTTTGCTATCAAATGTTTCCTGGCAGATTGTTTACATGTTATTCAATTTTGCCAAGGTTGTTGTAGTTGATCCGTGTATGCTATGTTATTGTTCTTGCCATGTATGTCTTCTATGCCATGTCTTCTTGATGTATGTATGCTTAGGTTATTATTTAAGGCTCTGTAGTGAGTGCATTGAGCTTGTAAACATGCCTACTTGTTACCAGTTTTTTAACATGCCATGTTGCTGAATCTGTTAACGGAACTTTCAATATTGACATGGGTGTTACTATATTTTCTGATCCTTTTTGACTCATGGTCACTAAAGGACTTTTGTTCTATGTAATTAGTAGATTCATGCCATGCCTTTGTTTGCCATGATAAGTTCCTGTAACATGTTGTTTCATAGCTCTAAACATTGCAACCTGATGTTATTTCTGCCAATGCCTGAAACTGTTATTAGTTGCAATCTTGCCTTGTCATTTTGAGCATGTTCTAGTCATTTCTGGAGATAGCTCAGTGCTCATGTTTTGTAATGCTTTACCTGTAGATCATGCCCATGCCTTTTGTTTTCATGTTGAGGTCCTGTAGCATGTTGTTTTGATGCTTGCAATATGCCTAGTTGCTGTTTTGGACAGCTTGTCATTTAAACTTGTTTCATGTGTATGTGTTGAACCGTTGCTCCGTTTTGATTGTGCTCTATATGAAACTTGCTTGATTTTGCATGTAGTTTCATATTATCATGTTGGATCCTTGTTTTGAGGTGTTTGCTTGATGTTTGTATGCATTTTGCATCAATGCCATGTTTATCTTGTTTTGCTCATATCTTCTAGGCCGTAGCTCCGAATCTAATGAACTTTATATGTAACTTGACTAGAATTTCGTGTAGATCATCGTGGTGCATATTAACTTGCTGTTTAACAACTTGAACATAAGGTTTATTCAGATCTGGAACAATTTCGAAATTTGCATATGAGGACTTACGGAATTGTTATATGATGTTCCCGGCCTCATTTAAACTTGCCTTGATGTGTTGTTCTTGTTTGCATCATCTCTTGCCATGAGTAGCTTCATGTAGCTTTGTCATGCATCATGCTTGGTTGTGCATCATGTCTTGTCTATGTGTGGTGTGTTCACTATGTTGTGTGCTTCTTCTTGTTAGTTCCTGTTTCGTTGCGATCGTGAGGATACGTTCGTCTACGCTTGGTTCGGCTTCATCCATTCATCTTCTTCATGGACTCGTTCTTCTTCCTTGCGGGATTTCAGGCAAGATGACCGCTACCCTGGATCTCACTACTATCATTGCTATGCTAGTTGCTTCGTTCTATCGCTATGCTGCGCTACCTATTCCCTGTTTATCAAGCCATCCCATATTGCCATGAACCTCTAACTCGTTGTCACCCTTCCTAGCAAACCGTTGTTTGGCTATGTTACCGCTTTGCTCAGCCCCTCTTATAGCGTTGTTAGTTGCAGGTGAAGATGAAGTTTGTTCCTTGTTGGAACATGGAGATGTTGTTCCTTGTTGGAACATGTTTACTTGTTGGGATATCACAATATATCTTATTTAATTAATGCATCTATATACTTGGTAAAGGGTGGAAGGCTCGGCCTTATGCCTGGTGTTTTGTTCCACTCTTGCCGCCCTAGTTTCCGTCATATCGGTATTATGTTCCCGGATTTTGCGTCCCTAACGCGTCGGGTGATTTATGGGACCCCTTGACAGTTCGCTTTGAATAAGACTTTTCCAAAGAAGGCCCAACATTGGTTTTACTATTTGCCTCACCACCACCTATATTTCCCTTGGGAGTAATTAACCCAAGGGTCATCTTTATTAGCCCCCGGACCAGTGCTTCTCTAAGTGCTGGCCCGAACCGAGTAGACTGCGGGGCCCCCTCGTGGCAACTCGAGGTTTGGTTTTACTCGTAGGATGTCTCATCCGGTGTTGCCTGAGCGAGATATGTGCAGCTCCTATCGGGATTGTCGGCGCATCGGGCGGCTTTGCTGGTCTTGTTTTATTGCTGTGAAATGTCTTGTAGCCGGGATTCCGAGACTGATCGGGCTTCCCGGGGAGAAGGTCTATTCCTTCGTGGATCGCGAGAGCTTATCATGGGCTAAGTTGGGACACCCTGCAGGGTTTGAACTTTCGAAATCCGTGCCAGCGGTTATGTGGCAGATGGGAATTTGTTAATGTCCGGTTGTAGAAAACCCGAAGTTGATCTCAATTAAAATACACCAACCGTGTGTGTAACCGTGAGTGTCTCTTTTCGGGGTTGATCGAGAGGAGAACACGGTTTCTTGGGTTATGTCTGACGTAAGTAGGTGTTCAGGATCACTTCTTGATCATTACTAGTTGACGACCGTTCCTTTGTCTCTCTTCTCGCTCTCATTTGCGTATGTTAGCCACCATATCATGCTTAGCCGCTGCTGCAACCTCACCACTTTACCCTTTCCTTTCCCTCTAAGCTTTGCTAGTCTTGATACCCATGGTAATGGGATTGCTGAGTCCTCGTGGCTCACTGATTACTACACCACCATTGCAGGTACAGGTTTGCGATGTTCATGGCGAGAGCGATGTTTGCTTGTGTTGGAGTTCTTCTTACGCTTCTTCTTGATCGGGGATAGGTTCGGTCGGCAGCCTGGGCTAGCAGGTGGATGTCGTTTGAGTTTTCTGTTTATGTTTCATCCGTAGTCGGATGTTGATCTTGTATATGATGTTGATGTATTCTTGTGGCATTTGTGCCTTATGTATGTATCCCTATGTATTATGTAATGTTGATGTAATGATATCCGCCTTGCAAAAGCGTCTCAATATGCGGGTCTATCCTTGGTGGGACCTTCGAGTTCCTTTTGGATAGGGTCGCATATTGGGCGTGACACTCCCGCTCCGGACATAGTTGGAGAAGGTTGAGGTGAGGAGTGCGGACTTGGGCGCTGGAGCTCGAGTTCGCAGAGATGGATAAGCCAAGGAGGAAGAAGGCGCAGGTAAAAGGGTGGATCCTTATCCCCTTATATGGGCGGACAAAAACATGTGTCCCCACTGTCCTGGTAAAACTCGCTTATCTCCCAAGCGCCACAATGAATGGCGCGGTTGGGTTACCCACGTCCGTATTGATGGGAATCCCGGAATAAGGGGGACACGATCTCTGCCTCGACAAGACGTGCCAAGGAAACCGCTTAGCTAAGCGCTGAGGTGGAACAGTAAAACAATTTGAATAAAGGCTTGGTAGTGGTGCGACGTCACGCCACAAAATATGTCGGCAGATTGATTTGGTGTAATATTATTCTCTCTCGGTGGTATGTGGAATTTATTTTTGCGAGCGGACACTATCATGGTGTTCACAATCTTCTATAAATTATTCGGAGGAAGAACCCGCCTTGCAATGCGAAGACAATATGCGCGCGGACCCATCGTCATTGAAGCCTGGTTCGAGGGCTCTTGAGGAGTTCGGACTAGGGGTGTCCGGATAGCGAACTATCATCATCGGCTAGACTCCAAGACTATGAAGATACAAGATTGAAGACTTCGTCCCGTGTCCGGATGGGACTTTCCTTGGTGTGGAAGGCAAGCTTGGCGATACGGATATGTAGATCTCCTACCATTATAACCGACTCTGTGTAACCCTAACCCTATCCAGTGTCTATATAAACCGGAGGGTTTTAGTCCGTAGGACGAACAACAATCATACCATAGGCTAGCTTCTAGGGTTTAGCCTCTTTGATCGCGTGGTAGATCCACTCTTGTAACACACATCATCAACATTAATCTAGCAGGACGTAGGGTTTTACCTCCATCAAGAGGGCCCGAACCTGGGTAAAACATCGTGTCCCTTGTCTCCTGTTACCATCCGCCTAGACGCACAGTTCGGGACCCCCTACCCGAGATCCGCCGGTTTTGACACCGACAGAAGGTGTCCCAGGTGGGCACAACCCACCTGGGCGTGCCTCGCGCGCCCTGGTGTCTTGTGCCCACCAGGGGACGTTTCCTGGAAGTTTGTTTATTTCCAAAATTTTCAAAATATTCCAAAACTGACAAAAATATTTTTGTTGATTTTTCGGAGTCCGTTTACTTACCGTATCACATACCTCCTTATTTTCACGATCCTGGAGTGTTTCGAAAGGACTCTTTTATGTGTTCTTCTGGTGTCAAAGTTTGGATAATATTACTTTCAACATTAATAGGTGTACCTGAGATATAATGATTTATTCGTTGCCCATTGACAACCTTCAGGTTAGTACCTTCGGAATTATTTATTTTGATGGATCCAGACCGGTAAACCTCCTCGATGACATATGGGCCTTCCCATTTCGAGAGGAGTTTTCCTGCAAAGATTCTGAAATGAGAGTTGTAAAAAGAACATATTCGCCTACATTAAACTCACGTTTTCGATTCTTTTGTCATGCCATCTTTTAACTTTTTCTTTGAATAATTTTGCATTTTCATAAGATTGGGTTCTCCATTCATCTAATGAGCTAATATCAAATAACCTCTTTTCACCAGCAAGTTTGAAATCATAATTGAGTTCTTTAACTGCCCAATATGCTTTATGTTCTAACTCAAGAGGCAAATGACAAGCTTTTCCATAAACCATTTTATAAGGAGACATACCCATGGGATTTTTATATGCTGTTCTATAAGCCCAAAGTGCATCATCTAATTTCTTAGACCAATTCTTCCTGGACCTATTGACCTTCTTTTGCAAAATTAATTTTATTTCTCTATTGGTAAGTTCAACTTGACCACTAGACTTAGGATGATAGGGTGATGCAATTCTATGGTTAACATCATACTTGGCAAGCATTTTACGGAAAGCACCATGAATAAAGTGTGAACCACCATTAGTCATTAAATATCTAGGGACTCAAAACCTTGGGAAAATAACTTCCTTAAGCATTTTAATAGAGGTGTTGTGATCAGCACTACTAGTTGGAATAGCTTCTACCCATTTAGTAACATAATCAACAGCAACCAAAATATGTGTATACCCATTAGAGGAAGGAAAAGGTCCCATGTAATCAAATCCCCAAACATCAAATGGTTCAACAGCAAGTGAATAATTCGTAGGCATTTCTTGACGCTTACCGATATTACCTATTCTTTAACATTCATCACAAGATGAGACATACTTACAGGCATCCTTGAAGAGAGTAGGCCAATAAAATCCAGACTGCAATACCTTATGAGCAGTTGATACGTCTCCAACGTATCTACTTTTTCTCACGCTTTTCCTCTTGTTTTGGACTCTAATTTGCATGATTTGAATGAAACTAACCCCGGACTGACGTTGTTTTCAGCAGAACAACCATGGTGTTGTTTTTGTGCAAAAATAAAAAGTTCTCAGAATGGAACGAAACTTTGTGAGGATTTTTATGGAATGAAAGAGAATTACTGGAGCCAAGACCCACCAGAGTGGGGCCCCTGGGTGGGCACAACCCACCAGGGTGTGCCCCGCTCCTGGCACGCCCAGGTGGGTTGTACCTACCTTGTGGCCCCACAGACCTCAACCCTGATACTATAAAATCACATATTTCCAGAAAAAATCAGGGAGAAAGAATTATCGCCTTCCACGAGATGGAGCCTCCGCCAAGCCCTATTCTTCCTCGGGAGGGCATATCTGGAGTCTGTTTGGGGCTCCGGAGAGGGGGATCTTCGTTCTTCGTAATCACCAACCCATCTCCATCGCCAATTCCATGATGCTCCCCACCCGGAATGACTAATTCCTACCTAGGCTTGCTGGTCGGTGAGGAGTTGGATGAGATTCATCATGTAATCGAGTTACTTTTGTTAGGGCTTGATCCCTAGTACCCACTATGTTCTTAGATTGATGTTGCTATGACTTTGCTATGCTTAATGCTTGTCACTTTGGGCCCGGGTGCCATGAACTTAGATCTGAACCGTGCATGAATTCATATTTATATCCATGTGTTAGATCCGATCTTGCAAGTTATAGTCACCTACTACGTGTTATGATCCGGTAACCCCGGAGTGACAATAACCGGGACTTCTTCCAATGATTACTGTAGTTTGAGGAGTTCATTTATTCACTATGTGTTAATGCTTTGTTCCGGTTCTCTATTAAAAGGGGCCTTAATATCCCTTAGTTTCCAATATGGACCCCGCTGCCACGGGAGGGTAGGACAAAAGATGTCATGCAAGTTCTTTTAATAAAGCACGTATGACTATTTTCGGAATACATGCCTACATTATATCGATGAACTGGAGCTAGCGTCGAATCGCCCTAGGTTATAACTGTCACATGATGAATGTCATCCAACAAGTCACTGATCCAATACCTACGAATTTATCTTATATTGTTTCTGCTAAGTTACTACTGCTATCATCACTGTTACACTTGCTACAAAAATTACTGCTATCACTGTTACTGTTACCGTTGCTACTGCTATTATTATCAAAACTACCAAACTACTTTGCTACTGATCAATTGTTGCAGATAATTAATCTCCAGGTGTGGCTGCATTGACAACTCAGCTGGTAATACCTTCAAATATTCTTTGGCTCCCCTTGTGTCGAATCTATAAATTTGGGTTGAATACTCTACCCTCGAAAACTGTTATGATCCCATATACACTACAAAAAAATACACTTCCGTGATGATACGTGTTTGTCACAGTAGGTCGCATTTTTTTTCATGCATGTACATCCATGACAAATTTATGACAAAATCAAGATAGTCATACCTGTGCTGTCGTAGAAGTGTTCCATGACATTACCAAAATTATCATCACGGAAGTGTCCACTTCCATGACGATAAATCGCGCGTCCTGAAGTGCTTTTCGTCAAGGGTGACCGACACGTGGCATCCACCGTAGCGGAACGCCATTAAGCTATCGGGTCGGGTTTGGATCCGATAACCCGTTAACAGCCCGACCAATGGGAAATTTCCGTGTAAAATTCTTATTGGCTGGACGAAACACGTGTGAGCTCGTCGATGGGTCGAGATAGGCGCCTATGATATGTCGACACGTGCCACGGCCCACCACTGGCCCATTTAGCTTACAAAGCTGGCCCGTTTGACTTGGTCAAAAGTTAATGGGTTGGCCCATGAAAAGCCCGTTAACGGTCTCTTCGCAAATAGCCCATTTTACGGCCTGTTAACTCACGGCCCGTTAGGCCGTAAAGGAAATCGGCCCAACAACGTCATGTGGGCCATCGAATATAACACCAGCTCATTTCACTTTCAGCCCATGTATGGCCCATGATGTCTTTCGGCCCATATGAGGCCTTCGTATCTTTCGGCCCTTCACAGGCCCACGGTGACTCTAGCCCATAATGAACAGTAATTTTCTTTGTACCCGTTAACGGCCCGTGATTTACATGGGCCATTTCTAGCCCATGTTAGCTTTCGGCCTATTGACGGCCCATACGTTCTTGCGCTCCTTTTCGGCCCTCGATTACTTCCGGCCCGTCACTGGCCTGTTCCCCTAATGGGCCAAATTCGGCCCATGGCAAGAGTCGGCCGTTACTGGCCTATTCCCCTAATGGGCCAAATTCGGCCCATGGCAAGAGTCAGCCCGTTACTGGCCTGTTACCCTAATGGGCCAAATTCGGCCCATGGCAAGAGTCGGCCCGTTTCTGGCCTGTTAACCCGTTGCGCCGTTTCCGGCCCGTCCTATATCTAGCCCATTAACGACCCGTTATGCCTGTGACAGAATTAAGCCTTTGCTGTCCTACTACCTGTTAACGGCCCGTTACCGTGCTGGGACGATACCAATTACGCCTGATTACGACCCATGTAGACCCATTTATCCGACGACCCGAGGCCCACCGATTACATGCCCATTTATCGACGGCCCGTAGGAGACCCATGGATCCTACGGCCCGTATATGGCCCATGGTAGTTGCGGCCACTAGCAAACTAGGGAAAAAGAAGACTAGGAAATAAATAAGACTGAAACTAACGCTAGGCTATTAAGGCGATTGGACAGATTACATCCACTCAGCATCAAAGATCGCCACCAGTGCAAATATAGGGAACACCCTACACTATACAAAAATGGCTTGCTATTTTCTTCAGCCGGTGGATGCACGTTAAGAATAAATTTTGTATCGCATCAAAACAAATTACAACTATATAACAAAAGGAAGGTTGGCATAAAACTTAGATCTAGCGATAAATGCACCACGAAGTTGAAGCTTCAGTTCATTTGATCATTTGCTTGCGTTTTCATGTTGTATTGTCGATGGAGCACCATAACCCTCGCCTTCATTTCCCTAGGCTCTGAACAACATTGCAAATGTCGATAGTCAGTTTCAAAACCATGCATATCTTCACGACATTGAGCAATGTTTCTCCCTGTTCACAAAGGGTCTCTGTTAGGGAATGGACTTATATGCGGGCGCAGATACAACATTGCTTTGAGCTTGCATATCTTGATCATGAGGCAGTTTGGACGATATTTCCTTAACAACCAACCCGGTATTACGCAGAGCGTGCTTTTGGCATTTGTTAGTGGACAGTCTTGACCTTTGTAGCAAGAGTCGGCATTGCGGTTATAGTTGCCTCGCCACCTTGAAGGTGGCAGTTCCTCATTTTTCCATAGCTCGCTGAAAAGTTGAGGTTTTACATTAGTAGTACCAGAACAGAAGATATTATGGAGGCAGCAAAAGCAAACAAAATAGGTTTGGTCTATATACAGAACTTATTCTAGTGAACCCATGTAAAATATTAGTTGTATTTTATTGCAAAGTACATAATAAAACTAGGTTCCAAACATACGACCATGTACCATCGCTAATGTATTGTCTATTTCTTCACATTGTATTGAGGGCTAAGGATAAAGATACGAAGTTTATAATACGGTAAGGATAGTATGACATCATTCATATCACAAAACAACTGAGAACAGACAAACAAGCAATTGTAACGTTGTGTGGGCAAGTCCAGCACGGAACTAGATTACGGGTCAAGATCAAAGGAACATCACTCCTCTCTTTTAAACCTTGTAAGGTGCAATGATACTGTCGGGGAAGCTGATCTGGCCCACGAACACCTATGGGACCGGCGGACCGAGCCCCTTCGGTTCGTGGGCGCGGAGATCGCACGAAGAGCAGATCGAGCGAAGCACCTGAGCAGTTTACCCAGCCGGAGCTCTCCGGAGAGATAATACTGCTATCGCTGCATGTCCGATTGTATTGTGTTCTTGCTAGGGAGCGCTGAGTGCTACAAATACACACCAGTTGCTAACTAGACCTAAGCGTGGGTGTTTTACGGCGAATCCTTGAACCCCTTCTCGTTAAGCATGGGCCTCCTTTTATATGCTCAAGGGTCTCCGACGGTGGCAGCGTGGGTGAGGTAAAAATGGAAAAGAGTGCGGTTGGTACAGCTACTTGTACAGGGTATCATACCTAGCCACGGCGGCAGGGGACAAAGGCATTAAATGCCCGTCTATGTCGCCCAAACGGTGCAAGCGAGGACCGTCGGGCGCCACCGCTTACCACGATGGCAATCTTGTCGGCGCCGCTTGCCACCGCTCTCGCTGGCCGCACAGACCTCTTGCCGCAGCGGCTTGGAAAGGTCCCATGGCGACACGTTGGTGGATGTCTTTGGAGCGGAGGAAAAGAGTGGTAGTCTGCATGGCAAGCGCCTTGCAGCGGTTGTTGCCTTGTCGCGTCCGGGAGCTTGTCGCTCACCGGGCCTTCCCGGCAAGCTCCTCTTGCCGGGGCCTTGTCTCCTAGGTGCCTTGATTGGCCTTCCCGGCAAGCTCCTCTTGCCGGGGCCTTGTCTCCTTGGCTAAAATACTTTGTTCTTGAATGGCTTCAAAGGAACCACGGAGGACCTTGGCGGTCACCGGCAAGCCTTGCAGCGGTGCTGCGATTGCCCGTGCACAAGTTCGGGATACTAGGGTACCCTACTCTAGTACACCGGCAGGAGCCCCGGCTGGGCCACCTGCAGTGCGGCGCTGTTGGGCCAGGCCCAAAACAGGCTGCAGACACGCGCGGCTGGGTTACGCCATAACTCACTCACGGACCCACCACGCCTCCACGAGCAGCACGCGTCGAATGCGGCGTCGTGGGAGAGACCGTGGGGGTTTCTTTATTCGAAAAGCGGGCGTCCGCCTCCCTCTTTATAAGCGGGGAAGCAGGGGCAGTCCGCCCACCTCGCCGATTCTGTCCAATCCCGAAAAACCTCCGCTGCTCCCCCTTCTTCCCAAAATTTGAAGAGAGCGGCGCTCACTTCATCGCCACCAGCACCACCAACGCCGATCTCCTCCACCACCTCCGCCATGGCTCCAAAGCCGATAAGGGAAGGCCGTGAAAGTCGGCCGGCGCAGCGGCTTCTTGCGCTGCGCGAAGGAGCGGGCCATCTTCCCCCTCAGCTCGCCGCGAGGGAGCTGAGGAAGTACTACTACTCTTCTCGGTCGACGGAGACGCTGCGCATCCAGCGCCGCGAAGGTACTCCCAGCTGCCGCCTCGGGACTGGCTCCAACTGGGTACCCTTTCTTCGCGCTCTTCTTCTATTGCGGGCTATGCCCGCCCTTCTCAGAATTTTTCTGCGATATCATGAACACCTACGGGTTCCGCCTCCTTGACTTCACCCCCAATGCTGTCCTGACCATGGCAGTTTTCGCACATCTCTGCGAAAACTTTGTCGGAATCCATCAAGCGTAGCCCTTTTCGCCACTTCTTTATGCCCCGAGTTGAGAGAGAGAGCCTCTTGCTGGAGCAATCGCTTGGATCTCAAGGATTGGCAAGAAGGACGCTTATCTGGAGGGAGAGCTCCGCGGCAAGTGGGAGGAATGGAGGGAAGATTGGTGTTGGATTGTTGAGGAGAACCGCAGCCCTTTACCGCCGCCAAACCCCAATAGTGCACGGCAGCGATTGGAGCAACGTGGCCCGGAAGATGCTAGGTTGAAGATTGCCGTCACCGAATCCTTCGCTTAGACTTGCCGGGCTCCATTGTAGGCACCGTTGGCGCAGATTTTCTTTGCCGCGCCGCTCCCTTTGCAGAGAGGAGGAGACCTGCCTGGGAGTTTCAGAACGCGGCAGATATCATGAGGCTGCGCCCGGGCCTTAATTTCAACTTCACAGTCTTGGAACTTGACGCGATGCTCTTGGAGCTCTTCAAGCCTGATCCTGATCATCCCGAGATGTTCAGGCTGCCGAGGGGCGTCGTCCCATTGTGCAACAATTCCTCGCTTGACCGCATCCGTGCAATTATGCTGTTGTGCGACTCGCATGGAATTGTCCCAACCTGGCAAGAGCCTGCGGATGACGTCGTGCGGGAGTTCTTTGACAGCCTGGTAGAAGTGCCGGTCCGCCCGGCGAGCGAGAGGGGCCTCACCACGACACCACCGACGCAGATGCAGCGACGCCACCACGGCTGGAAGAGGCAGCAGCGCTGCTGCTGCGCGCGAGTTCGGGTTCACCGTGGAGGAGGCAGAGGCAGCAGAGGCGGTAAGCCTTGTCGGCGAAGGAGTTTGCGGCGAGGAGGAGCTTGCCGAGCCTGAAACTGAATCGGCGAGCATGCGGCGCCTCCTCCCACCTTCAAGCAGCTTGCAGCGGCGGAGCCCCAGCTCCACCAAGAAGGCGTCTCCGCAAGGCTGGAGACGTGGCGGGCGGCAAGCAGGCCCAACAGCCGCCCGCCATGCGGCGCGCTCCACCGCGGCAAGCATCAAGCAGCTGGAGCACCTCACGCCGTTCGCGGCAATCGGAGCGGGGCCCTCCCAGGCCACCGCTTCTGCCTCCACCAAGCGGCCAAGGGAACCCACTCCTCCGCCTCGTCGCACCGGAGGCGAGCTAGAATTTGATCTCTCCGCGCTCAGCTCCGACGAGGAAGAAGAAGAGTAAGATTCTTTGCTGTACTTGTAGATCTTCGACTTGTTGCTTCGTCTTGTATCTGACTTGCTTCACTCTGAACCCTTTCCTTTTCAGGACGCTGGCCCAGAGAGCGTCGAAGAGAGCCAAGGCCCCGGTGATCGTCATCGAGGACGAACCCACCGCAGCAGCAGGAGGCGCGTCCGAGACCTCCTTGCCGGACCCGGCGACTCTTCCTCAGAGCAGCCCCCAGCGCAGCCCCGAGTGTAAGTATATGGTTTGCTTTCTGCTGTTGGGCGTACATGGGTGCTCTTTCTTGGCCGACATCTCGATCGCTGATTTGTGTAGGAGCGAGCAGCCCCACCAGAGTGCCACAAGCCGCTCCTGACATGCCATCTGCTTCGACTACACCGCCAAGGGAGGATCCCCCGGCAAGGGAGTGTTCTCCGGCAAGGGAGGCGTCTCCGGCAAGGGGCAGCCCTCCGGCAAGGGACTGCACCAGCGACCCCCCAGTGGCGGAGACCATGACTGCAGACCCTAGCACAGGTAATCCTCGCTTGAAAACTTCCCTTGTATTCTTCTTCTTGATCTTCTTTTTCTTTTTGAATATTTGCTTGACTTTCTTTTTGGTCGTCGATCCATCGCATGAGCCAATGGAGACCGAGGTCGCCCGGCAAGGAGGACGCTGCACAGGCAATCTTGTCGGCGCCGCCGCCGCCAAGAGGAAGCCGGCCGACGAGCTCGCCGCGAAGAGGCCGCCAAAGCTGCCGCCCTTGGTGGCGAGGGGTCCGGCGATCCTGCCGACGGCCCCGAGGCCGCAGGAGCACCAGGCCTTCGCCGACCGCCGATCCCCGCCATCTGCTGCAGCGCCAGCTCAAGAGCCCGACTGGCGCCCTATTTGAAGGCCGCGACGCGTCTTCATCAAACTCCCCTGGGCGTCGAGCTCCAGGGCGCCGGTCGAAGGAGAGATTTTTGACGAAGAGCTGCTCGCCTCCGCTGGGCTGACGCTGTCGACGCGCCAAGAAGTAGCAGCGGCGAGTCTGAGGAGGAGCAGCTGCTGCGAAGCTCTTTGTCGCTCTACCGCTGACAAGCCAAGTTGTTGAATCCGGGAAGCGCTTGTCACGGCGGGCGGAGCAGACATCGAGAAGCGCGCGGAGGAGCTCCGGGGCCTCAATCAGGAAGCTCTCCGGGCCCTGGCAAAGGAGCGGGAGCAACTCGCCGAGGAGCGCAAAGCCTTCCTTCTCGAGAAGGCTGAAGCTGAAGAGCAACAAAGGCTTGCTGCTGAGAAGCTGTCTGCGCAGGAAGGCGAGTTGGCGCAGTGGAAGGTCAATCTCGACAGCCACGAGGAGGATCTTGCCAGGCGCGAGCAGACATTTGGCGGGGCTCTCAAGGAAGCAAAGGACGCTGCCGCAGCTGCCGAGGCCGCCAAGAAGGAGTTGGAAACGAAGGTGACGCAGCTGGAGGCCAATCTGAAGGAGAGCGGCGAGAAGCTTGCCGCACTCAAGCATGAGCGCGAGAAGGACGCCTACACTCTTGGCGAGCTGCAGGGCCGTCTCGCCGAGAGGAGCAAGGAGCTCAACGCCGCCAAGGACTCCAACGCAGATCTTGAGTTGAAGCTGACCACCTTGACTCAGGCGCTGGACGGCGCCAGGGAGCAGAAGGTGGCCTTGAAGGAGAAGATCAAGGCCGACGAGGCGCTCTTTGGCGAAGTCTTCTTTGCCGCCTGAACACCTTCAGGGTGAACGTGGAGCACTGGACCGAAGGTCTTGTGGATGTTGCCGCAGCCATCGACAAGGAGATGGCGGTGCTGGGGATGGTGGATCTCGGGTACTCCTCCGATGAGCACCTCCAACCCAGCGCCAAGCTCAGCTTGTTCTTCAAAGGCGTGGTGACGGCCCTCCAACGACTCCGGGAAGAGATCCCAAAGCAGCTGGCCGAGGAGTCGCGCCAGATCTGTGCGGGAGCTCTCCAGAAGGTGCTGATGAAGGTGGCCTTCCGCAATCCAGGCCTCAACCTCACCAACGTCCTCAAGTCCTTGCTGCCGGATGCTGATCTGGAAGCGCTCAAGACCCTTGTCGCACCCATTGTGGACAAGGTGAGCGGGATCAAGAGGGTTGATGGCGACCGCGTAGATTAGGCCGCCAATTTTATCTTTTCCTTGTCGCTGCTGGTCATGTTAGGAGAACAATCTATTAGAGTTGCGACAAGCTATCTTGTAATATAACTCTATCTCGGGCAGTGATTGCAATGTTATTTCCTTTACTTGATTCCTTCCTTTGTATGTTTTTGCCCTACGCTTTTAGGGAACTTGCCGGCGGGGGCACCTTAGCCGCGAGCGCTGAGTGCGGGACGTCGAGAGCTTCTTTGGCGGTGCCGCCTCCGGCAAGCAACCTTGTCGCAACTAGTTGCAGCTCACTTAAGTTGTTGAGCGGACTCGAAACAAAGTAAGGGCGCAACTAGCTACGAGTTGGTTCCTCCGCGAACAGGTTTTCCATACAAAGTACGGTCGTTCGAGGAAGATAACTTAAAAATTTAAAAGCTGATTGCTCAAATTTTAGCAACTTAGCTCTTCTGTCGTTTGCTTCCCGGTAAGGCGAAACTTCCTCGAGCGACGCTTGGTCCACACCATTATCTTCTCCTTCCCCCCCAGCTAACTTGTGGGTGAGGGAACCTTCCTTTCTTTGAGAAAGAGAAAGAAGAGAAAATAAAGTTATGGAGCCTTGCGGCTCGTTATTGCTTACCGGTGGTAGGTGCTGCACAAAGTGTCAGATAATGCATGCAAAATAATAGAGTAAAAAGCATGAAATAGACAAGATGTGCGAAGCACGTGAGCTTTACTTATGCACGGGGTCTGCGCCCGGCTTTGTACAAAGGATTACATGCAACATCGGCAAGACTTGTACAAAAGGTGGTTGCCGGAACAGGTTCCGGCAACCCCGCCCTACGGGTAAAACTTATGAAGATGCTCAATGTTCCAAGAGTTGCTCACCGGAATGCCATCTTCGGTCTCAAGGCGGACAGCACCAGGCCTAGTGACTCGTTTCACCCGGTAAGGGCCCTCCCATTTCGGCGTCAACTTGTTGGTTTTCTTGGCGGACTGAACGCGCCGAAGAACAAGGTCGCCTTCCTCGAGACTTCTGGCATTAACTTTGCGGCTATGGTAGCGGCGCAAAGCTTGCTGGTATCGAGCAGCTCGTCTGACAGCTCAAGACGGTCCTCCTCAAGGAAGCGGTCGTCATCTTGTCACAGCTGCTCTTGCTCAAGCTCATCATAAGCGAGCACTCGAGGTGACCCGTATACGAGTTCCATGGGGAGAACTGCCTCTGCTCCATAGACTAGAGCGAAAGGTGTCTGGCCAGTGGCTCGATTTGGCGTCGTCCTGATCGACCAAAGAACCACCGGCAGCTCCTCAATCCAGTTTCTTCCGCACTTGTGCAGCCTGTCGAAAGTCCTGGTCTTGAGCCCGTGCAGCACTTCAGCATTTGCCCTCTCCGCTTGACCGTTACTTCTCGGATGAGCAACAAAAGCGAAGAAGACCTTGGTGCCAAGATCTTGGACGTACTGCATGAAGGTGCGGCTCGTGAATTGCGTGCCGTTGTCGGTGATGATCCTATTAGGAATCCCGAAACGACAAACAATCGACCAAGAACTTGACTCTTCGACCGTCTGTCACCTTCCTCATCGCTTCCACTTCCGGCCACTTTGTGAACTTGTCGATTACAGCGCACAAGTACTCAAAGCCCCGACAGCTTCGGGGAAGGGTCGAGATGTCGAGCCCCAGCACCAAAAATGGCCGGGATAAAGGGATCGTCTGGAGAGCTTGAGTTGGCTGGTGTATCTGCTTGGAATGGAACTGCACGCTTCACACTTGGTTACTTGTGCGATTGCGTCTGGAGGGCTGTCGGCCAAAAGAAACCTTGCCGGCACGCTTTGCGGCAAGTGCTCTTCGCCAATGTGGTGACCACATATGCCTCCATGTATCTCTACCAACAGCTTCATCCATCTTCCCGGTGAATACACTTCAATTTCACGCCGTTGAGTCTTTTTCTGTACACTGTGTTGTCGACAAACTGGTACATACTTGACTGCCGGGCTACTCTTTCCGCTTCTTCTTGTTCTTCGGGAAGATCTCCTGTCTGAAGGAAGTGGACAATCTGCTGCGCCCATGCTGGAGCTTGCGGCTCGACAACAAGGACTAAAGGCACATCTGCTGCTGCGGGAACATCCGCTTCTACGGCGAGAACCTGGGGCTCTCCCGGAGCTTGACGTTCCCCGGCAAGCTTGCCGGAGCAAAACTTGTCGGGAGTGTCTGCTTCAACGAAACAAACCCTAGAGCTTGTCGGAGCAGACTGCTCCTCAGCACTCTTGGTGTTGATCTTGGGGACCTTCTTGGCGGCGGCTTCGGGAAGCTCTGCCGGAAAATAGTCACCAGAAATCAACTTCCTCTTCTTGTTCTGTCCAGTTGATGGCGTTACAGTCGGTTGAGTCAGCTTGAGCACAAAGATCCCTGGTTCCACAGGTAACTTAAGTGCGGCGCACTTTGACAGGCCATCAGCAATATCGTTCTGGGCTCTTGGAACATATTCCATCTGTAGGCCGTCAAAGTGCTCTTCTAGCTTTCTCACTTCATCAACATAGGCTTCCATCAACGGACTCTGGTAATCCTTGTTCACTTGGCGGACGACAAGCTGTGAATCACCCCTGACAATGAGCTTCTTGATCCCAAGGTCTACTGCAATCCTGAGACCGGCAAGCAAACCTTCATACTCTGCTATATTGTTTGTTGCTTGCTCCTTGGGAAAGTGCATCTGGACTATGTACTTGAGGTGCTCTCCGGTGGGTGCGACAAGCAGCACGCCCGCATCGGCGCGTTGCAGCGAGAAGGCACCATCAAAGTACATCAGCCACTCTTTGCTTGCTTCCTTGACGGGGATGCTCGTTTCTGGAATTTCTTCATCTTGTGTTGGCGTCCACTCCGCTATGAATTCTGCCAATGCTCTGCTTTGGATAGTTGAGGTGCTCTCAAACTTGAGGCCAAAGCTTGACAGTTCCAGCGCCCACTCGACAATCCTGCTTGTCGCTTCTGGATTTTGCAGTATCCTTTTCAGCGGAAAGCGAGTGACGACTGTGATCTCATGTGCTTGGAAGTAATGGCGCGGCTTTCTCGATGCCATGAGAAGGCCGAAAAGCAATTTCTGCACACCAGAGTACCTTGACCTAGCCCCCTGCAGAAGGGAACTGACAAAGTAAACTGGGCGCTGCACCATCCTTTTCTGTATCTTCTCAGACGTCTGCGCAGATCCATCCTTGTCGGGACCAGTGCTTGCCGGTGAAGTGCTTTGCTTGTGGATGCATCTGCCGTGGTTGCTAGCTCGTCATCCGCCTCCCTCTCCGCTACTAACGCAGCACTAACCACTTGATTGGTTGCCGCTATATACAGCAGCAACTTCTCTTGTGGCTTAGGTGCGACAAGCGTTGGAGTGGAGGACAGGTACCTCTTTAAGCCCTGCAGCGCAGCCTCCGCTTCCGGAGTCCATTTCATTGGACCTGCCTTTTTCAATATTTTGAAAAATGGCAGGGCGCGCTCAGCAGACCTAGAGATAAACCTGCTGAGAGCAGCTACACAACCGGCAAGTCTTCGTTCATCCTTGACGTGCTTCGGTGCTTCAATCTGCTCGATGGCCTTGATCTTGTCGGGATTGGCTTCAATTCCCTGCTGAGACACGAAGAACCCGAGAAGCTTGCCGGAGGGGACTCCAAAGACGCACTTCTCTGGGTTGAGCTTGAGGTTGATCTTGCGCAGATTTGCAAAGGTTTCGTCTAAATCTTGAATCAGAGTCGCCCTGTCCTTGCTTTTGACCACTATGTCATCCATGTAGGCTTCCACATTTCTGTGCATTTGTGGCTCAAAAGCGTCATGGACTACTCTTGCAAATGTTGAACCAGCATTCTTTAATCCGAAAGGCATCCGTACGAAACAGTATGTGCCACATGGGGTGATGAATGCGGTCTTCTCCTCATCCTCTTCTGCCATGAAGATCTGATGGTATCCTGAATATGCATCAAGAAATGAAAGCAAGTCACATCCGGCCGTGGAGTCAACAATCTGATCGATGCGCGGCAAGGGGAATGGGTCTTTGGGACAAGCTTTATTAACATCGGTAAAGTCAATACAAAGCCTCCATTTTCCGTTTGCCTTACGCACGACTATAGGATTGGCCAACCACGTAGGATGGAGCACTCCTCTGACAAGGCCTGCTGCTTCCAATTTCTTGATCTCTTCTGCGATGAACTCTTGGCGCTCCACTGCCTGTTTCCTGACTTTCTGCTTGACGGGCCGCACATGAGGATAGACGGCAAGATGGTGCTCAATTACTCTCCCGGGAACACCGGGGATGTCAAACGGTTGCCATGCAAACACGTCGACGTTCGCCCGCAGGAAAGCAACGAGCGCGCCTTCCTATTTAGGGTCGAGAGTGGCACTGATGGTGAAGGTACCACCAGCGCCGTCCTCCTTGGCGGACACCTTCTTGGTCTCTGGCGGAGCTTCCATCATCTTCTTACACTTGCCGGTGGAGCTCGATGGTGCGTCCTCAACGGTAGCGGAACACTCCGAGGAGGTGCGCTTGCCGGAGTGGGCATCAGAGCTCTTGCCGGACTTGGTCTTCTTCTTCGCCCCGGGAGCTTCAGCGGCAAGTGACTTGTGATCTGCTGCAGCTGCTGCTTCCTGGTAGATCTTGTCGGCTCAGATAAGAGCATCCTTCTTATGTCGGGGAAGCTAATCTGGCCCACGAACACCTATGGGACCGGCGGACCGAGCCCCTTTTGGTTCGGCGGGGGGCGGAGATCGCACGAAGAGCAGATCGAGGCGAAGCACACGAGTAGTTTACCCAGCTTCGGAGCTCTCCGGAGAGATAATACTCCTACTTCTGCATGTCTGATTGTATTGTGTTCTTGCTAGGGAGCGCTGAGTGCTACTGTGCACACCAACTGCTAACTAGACCTAGCGTGGGTGTTTTCTGGCTTCGAACCCTTCGAACCCCCTTCTACGTTGCGCATGGGCCTCCTTTTATATGCTCAAGGGGTCTCCGATAGGTGGCAACGTAGGTGAGGTTAAAAATGGAAAAAGAGTGCGGTTGGTACAGCTACTTGTATAGGGTATCATACCTAACCCTGACGGCAGGGGACAAAGGCATTAAATGCCCGTCTATCTCGCCCAAACAAAGGCAAACAGGGGACCGTCGAGGCGCCACCTCTTGCCACGATGGCAATCTTGTCGGCGCCGCTTGCCACATCACGCTCCTCGTCAAGACAGCCTCTTGCCACGCGCGCTTGGAAAGGTCCCATGGCGACACTTTGGTGGATGTGCTGGAGCGGAGGAAAAGAGTGGTAGTCTGCCGTGGCAAGCGCCTTGCCGCGGTTGTTGCCTTGTCGCGTCCGGGAGCTTGTCGCCTCACGGGCCTTCGCAAGCTCCTCTTGCCGGGCCTTGTCTCCTAGGTGCCTTGGTTGGCCTTCCCGGCAAGCTCCTCTTGCCGGGCCTTGTCTCCTTGGCTAAAATACTTTGTTCTTGAATGGCTTCAAAGGAACCACGGAGGACCTTGGCGGTCACCGGCAAGCCTTGCCATTGAAGTCTTGCGATTGCCCAGTGCACAAGTTCGGGATACTAGGGTACCCCTACTCTAAATGCGCCGACAGATACGCTAAGACAATTGTGTATAAAATTGAAAAGAGTAATAGACATTGGCTGCAAACCATGCAGTTCAAGGCACAAGTCAGAGTAAGTAGTAGTTAAAAGGCATGAGGATTAAGGACTTACAACAGCGGCTTTGACTGGTGTAGTCATGCCCTTCTTCTTGCTGGTGTGACAGTCCTTGAAGATTTCCACAACATTTGGTTCAGGTACTTTTTGGTCCTTGCGGGCTTTCCTCTGCATTTCGAACAAGTCAGTATAGATCTGATAATATGGTATAGCGAAAAGAGTGAAACAACAGCTAATTACAAGAGCCTCGCAGTGTGCAATATAGCTACGAGTTCCTGTATTCTGTTGGAATTTCACTTTCGTACGGTTGGCTTTGTTCTTTGAATAGTTCACCTACAAGAAGATAGATTTGTGTGGCACATGCTTAAATAGGACTTCAACATATGATCTGATCACATATATATATATAATGTACCTGATACTTCGGATCAGACCAGTGTTTAACAAGGCCCCTCCAGTCTTCATCCGATATATTTTGTACTGGAGATGTTTGGGAAAGTTCTTCATTGTTAGCCTGGCCTTCAAAGTGAGTTTTCTTCAAGTTATACCGATACTGTCGCAGATCAGACTTGAAAACATGGGTGCAAGCTTGTCTGGTTGCATCATCTTGGCTATCCAGCTTGAACCTCATCTGTGAAAATTATGGGAGTCTCATTATCAGCAACCTAGAAAGTATGGGACAGAGCAAGATGATATTACTAGTTTCCATACATAACCATACTTACAGATAAATGGTCGAGGAAGGTGTTGAACTAGGTTTCGTCTTTGTCATTCCTATATTGAATCCATGTTGGGAGGATACGTACATGACACCTAACGGCAACCGCTGCCTCTAATACTAACTTGGCTGACTCTGTAGCATCACGTGGCCTTTTTAAACCTGCCTCAAAACGGATCTCCATTCTTCCTCCTCTAGATTTAGTTAATCTATCGAGCATTATCCCTGATGTTTGTTTCCTCTTGCGCCTAGGTGCTAGTCCAACAACGAACATAGGAAGTATTAGTGTACATCAAACTGTGAGACTACATATAAAGAAGCATGCAACTGTAACTTGACTCCAGCAACTACCTTCTTGCTGTTGAAGCTCACAAGGTTCATCTGATATTGGTAACTCGTCTTGTGTCAAGAGTGCTTGGGAAGTAGTGTCAGGTGGCAAGGGAGCTTGGGAACGTGCTGCTAGCTCAGTTGACGCACGAGTAAGTCGTGCAGCTGGTTGTACTGTGGTAGGTGTTGCAAGAACTAGGGCTGTCTCTATTTGTTTGGTGGCAGCTATTTGTTTCTGTTTGGCTTTTTTTGCAACTCATGTAGCATGGGATGCCGTGTTTGTAGAATTTTTTGCTGGACTTTGACCTTCTATTGCACCATCAGTACCAGCAGAATCTGCAGGATTCATCCGCTTCTCATTCCCTGCCATTTTGTGTTTCTTCCTCTTTCTCTGCGCCATATTAAGTCAAGCCGACAAGAAAAACAAATAACAATTTAGTTCTTTAGAACAAATTGATGCGTGATGCAGACGAACTGAACTTTCATGTTAGACAACCACATGATAGGAGGATGTAATATGTATGAAAAACTGGATGGAAGAGATAACCAGAACTATGATGTGTAAACTAAGAAGAAGACATTTCACCAAATTAGAAGCAATGCAATGGAAGGTAGACTCCATATGAAAGATGCTACAAATATCGCTCTGCCAAGTTAACAATGTCTCATCATAAATGGTGTTTAAACAAATGTGAAGCAATACAAGAAATAAATCATATGCAAGATGCAAACAACATCACACTACCATGTTAGAGGTCTCTCGTCATTAGTGCCATTGCATATTCACAACATTGCATATTCACAGCTTATGATGTGTAAACTAAGGAGAAGGCATTTCAACAAATTAGAAGCAATGAAAGCTAGACACCATATGAAAGATGCCACGAATATCACTCTACCAAGTGAAAACTGTCTCGTCATAAGTGCCATTTCAACAAATTAGTAGTACAAGCTAGAAAAGAATGTGAGATGTAACCTATATCACACTCCGAAGTCAAACGTGTCTTATGATAAGTGATTGTTGCAGGTTACACAACAGTAGTAATTTGATGTAAGAACATGGTGTGATAGACAGATATTGTATGTTCTAGAAATAGGAACACGTGTCTTATTCAAGTATAATGTGTAAAGTGAGCAGATGGAATTCAACAAAATTAGAAGCAATACAAGCTAGACATCACACATAACATGCAACCACATATAACAGTGCCAAGTTAGAGGGAGCACCTGTGATGCTGCACTAGGGGCGACATGCTCATCATAAACACATCTTTGTTGAGTGTCTATGCATGTGTTGTCTTGGAAATCATCTTGGGGGTGTGGAGGAGTAGAAACTGTAGAGGCCCTCCGTTTGGAAGGAGCACCTTTATCCGCTGCCTTGCTAACTTCCTTCCGCTTTATTGATTTTGAATTGTCAAGTAAAACCGACAAGAAAAAGCAATAAAATTCTCTCTTCAGAACTCATTCATGCATGATACTGACAATCACTACTTTGATGTAAGGCAAACACATGATACCAGGATGGAATATGTACGAAAAACAGGACGTCATGGCATGTTCACAACTGTTTGTGTAAACTAAGCAGAAACCATTCCAGCAAATAAGAAGCAATGCAAGCTAGACACCACATGAAAGATGCAACCAATATGACTCTGCCAAGTTAAAAGCGTCCCATCATAAATAGAATTTCAACAAATTAGAAGCAGCGCATGCTATAAATCATATGAAAGATGCAACTAATATCGCACTGCATATACTAAAGGTGTCTCGTCATGTTGATTGATGCGAGATACAAAAAAAACAATAGTTTTATGTAAGGACATGCTTAATAGACAGATGTACTATGTACTAAATACAGGAAGGCATGTCACATTAACAGGTATAATGTATAAGCTAAGAAGACTAGCACATGCAGTTTAACCAGATTCGAAGAATTACAATCTAGACACCATATGCAACATGCAACCAGATATCAGTCTGCCAAGTTAGAGCAAGCACTGCGATGCTAGTGTAGGGAAATGATGTAATCAACTACTGAGCTACGCTCACTATCTTCACCTAGCATTTCTGCTTCTTGAGAATCATGTCGGAGGCTGACGCTGCATTCTTTAAATGAGGAGTAGTCCCCTTGCCTGCCTGCCTCGTCATAAGTGATTAATGAGGGATACACAAGAACATTAGTTTGATGTAAGAACATGGTTAATACACAGATGTACTAGTATGTAACAAAAAAACACAAAGGCATGTCATATTAAAAGGTATAATGTGTAAGCTAAGCAGATGCAATTTAACCAAATTGGAAGCAATACAAGCTAGACATCCGGCTGGAGTGGTGAGCATGATCATCTAGGACCTGAGAGCCTGGTGGGAGGCGGGCTGCTTCGCCACCATCGTAGCTTCTTAGTTGGCTTCCAGGTGATGCCTATCTTTGCTGGGCTTGTCACTGGCTCGGCCAGTGCCCTGACTAGCTATTTGTCTTATGGTGCTCACGGGATGGTGGTTCATGTAAAAAAATATATTTCCTTATCTTACCGACTTCGGCCTTTCGAATACAAGCTAGACAACATATGCAACATGCAACCACATATGACACCGTGAATTTAAAGCAAGCACCTGGGTTGGTGGTTCACGGCGAGCGAGAACATCAACTCTAGAGCTACATTCCTCGTCTCCATTTGCTGACACTACACCCTTTAAAGCCTTGAAACGTTTTTGGCCTAGCCGTGTACCACGCTGGAGCGACTTCTCTCTATTCTTTTCTGCTTCTGTCAAGGCAGGGTCTGAAATACCCTTGCATAAAAACACAATAGTGAGAGTAAGGGTGAAGTGTGTGCGAGAACTAGTGCAATTGTAAAAGTAGCAGATAGCAGGTGGCTGAAAAATAAATGACAGGAGACATATGATAGCTCTACAACATTGCATGGCAAACAAAATTAGATTCTACTCCGATGATTTTGTAATATATGAGCACTTGGAAATGCAGGTACTCCTCCAACACACCACCACATGTGGTCATATCTAAGATAACGATCGGCGAAAATAAATAGGTCACCGATTTTTTAATGAACCGTCCGATCTATAAGGAACGGGCAGATGGCCTTCGCTCACCTCCCGCCATCACTTTGTTGACGATCTTTCTCGAACCGCCAACGACCACCGGACCAGACCCTGCCTCCGCCGCCCGCCCTCCCATCGAACTCACACCACCGCCGTGCTTGGCAGCGCCCAGGCCATCCTTTAATCCCGCCGACCTCCAGATCGGGCGCCAGAGCTCTAGGCCGCACACGCCCCTAAGATAAACACCAAGGCGCTGCTTCCCCGGCGTAATAGGCGTACTAGTGCCTGTTACGCCGGGGAATGCTTCCGTTAATTGGGAAGCAACTGGCCAGAAATTGAAATTCAGGGGGGCGACGGACCTCTAGCTAAGGTGCAATAGTATATGAGGAGAAACCTTGTGCATCGTGAGTTACTAGGAACATCTAGTATCAAGAAGAAGCAGTCAACTAGTGTCTTCTGTGAGATGAATACCGTGCAAGCAGAGATGTAAGATTTGCACGAATAAGGGAAGAGGAGTAACTTTTTCGGTTGCCGGTGTGGTCACCTCCACATGTCGCGCCGATCTTCTTCTTTTAACTGGGGAAACCGATTTTCTGGAGGGTGCAGGCTTGGACGAACCCATGGCCAAATTGTTGATTGTGTTGCTGTGGCCGTATGTCGGCGGAGGGGAAGCAGATCCAAGGCGGCGAAGGACGGCTTATCAGGAACAACTCTGGTGCGGTGGAGGGTGGCGAAGTTGGAGCGGCAACGGTGAGGTGCAGGACGGCGTGGTTGAACGGGCTCGGGTACGGACGGCTCGCCTCGGCTTCAACTACTAGCCGTGAAGGGCATTGCGGTTGAGGTTGCGGTGGATGACGAGGTCGGGGTATCGGCTCCAGCATGATGGAGGAGGGCAGCGGTTGATGGGTGGGATGGGGTGGCGGACGGAGGACGCCGGGGTTTCACAGCTGGTGGAGAGGTAGTTTTGGCGCCCACGGAGTACGATTGGGGAATCGGACGGGTGGGGGGTAACCATGTTTCGGTCTGGGACGCACTTGTTTTTGGCTTTTTTGAACAGAAGATGGGACGAGCTTGTTTGAAATTTGGGGAAAGTACAAACTTTGCCCCCCTCTTAAATTTCGGACCTACTGCAGGTCGGGGGTAGGATGGTAATCCCAGGTGTCCCAAATAGTGGGAGGGAGCGATTTCGGCCGCGCGCATGTGTGCTTAGGCGGCCATTGTGTATGAATGTTTTTCGGAGGAGGTTGCGTGGTGTCTAGATGAAGCTACAAGCCTACCCCGGTTTAGACCTTTGGACGTCGGGCCGGTACGTTTCACGGGTCGGAGTTATTAGAAAAGTAATTTCCTTGTACTACCAAACATTGGTCTCACGCGGTTTCAAGTAGTAGAGGCTCTTTCGGGCTTCGCTCAAATTTTGAAACACAAGCATTCACGTTTAGAGTACTCTTGAACTATGAGGATTGACCTAAATAGATAACGTTATATTTGACCTTGTATGTTTGCAAACCTCATTACATTATCCGCTTCTTTTTGAAATTTTGACACTTGAAAATCCTATAACTATGATTATTTTGGAATGGAGGAGCTAAATTTGAATCTATTTTGTACACGACTACATATGCTATTATGTACAAAATCAGAGCAATGATTGGTGCCCCCATAATTTAGGTATGGTTTACAAATGCCATGATATGAAATTCAAATAATTGAATGGACTTCATGTTGAATTTGATTTTTTAAACCACCTTAAGTTGAATTCAAATGTATGCTAGTTCATAGGTAGCTATTTATAATGTCCATTGTGTAACTTTCGTTTGTATAATGTGCTTTACACACACAACATGAACTATACTCACGTTTATATTCGATTGCTAAAGCAATGCATTGTCTAGAGTTCAAAATACTAACTATGTGGATCAATTGTGTCGAATAATAACATAGACATGCTCAAATTCGATAGAATCTAGATGTCTGATGGATCAATGACCGCCCTTCGCTAATTGCAAATATCATGATCCCATCCTAATATTTGGATACAATTTATATCTTTAATCAATGTGTAGAGCAGTCTTTTACGTGTAGTTTCACTCTCCATCGGTGGTCTCTCACACATGCTCACACACTCTCTCCCGAGGTGTCTTTCTTGCACACATGCTCTAGATATAACCCTCCTTCCCTCTCGTAACTATTTACGACTATTTTCACTAACCTTTATCACAAGCACTCTTCCTCTCGCAAACATACACACGCAGAATCCTGATTGACCCTTTCTATATACATGGACCTGCCTACGTGTCTCATGTATGCACATTATCTTTACGCCTGTCTCTCACGCATTGTCTGACACCTCTCTTCCTAATCGACGAGTATGATTCTAGCAAGCATTCTGTAGGATGCCCCTTAAAGTTAGGTTGGATGAATAGTATTATCAGAGATAAAGGGGTTACCTTAGTCCGAGAACCTAGGGTTACAAATCCTAGCCGGCTTTGTCAGTGGACACAGAGTCCTTCACAATTCTGCTATCTTTGTCTTGTACGACTAGTCATCCATGGTTCTTCCTAAATGCGTCACGGGCCGACCAATGTGGCGCAGGACGGAACCGAACGAAGGGCCTCACCTCGACCCAGCGGACCTCACGTGGTGACAAACCCTCTGCCCCCACGTCTCATTATCTTCTCACACCCACACATACCAACACAAACACCACACACACACACACAGATAATTTCTCCTGGTGCCTCTATCCCCCCCCCTTGCATATACACACTCAAGGGAATGGAATCTCTTGTCGTGATGTCATATTCATCTCTCTCTTTCTCTCTAGACCACTCTTATTTCTCGTGCTATCTCTCCCACGCCCCCCCGTCGGCCCCTCTATCCATGCCTTTCTCGAATACTTAATACACACACATACCTCTCTAGGCCCCGCCGAATGCATCAACTACACATTCACACATGTTAAATCACGTACCCCATTGATCTAAAAAGCCCTCTCTTCACGTTTATTTCGCATACAACATTCCTTTTGAATAAAGTGTGACCAAAAAACTATTTTAGAGTTTCTACATATATACAACATTACAAAGTTATATGGAGGAGTACGAACGCTAATTTGCATTGCATGGTGCCCACAATGATATTTATTCCACACTGTGAATTTGTATATTTTTATACTATATACGAAGTTAGTCATAATAAAGAGAAACGAAGAGCATCTCTCTCTCTCCAAAGCATACCCCCCCGTACGCCCCTTTCACGTATGCACACAAAACTATCTCCAGGTCCTCTAAGAGTAAGCCCCCAGAAAATTCACGCATGTTTCATCTTTCTCTCGCGATATATGAAATGACGATAATTGTATTTGAAGAGAAAGCACGATACATACATTGGACTTCAGAATCCACTCATTATGATCACCATTTACATTTAGTGGTTATTATACAGTCACGTGCTCACCGTACAACTCTGTATTTGCTCATGACATGACTAGTTGACCAGTTAAACGCTCCACGTGGCACCTCTAGTGTTGCATCACATTATCTCACTACCATCGTGCCCACCTGTCGACTTGTATCTACTCTACATCTACACTCTTATAAAATACATAAAATACACTCTTATAAAAAACAGAGTTGGTGATGATGGTGTGCCTTCCATCGTGCAATATAGGCCGTCCAATTTATATCTGACGGATAGGAAAAAACTATGGCAATTTTGCAAAAAGGTACCCACACACCTCTCCACATTGGCAAATAAGGCCTTCCCTCGTTCATCCTTTTCTCTCACAAGATAAACAAGTCATACAAATGCATCATGATGTTACGTGCAACGCACGGGCATCTTGCTAGTAAGAATGAAAACAAACGACAAAAAAATATTTGGACGGTGGTTCGAAGTCATGACCGCGGGCACATCGGACAAGGTGGCCTTGTATTGGTATGCTGAGCCGTCTGGTTTAACACACATGAGCTGGTGTGGTGATTATACACACACGCACGCATGCATACGAACTGCATCCACGCAACACTCACACAAACACATGCACCCATGCACGCACGCAACACTCACACGTACACACGCAGCCACACACGCACGCAACACTCACACGCACACACGCACGCATGCATGCACACACCAGTACACCACACGACCAACACACACTCTCACACTCAAGTGCTCAACCTACACGTGCATGCGCACACATCAGCCCTTGACAGACACATACATAACCAGGTGATTCCCGCGCACGGGTTGGAGCGTTATCGCGCCTGCGTAAATTTGTGTTTATCTGACCTTTTCCCTATCCGAACTGACAGGTGGGACCCACAAGGAACGTGGTCAATTTAACTAGTCAACATGGCGCCACACAGACAATTTGGCTGGTCAACAGAGTGCAATCCAATGCTGAACTGTGAGCAAGTGACCGTATAATCACCGCAAAACGTATATAGTGACCGTAATCAGCTTATTCAGAAGTTCGGTGACCGTATTACGCCTTTCTCTCTGAGGCCCTCCAAAACTACATCTCTACACGCTCGCATGTTACATCTAACAACTATGCAATACAACACTACTACTACACTCTAACACAATAAATCATATGTGTTTTAGTTTTACTAGATATCATATTGTTACTTATAATTATTCAGTTTGCATACATTAAAATTGCCTTTGAAATGTATGGCCAAGATCATCTACCACGCTGGAAAAATCCCGCCTTTTCCTGCTTAATCGGGTTTGTATCGATGGATCGTATGAAACAGCAAAACTATAGTACTATACAAGACAAGTGACAGCTTCACCGGGCTGTCGTGTCGCCTACTCCTCCGTCAGAAGAGTGGGCGCCGCTTTCATAAATCTTCTAGTCCCTTTCGCCGACATGTGGGACATCAAGCTACCGGGTCCACGTGCCATACCGAATACAAGCAGAGTAGCCGGGTGAAGCACCCTACCATGGCGCCGCGTAGTAATGAGAAATGAGGCATCAAATCACAAAGTTGCACCTTTCCCGCAGTTAAGTTGGAGGGATGAAGTAATAATGCTAAAAAAATAAGTTGGAGGGACGAAACAACCATCATTTCACTCATTGCTGAACCGCTTTTCCCTCATCTTCTTCAACTTAACCGTGTGTTGCTTCTGCCGTTGTTCTGCCTCATGTGGGACGCGGATCGCCTTGGTAAAGCACTGACACGTGGGACCGCATGTTAGCAAACCGCCAGGACAACGTCCTCGGAAAATAAGAAGCCTAATCCTAGACTTACAAAGGGTTACGTAGCTGCTACGTATACTTTCCATCTAATCTATATATGCCCCCCTGATTTTCAGGTGGGGTGGGCCTAATCCTCTCCTTTAATCCAATCAAATAGTCCCACATCACATCAGTTCGGAACTTAACGTAAACCATTACGTGGATGTAGCATTGCTCAAATAAGAAGCCTCCCCCGCCATCCGCGCGGCAAAATCACCTCCTTTTTACTAATCTTGATTCTATAATTTTTTAGATCAATATAATTGAGATTTGTATAGATAGCACACAGGAGCAAAACCAAGTGGTACGGTTAAGGGCATCCACAATGTGTAGCCAAATGTGAAAATAGCTTTTGGCATCGTGGGAACCATTGTGGACGGTGTTGCCAAAGCCAACAAGATGGAACCGAAGCTCCCTGATTGATTGATTGATTGAAGGAATAGAAAAATGCAACGTCTCTCCTCTTTCTCCCATGCTTGGACGCATGTAGTATAGTATAGAGCACAGAGTCTACTCCCCTATCCCTTCCTATCACAAACCACAAAGCAGTGAGGCGTCAAATCACAAAAGCACGGACGAAGCAACCAACATTTCACTCTTCGGTGACTCCGTTTCTCCATCGTCTTCTTCGAGAAACCATCTCACCACACTAGTACTCTTAGTAGTACTAGTAAAGGACTTCCTGGATGCAAATAAGGCGGTTGTCTCGGCTTGCAGGTGGGACTTGCGAACGACTTACCGTGGTTTCCCTCAATGGTGTTCTCCGTCAAACGCACTTCGCCAAACCACAAAAAAAAGATATCGTCGACGTCACCATAATTGGGAAGGAAGTCAAATATAGTTAATACTCCACTTTTTTGTACACAAGGCCAGTATATCAAAATTACAACTTGCAAAGGGCCACTAACACTAATCAAGGAAAAATTGATGGGGTTAGCAACCAAGGACATTAATATCCCCTACATGCATGTGGAAGTGAGAAGGTTGGTTTGCATGGCGCTGCATTAATCAAGCGATGAGGAGTGAGATGGTTAGCTCTTTGCATTAATTGACACGTGAAACGAGGATTTGTATCGATTAAATCCCGCGAAGGAAAACCCCGCCTTTCTTTTTTAACACTAGTACTCCTAGTACATACATACTTATCCTGTTTGGGTCTACGCCTTGCATTGCCAAACTTCGCCACACATTTTTGCCAAGCTTTCCTAAAGTTTTCAAAATGAGAAGGAGGTACACTTGCACATGGCTGTCACGGTCGCACCCACCCTCACACGGTCGCTCCTGCACGCCGCGTTCGCACCGCACCCTCACATAGTCACTCCTGCAAGACGCAAACCCAACCAAGGGAACGCACCCTCACTGACACGTGTTGTCGCATGTGCAAAAACCAAACTCATCCATCCTATCGCTGACACATAATTTTCGTTCATAGAGTATGTTTATCAAACCGCATGTTGGGGAGTATCTGTACGGCCCGTGCGGTGGTCTGTTGGGGAAGAAGAAGAGGTGAGGAAGAAGGAAAGAAGGGTTAGGAGACGTAGGATATATTCATCCAACCGCCTGAAATGGTAGACTGACCCAAGTCAGGCGACTTGCATAACAAATATATGTTTTTACATAGCAAAAGATCCATAAAAACAACAACATAAAGAAAAACTATCACTGCTCGCGGAAAGAGACGGCCTCGTCGTCTTTGGCTGCCGGCGCGAACCAGCCATCGCTGTCGACGTGTGTATCCGCACCGTGGTTGTCCTCGGCCTCCAGCTACTCATTCAAGCGGAGCGTGCGGGCGCTCTGCACGGACGAGAGCACAGCCCGGTTCAAGTCGAGAACGTCCGGTTCCGCCTGCAGGAGGGCCTCGGTGGCAGCGGCATCCGCGTGCTCCGCGTCGAGTCGAGCCTCCGCCGCCCGGTTCAAGTCCAGGACGTCCGGTTCCGCCTGCAGGAGGGCGTCGATGAGAGCGGCATCCGTGCGCTCTGCGTCGAGTCGAGCCTCTGCCGCCCGGTTCATGTCCAGGACGTCCGGTTCCGCCTGCAGGAGGGCCTCGATGGCAGCGGCATCCGGGTGCTCCGCCTCAAGTTGAGCCTCCACCGCGCGGTTCACATCCACGACATCCGGTTTTGCCTGTAGGAGAGCCTCGATGGCAGCGGCATGCGCGCGCTCCGCGTCGAGTTGAGCCTCTGCCTCCCGGTCCTCCTTTAGTATCGCCATGTTGAACCGCTGGTCCGCCTGCACCATGGGGGACTCGGACGCCGTCACGAAGTCGACGTCCATCCTCTCATACCCATCGGGGCCTTCGCGCGGGACCTCCGCCATGAACATTGATCGGCTTCTCCTCCTCGTAGCTTGGCTCCAGAGAACTCGGGATTGGCCCACCGCAGCGAGCTTGGGAACGGAGGTCTGGGCGCCGACCGCCTCGCGATTTCTGTCGGGCGCCCGCGTCGAGATCTTGTAGTAAGTGATCTGGCGGCGCACCATGGCTTTCCGGCGAAGTAGGGGACGCTTGATGCGGGCTAGGGGATCGAAAGGTGGGGGTATGGGCTGGAGATTTGGTGTGGTTTTAGGGCAGTGGCTGGCGTAGGCCGAGCAGCGAAGGTTCCGGTGTGAATAGCGGTTTCGGTGACGACCGGTCAATCGATTTTGACTGTACATCGCTCTTGTCGAGTTCGCGTTGCAGCCCGGCACGCTGGACCCTCCATTTCGCTCACCAAATGGAACACACTTCGTCTTGCATTTTCTCTCGCCAGGGACCGTGAGTTGAGAGCAAACCGACGCCCTCCCTCCCCCCCGCGTCATTTATTATACCACCACTCCCTCTGTTTTATGCGTAGTAAATAAAAACAGAGGGAGTATACTACTGAGATGAGGATCCTCGACGTGGCGAACCCATGGAGTAACTGACATGCGGGCCTAGCAAGCATGGGGTCCGCAAGTAAGTGACCGAAAGGGAGGGTAAGGCAGGGATACCTACGTCAGAGGATCCACTTCCACTATACTACTTTGACCAAATGTTAGAGTAATAATATATGACATGCAACTTACACAAATGTCAGAGTAATAATATATGACATGCAACTTACACAAAGCATACAGGATCTAATGCGTTTTTCGAGGCTAAGTTTGACAAAATGTTAGAGTAATAATATATGAAATGCAACTTACACAAAGCATACGGTCAAATTCGTATGTGAAAGGAGTTTCCAATGGTATAATTTTCACATTATACATCTCATGTACTATTAATCTTGTCAATAGTCAAACTGGAAACCATCTCGAGTACAAATCTAGGAGTACGTACGAATCTAACAATATTGATTGGGCGTTGTTGAATGTTGATACCTTTTTGATCAAAGTAGAGATACTTTGACTACACATAAAACTTATATGTAAACTAGAAAGGATAGGAGGGAGTATATTGTACGTTCAAAAATGAAACGAACATTGAATACCCTTTATATATGATTTGCGGATGCTATGATCACCGGTTCAAAATTTTGAATCCGCCTTAGGTATCACATGCCCCCACTCATTCCCTCTCGATTTCATCTCGGGGTACGGAGATCTATTCAAAGAGGACTAGGGTGGGTACATTCGAATGATAATCGGCGGAATGTTCAAATGAGGCATGCGGGAGGATGGACTCGACTGGAGGGCGACATGATCGATGGAGAAGAGGGTTGGAGAGGAATGAGAAATAAGCAAACACCACATGATTATACTTGAACGGCTCAAATAAAAATAGGTTGTCTCGCTTGGCCTACATAGTGAAAGGCCTAATGCGCAACGCGGAGCACCAACGCTTGAATATGGCCGGGAAAACAGGGAAACCGACATGTGGGGCACACCCGTAGGGACGACATAGCGCAGACTAGTTTGATGGAGGAGCTGGCCCACGACCTCCTCGCCACCGACAACCGTTCATGTGGGTCGTTGGGGCCAACAACGGGGCGCAGTTCCAGCACCGCCTCTAGACATGGCAACCGCGGTGAGCGACACGCTCATATTGTCGCTAGACACGGTCGGTTTCAGTGTGCCGAGGGTGGCGTTAGTGCTGTGGCATGACCAACGGTATGTTTGGTTTGTGCCCAAGGTTGCCCCATCAAAGCATTGGGTAGCCAAAATTTTGGTTGAGGTATTGGTTGCCCATGATTTGGCCGACATTGGCAAGAAAAATGAACGAGAGTTGGCTAGAGTTCATTGGCATGCCAAAGAAATGGCAACCATCCAAACAAAGACCAATCTTTGGGTCACGACCAAAATTTGGTTGAGGTATTGGTTACCCATGATTTGGCCGACATTGGCAAGAAAAATGAACTAGAGTTGGCTAGAGTTCATTGGTATGCCAAAAAAATGGCAACCATCCAAACAAAGACCAATCTTTGGGTCATGACCAAAATTTTGGTAAGGTGCACTTTGGCCACAATACAAACACACCCAACACCCGACTCGTCAAGGATGCACGGGGCGGCGTGACGCATCCGCAGAGTGGTGTAGCGCGGCCAACTGCATCCTCTGGACCTGATACCATGCAGGGTCGTCTTGCTTTTTCAATGACATGCGGGGATCGCATGTGAGCAAAGGGCATCTCCAACATTGCCACGACCGCAGTTGACTACCCTGGCAAACCAAAACCCTCGTCCCTCGCGCGATGCGTTCCCAGCCGGTGCTAGCTGCCTGCATTCATGCCGTCCATTCGTATGTCGTTGTTAAGAGGCTTGGTGCCCGAGGAACCAACTCCGGTGACTTAATGACGCACCCGGACGCTTGGCCTCACCGGAATGCGCTACTTAAAGCGGCAACGCCCAGCTAACCTCCACACCATAGCGCATCGTCCTCCTACCTGGCACCACCTCCGCCATGACCGCAAGTGCGAACGCTCTGCAGGAGAGCTTGTCTTTGGGGATGAAGCTCGAGGTCGCCGCCCTCGCTCAAGTCGCCTCTCGTGACGCAATAGCGGCGTAGCCGGACGCGGACGCGACCGCACAAGCGATGGCCACGCTTGCGGCCGACAGCGGGAGCACCGTCAACCACACGTCCTACTTGCCGCCGTCCAACGTCCGGCACCGCCGAGGTAGGGGGACTCCTCCGAGGATGAGTAGGACATGGGAGGCGGCAGGGCATGGTGTGCCAACTGGCCAGTCCGTATCCCGTGTTCTACTCTTCCTCGCCAAGACCGCACCTTCACTTCACGGGTCTTGAACCCTGCCCGCATATAGAGATCGCAGATGGAGGACGCCGGTCGCCGCCATAGAATAGGTTTAGGGTCGGGTTTCTTTTATTTTTCTGTCCTATAAAAGTTCGAAATGTAATGAAAATCTGCCGTGTTTGCATTAGTCTCGGCCGGTGTATATGAACTTCCACAATAATATACATATTGTAGGAGTACTAGCAAGATGCCCGTGCGTTGCGCGGAAGATCAAGATCTTGTGGGAGAAAAAGGATGAACGAGGGAAAGCCTTATCTGCAAATGTGGAGAGGAGTGCGGGTAAATTGTCATAGTTCCCTTCCTATCCGTTAGATATAGATCGGACGGCCTATATTGCAGGATGACAGGCACACCATCATCACCAACTCTGCTTTTTATTGAACAGAGATAAATCTAACATGCGAAGTAAAATAAACACATAGGGTCTATACATACACAAATTATCTTAGGCACTCCAATAGTACGTCCATTACACATTCACGCATTTCATATCTTTCTACATCTACGAGAACCTACGAAAGGGTTAACGTAAATTGCCTCTCTCTCCTCCCCTGATTTTGATGGTGGTGGGCCCCTCCCTCCCCCCAATCTACAATCAACAGCTCACACGTTTCACATTACGTTAATTATGTAACTGGGATTACGTAGGTGTAGCATTACTCGTCCTAAAAAACCCAACTAAGCCAACCTCCCAGCATATCGCGCAGGAAAAGACCCGGCCGCGCCGTTTTAGTTGGGATTACTGGATTACTAGTAGTAGAATCGATGGATCGCGCGAAGCAACAAATTTTTTTTAGGGGGCAAAGCGCCTAGTTTAAAAGGAAAAAAAGGCGGTACACTCACAACACACCTATCGCGGTCGCATTGCACCCCACACACGTTCGGTCCTGCACACGGCTCACACAAACGGAACGCGCTTCGGCTTGCCTCTTCAATGACACGTGGGACTGCACTTGGAGAAACCGACCATGCGCCAAACTCCCCGCGCCCTCCGCACGAAAATCCTCCCCCCCCCCCCACACACACACAAAAATTCCCCCCAAATCCAATTCAACCACCCTTCGGCCAACTAGCCAATAATATTCCCCAAACCCCCCTCCCCCCATCCCCCTTCCACTCCATTCGCTCCGCCAAAGCCGCCCTCCCCGCCGCGCCAATACGTCGGCGCCACGGTTCGGCGATCCTCTCGCTCCCATAGTACGCTCTCGTAGACTGCTGTCCTCTAGCCGCGCCGCCACCTCTGGCTACGTTCTTGTGGAGGCGCACGGCGGTCAGCGCCACCACCGCTGGCGACGTTCGTGTGGAGACACACGGAGGTCAGCTTCTCCCACGGTACGCGCATTCTAGACTGAGGCCCCGTTCATGTCGGTGTAGCGCTGAATGTTAGCTGATTGACGCTGTCAATCTCACTATTTGCCGAAGTAGTTTACTGTCAATATGCTCTGCTTAAGAAGCTTCCTTGCCCTGTTCTGCACTCAATCTGCTTAGCTGAGATGGCATGCCAAGGCCGATTAGTCGCTAAAATATCCTGCCATATATTTATTGTGACGTAGATTGCAATGGTCTAGTAGCCAATCTATTAGGTGAAATAGCTCTACACCATTTTATGCTCGATCTTTGTTGTTGCGATGACCTTCGATAGTTCGATGGCTGTGTGCTCGGCCTCATTGACTGCTCAAACAGCCTGCCATAATTTAGCACTCAAATCTTTTTGCTGAATTAGCTTTACATATATTTCGTTACTTAGATCTGCTCGTCCAAATATCTTGCCATAGCTTTAGACATCGACCTAGGTATTTTTTTCTGGAATATCTAGTAGAAAAACTAATTTGTATGTCTAACAGATGGATAGGACTTGGATAACTTCTGCTCGAAGATTCTCCGCTGCATATGTCGAGGGGGTTGAAAACTTCATGAACTTTATCAGAGTACGGTGGTCCAAAATCAGATGTTCTCTACCCGTGTAGTAGTTGTATGAATTCAGTTACAAGACCTCAGTCAACTGTGCAAAATCATCTACACTTGTTTGGGATGTCGGTCACATATACTAGGTGGGTTCATCATGGTGATGCTGTGAACGTCAATGTTATTGACTACGTGGAAGCAGCAGATGACCATCTTGATCTGCCTGATGCTCAGGTGGAAGAGGAGGAGGAGGTGGTGGTGGCGGAGCCAGTGAGTTTGACCAACATTGAAACAATGCTACGAAATACTCGTGCATTCCGTGAACTTTCACCTGTAGAAGAAAAACGGTGGGCCCGCATGTTGGAACAATGCAACGTTGCTGTCACCCCAGGAAATAAGATGTCAGTATTCTCAGCTGGTCACCTTTCTTCAGGTGAAGACATCTGAGCGGATGACCAACAAATCATTCGATGTGATGTTGGCTGCTTTCGCAAATCTTTCCTAGATGCGTCTGAGCAGCCACACACCTACAGTAAAATGAAGAATTTCCTTCATGCAGTTGGAATTGGATATCATATGATCCATGTTTGTAAGAATAATTGTGTTCTGTTCCAGAAGGATTATGCCAACTTAAGTGAATGCTCGAATGCAAATCATCAAGATGGAAAGATGGCGTTGCTGTGAAGAGGATTCCTCATAATGTTCTGAGACATTTTCCAATTACACCAAGATTGCAGAGGTTGTTTCATGATGCTGAAACAAGAGAGGATGTACTGTGGCATTCTAGGAACCAGGAGTACAGAGATCAGAATGTAATGAGCTATCCATCTCATGGTAGTGAGTGGAAAAGCTTCAATGATAAATACAAAGAGTTTTCTGCTGACCCGAGAAACATTAGACTTGGCTTAGCTTCAGATGGATTTAAACCATTTGGCCACCAGAGCGACACATATAGCATGTGGCCAGTGCTTGTTATCCCTTACAACATGCCTCCAAATGTCTGCACCAAAGAATCAAACTACATGATGGCCTTGCTCATTCCAGGTCAAAAAAGTCCTGGAAAGGATTTTGATTTGTTCATGGAGCCTCTTGTGGAGGAACTTCAAAAGCTATGAAAGGGTGTTCTCACTCGAGACCTATATAGCAGCCCACCAGCTGATTTCTTTCTACGTGCTATTGTAATTTGGTGCATCCATGATTATCCGGCTTTGGGCACTATGTCAGGGCGAACGACACATGGTTACAATGCATGTGTTTGGTGTGACAGAATCCGCTGTCATACGCAATACTTAGCAAGATCTGTTACATTGGGCACCGCCGTTTCCTTGCAAAGGACAAGCCGCAACCTAGAAAATACCGTAGACATGTGTTCAATGCAAAACATGAAAACCGTGATGCACCAAAGAGGCTCACCGCCGATGAGTTGCAAGTGGAATTAGAGAAGGTCACGCATATTACACCAGGAAACCATCCTGGTAATGGTAGCGGGAAAAGGAAGCGTGGCAGGGCAGAAGAGAGATTATTGTTTACCCGCAGGTCCACTTTGTGGGACTTGGAGTATCGGAAAGATTTGGATCTGCGGCATAATCTCGATGTGATGCACATCGAGAAAAATATATGTGACAGCATTATCGGCACACTTCTCAATATTGAAGGAAAGAAGAAAGATACATTAAAATCTAGGATTGATTTGACACACCTGGGTATCAGAAAGGATTTGCAGGTGCAAGATGAAGGTAAACCACGGGATATTTCACCAGCTGTGTACGTCTTGGACAAGGTAAAAAGAAAGGAATTCTGCGAGGTCATGTCACGTGTGAGATTCCCACATGGATTTGCATCCAACCCTGAAAGGAGAGTCAGTGCAGATGGAAACAAGGTACAAGGGTTGAAAACTCATGACTGCCACATCCTACTTCAAAGGGTTTTACCTGTTATCCTTAGAGGATTGGGCCGCCCTGACTTATACAGAGCAGTTGTAGAGTTGGGACAATTCTTCAGGGAATCTGCAGTAGAAATATCAGGATAGATGCTTTGGAGCGTCTTAGAGACAAGATACCAACTATCCTATGCGACCTTGAGAAGATAAATCCTCCAAATTTCTTTGATGTGATGGTGCATTTGGCTGTTCATCTACCGATGAGGCACTACTTAGAGGTCCAAGACAAGATGGCTGGATGTACCCTATTGAAAGGCGACTAGGCACTTTCAAGGGCTATGTTAGGAACGAGCTAGACCCGAGGGTTCCTTTGAAGAGGCCTACATTGCTACTGTAGCGCTGACATTCTCGCTAAAATACATTG
Organism: Aegilops longissima; assembly: GCA_021605205.1. Classification (NCBI taxonomy): domain Eukaryota; kingdom Viridiplantae; phylum Streptophyta; class Magnoliopsida; order Poales; family Poaceae; genus Aegilops; species Aegilops longissima. Next base: position 186,533,856 of record CM038678.1, on the reverse strand, counting down.
AAACAGCTGATCAGCTTAGCAAAGAGGTGGGTGAAGACAATCTCGGGCTCAATGTTTTCAATTATTCTGTTCGAGTTACAAGGAAGAGTCGACAAGAGGACAAACCTAAAGATTTGGACAAAATGGTTTGGTATGTGTTGAATAACTGTCCTGAGATACTACCTTATATCAATTATGTGCAGTACTGCAACTTATACATCGTAATCTACTAAACTTGCAGCACATTCTTATATATTTAGATGTTTGACGCTGTCGGTGTTCTGGGAACGGGGGTACCCAGACTTGCCTGCCTGCGGCCTGCGGCGTGGCTCAAGGGGTGGCCCAGTACGGCCCATCTTCATCAACACAAGATCAAGACCTCGCGAGGGGCTGAGCCTCATGGGCGGACGACGAGAAGCTTCCTCGTGCACGACCTCGTCCAGGCTGGCTCATGAGGAGGCGGAGAGATCAAGGCGGAGTACCTCACGAGGTGCCCATGACGCAAGCCATGACGACCAAGGGCGCCAGGCGGGCGCCAGCCCGCGCAGTGTCCTCATTTCCTCTTTGGTGCAAAGGGGGCAAGTGCATGCGAGAGCATCAAGCAAAGGCGCCCGTTTCGGTGCAACAAGACCAAGACCATCGCAACGGCAGGAAGGAAGTCATCGTGGAGCCCAAGCCAAGGCCACCACTGTGGCCTTTGACAAAGGCGAGGACCAACTTTAGTCAGGATAAGTGTACTAGATGTTCCCCTTCAAAATGGCCAATTGTTGGCGCCCTTCCCGCTCAATATTTGGGAAGAGGCCCAGGGCCTTTGCCTATAAGTAGGACTAGCCACCCACAGGGTAGAGGCATCGAGAGAGAGATCCAGACATCTTGCCTCATCTTAGCTTGATCCAATCCGATCGAGAGCCTAGCCACAAGAACACCTCACCCTCGCAAGGCTGTTCTTCCTTGTATTGTTCATCATCAGTCCAAGAGGCAATCCACCACACCACACACTGGAGTAGGGTGTTACACCACAATGGTGGCCCGAACCAGTATAAACCTTGTGTCTCTTGTGTTTTTCCTTTGGTAGTTTAGATCCTAGCGAGGCGACAAGGTGCAGGTAGGTAGGGGGTCAGATCTCCGTGTGCACCCCAGAGTTCGAACCTAGAGGGTATGCCGGAACCCGAAATCCGACATTTGGCACGCTAGGTAGGGGTGCACCGGAATCCGTCTTCCGCCGCCCTGTTCTTCGCCGCCCATCATCCATGTCAGACGCTGTCGGGCCAAGCGCCGAAGCCGAGCCGCTCTCGCTACCTGCCACCCAGACGGCCCCCGTCGGGCGGTCGCCCCACTGCTCTCGCCTCCGCCACAACGCCGCCACCGGCCCGGCGGGAACAAGCAGCAGAATCGCCCCAAAGAACCGTCCGTGAGGCGAGATGGCCATACCGCTACTCCTTCACTCGCCCCAGCTGGTTTTTGTCTCGCGCTCCGCTACCATGGAGGCTCGAGCTGCGCCATCACGGCAAACAAGCTCCTGCGCTACCGCCTGTCGACGACGCTTCACGAAGAGTGGCTCGACCGCGCCGCCGAGCCTGCTCGCGCCGCCCTTCGCTGCACCGCGCCTCTCCTCGCTGGCGATGAAGCTCGAGGCGCCAGCCACCTCCTCAAGAAGGCGCCTGCACTAAGGCGCGTGGCCTCGGGCGGAGCCCACTCCATCCGGCGCCAACAGCAAGCAAGAGCAGACTGTCAAGAGGTCCTCGCCCCAAGAAGCTTCCCCGAGTGCTCCTCGGACTGGCCTGCCTCGACCACGCCATCCTCCAAAGACGCTAAGACCAGCGCTGCTCCCAGCGGCAGCAAGATGGGGACCCGGAAGACCAGGCTCTTCATCACCAAAGGCCTCCCGTGGTCACAGCAGGCTGCCGCGCCTTCACCACTGAGCCGCGCAACGTCACGTGGCCCGACAAGTTCAAGCCAGACCTGCCTCCTCGCTATGACGTCACGGCCGACCCTGCGGAGTTCCTCCAGCTCTACGAGCTGGGCATCAAGGCCGCCAACGGGGACGAGAAGGTCATGGTGAACTGGTTTCCCATGGCACTCAAGGACGGGGCCCGCACCTAGCTCTCGAACTGGCTCCCGCACGATCTCCTCCTCGGGCGAGATCCGCACCGCTTCAACCCGAACTTCCTGTGTACTCGTGGATCGGCCTCCTGCCGTGGCGACATGCGCCAGATCAAGCGAAGCTGGGAGACCCTGCAGAAGTACATCCAGCGCTTCAACAACGCACGCCTCAAGATTCCCGAGGTGACCAAGGAGGCCATCATCTTTGCCTTCTCCAACGGTGTGCGTGACGTCAAGATGAAGGAGGAGCTGGCGATGCATTAAGATGTGTGCACATCCTTGGAGCTATTCAACTTGGCGACCAAGTGCGCAAGGGCTGAGGAAGGATGCCTTTCCCTCCCCGAGCTGCCAGCCGCAGACCCAGAAGAGAAGAAGCCCAAGGCCAAGGACGTGAAGCACAAGGGGGCTGCTGTGCTCGCGGCAGAACCAGACACCAAGTGAGGGAGAGATCAGCCCGAGTCTTCCAAGGGCAGCCGGTACTGTGTGTACCACGACCTCCACACCCACAACACCAACGAATGTCAAGAACTCCGAGCCGTGCGAGAAGGGAGAATCGGTCGACGCGCCGACCGCAACGACCGAGGCTACGGCCGAGGAGGAGGAAGAACCGCAGGACGCCGGGAAGACCGTGGTCCTCGCCAAGGGTGGAGCGACCGACCTTGCGGGGATCGCTGGCAGGATCAGCCTCGCGAGGGAGGTTGGAGGGATCAGCCTCGCGAGGATCCCCCGCAAGGAAACGCAGGCCTCCCTCCTCTGCCGCCGCAGCCAAGGAGAAATGAGGACCATCATTAGGACGAGCGGGGCTGGGGGCTTCCAGGAGCCGCGCGCGATCGCTTGCATCCCGGGTGGAGCTCAAGCCCCAGCCTCTCAACACATCTTCAAGCAGTTCGCCCGCGAAGTGAATGCAGTCCTCCCCAAGCTCGAAGCCACGCGCCCTCTCAGGTGGTCAGCGTGCGCCATCACGTTCAGCTCAGCAGATCAGCTCAAGTGCACGGCCAAAGCCGGAGTCCTCCCGATGCTTTGTTCCCCAATCATCAGCAACGTGCAAGTCACCAGAACCCTCATCGATGGCGGAGCAGGGCTCAATGTCCTGTCCGTAGAGACATTCAACAATCTCCAAGTGCCTTACAATTAGCTTCAGCCAACCAAGCCTTTCTCCGGAGTCACTGATGGCTCCACAGTTCCGATTGGGCAGGTCCGCCTCCCTGTCACCTTCGGGGCGCGTGACAACTACCGCACCGAGCTCATCGACTTCGATGTCGCCCACATTCGCCTGCCATACAATGCCATCCTCGGGTACCCAGCTCTGGCCAAGTTCATGGCCGTGACTCATCACGGCTACAACGTCCTCAAGATGCCAGGAAGCGGCAGAGTCATCACGGTGCCTTGTGAAGAAAGAGACGCGGTGTGCTCCCTGGAGCGAGCTTTTCAAGCCGCGTCACTTGAAGACCCAGATCGCAGCAGCGGGAGGCTCCCCGAGACTACTCCCAAGAAGAAGAAGACATCGCCAGGCCCGACCCCTCGGGAGGCAGGCCCCTCGTGGTCCGTGGCTCTGCTCAGGGGCACCTCCTTCATCAGATAGGAAGGCACGCCCGGCGCCCTCCTCAAGCAAGGCTCGGGGGCTCTCTCCTGGAGGGCCACCGACCTTGCTAAGGTCACGAGGGAGGCGCTTGGGCACCACTTGGAGGCGTGTTTCAAAGCATGTTTCCCTTAGGAAGGAGCGAGGCAAGGAGGGCCAAACCCTCAGGAGTTCGTCAGCCAGATCATTCAGGAGCTGCAGGAGTCAAGAGTCATGAGTGGCAGCCGCCGCTTACCCTCCGTAGCTCCCCATCCAGGCGAGGATGGTGGGCTACGCGTCTGCATCGACATACCAGGGCTCAACCAAGCTACCTCTCAAGAGCGCTTCTGGCCCTCACGCGCGGGGCGCTGCGAAGGTCCACCCCACAGCTACGTTTGCATGCCCTACGGCGTGTCGAACGCGGCCGCCACGCGTCAACGCCTCATGGGGAGCATCCTGGAGGCTCAAGAGGCCAGGCGTTCTGCAATCCTGGCGGAGATGGAGATGGTCCCCGAGGAGCCACCAGCACCTCCGGAGCCTCCCGAGGCTCCTGGGCCTGGGGGCTCGTGAAGATCGGCTTCCGCAGCCCACGACGTCTCCTACTTCAGCATCCCTTCGTCTTCAACGTTATCAGGTGACATCCTTCAAGTTTCATTTCCAGCTGGGAGTGCCCCCTAGGGCTGCATCATTCCCAGGCCGCGTGGGTCCGTCCCTGCGGCGTGTATCCCTTTTACTTCAGGTTCTTAGCTTTCTGTTGTTGGCGCCTCGGCTGCAACATCCCCAAGTCGCCGGGCTGACCCAGCGGCATGTACCCTCTCGCTTATTTCGGTCATGCGTTCGACCCATCATGATTGTTATTTGATGCCTGTCCACGGCACCCCTTCTTCCTTCATGTCGGCTGCTTGCACGTTAAAGGGGGGTACCTGAGCATCGCGATTGTAACGCCCCGGATCCTATGCGCCAGGTGTCTGCCAGTTATTCGCCGTCGTTGCCATGTCATTTGCTTGCGTGTTGCACTTTGCCATGTCATCATCTGCATTTCATATCATGTCATCATGTGTATTTCATTTTGCATACGTATTCGTCTCATGCATCCGAGCATTTTCCCCGTTGTCCGTTTTGCAATCCGGCATTCCTATGTCCCCCGGCGCCCCCCTTTTGCCTCTTTTCGTGAGCGGGTGTTAAACGGTCTCGGAATGGACCGAGGTTTTCCAAGCGGCCTTGGTATACCACCGGTAGACCGCCTGTCAAGTTTCGTGCCATTTGGAGGTCGTTTGGTACTCCAACGGTTAACCGGGTAACCGCGAAAGCCTCCTTCTCCTTGCAGCCCAACACCCCTTCTAAAGTGGCCCAAAACCCAGCAAACTCCCCTCCATGCTCTGGGTCGTTCGATCACGATCGTGTGGGCGAAAACCGCACCTCATTTGGAGCTTCCTAGCTCTCTCTACCTATATAAACTCCCCCTCCCCCAAAAATCCCGGTTCTTCTTCCACCCTAACCCTAAAAATCTCCTCCTCGCACACGGACACGCCCACGTCACGGATGTGTCCGACCTGCACCGCCGCCGCCCCCCAGCCTCTCCCGGGCTGGCCAGGCAGGCAGCGCCACACATACGCCAAGGGGTCTGTGGAGGCCCGAGGTCGCCCCGCCGAGCCGCGCCTGGCCGAAGCGCCTGGCTCCGCCCGCCTGCCCGGCCTCCGCGCCACCCGCCTCGCTCGGCGATCGCCGCCCATGGGCGCGCCCATCCGCCCGGCCGCCGCTGCCGGCGGCCGGCCGCCGCTCGCCGCGCCGCCGGTCGCCATACCCGCGCCCGCCTGTCCGGCCTGGCGCCCGCCGCCACTGTCCCCGTCCGCTCCGGCGACGTCCGGCCGACCTCGGGAGTCGCGCCCGAACCCTAGATCCAAAACGGAGGTTGATTTTTCCCCTTCGTTTTTCTCTAAGTCCCTGAGGTTTCATCATATGTTGCCCTGTTCATCGCATCATAACTCTGTTCATGTAGCTCCGTTTCGTGCGTGTAATATGTCAAATTGTTCGTCTCGACGTGTACATCATTTCTTTCCATTGCATCATATTGATTTGAGCTCATCTTGATGCCTGAATCTTCGTTGCAAAAGTGCTATGTGATGTTAATCTGCTGAAACTGGTATAACTTGATGATTTGTCATTTTTGTTGCATTTGATGTGTGCATATTATGAGCATGAGCTCTACATGTGTTTTGATCTATACCATGCCATCTTTACAGTGGTGCCATCCATGTATTTTTGTGGGTCTTGTAGTGAGTTCATCGAGCTTGTTAAGTAGGGTACTTGCTGTTGCTGTTTTGCTAGGTTGATTCTGTTATATTATGATGCTATGTTAACCTGCTTCTACAAGTCATTCTATGCATAATATGGAGATGTTCACTAAGGATGTTTTGTTATAAATGTCATGCTCTATCCATCCATGCCCCTGGTTGAATTTATGGCTTGCTGTAACTTGTTGTAATCTTGCTCCAAAGTTGCTATATAATGTTGTTGTCAGCCTGTTAACATTAAGTTCAATGTTGCCATGATTGTTGTTAGTGATCCATGCACTCTATGAACTTGATCTTGCCATTCTTAGCTTCATAAACATATCTTCTTACTGTTGGGTGTCGTTTGATAGCTCTAAACATTGCAATCTGATGTTATTTCTGCTAAGTCTGAAACTGTTATTATTTGCAATCTTGCCATGTGTGTTTAAGCATGTTCTAGTGATTTCTGGAGATAGCTCAGTGTTCATGTTTTATCATTCTTTACCTGTACATCATGCCCATGCCTTTTGTTATTACGTTGAGATGCTGTAGCATAGTGTTTTGATGCTTGCAATATGCCTAGTTGCTATTTTGGACAGCATGTCCTTTAAACTTGTTTCATGTGTATGTGTTGAACCGTTGCTCCGTTTTGAGTGTGCTCTATATGAAACTTGCTTGATTTTGCATGTAGTTTCATATTATCATGTTGCATCCTTGTTTTGAGGTGTTTGCTTGATGTTTGTATGCATTTTGCATCAATGCCATGTTTAACTTGTTTTGCTCATATCTTCTAGGCCGTAGCTCCGAATCTAATGAACTTTATATGTAACTTGACTAGAATCTCGTGTAGTTCATATTGATGCATCTTAACTTGCTGTTTAACAACTTGAACATAAGGTTTATTCAGATCTGGACCAATTTCGAAATTTGCATATGAGGACTTACCGGAATTGTTCTATGTTGTTTCCGGCCTCATTTAAACTTGCCTTGATGTGTTGCTCTTGTTTGCATCATCTCTTGCCATTAGTAGCCTCATCTAGCCTTGTCATGCATCATGCTTATTGTGCATCTTGTCATGTTCATGTGTGGTGTGTTTACCTATGTTGTGTGCTTCTTCTTGTTAGTTCTCGTTTCGTTGCGATCGAGAGGATTCGTTCGTCTACGCTTGGTTCGCCTTCGTGGCTTCATCTTCTTCATGGACTCGCTCTTCTTCCTTATGGATTTCAGGCAAGATGACCGTCACCTTGGATCTCATTACTATCATTGCTATGCTAGTTGCTTCGTTCTTTCGCTATGCTGCGCTACCTATCACTTGATGCTCAAGCCTCCCAATTTGCCATGAACCGCTAACCTTTGTCACCCTTCCTAGCAAACCGTTGTTTGGCTATGTTACCGCTTTGCTCAGCCCTCTTATAGCGTTGCTAGTTGCAGGTGAAGTTGAAGATTGCTCCATGGTGGACAGGATTTTGGTTGGGATATCACAATACCTCTTATATTATTAATGCATGTATATACTTGGTAAAGGGTGGAAGGCTCGGCCTTATGCCTGGTGTTTTGTTCCACTCTTGCCGCCCTAGTTTTCTGTCATATCGGTATTATGTTCCCGGATTTTGCGTCCCTAACGCGGTCGGGTGATTTATGGGACCCCTTGACAGTTCGCTTTGAATAAGACTCCTCCAGCAAGGCCCAACCTTGGTTTTACCATTTGCCTCACCACCACCTAGTTTTCCCTTGGGAGTCGCTCTCTCGAGGGTCATCTTTATTTAGCCCCCCCGGGCCAGTGCTTCTCTAAGTGCTGGTTCGAACCGAGCCGCCTGCGGGGCCACCTTGGGGCAACTTGAGGGTTGGTTTTACTCGTAGCCTGTCTCATCCGGTGTTGCCCTGAGAACGAGATATGTGCAGCTCCTATCGGGATTGTCGGTGCATCGGGCGGTCTTGCTGGTCTTGTTTTATTGCTGTCGAAATGTCTTGTAGCCGGGATTCCGAGACTGATCGGGTCTTCCCGGGGAGAAGGAATATCCTTCGTTGATCGCGAGGGCTTATCATGGGCTGTTGGGACACCCCGCAGGTATAAACTTTCGAGAGCCGTGCTCATGGTTATGTGGCGATGGGAATTTGTTAATATCCGGTTGTAGTTAACTTGAAGTAAACTCTTCTAAAATACACCAACCGTGTGCATAACCGTGATTGTCTCTTTTCGGGGTTGATCGAGAGGAGAACACGGTTTCGGGTTATGTCTCGACGTAAGTAGGAGTTCGGATCACTTCTTGATCATTACTAGTTGACGACCGCCCTTTGTTTCTCTTCTCGCCTCATTTGCGTATGTTAGCCACCATACATGCTTAGTCGCTGCTGCAACCTCACCACTTTATCCCTTCCTTTCCCATTTAAGCTTTGCTAGTCTTGTTACCCATGGTAATGGGATTGCTGAGTCCTCGTGGCTCACAGATTACTACACCAACAGTTGCAGGTACAGGTTTGCGATGATCATGACGCGAGAGCGATGTTTGCTTGTTTGGAGTTCTTCTTCTGCTTCTTCTTCGATCAGGGGATAGGTTCCAGGTCGGCAGCCTGGGCTAGCAGGGTGGATGTAGTTTGAGTTTCTGTTTATGTTTCATCCGTAGACGGATGTTGATCTTGTATATGATGTGATGTTGTATTCGTGTGGCATTGTATGCCTTATGTATGTATCCCCACTATTATGTAATGTTGATGTAATGATATCCACCTTGCAAAGCATCTTCAAGATGCGCTTCTATCCTTGGTGGGACCTTCGAGTTCCTTTAGGATAGGGTCGCATCTTGGGCGTGACAGCGACTCATGGGCTCCTACTGGCTCTCCAGCCCTCACCCTCTGGCCTTGTCCACGGCATCGCGACCTGGCATACCAGCGACGGCTGAGAACCGCTCGAGGGCCGGGACCCGAGGACGTAGAGCGTCGGCATCTAACCAAATTTGCAGGAACACGTCACAAGTTAAGGCCCAGTGCCAACAAGCGCCCACCAACCACAACAAATCCGCAGCCTCGGGCAACTGGTTTGGGGGAAGGCCAAAGCGCCGGGAAACGGCCGACCCCCCGCCAAGGGTCGCCATCCGCTGGGACCGCCAACCAGGGGGCCAGGCGCCCTTTTCTCCCGCCCGGCCCTTTGCGGAGCCAGGAGAAGGGGGCAAGAAGAGAAACTAAACCCGAGCCATTTAATACCGGGAACCAACCGGACCTCCACGTCGCGGTTCGCCCTTTGCACGGCGTAATTCTCACTTCCGAGGGCCATGGGGAATGGAACCTTTCCCCCTGCGGGCCCAAGGCCCAAGCGTTAGGGGCCCTCCGGCCCCCGCTTTCCTAAGAAGCCCGCCGCCCCCTGGGCTACTTTGCCCCGAAGGGTACCGGGGAAGCGGGGGTGGTTCAACCCCAAAACCCCACCTCAACCAAAGCCGTCCGGGCCGAGCCGGTTTGGGCCTCCACGGCCCAAGCGGGCTCCAGGGGCGGAGCCCGGGGACCAGGGTGCCCTGCGAAGCCTTTTCTGGGCGCCAGGGCCCGCGGCCCATTTTTGGAAGGGAAGCAGGGGAAGACAAGAAAGGCACCTGCTTCGTCAACAAACAAACCGCGAACCAGGAAGGAAGTATCTGGACCCAACGGCCAACCCTGACCTTTGCAAACGAAACCAAAGCAGAAAGTGAAGAGTTCCCTTCAAGGCCAATTTTGGCCCCCCGCCAATTTTGGGAAGGGCCCGGCCCTTGCCTTGTCTAGCCACCAGGGGGGTGGGAAAGTCCGAACCGCCCACTTGTTACCAACCGCAGGCCTGCCCAAGCCCCAGCGGGCTTTCTTCCAGTTCAACCCGGGCTAACCCCCAACGAGTAGGGTTTACACCCAAGGTGGCCCAACCAAGATAAACCGGTCTTTGGTTGCCTTCGAGTTTAATCCAAGGGCGAAAGGGCGGAGGTAAGGGTAATTCCCGCACCCCAGCGAACTAGAGGGCTCGGAACCCGAACCAAGATGCCACGGGGGGATTTCAAAGGGAGCCCGAAAACCAAAAACTTGACAAACGGAGGCAATTTGTAAAGGTTCAAGCCTGATGCTTTTAATGCGCCCTTTTTTTAAATTTTGGAAAAGAGCAGCTTGCTATTTTCTAACCAGGTTAAGAAGATCGGAGGATCATATTGCCCTTTACTACACAATGGGCCCGAACGAAACTTAAATTCGTGTTTTTGTTGTCAACATTTCACAAGAAGGCAAAACACAAAAAAACCATCGAGAGGTACAAAAAAGGAAACAAAGATTAACTTGTTTTGTTTTCCTTGTATTTCCGGAGGATAGTTGGTGGTTTGTTGGTTTCCGGGAAACCTGTTTCTAGGTCGCAAAACCCAAGGAGATTATTTAAACCCAATTCAAGGGGTTCGCCAATCCATTTTGGCAAACGAAACCAGAATTTTTTTGGAAGAACCATTTGCCAAGCATTTTAATATTGAAAGGTCAAAGAGGAATCGCTTTAATTCCAAACAAATGGTTAACCCCCGATGCAAGAAAAAGATGCCTAATATCTTTGGCCATACGAAGACCCTTAAAATTGTGTGGGGTGGCTACAAATTGACGAAGAAGAAGCGAGGACCAACAAGGAAATATGACACCATGGGGAAAGATTACCGAAAATGGCAAATTTGATTTTCCCGGGGTTTTAATTCTTTTGCGATTTCCGTGCGCTTTTTTCCTTTGTAAATTTGTTTCTAGACCAAAACCTGTGAAATTTTTTATATTTTTTGGGCATCCTTTTATGAGCTTTTTTTGGGATTTATACAACTAAAAATTGAAGCTTTTGGACCAATTTGGTTGAAATTGAAGAGAATGTTTGGTTGGACCAATTTGCTCACGCCTTCTGAGACAAAGTACCAAGGTTCCTATTTTTTTTAAAAAAAAGGTATGATTTGGGTTGAAATCAAGAGTTACAAAAGCCCACCCGCTAAAGGCTTAAACGAGAAAGTGCCATGGATTAATTTCACATCAGTGTAAAGGCCATAAGAACATGTTTTGCCCTTTCCAAAGCTTTTTATCTCCTATTGTCATTAAACCTTAGGTTTTTGGGTTTTGTGAACTCACTTTAATTTGCTGATTTTTTGTTTTACATTTTAACAAACCTGCTGGTATTGGGATTTGCTTAAAAATAATAGCATAGTTGCTTACTGCAATTCCCGAAATAAAATACACAACTTCCCTTTTGGCCTCTTATTATAAAAATATTAAAAAATCCCCAAGAAGAAAACATTAAACAAATTCCCCAGTTCGACATTTGTAAAATCCCGGGTTTGGGAGTGGTTGGAGCAGGATTAAAAAAATAAAAAGGGACCACACCAAAGGGGGGGCCCCCGGGTTTCTTCCCTTGTATAGCCCACGTTGGAGGGTGGTGACTTAATTTACCTTGTTCCCCAAACTTTCGGCCCCGGCATTTGCCCACCCCTCGTTTGGGGGGTAAAAAAAAGAAGTTGATTTCCCCTTTAACTTCGTAAATAACCAAATTATCTTCTTTTGACAAACCATGGAACCATCCTTTTTTAAAATCGCAACCCCAGGACACACTTTTCATATTCCCAAGTTTTAATTTTTTTTTCGGGGAAGGGGGAAAAGGGTTGCCCCAAAAACCCCGGAAAACCAAAGGGCGTCCATGGCAACGTCGGGCGGCAGGGGATTTTCCCGCAGTTTTCTTTATAAAAGGTATTCTTGGTGCCGCAGCAAAAACGAAGCCAACCACCCTGTTGCTTCAACGCCGGCTTTTAGTTTTTTGAGGCCAAAGTTAAAACCCCGGCACCCCTGCCCCCCCCAACCGGTTGATCCCCCCCGCTTTTCTTTTCCCCACCTCCCACGCCCTCCCTTTTGGTTCCTTGCTGGGCCCCTTCCTTTTAAATTCCCCAAAGAGGAAAGGAGGCAAATTGAGGTCACTAACCCAAAGAACCAAACAATTTTTTGTTTTTGGGGGAAAGGGTTAAGGTTAAAGGGACCGGGTTCCTGCCGGCTTTTTTTATATTTTAGAATGCCACCCTTTTTTTCCTTTCAAAAGGTAGCACTTTTTGGTTTTTGGATCCAACTGGCCTCTTGTTTTTTTCCCCCGGGCCGAAACCAAGCGGGAGGGTGCTTTTGCCCAAAGGGCATGTAATTGGGCTTTTAAAAGGGCTAAAGTTTTGGGGTAAAAAAAACCGCAATTGTTCCAAAAACGGGATTTTGAATTTCAAATTTATTGATTTGGCAAAAACGAATTGAAATTGGTTTTTGAAAAAAATTTTTAATCGCAGAAATTTCGGGTTGGCTTTTTTCAATTTAGGCTGAGGGCATTTTCTATTTGGCTTTGTAATTGTCCCAAACACATAGGCCCTGGTTTAATAACCCGGGCTTCTTCAAACGATTTCTTTCGATGCCCAAAATAGGAGCCTTTTGGGAAAGGGTTTAAAAGGCCCAAAAAATTTTCCAAATTTGGGTCCATTTCTTCCCCAAATTTTTATTTTCCCGGATGGGGCCAAGAAATCAGATTATTGGGAAATTTTAAATTTCCCCGTTTTTCCGGGCCCCCGACCGTGGTGTTTGGGGCTCTTGGTAACGGGTCTGCCTCCATGCCACGACCCGAAAAAAGATTATCCCCAAACGCCGGGCCCCCAACCTCTTTTTCGTAAAAACCTTCCCCGACGCACCCCCGCTTTCTTCGCGGGGAAGGCCCCCTTAACCAAAAATGAATCCTCCCTTTACCCACCAAGTTAATGTTTGGGCCAAAAAGGACAGGACTTTTCAACGCTTGAACATTTAGCTCCGGCCGTTCCTCCCGGTCGGGCCCCCCCGGGCTTTTTCTTAACCGCAAAGACCGGCTTTCCATCCCCGGGTTCGGGTTTGTTCCCTCCCCCCCACTTTCCCACGGGGGCCTCAACCGGGGCCCTCCCCCACCGAATGTGAACCCAGTTTATCCGCGGGGGTTCCACCCCTTCCCCTGCCCGGGCCCCCCTAGGGGTCCCACTTTGGGCCCAAAGGGCTGGTCAATTTCAAGGAACGATTCCATCAAGATTGACGGGAAGGGCCATCCGGGTCCAGGCCCACCCGTTTTTTTGTTTCCATAAAAGCCTTTGCAGCCTTGGGTTTTCAAGCGGGAGGCTTACGTTTCCATAAATGGCCCACAAAAGGAAAGGCCTTTTAAAACCACAAACCGTAATTGTTTCAAATTCTTTTTTCATTTCGTTTTTTCTTAATTTTTTCAGTTTGGGATTTTATTTGTAAATTTTTTTTCAAACGTTTAATGTGGTCAAACGATTAAAAAGTTGAAAGCCAAATTGCAAAACAGAAATTTTTTAAGCAATATGGGCTTTGCCAAAAGAAATTCAAAAAACCTTAAAATTGCAAAAGGGTTAAAAAGAAATAATAACATCACCACAATTTAGGTTTCAAAATTCCAACAGATTTTATTATAAGCCGGGGTTTTTTTTTTTCCCAAATCCAAACAGGATGGATCCCTTTTTTGTCCGGGCCAAAAGGGCCCACCCCCAAAAACCCCACCTAGCCTGATCCCACCAAAGGTTACCCCAAGGAAAAAAAATTTAGAAAAATTTCCCGATGGGAAACAACCCCAATTTCCTAGGCGCCTTTTGGTTAGCCCACCGCCGGGGGCTTTCAATTGGCCGCACCCACAAGGATTGGGGACGCGTCTTCCAGGCCGGAAGGAAGGCCTCAACGCAAAAAAATTCACTTGCATCACCCCCACCCCCAATTTCGGGGAAAGAAAGCCCGACAGGGACCCCCAGAACCCAACCGGAAGTCTCCGAAAAACTTTTCCGGGGCCCCATTCTCCGCCGCAAGGAAGTGCCCACAAAAAATGGCCGATGGGGCCCACGCCCCCAAAGGAAGGGTCCATACCACCCACCGGTAAGGAACGCGCACCGGTGAAAGGGATTTAAATATTTCCCAAACCCTTGGCAGAAGGCCCGCCGATGGCGCCGGAAATTTAACCCAAACGGCAGGATGCGAAAAAAATAATCCCTTGTCATGGGCCCAACCCAACAAACGAGGGTGGCTCTACGGCGGGTCGAAGGGAAAAGCGCCGCTCCTTTAGGGAAGGCAACCGCTTGAAACGAATGGTGTCGTGCACGGGAGGGGCGGAACAGCATGGAAACAGGCCGGTTACCGCAGATCAAAGGAAATTTTTTTACCGCCCGCTTAAACATCCGCATCGGGGGTGCGGAAAGGAGAAAACGGCCCCCCGGTCTAAAGGGCCCCGTCGGGGTCGAAAAACATTTCGGACCTTCATAAAGGGGCCGGACGGGAGGGGGCGACCGAAAAGGAGAAAGTTTTTCCACATAAACGGGGTCCGCTTTGAGGGGTGGGCGCCCAAAAGGAGACGGATCTCGTCACCCCCGCCGACCCCTTCCACCCCACGGGTACCCGCCCCTCCCCCCAGGGGCCCCGCCATCCAGGGGTGCATCCAGAGCTAAACCCTCCACCGACGCCACCCCCCCCCCGGGGTTCCCACCCCCACGGGTCCACCGTATTGTTCTCCAAGGAACCCCCGCTCGCCACCCACCCTCCCCCCCCGCCCCCTATTCAACCAACGCATCACGGGCCCGCTTAACGGCCAACGCCATCGGGTTCCAAACCCTCACACCGGGTTCTAACCAACCCTCAAAGGCAATCATCTTTCCGAGCCCAACGCCCCGGGTTCCAAACCCCTCCCCCCCGCAACGCCCCTTCAGAGAAGCATCGCGCCCCGCCTACCAAACGGGAACCCCAAAATTTTCCTCCCCCAACCCGTTTTTTCGCGGACCCCAAAGGCTGGTCCCCCCGCTTTAAAAACCCTTTTCCAGTTTTGCAAGAAGTAGGACCCATTGCGGTGCAAACCCCGGGGAGGGGGCCCTTTTTTTTCGGGGAAACACTTTTCCTGGTTTACCCCAGGAGGTAAATACTTCCTTCGTTTAAAGAAATTTACAAGATTCAACAGAGGAAGGAAACCCTGGGGCACCCGATGGTAGGTTTGTATCGCCTTGTAAAATTAAGAACCAATTTTAACTAATTGCCTTTCGGAATAAATTTATTCCTCCTTTGGGTTTTTTTTGATTTTGTAGTTCAATTAGTCACAGGATCGAGCAACTTTGCCCTATGATTAGATTTTTTGTGCCTTTTAATCCCAAAATTCCCCTGTCCCTTTCCTTTTCCTGGGTATTAAATTCCCGGGGGGTTTTCTTGGCCTTGGTATCAACAAAGTCAAGTTTCGGTATTTGGACTGTTGGCTCCAAGTTCCGCATCCGGCCCCTTTGGCACCCAACCCCTTCCGCCTAACCCTTTCCTAGTTTCCCCTCGAAGACGGGGCTAACCCTTTTACCCCAGCCCCTCTTGTATTTAAGCCCTCCCCTTGGTACCCCCAAACCCTACCCTTCTTCCTCCCGGCCTTCCGCCCCCCCAAAACGCCCCCACCCACCCTATTCCACGGCGCCGCACGCCCCCACCTTTTGCCCCCCCCCCCCAAAACCCGCCCCCCCCCCCGGGCCCTTTCCCCTTTTGGCCGGCCCCGGGCCCCGCCCCCCGGTGGCCCGCTCCTTTTCGGCTCCCCTCCTCAGGCCCCTGGTTTTCCCCGGGCCCCGGGCCCCCTTTGGGGGCCCTCCCCCCCCCGCCCAGGCCGCCGCCTTCCCCCCCCCCCCCCTCCTTCCCCCCCTTTTTTCTTCAATCCTTAACTTTTTTGGCATTTTCATCTTTCTTCGTCCGAGCCATTTTGAAATTTCTTTCTCTAAGGTAGATCATTTATTTTGCAATTTTCATTTGGCTATCTTGATCCCGAAATCTTTTAAAGTCCTTTGTTGTTTTGATTTTTATCAATTGCACTTTTTTATTTTTGCCATTTATTGGAACCTTGAAGAGTCCTTGTGTTTTAAATCCTGATTTTCCAGGGAATTGCCTGTATTTTTGTGATTATGTGGTGCACCAAATGAAATGGGTCCTAATGTTTGATTTGCCCTGTTTTCGTTTTATGCCATTTTTTGATTAGGGACTAGCAAATTTTGAATATTCTAAGGGTGTTTTTAAACTGTTGCTTATTATGCCTTTTTTCTTATGGGATCCAAGCTTGATTGAGTTACTTTCATAAAGTTTTGGAGATTGTTTTTATTCAATTTTGCCTTTGTTTGGGAATATTTATGCATGTTATTTTCGCCTTATTTTCTATCATTTTCTTGAGTTGTATCTTATTTAATTTTGGCTCTGTGTGGTGCATTAGCTTGTTAACTGCCATTGTTATGTTTTTGCATGTCTTTTGTGAATTGTTAATAACTTTAATTTTGAATGGTGTTACTTTTTTCTGCCTTTTGGTTATTCAGTGGACTTTTGTTCTATCTTTGGGAATTCATTGCCATGTTTTCTATTTTTTCCTGTCTTGTTTTATGTCGAAAGCCCTGTCTTTTTGATGTCCAGCCTGTTTTGCATTTTATCTTGTTTGAAATGTTTGATGTGAACTGCACTATGCTTTTTTGTCAGCTATTTGAATTGCCATGTGTTTGTTGTTAGTTTGGGTGCGTAGCTTAATTAATTTTGTTGAGGGCATCTGTGTTAATCGTTTGGCCTTTTGTTTTGTTGCCATTTAAAGGCTCCATTCCTATCTTTATTCGATTTCCCAAATCTTTCTTTCCATGGCAAACGGTTTGGGATCCGGTTATCTTTACCTTCCACGAATCATTCATTTTCCCGTTCATTCTGTTTTGCCAGTTGATTTGTTCATATTTATTGGGTTCCTTTGTTTGTTTGTTGTTTGGGTAAGTGGAAGGGATGAACGGGATTTGGGTTTTTGGGTGCTTTGAAATCGGAACACGGAAGAGACCTTAAACCCAGATCAGTTGCCCTTTTGACCTTGCGCAGTACCATTCAATCATCCACCCTTTGCCATGTAGCCCTCCTCCTTTTCCTAGCAAACCCATTGGCTATTTAGGCCAAATTTTTATCACAAAAATTTTTCCTTGGAACTGGAAGGTTGTTCCCTTTTGAACTTTTACTTGTTGGGTTAACAAATTTTTTGTTAAATTTAAAATTTTCTTGGAAAGGGTAAGGTGGTTATCCCTTTTTTGTTATTTACCCTATTTGGAAGTGAGTTCCGTTTTTGCCTTCCGGTTGTATTTTGGGACCCCTTGCATTCCTTTGTAAGTCCCAAAAGGCCCAACTTGGTTTTAATTTGACCCCTTTTCCCCGGTTTTGAGCCCGGGGCACTTTTTTTAACCCCCACCAGGTTTTTCGGGGGTTTCAAACGGCCCGGGGCCACCTAAACCCGGGCGGTTTTATTTCCCCACCGGATGGCCCCGGAACGAGTTGTCAGCTCCTTGGGATTTTCGGAAACCGGGGTTTGTGGCGTTTTATTGGGTTTGTCGACCGGGTTGGTTGTCTTTTTTGGGGAATTCCTTCGGACCGGAGATTTAAATGGGTTTAAGAGGAATATCTTCGCCGTGGTTATGGGCGTGGGAAGTTAATTCCTTTAAAAACCCGTTGACCCAATTAAAATTAACCGTTAACCCATGGCTCCCATCCAATAACACGGTGTTGGAGTTTTCCCGAAGTTTAAGACACTTTGAGTATGTTTCCGCGGTTTTCTCTTGCTTTTTTTAGCCCCTTTCTTTCCTTTGGGTCCACTTTATACTTCCTTCCTATAACTTAAATATCTTTTGGGTTAATTGTGATCCCTGGAATTGGATCTTCAAACCAGGGTTTCCAACCAGGGTGTTCAAGAGCCAAGGGGTTCACGGAAGGGGTTAAGGCTTTTCCAATAGGGGTTTCCCAGTTGGGAATTCGGGCTTTAGATTTGGGGATCTTTTTATTTTGGTTTATGGCCTTAGTGACTAATGATGGATGTTTATTTATGTACGTGGAAGTTTCGTGCCAACTATGTATCTCTTTCCTTAATTATTACATGGGTTGTGTGAAGATTACCTCACTTTGACATTGCTTTCAATGGTTATGTTTAAGTCGGGCCTCACACGGGAGAATTAGCCGCATCGGGGCATAAGTTGGAATCGAGCCTCCCACTTAGGAGCCCCTACTTGATTGTTTGTGGTTGTTGAGTCTAGAATGGAAAATGTTTTGAGTCTTAGGATTATATATTGAGATAGGATTTTTTTACCCCCCCTTCGTCGGTGAGGTACCCGACGAGGTTTGACTCTTCTTCCTCAAATTTCACTAAAAAATTTTAGGATCACGTTTTTTCGTCCATGGTTTTGTGACGAGAACATTGTTCTTGGTGCCTCCCGACATTTAGGGGTTGTGGCAGTGTCCCGGGAGTTGAGTCCGAGGTGTTGTCGCCACAATTTTATCGCTGGTTCGAATACCGAGTTTTGCCGACATCGAAATCTCTTTGTGCGTTGTTGGTGAGATAACCCGATAGCCAAAGATTATGGCGAAAAGGGAGTATTGCCATGACTTGTATAACGGATGTTTTTCAAGGTCGAGGTACACGATTTCCGAGGATTTCATGTGTTGAGGATGGATAAAATGGATCTAGGTATTGTTAGTTTGGGTGATATATTTTGTGTCCCCCGATCCCCAACACCGATTGCATAACCAGAAAGTTTCGGAGTTTATAGGTGGGAATTCTAGTAGTTTGGATATTCTTTCCATGATGTATGATTTGAGATTGGGGTTCCTCAGTGGTCCGCCCATTCACCGAACAAAGGGTCGAGACGCCTTAAAGAATCCTTGGCTATGCTGATTCGGGACGCCTTGTTAGTCATTCGTGACGCTTATACGTCGGTCCGGTGGGCCCCACCCCAACACTTTGAGCAAATTCATCATGTGTTTGTTCCGCTCATTCTAGAAGCCAACCTTTTGTTTTCCCAGATATTCGATTTGTTTCTAAGGATGTTGTTTCCATATCTTTATCTAAGTGGCTTTCCCTTAATGGATTGATGATTAACTTTGAATTCATTCGCTCATTCTTGTTCAATGTTTATTGTAAGACTATATGTTGCAATTTCTATCCGCTGATTCTACTTATAATTTGTTTCAAAGGACTAACGGATGTCACCTCTTCAGATGGCTCCGCCAACGGCTCAATCCGGATCGCAATGATGGGGATGAATCCTCCACCTCCCCTCCACCTCCACCTCCACCTCCGCCCCGGCAAGCTATCATGGCAGCCACCAATGCCAATGCTCGATGATTTTGCAGCTCTTGCAAGAACGCTTGGGGCAAGGCAATCAAGGCAATCAAGGTCAAGGCAACAAAATCAGCCACACTTTGCTACTTCCCCGCCTCGCTAATCAGCCAAGTCTTTCGTTCGTGGTTGAGGCAACAGACGATGATTGGTTAGTGGACATCCGAAGCACTTTGATGTAGCAATGTATGAGGACTTTGTCAAGTTTGCATCGCTTTCAAGGATCAAGTTCCGAGTGGTCCAAGAATACAAAGATTCCAGAGGAGGTCGGTCAACCGGGATGAGTTCCCGTGATTTCAGAGCTCATCACATTAAAAGTGTTGTTGGAGAAGCGTGAGGAGTTCCGCAATCTCAAGGGCAACATGTCCGTCTATCAATACAATATCCAGTTGCTCCCTGCTTTGCTAAGCAAGACGACCATGAGAAGAGTATGATCTATCAATTCAGAGGTGGTCCGAGAGAAGATCTGCAATTACCTCTTGTGCTTTTGAGCCAGATAAGTATGATGATTTCTACAACATGGCTCGCAAGAAGCCCAGCTCAAATGCGAGGCTTCTAAGAAGAGAATCGGGATTCAGTCCTCCTCGCCCTCTCAAGTGGCAGCCACAGCAGAAGTTTTACCTTCCTCCTCCCCCCAGCCTTACCCAAAGAAGAACCGTGGGGGATCTTCCCACCCACCCAACCCAAGCTATCGTAACAAGTCTAATTCTCAAGCTCCAAGGTCAAGTGCTCCTTACCACCGTCCGCCTTCCAGGTCACTTGCAACAAGTGTCCAAAGGTCCATGCTAACAATTTAACCGAGGCGCCCTCCCCCTCCTTGTGAAATCTTCCAAAGAATGCAGGGTCAAATAATCCAAAGTTAAGGTCAATATGATGAATGCAGCCAAGAGGAATCCTTTGTGATAAGGGTAATCTTGTTAATGATATTCCTCAAAAGTCTTATTTGATAATTGCATCGATTTTTCATGTCAACCTTTGCATCCAAAATTTTTATACAGAATTCCTCAAGCTAGTTGTTTCTCCCGGTTTGAGATCTACTATGTTGGTTCCAATGTTTTATCAAGATGGGATTATGTTTGCTAAACCAATTGTTCTTTGACCAATTGTTTTTCTCAATGGAACCAAAGAAAAGCCTCTTGATTTGGCTGCCGGAAACAAGATCTTTCTAAGATTGATCTCTATGCCGCCTTGATAAACCATTCTTGTTTTCCTCAAGGAAGGGCAATTGGACCTCGATTAGCTTAGATAAAGAGCTTTCCGTAAGAGCCCGGGTATGCCTTCATCCCCTTGGTTGTTTGTCTTGGCCCCGATCAACCCCTTTGGGCCCAACAACTTGGCCCATGATGAAGGAATTAAGAACAGCTAAACAAGAGCTTTTGAGCACCAAAGTTCATCTCCTTGGGGTTGTGGGTTTTTTTGTCCGTAAAAGGATCCGGACCGATCCGAATCCCCTTGAATAAGAAGCTCGCAAGTTCCACTTCCCCAAATAATGACTTTTACAACTCAAAGGTGCTGGTTCTAATTGCCTTCGATGGGGATCATGATTCGATTGTGAACAAGAATTCCCAAACAAAGTTCTAATTTTGGCTTATGAATTACCGCATTCTTTCGCCGAATGCTTCCAATTTCCTGGATGGAACTTCTATTCAACCCCACCTTTCGTTTGGCTATTTAGATTTTTGGCTTCCAAGAATAAAAGGTCTCCAAACTTTGGTTAGCAAAGAAGAGTTCCCAATTCTTGCAATTCTCCAAAGGAATTTTGGCTTGATGAATGCTTTATTTTCTATCTCTTCCCAATTCTTTGTTATCCCAGAAGGTGTGCTTTAATTGGGAACCTCCCGAGAAGCTCCCCATTTTTGGCTTGCAAGCTATTGTAAATTCTTTGAGAACTTCTCCAAGATTCAAACCTCTTTCCAACCTTTCCCTAAGCATTGAATATTCGGTCCCCAGTTTGAGTTCTTTCAAACCTCAAAGAGAAACTTACATTCCTATCTCCCATGAATCCCCTTGAATTTTCCGTGTCTTCAAGGTCTCGGGTTTAATCAAGAGAAGAAGTTGTGGCTTAACCTTGCCATTGAAAAGGAAAACTACCCCATAGATTTAGTTCGGCTTTCCACATTGATTACAGACATCTCTTTTGGGAAGGAAAGTGGTTTTCCCTAAAGGTCTAAGTCATTTACCAGCCCAACCTCAACCTCCCCGAGGGTCGAAATGACAAGATCAACCCAATATTGGATAGGCAAAGGCCAATGTATTGAATGTTTGAGAGAAAGTTAAAGCCTTCCTCAACCTTTCACCGGATCTTGGAATCTTTCCCCAAGTGAATCTTCAATTGTTCCTAAGGCTTTCTTCCAATCAAGTTCTCCACTTTGGAAGATCAATTCGGAGGCTCCTTCGGATCCAGGTGAAAATGAAACGTGGATCACAAGGGCTTTCAAGTACAACTTCCTGCTTCAAAGACACTTTTTAACCGGTTGGGTTCCTAAGGGTATCTCGGGTCATTATGAAGGGAAATTGCTTCTATCCATTCTCCCAAGTTAAGAGTCCAGCCTCAAATTATTGGTGGACTAATGGCGAGAAAGCCAATTGGAATGATTGATGTGAAGAGTGAAAGGTAAACCAAAGCCGCGGTTTAACCCTTGCTATTTGAATGGAAGTTTGCTTTGAAATGGACTTCATGCTTTCCTCCAATGAAAGGCACTTCGGCTTGATCAAAGGGCTCATTTTCTTCCTTCAAAGAATCCATCAAAAGAGGCCCTTCAGGCTATCACCTTTCCGGATTGTTTTCACGGCATTCCCAAGTGCTTGCTCGGGCGCACTTTACCTCCAAGTTTTGGGATTCTTTCTATGGGCACCCATTCTTTAAAAGCAGCTTTCCATCCTCAAAAAGTGGCCAATTGAGAAGTTAACAAACCTTGAAATATCCGGGCTTTGTCATTTCCTTCTTGAAGTGGGGATTGTTTAACCGAAGTTTTTCAAAAACTTCCAAGCAATTCGGCAAGGATTAAATTTCTTGGGGTTTCCGTTTCAATTGGTCCAGCATGAAAATTCTTGGCAATGATTGATACGTTGTAAGAAATTCCAAGCATTCGTGGTTCAAACCGCTAATCCCCAAGGCTTTAGTGAAAAGGGATTCTTTTGAAATGGGACCATGTCTATGCCTTAATAAAGGCACGCCGTTGGTTCAAAGGGAAGCTTGCCCCTAGTACCGGGGCCTTTCAAGACATTAAAAAGGCATCCCCTATCAACTTAGCTTCCATCCAACTTTGCAAACCACTTTTTACTCCAGCTTCCAATGCTTAAGACTCCCCATCCTTCAAAATTACCTTCAAAAGTCTCTTACATGAGCCCCGCTGTTATTCTTGAAAAACCAGGCAAGCTGCAACAAGCAATCAAATTTGGGAATGGTCACCCATTCAACCAAAGCTCCAGCCGGGTCCCTCCCTCGAAATTCCGGGTTTTCAGTCCTGTCTGGACAGATCCTCTTGTAAGGTTGAACCCCCGGCTTTCCTTTTGTAACCCAACCGCCATTTTCGCGAATTATTTCCCCGGTTGGGTTTTTCCTTTTTCTTTTTCCAGTCTGCATTTTATTTGTCATTTCACATTTGCAATTTCGCCCAGATTCCCATTTTTCCCGTTTGTCCCTTTTGCAATGCATTTATCTCCCGGGCTCCTTTTCCTTTTTGAGGGTATTAAATTCCGAAATGGAGAGGTTTGTCTGTGGTTGGTTACAGAACCACCGTAATTTCGGTATTTGGCCCCTTGGTATCCAAGGTTAACCGACTTTCCAAAGGCCTTTTAAGTTGCAGCCCAACATTCAAAAGCCCAATAACCCTTAAGTATTTCCATGTTTCCCCTTTGATCAGATCGGAAAAACTCATATTTGACTCTCCTATCCCTCATGCCTTTTAAAATAAAGGATCATTATCAACCCAGTCTTCTTTCCCCAAGGGTGGGGGTTGAAGGTACAAACCCACCCGTGGATTGCCAAGGGGCCAATTTTTCTTGCCAACCAGCCGCCCCGGGAATGGGTCAGGTACCCCAAAAGGGCTCTTTGGGGGCCATTGGCGGTTCGCCTCTCCCTTTCTTTGAGTCCGGCTGGCCCCGACTCCCTTTGCCGGGTCAACCCTTTTTCCCCAAGGGTTTTTCCGGCCCGCCTGTTTCCCTATTTTTCCCCTGGCCCCTTGGGCCTTTTTTCCCCCTTTTTCCGCCATTATTTTGGCCCCACTTGTTTTTTGGGAGTGACTCTCTCTTCTCTTTTTTTTTCCCCAAATCTTTTGACAGTTATTTTTAATTTTAAACAGAATTTTGACCCGGTTTTTTTCCAGTTAATTGTCAAAATTTTCCAAATTTTAATCATTTCCATCCCCATTCCATTTTTTTGATATTTGATGCCCAAACTGAAAGTGGTTCCTGTTTGTTTTGTTTTTCAGCCCTTGGTTTTTTGGGCCAGTTTAGTGAAACCCATGAATTTGAATCCTTCATTTTTTGTAAAAGCTGTTTTCTTTCCATAAATGCCTTTGTATTTGGACCCATTTGGTACACCCCCACAAATGTTCCTAATGTTCGTTTTCAGCCCTTTTTGTGATTTTAAAGCATGTTTTGTTCCCAGAGTTTCTTGCATTTTTTTGGATACTTATTTAATTTTTTAACATTACTTGTAAATATCCCATCCCTTTTTTTCAATTTGGGATGCCAATACGGTTTAAATTTTTATTTTTGCTTACAAAATTTTCCCTTTGGAAGTTGTTTAATGTTTTCAAAAGCCACTTGGTTTACCATTTGCAAAGGTTTTTCCTGTATGTTTTTGCACTTTTTTTTTTTCCTGTTTTATTGGCTCCGTTAGGCCCATTGAGCTTGTTTAACATGCCATTCCTTTGTTTTACTTTGTCAGTTCAATTTTTTGCTTCTTTTGGCATGTTTAAATTTTTGGCCTTTTGGTTATGGCAAAGGATTTTTCCCTACTTTAAGTTCACCAAATTCCATTTTTGGGCTATTTTTTGTTTCCGACATTTATTTTACCTAACATTGAACCTGATGCTTTTTGCCAAATTTGTCCGCCCGATTTATTTTGGGCCTTTTGTGTTTTGTTTAACGAGTGTGCCCTTTCCGGGTCCTTTTTTCACAATTTGAGCCTGCCAGTCCCTTTTTTTCTTTGTTTGCTGCTTTTTTGTTGCTTGTTCCACCATTGCTTTAAGGGCCAATTTCCCATTCGTTTTTTCCGAAACCGGGTATTGGCTTTTACGTTTCCCACCCTCATCTTTTTGGGGGATTTTCCTTTTTTGCCAAGGTTGTTCCTGTTTAAATTTTATTTTTGGGGCCATTAAATTTTATTTTTCCCAATTTTAAATGGGTTGTTGGTTTTTCCCATTGCACCCTGTTTATGGGTTTTTTTTTTTTGCTTTTAACGGGGTTAGGAAGGGACCCCTTTTTAAAGCGGAATAAGTCGCAAGAAGGAAATTTTTACCATCCCAAAACCTTTTCCCCTTTTCTACAGGGTTCCTTTTTTTTCCATCTTCATGTCCAAAGTTACCGGGCCACCCAAATATTTGTTTTGAGCCCCTAACCACCCCAAAAGGATTGGAGTTACGTTTTCCCCGGGCGGCCCTTTGCTGGTTTGTTTTTTGCTAAAATGTCTTTTGGAACAGAGTGGGGTTTTTAAAAAATATCTGCATTTAAAATCTTTCCCCGGGGTAAATTTTAAAAGCCTGCCCTTATGGGCGTTTTTGAACCTTGGGAAAAACCCTTTCCCCATAAACCGTGGGTTAATGTTCCTTTTTTATTCCAAACACGGGTTTGGGGAAGGGCCCCAAAGTTCGCCTTGATGACTTTTAAAACCCCTTTTTTCCCTTTGCCCCTAAGCCTTTCCCCCTTTTTCCGCCCCAAATTTACCCAAATTTTCCCCACCGGCCTGATTCCCAAACTTTGGGCCAACCCATGGGCCCCAGGGGAAACCACCCTTGGGTTTTAAGGCGGGTTCCATTATTGCCCCGGACGGTTTTCCCACCCCTTGGGATTTTCACTGGGTGTTTTTCTTTTTTTTGGTTCAAATGGCGTTCCGGGATTTTAATTATCGGTCTTCCCGTAAAGAAATTTCCCCAATTATAAGGGGGGGAACCCCGGTAAATTTTTTCAAAGCCGTGTCTGGTTTAATAAGCCGATGGGGGGTTTAGCCTTTAGGAAAACCAATTCCTAAATAAAACCACTAATAAGGCAGGAAGGAAATTTTTCCGGATCCCAAGTTGAAACGGTGGGGGATTATCCGACCCGGGCAACACGCGCTTCAAAGTTTCCCAAAGGTTTTGCTTCCCTTTTTTTCCAAAGACCCCCAACCAATTGCAGCCGCCCCAGCCCTTTTTTACTCGTTCTTCCATCTTAAAAGTTTGTTTCCATTGGAAGGGCGGTCCCCGGATCACTGATCTTCCAACAGTGGAATGGGCCAAGCAGGGAAACCAGGCAAGGGGAGTTCCCGGGGGTCTTAAGTGCTTTTCCCCCGAGAAATTAAGGGGGCCCTTTGGGAGTTTTTGGGATTTGTCATTTGGGGGTTCTTTTAAATTTGGGGTTCCCCGAAATCCCTTGAAGTTTTCTCAAGAGTTTTAAATTTAAGTTTTAAGGGTAAGAGCCAAAGTTTCTTTCCCAATTTTTCTTTTGGTAAAAACCCACTTTCGAAATCCAAAAAATTTCCTTAGCAATTCCCACTTTGGGGAAATACCGAAATTCCCGGGCCGGAATTTCCAAAGGGAAACCTTTTCTAATTTTCAGGGGTAAATTTTAATGGACCACAAAGGGGAAATTAAAATTTGGATTTTCAAATTCCCCTTCCCGGCCCAAGGGAAATTCTCCAACGGGCTTAAATTTTGTCTTTTTTCCCCCAAATCCCCAAACATGTTTGGGTGCTTTTCCCGTCCCCCATCCCAGGAAATTTCTTTCGGGGCAAAAAACCCCACAATGAAGTTGAGGGCCGGGGGCCGAGTTGCCCTTTTGGGCCTTAAAAGGGTGGGTTCTTTGACACCGAGAATTGGGACCCGAACCGCGGGGAATTTGCCACTCCCACTGGGAAGGGGTATTGAAAAAGAATACCGAAAACTTTTGGCCCCAGTGTCCGGTGGCCTTTGAAGTTTTCCCACAACCAGGATAGGAAAGCGGCTTTCCCCTTGGTTTCAAAAAAGTTTTCCCCTTTATTTCAGGGGGAAACTTAAGATTTGTAATTTCCACCCGACATGTTTTCCTTGAGCAGTTACCCCCCCGGGGGCCCCTTTCCTTAAGGGATTTGATTTCCAAATTTTACAAAGGGGGTTTTCCCCCTTTTCATGGCCCTAAAGCTAATTTCCCCAGCCCAAATTTCTTTGACACCCTTTGTCCGGAGTTTAAAAATTTGGGTTTGGAACCCAGGGGAAAGCTCCATTTCTTTGGGGGGTATTTCCGAGAAAATCAAAAAGATTTTAACAAACCCGAATTTATTTTGGGGTGGGTTTTTACCCTTTGGCTGCGGGATCGGGTTTCCCTTCATTTTCTCGGCGGGGGTTTGTCAAAAACGGGCAAAGTTTCCAAATTATCTAACTCAATTTTTCCCTCAAATCCCTTCAAAGTGAAATTTTCCCAACCCCTTCACCCTTTCCCTTCAAAGGTAAACCTTTCCTCGGGAATCAAGATTGGAAAAAGGCGCATTTTGAACGGGGCTATGGGGGATCAAAACCCATTGCGGGGCCTTTCCAAAGCCTAAAAAATTTCCATGGTTCAATCAAAGGGCTTGTTTAATCGGGCCCCCAATTTCCAAACCAATGTCTGGGAAAAAGAAGGGTTTTGGGGAAAACCCAAGAGCAAAACCAGGGACAAAAAAATTTTAAACAAAGGAAATTAACATCAAGTTGTTCCAAAGGGGAAAGGGGAAAAAATGTTTTCACTACCGGAAAAAAACCCCAACCAATCGTGGGAAAGTTGCCCCGAAAACTGTGGGCCACAGAAAACAAAAATGCTGAAGGGGTTGGGCGGCCCATAAACCCCCCCAACCAGACCGTGGGGTAACCCAAATCCTTCACCAAAAAGTTTAAACCAAGGGTTTTTTCCCAACTTTATTTCTAAATATTTGTGAATTTTTCAACTTGTTTGAAGTGACCAATTTTAATTTCGCCCTTTCCAAATTTCTTCACTTTCTTCCTTTTCCTTTCCCGGCTTCAACACCAGAGAAGGAAAGAAAGGCAAAAAAGAACCGCCGTAAGGGTCTCCGCTAAGGGGGAAACCCTTTGAAGAAATTCAAAAAATCCCCCAAATTCCCCTTTATTTTTTGGGTATTGAAAACTTTGGTTTTAAGGAACCCAAATTTTTGAAGTACCCAATTATAAGTCTAGAGGGTTTGTTATATCCCAAAACTTCATGGGTTGCTGCAAAGGGACCTCGAGTTGATCCATCTAACTTATCTGGCTTTACATGTGAATCTCCTCATTCTTCCGATGAGTCATTTGACTCAACTATAAACTGTTCAAAAATCAGAATGGTGAAGTATTTGCTAGATATGTTGGCACTAAGCTGCAGGAACGGTTCCCTATGAAGAAAATCTGGGTTCCCAAGAAGTGCCTTGAAAGTCTTGGTGAATGTCCTCATGACACCACCATGAAGAATAGGAACCCCAGATCAAATTCTTCACATGGACCAAATTCTTCATATGGATCCAAGTCCTCATACGGACCAAATTCCTCACGTGGATCAAATTCCTCAAAAGGATCAAAGTCCTCATATGATTATCATCGTGCTAACAACTCTGTTTAGCGAGGTAGAGCTAAGGGCTATGAATGTGCATTATTCTTCAAACAAATATGTTCATAAGTCCTCGAAGAATTTCTCTGCTTATTCATATGCTTACCCTAACCCCTCTTATGTGAAGCGAAATGGATTGGCCTCTATGCCACCATTCTCATATGGTGCTCGCATGAGTGATGAACTCTTTGCCACCCCTTGAGATGTGGGTGGTGAAGAAAAGGACTAACCTCTTCTGCAGGGTCAGGTCTCGGGCGTGCTTTAAACGTCTGAAGAATTTCTTGAGGGCGACAAAATGCACGAAAGGGCGCATGCTAATCATGATGAAATGAACTTTCATTTCACACGTCCTCATACTTGCTTATCTATTATCTTGGTGATGAAATTCATCGATGAACTTGATATCATATTCTTCACTGATGAAGTATATGAGATCGTAAGTTGTACTAATTCATCTGCAGGATGATCAACCCAAAGCCACTGAGTGGGTTCTCGATAGTGGATGTACAAATCACATGACTGGTGAAAGAATCTATTGATGGATGCTCCCTTATCACCGTCACATCTGAAGCATATCATCTTTGCTGACAAAGGCAAAAGTCAGGCATTGGGTCTTGGTAAGGTTGCGATCTCTAAGGACATACACATGGACAAAGTCATGCTTGTTGAGTCCTTAGGATACAACCTCATGTCAGTCTCAATGCTTTGTGATCTTGATTTGGTTGTTATCTTTGGCAAGTATCATTGTGTTGTGATTATGGAAGCTGACAATTCCAAAGTCTTCAAAGGCTTTAGGAGAGGAGACTTGTATATTGTTGATTTCTCTACAGGACAACAACCAGCCGTGTGTCTACTTGCAAAAGCTTTAGAAGGCTGGCTATGGCATCGGCGACTTGGTCACGCAGGCATGAGGAATTTGCACACGCTTGCAAAGAAGAAGCATGTCATTGGCATTGAAAATGTCAAATTCCTCAAGGATCACTTGTGCGAGCTGTGAAGCTGGAAAAATGACCAAGGCCAAGCATCCAAGAAAGACTATCATGACCACTACTCGTCCCTTGAATTGCTTCACATGGACCTCTTTGGTCCCAATCATTACTCAGTTGTCGTTAATGATGCATCTTTATATGGCTTTGTTATTGTTGATGATTACTCTCGTTACACATGGGTACACATTGTTACTTACAAAAATCAAGTGCGGGAAGTCTTCAAGCGATTTTCCTCGAGGACTTCAACTAACTTTGGTGTGAAGATCAAACACATCGGGAGTGACAATGGAACTGAGTTCAAGAATTCGGTCTTGATGCCTATCTTGATGAACTTGGTATTACTCATGAGTTATCTGCTCCCTATACTCCTCAGCAGAATGGCGTCGTGGAGCGCAAGAATAGAACTCTTGTTGAGATGGCTCGCACTATGCTTGATGAATACAAAACGCCTAATTGTTTTTGGATTGATGCAATTCATACTGCGTGCCACATCATCAACAGAGTATATCTTCACAAATTCTTCAAGAAGACTGCCTATGAACTCCTCACTGACAAGAAACCCAATATGAACCAGCACCTGAGGAATCTATCAAGTTCAAGGCAACTGAGGATGTCATTCCTACTGAAGAATCTGTTGAAGAATTCATTCCAGTACGCGAAGAACGTCGAGCTGATGCACCTGAAGATAATGCTGAAGACAATGGTGCTGAGCAAAATGATCAAATTCCTCGACGACAACCAGCTCATCCTCGTGTTGCAAAAGAAGTGCAAGTTGACAAGATCATCAATGACATTGAAGCGCCAGGTCCTCTCACACGCTCAAAAGCTTCACATTTATCTAACTTTTGTGGGCACTATGCTTTTGTCTCTATCACAGAGACCACTAAGGTAGATGAAGCATTTCTGGAACCTGAGTGGATTCAGGCCATGCAAGAAAAATTACATCAGTTCGAGCTCAACAATGTCTGGGAACTGGTCAAACGTCCAGATCCTCGCAAGTATAATATCATTGGCACAAAGTGGATCTACCGCAACAAGCAAGATGAAAATGGCCTTGTGGTGAGAAATAAGGCACGACTAGTAGCTCAAGGCTACACCCAGGTTGAAGGAATTGATTTCGATGAAAATTTTGCACCTGTCGCTAGACTTGAGTCTATTCGCATATTAATCGCCTATGCTAACCATCATAATATCACTTTATATCAAATGGATGTGAAAAGTGCATTCCTCAATGGTAAGCTTGAGGAAGAAGTATATGTTGCTCAACCCCCAGGTCTTGAAGATCCAAAGAATCCCGACAAAGTCTTCAGACTCAACAAGGCCCTCTATGGTCTCAAACAAGCCCCACGGGTGTGGTATGATACATTGAAGGAATTCTTCGTGAAGAATGGCTTCACACCCGGTTCACTCGACCCTACTCTCTTTACTAAATTATATGATGGTGAACTATTTGTGTGCCAAATATATGTTGATGATATTATCTTTGGCTGTACTGACCAACGTTATAGTGATGAATTTGCCTATATGATGAGTGAAGAATATCAAATGTCTATGATGGGAGAGTTGAAATTCTTCTTAGGTCTTCAAATTCGTCAACAACACAATGGCATATTCATATCTCAGGAGAAATACCTCAAAGATGTCCTGAAGAAATTCGGCATGCAAGATTGCAAAGGTGTCAAAATTCCTATGCCCACAAATGGCCATCTATGCACTGATGAAAATGGTATTGACTTCGATCACAAGGTATACCGCTCCATGATTGGTTCTTTATTGTACTTATGTGCATCTAGGCCAGATATAATGCTTAGTGTTTGCATGTGTGCCCGATTTCAAGCTACACCGAAGGAATCACACCATAAGGCTGTGAAGCATATTCTTCGATATCTAGCTCACACACCAACACTAGGATTATGGTACCCCAAGGGCTCTACTTTTGATCTCATTGGATATTCTGACTCTGACTATGCTGATGATCGTGTGGACCGCAAGCCAACATCTGGTACTTGTCATTTCCTCGGACGATCTTTGGTCTGTTGGTCCTCGAAGAAACAGAATTATGTATCACTGTCTACTGCGGAAGCTGAATACATTGCTGCTGGCTAGTGTTGTGCTCAATTGTTGTGGATGAAGCAAACTCTCAAGGACTACGGCATCAACGTGAAGAATGTGCCTCTCTACTATGACAATGAGAGTGCCATCAAGATTGCTCACAACCCTGTTCAGCACTCGAAGACAAAGCACATTCAAATTCGTCATCATTTTCTTCGTGATCATGTGTTGAAGGGCGACATCTCCATCGAGCATGTGAAGACTTAAGAATAGCTAGCCGATATCTTCACTAAGCCCTTGGATGAGAAGAGATTTAGCAAGTTGCGGTGTGAGCTAAATGTCTTAGAATCTTCGGATGTTCTTTGAAAAGGACACACATCCTGACACTTATGCAAAAATTGATGACTTAGATGTGCAACACATGAAGAAACGTTTTTCTTCAATCAATGAAGAATAACATTCTAAGTGTGAAGAAATTAATGAAGAATTTGATTCTCGTAACCCTCGACAATTATGCGCGATGTCTGAAATCATCATTCTTATATGGTGGGTCACGCCACCACCAAAGTTGAAAATCTCAATTTGATTTTTCCTCAATTTTGAAATTCTTCAGTTTTTCAAATTCTTCAACTTTGCAAAATCTTCACTATTTCCGTCGTTTTCTTCATTGGCTATACATATGTATGGGTTTACGTCCTCTCTGACATTCACTTATGGCTATTTCTTCAAGTTGTTTTTTTCGCTAAGTGAATGTGATGGGACCCTTCCCCTCTATGCTATACTCAACCTAATCTATTCACAAATTCTTCATGTGCGTTCTATTTGAAACTTCGTTCAAAATCTTCACTTTGTGTCCTTGTCACCAAGAAATTGCGAACGAACTTTAAAACTGATCTTATCAAACTTTCGGTTTTGTCGCTCAAACCGTTCCGCATCCCACGATGCATTATTTTACTCACCCACGATCGTACACGATCTCCACTACACAGTACGTGGGTGACACATGTCGTGAGAAAGAGAATGGTCAGGGGCACGTTCGTCCAAAATCTTCGGGCGAACAGTTTTTCACTGCCTCTATAAATACCCCTCTCTCCATCCTCACTTCTTTTACTCTGCTTGACCTCTCTCTCCCGCTCGAGCTCCTCAAACCCTAGCGCCGCCGCTACTCCATCATCGCCGGTGAGGAAGAGCTTCGTTGCCTTGACCTCTTCGCCGACGTACTCGCGCCGACTACGGAAATCCTCACTCTGCCGCCGCCGTAGTTGTCTTCCTCCGCCAAGTTAGGGCGTGGAAGATCTGAACAGACGAGCTTCACATCTACAACACCCAGTTCATCGTGTTCTTCATTTAGGGTAAATAAAAGTTACTTTTACTACCCTCGTTGATCCAAATTTTAAACTACAAAATCTTCAAAGGTGTTTTATTCTTCAAATCCTCACACACAAACACCTCACTAGTTATATGTTCTTGATTTGTTTCTCTAAGCAATCATTTTCTTCAAGATTCCTCAATTGTGTGGATCCTCGATTTGTACAACTCTGGAACCTAAGACAAAGAACGCTTAGTGAAATTCCTCAAGGCTCATCTGGTCAAAATCCTCAAAACTTGTTCTTTTTGAAAAACCTTCTGAGAACGCATGTGACCTCTCCAAATTGCTCGCAACTATACTCTGTTCACAGGTACTCATGTCCGCTGCTGAATCACTAGGTTCTCATCAACTTAACTCATTTGCAGCGTTCCTTGAAGAAAAGTTGCATACTTCTTCAGATAATTCGTTTGTTCAAATTCCTCAGCTGAAGATATGGCAGAAGGAAAGAAGCCACAGAAAGGAGGAAAGAGGACTGAGGTCATGACCGCGTTTGAAATCCCTGAGGAAATTTATGCTGATTATTGCACACCTGATGAAGCCGAGTTCAGCAAAGAGAACAAAAATTAGGGCAAGGTGCGCATCCAAAGGATTGAACGGAGATGGGCACGGGAATGGAGGGAGTACAGATATGTAACTCCAAAGTACATGAAGAAATTCGCACTCAATCCTCCATGCCCAAGAGCTCCATTGGCACCTAGCCAAGAAGCTGAACCCACCAGCATCAAGCGTGGTGAGGACTTTCCTGAAGAATGGGCCAAGCGCCAAGCCAAGTTGGCAAGACAAGCCAATGAGGCAGTGAGGAAATTCAATGAGGACTCTGCTATTGCTGCTGCCCCTGAGGTCTCTGTCAAGCCAAGAAAATCTATGGCAAAGAAGCCCGCTCACAAGCCAAGTGCTTCACCAACAGTGCCCTCACGGCCAAGTTCCTCAGCAGTGCCCTCACGGCACATTCCTCATGTTGCTCCTGCTCCTCCAAAATCCTCAGCTCCTTCAAAGTCCTCAGCAGCTCCTCCCAAGTCCTCAGCAGTTCCGACAAAGTCCTCAGCACATGTGCATCTGGCCACGTGCCAAAGGACTGCTGGCTTCTCCATTGCCTCTGGTGTCTCAGCAAGTTCCTCAGCTGCACCAAAGTCTTCATCTGGCCCGACTCTGCTGAAGACTAAGGCCACAGCAGGATGAGGTCCTCGGCCAAGTCCCAAGAAGAAACAGGTCACCTTCCAAGAGCCACCTGAAGATGATGAGGCTGATGATGATGAACTTGCGGAATCATCAGAGATCGCCAAGAAAGGGCCGCTAGAGCCAAAGGCACATCTGTGCCTCTGCTGTTGGATCCGAGGAAAATCCTCGATTATATTGATATCTGGCACAAGGATCCAAACACCCCTATGCCTGATTTTCATCTGACCCCTGGACAAAGTCATATGCTGACCCATTTCATCGCTGAAGAGAAATGGAAGTTTGAAAAGGCAAGAGAGATCAAGAAAGCTAAATCTGAAAGGAGAAGTTCACGAAAAAGCGTTGTCAAAATGACACGAGGAACTTCTCAAGGTCGAGACGAAATTCAAGACCTCGGCAAAAACTTGATGCTTATTATGCTGATTGGCAAGGGGCCAAGGTCAGATTCAATCAACTTTGACGAAGAAGTTCTAAATGTTGCTGCCCCAACGCAACATGCAATTCCTCAGTGGAGCCTCATCTCAATAGCCCGAAGAACATGCCAAGACCGGCGATGAAGTTCAGAGTTCTTGAAGAAAATGCCGCCTCGAGGCTGATGATCCCATTCAGCCACCGAAGAAATTGCCGGGCATCCACTAGTGGTGCGCTGAAAAAATGAACAAGACAGAACAATCAGCATCGATTCGCTGAGAAAAATCATCGATTCCTCGGCTCCTCCTGCGCCAACACCAACTCCAATTCTTCAACCGCCTCGATGTGAAGAAGACCAAGGCTGCGAGCGAGCTCTTGTGAAGAAACGGAAAGCATCAGCTGCGTCAAATTCTTCGGCTGCGAAGAAAATGAAGCCAATGACGAGCTCCTTTGAAAATCCAATTGATGCAGTTCCAATTTCCTCAATTCCATCAAAGGACCTTGTTCCTTTTGATGAAGATTATTTGATCCCAAGCGGATCTGATGAAGAAAATCATTCTGCTGCTTCGTCATAGCAGATTGATGAAGAAATTGAAGTGGAAGCAATCCCTTCAACCCCAATCATTTCCTCGCATATGCCTCAGTTCACAGCTGAAGAGTCCGGTGTTGAGGAACTTGAAGAAGATGTGGATATTGGAAGCACAACGCCAGTGATGAACGATGAATTTTGGGAAAGTCAGCATCCAAATTCTCCACTCTTCACCCCAATCCAACAGATACCTCGGTCCCTGCTCCAACTGTTCAAATGGGCTCTGAAGAAACTCATCCCACTTCATCATCCCTGAAGAAATTCCAGCCACTAGCGCCGATGAACTCTTCTGCTGATCCTCGATCGCACTTTTGTTGAGGACAAGAAATTCCTCGACTGAAGAACCGAGATTGCGGTTCCAGAGGTCATGATGCAACTCACTGACACTCCACTGCCAAAGCCAAAGGATCCCTTCTCAACAAAGCAAAAGTTCAAGGCTGAAGACTTCTTCAGTGAGCATGTATTCTTCACTGATTACAATCCATATGATTCTGCTCGCATAAGGAAGAGGCGTTTCTGGACTGCTAGCCAAGCCAATTTCTATTCCTCGGTGCTTTTCAATAAATACAAAGTCTTCGATCATGCTCATATTCCTCATGTGGACATGGAGTCTCTGCCAGGCTTTGAGCTAGTCCTCAGTGTTCTTCATGATGCAGGACTTATGAATTTCTGCACTGATATCTGTGACTGGAATGAAGAACTTATTCTTCAATTCTATGCAACGTTGCACATCACCGGAGACGCTGAAGACGTGAACTCATGGGTATTAGACTGGATGTATGAAAATACTCACTACAAGGCACCAGCAACTGAATTGCTTCGTGCTCTACCACTCAGTCCTCCACTTGACGGTGCTCGTTGTATCTACAACGAACCGAACTTTCAAATCACTATATGCAAGTCTTGATGAAGCCTTTGAAACCAAGGCAGGCCCCAAGAACCAAATTCCTCGTCAAGGAATTATTGTATGTGCCTCGGACTGTCTATCGGATTACAGCGAAGACAACGAGTCCTATCAAAGGCCACGACTCAAATGATGAAGAAGTCGTTGGCATCATGAAGAATATGCTTTTCAACATCATCCATGGCGTTCCCGTCAACTTCCATGATTTCTTCATGAGGACTCTGGCAAACATTGCTATGTCACCATTTGAGCTGAAGCCTTATGCACCTTGGATAATGAGATTCATCAGGTCAAGGTCTTCACTCAATTACAAGGCTGATACTCTGAACCACTACAGCTACTTGCCCC
This sequence comes from Aegilops longissima, assembly GCA_021605205.1. NCBI lineage: Eukaryota > Viridiplantae > Streptophyta > Magnoliopsida > Poales > Poaceae > Aegilops > Aegilops longissima. Next base: position 186,498,213 of record CM038678.1, on the reverse strand, counting down.
CGATTGAAGTCCTCAAACGGACATTTTCCTCAGCTAATGACAAGGGCAAGGCCACTGCTGTGATCGATGAAGGCATTCGTCCATTGGATGGATAGTTTCGCAAAGCTGCATCCTACTCCACCAATGATGACTCTGCCACACATGACTCTGCCGCAAATACCTCAGTCAAGCAAAGTCCTCAAGCTACTGCACCCGGGGTGATGACTGATCGTGAGTTACTCCTCAGCCTTCATCAGAAGGTTGATCGCAATCATAAATGGGTCAAGCATCAGTTTGGTTCAATTCTTCACAACATGACCTCAACACACAATGCAGTGAAGAAAAACCACTACTACCTCCATGAAACCTTCAAACGCACCTGGGCTGTTCTTTCACATGTCTATAGTGCGGAAGGACTGACGACAATGGGACTCAAGGAAGAATTTGACTGGTCTGCACCTCCTCCGAAGAAATACAAGAAGGTCAAAGTTCCTTCCTTAGTTGCCAGCTCCTATTCTTCATTGCGTGACATTGATGAAAATGAAGATTTGGACGACACCGCGGCAGGCCCTACTACAACAACCGACCCCAACAACGCTAGCGCTCCTTCTTCAACTTGAAATTCTTCAGGGGCGTTAGTCCTCGGTTTCGATCCTTTTGGTCATTCGATGACAAAGGGGGAGAAATTTGAGTTAGTCTTCAAGCGGGTCTATTTTATTGCCCATATACAACAATTTATTTTTGTTAAGTTACAACTCTCGTTCTTCTGAAACTATTATTGGATCGAGTTGTAATCTTAAACCCGATGGTGCTTTGATACTTTTGATGCACTATGCTCTGATTCTCTTGAGCTTCTTGAGCTCTGATACTCTTGATGCGTTATTTTTCATGCTTGTTCCTCATTAATGTTATCGCACGCATGCTGAATTACGTCAAGCACCATATCTCATCATGCATTTCAAATTCTTCATGTTATATGTCAAATCGCGTATGAATTACAAGATATAGGGGAGATCTCCATGATTCAACTCTTCAAATGTGCATTGCCTCAAAAGCAAATTCCTCACTATGCACATCTTGGGGGAGTTCTTCTATATCTTGCAATCAAATTCCTCATTATCGTATTTACACTTCATATGTTTATCCCGTTGAAAACTTAACCTATATTTTCATCAATCAGCAAAAAGGGGGAGATTGTAAGTGCATCTAGTGCCCCTTAGTGATTTTGGTGTATTGAAGACTTATAGGTTAAGGAACTAATGTGTTTGTGAGTGTACACAGGTCTATAAGTCTATGAGGAGTTTGATATTTACAGAGAAAGTAGACCCCTAAAAATGAAGTTCTTCGACTGAAGACTTTGATATTTTGAAGACTTTCTGAAGACTTTGAAAGTGAAGAAATTGGTGTGACCTTGAAGACTTGGTATTCATTTGAGGAACATGAAGCGTGAAGACTTTCGTTTTCGTTGTTTCATTTTCTCTTTCTTGAGTCATAGGAAACACCGTCTTTGTTAAAGGGGTCGAGGAAATACTAAGGAAAAATTTCCATGTGATGCTCAACTCAAAATCCTACACCTACCAATCCCTTGAGTGAAGCCTTTGGAAATCCCATACAGTTCAGCCAATTTCTTGATGTGAGAGACGAAGTTCTTCCGGTATTTGAGAATTTATTCGGCCCGAGGAGTTAGGAATTCGCCAAAGTCGGATTGCCTACACAAAGAGGAACATGATAGCCCCGAGGAATTTGAGATTCAAATTTCCGACCGTTCTTTGTCTTCTTGCGCTACCTGTCCCAAAATATCTTATCCACCTAACGGTCATATCATTGAAGGGCATTTATGTCTTATCATGTCGGGCTGCTCCCTAGGCTATAAATAGCCGCCCCCTACAACCACTAGCTGGTTGGCTGCTCCGAGAGAAACTTGACACTTGTCATTTGTGAGCAACCCATCCTCCGAGGACTTTGAGCGAAAATCATCGAGTGAGGAAAAACCCAAAAACCAAACCCCTACAAACCAAAAGTGATTGAGCATCACTGAAGAGATTGATCCTGCGTGGATCCGGCGCTTGTTACCTTTGAAGACTGTGCTTCTTCCATACGGTTAGGCGTCATGGTCTAGAGCATCCAAGAGGAATTGTGGATCGCCGAGTGACCAAGTCTGTGAAGGTTTGGAAGTCACCAAGACTTACCACGAGTGATTGGGCGAGGTCTGTGTGACCTTAGTTCAAGGAGAATCTGGTGAGGACTTGGTGTCTGAGCTGCGTGCTTAGCGATCGGGTGTCCGGGACTGTGTGTCCTCGAGTTTAAATACTCAACCGCTCCAACAGACGTACAACTGAGACAACAGTTGGAACTGGTCTACCAAATCATTGTCTTCACCAACCTAACTGGTTCTATTTCCTCAACCCTTCCATTTCCTCATTATTGTGTTGAGAGTTTATTCATATCTGTGTTTGAAGACTTTGACTGAAGACTTTCTCAATTTCCTCAGTTCAAATTCTTCAGTTTGTTTGTCTTCATCTTGAGCTATCCTGTGTTTACGTTTTTCTGTACTCTTTGTTTGTCTTCATTTCATCATGATGACCATGCCCGCATTCTGTTATGCTTACTTCTGAGTACTTATTCCGCTGCAAGTAGTTCTTCGCTAAGGAATTTCCTCACCGGCTAATTCCTCACTGAAGAATTCATAAAAATCGCCTATTCACCCCCCCTCTAGTCGATATAACGCACTTTCAAAGGATGAGGAGCCTGAGGAGACGGGCCATGGGGCCGGGAGAGGCCCTTGACGCAAGGCCGTCATACACACATCGTCTGATGACGACGAAACAGATTCCTCCCGGGGAGGCGGGGGGAAGCAAGAAGAAACTCTACCTCCCCGCGCTGGGGAGGAGAAAAAGAGGAAAGCCGCCCCGGAGGGGGACGCTGGGACGCCCAAGAAGGGATAAACATCCCTTCCGGACTACTCCACCACGGCCGCTCATAGCGAGGAAGAGTGGCTGCCCAGGGGGAAGCCCCTAGTGCGATCGTAAGTGTCCGCACTCTATCGTGATTTTACTTCATAGTTGTTTAATGACGCCGAACATATATGCAGTCCGGCCAGGGCTCATCCGGAGGTGTCGTCTTCGGATGGGTCTCTGAGCGCTTTAGAGATGAACTCGCTCCCGACGGCCACCACACCTCAGCCTGCAGATGACACGGAGGTGTTGTCCTGAAGGTTCCTCGAGCAGGGGGAGGTGACCCTGGAGACACACCAAGGCGGAGTTCGGATGTCGGACATGCGGGTTCAAGATCCCATGGATCGCGTCGATGAGAGCCGCAGCAAAGCGGACTCTCGATCGAACATCGCTCCGGAACCCTTGGCGGTTCCGGTTTAGGTGGGCAGCCCCTCGTTAGGGAGGCGAGCCGTCCGCGCCGAGGCTTCCGTCACGCCAGGTAGCGCGGATAATCTGCCGGCAGCGCTTGGCGCTTCCATGGATGACGAGCACCGTACTCTTATGAGTGCGGTGATTCAAAGGTCCTGTCCGCCAAAAGCGGACTAACAAAACTTGCACAAGCCTTGGCGGTGCTTGAGATAAGTAATAAAAATGTGTGAAATTAACACCCGATAGGTAGTAGCCCCTGATACTCTGTTTGGTGTTCGGAAAGAAAAGCCAAACGCAGGGTCAATTATAATCCGCAGGAGTCCGATAAGCGTTTATGTGAATAAGCAGGCTGTGCTGCTTGCCGCTGCTGCCCGCACAGACGAGGTTGCCGAACTAAAGCGGGACCTGGAGCAGGCGCAGGGAGAGATCGACCTCACAAAGAGGCAGCTCGAAGAGAGCAAAGGTGAGTGATTCTCCGCTCATATGTATGTAAAGATAGAGAAAATTGTTTAGTCTGACGACGAAGCGTCGTGACTGTGTGACAGGGTCCACCGCCGAAGTGGTGTCCCTGAAGAAAGCACTATCCGAGGCCGAAGACAAGGCGGCCTTGGAATGCAAGGAGCGCGAAAAGCAAAGTGCTAGAATGGGCGAGGTACAGCAAGAGCTCCAGGACCTCGGCAAGAAGTTCGAGTCCGTGGAGCATGATCTGAAAATGAAAGAAGCCGAGATTGCGAAGGCGCTTGTGAGTATGAGAGACGCCAAGGCTGAAGCCGAGAAGGCACAGCAGGAAATTCAGGAGGCCAAAAATATAACGGCGGGTAAGAAATTCTTTATGCAAAGCAAACATGTGGAGGAGGCGTTTCTATTACTTACCCAAATTCAGAGCTCTCCAGGGGCATTCGCAGATCTGCCACGCAGCGTCTCAGACGCCGCGGAGTTCTACCGTGCCGAGGAGGGGAGCTCAACAGAGAAGCTGTTCTGGTCCCAGTATGCTGGGGCCGAACATCCGATGCCTCTGAGTGACCAACTGAAACAGTTGGTCGAACTCCACAGGGCGGCCGAAGTGGCTATGAAAGATTTCATAGTCCGTATGTGGCCTAGTGAGCCCCTGCCCACTAGCTACTTCGGCCTGATCAAGTGGATGGTGAATGCCTATCCGCGGCTTGAAGTAATAAAGCGATCCGTTTGCATTGAGGGTGCCCGCCGGGCCTTTGCCCGTGCAAAGGTGCATTGGGGCAAGCTGGATGCGGAGAAGCTGGTGAAGGACAGGCCGCCGGAGGGCAAGGCGCATCGCCATCCCGAGAAGTACTATGATAGCGTTATGAAGGGCGCTCATCTCGTGGCCGACGAATGTACTAAAGACAAGATCTTTGACTAAATGTACCTCTACCGCTGTTGTAATTTAAGGACGGAGTTGCCTGTGCTATGTAGCACTGTGTTGATTTAAAATATTACCATCTGTCCGGCTGTTTATCAAATTCTGAAAGTAGGCGTTCGTCACTTCCGCCCCCACGCACCTAGTACCGGGTGTTCTGGAAAACTCTGGATAGTCTTTATCCAAATGTTTGGTCCCTTAAGGAGGTATCCGGCGCAGCGAACAAGGCAATCGGACTATGTGGCTTTATAACTTTCACTTAGCCATAGAAGTCTATAATTTTAAATTTCGGCGAAGCCCCTAGAATTCGGAGGGCCGAATTGGGGTGCTATATACGCCTAAATCGGACAAGGCCGACTCATCGCCTAAAGCGGAAAAAATCTTTAAGGATTTTAAGACCTCTCGAACAGCGACCAGCTCTCGCCTCATCATGCCGGTCAGTTTTCGGCTTTCTCTACTGAGGTGCTCATCTGGAAGAACCGGGACACAATCGCAGTAGTTCTCCCTGTGCTACCTTAGCCGATATAACGGAACGTAAGGTACCAAAACAAGGGAGCCGGGCTAACCCAACTTGAAAGTGCGTTATATCGACTAGAGCGGGGGTGAATAGGCGATTTTTACGAATTCTTCACTGAGGAATTTGCCGGTGAGGAAATTCCTTAGCGAAGAACTACTTGCAGCGGAATAAGTACTCAGAAGTAAGCACAACAGAATACACACATGGTCATCATGATGAAATGAAGACTAGCACAGAGTACGAAAAGCGTAATCACAGGATAACACAAGATGAAGACAAACGGTGAAGAAATTGAACTGAGGAAATTGAGAAAGTCTTGACCAAAGTCTTCAAACACAGATATGAACAAACACTCAACACAAGAATGAGGAAATGAAAGGGTTGAGGAAATAGAACCAGTTAGGTTGGTGAAGACAATGATTTGGTAGACCAGCTCCAACTGCTGTCTCTCGGTTATACGTCTGGTTGGAGCGGCCGAGTATTTAAACTCGAGGACACACAGTCCGGACACCCGATCGTTGAGCACGCAGCTCAGACACCAAGTCCTCACCGTATTCTCCTTGAACTAAGGTCACACAGACCTCGTCCAATCACTCGTGGTAAGTCTTGAGCGACTTCCAAACCTTCACAGACTTGGTCACTCAACGATCCACAATTCCTCTTGGATGCTCTAGACCATGACGCCTAACCGTCTGGAAGAAGCACAGTCTTCAAAGGTAACAAGCGTCAGATCCACGTAGGATCAATCTCTTCAGTGATGCTCAATCACTTTGGGTTTGTAGGGGTTTGGTTTTGGGGTTTTTCCTCACTTGATGATTTTTGCTCAAAGTCCTCAGAGGATGGGTTGCTCTCAAATGACAAGTGTCAAGTTCTCTCGGAGCAGCCAACCAGCTAGTGGTTGAAGGGGGCGGCTATTTATAGCCTAGGGAGCAGCCCGACTTGATAAGACATAAATTCCTTTCAATGATATGACCGTTAGGTGGATAAGATATTTTGGGACAGCTGGCGCGCAGCACAGCAACGGTCGGAAATTTGAATCTCAAATTCCTCAAGGCTATCATGTTCCTCACTGTGTAGGCAATCCGCACTGGCGAATTCCTAACTCCTCAGTTAGAACAAATTCCTCGTGACTGAAGAACTTCGTCTCTCATCATCAAGAAATTGATGAATCTGTATGAGATTTCCAAAGGCTTCACTCAAAGGGATTGGTAGGTGTAGGATTTTGAGTTGAGCATCACATGGAAATTTTTCCTTAGTATTTCCTCGACCCCTTTAACGATGACGGTGTTTCCTATGACTCAAGAAAGAGAAAACGAAACTACGAAAACAAAAGTCTTCACGCTTCATGTTCCTCAAATGAATACCAAGTCTTCAAGGTCACACCAATTTCTTCACTTTCAAAGTCTTGAAAAGTCTTCGAATATCAAAGTCTTTAGTCAAGAACTTCATTTTAGGGTCGACTTTCTCTGTAAATATCAAACTCCTCATAGACTTATAGACATGTGTACACTCACAAACACATTAGTTCCTTAACCTATAAGTCTTCAATACACCAAAATCACTAAGGGGCACTAGATGCACTTACAATCTCCCCCTTTTTGGTGATTGATGACAATATAGGTTAAGTTTTCAACGGGGATAAACATAAGAAGTGTAAATACTGATAATGATGAATTTGATTGCAAGATATAGAAGAACTCCCCCTCAAGATGTGCATAGTGAGGAATTTGCTTTTGAGGCAATGCACATTTGAAGAGTTGAATCATGGAGATCTCCCCCTATATCTTGTAATTCATACAAGCATTTGACATATAATATGAAGAATTTGAAATGCATGATGAAATATGGTGCTTGATGTAATTCAGCATGCGTGTGATAACATTAATGAGGAACAAGCATGCAAAATAACGCATCAAGAGTATCAGAGCTCAAATAGATCCGCTTTGAAGATTTTCAAGAAGCTCAAGAGAATCAAAGCACCATTGGGTTTAAGATTACAACTCGATCCAATAAAAGTTTCAGAAGAACGAGAGTTGTAACTTAACAAAAATAAATTATTGTTTATGGGAAATAAACTAGACCCGCTTGAAGACTAACTCAAATTTCTCCCCCTTTGTCATCGAATGACCAAAAGGATCGAAACTGAGGACTAACGCTCCTGAAGAATTTCAAGTTGAAGAAGGAGCACCAGCGTTGTTGGGGTCGGTTGTTGTGGTAGGACCTGCATGCGTGTCGTCCAAGTCTTCATTTTCATCGATGTCGCGATGAAGAATAGGAGCTAGCCACCAAGGAAGGAACTTTGACCTTCTTGTATTTCTTCTGAGGAGGTGCAGACCACCAAATTCTTCCTTGAGTCCCATTGTCGTTAGTTCTTCCGCTCAGAGACATGTGAAAGAACAGCCCAGGTGCGTTTGAAGGTTTCATGGAGGTAGTAGTGGTTTTTCTTCACTGCATTGTGTGTTGAGGTCATGTTGTGAAGAATTGAACCAAACTGACGCTTGACCCATTTATGATTACTATCAACCTTCTGATGAAGACTGAGGAGTAACTCACGATCAGTCATCACCCTGGGTGCAGTAGCTTGAGGACTTTGCTTGACTGAGGAATTTGCGGCAGAGTCATGTGTGGTAGAGTCATCATTGGTGGAGTAGGATGCTGCTTTGCGAAACTGTCCATCCAATGGACGAATGCCTTCATCGATCACAGCAGTAGCCTTGCCCTTGTCATCAGCTGAGGTAAATGTCCGTTTGAGGACTTCAATCGGGGGCTAGTAGCTGCAGTGGTTCAGAGTATCAGCTTTGTAATTGAGTGAAGACCTTGTCCTGATGAATCTCATTATCCAAGGAGCATAAGGCTTCAGCTCAAATGGTGACATATCAATGTTTGCCAGAGTCCTCATGAAGAAATCATGGAAGTTGACGGGAACGCCATGGATGATGTTGAAAAGTATATTCTTCATGATGCCAACGACTTCTTCATCATTCTAGTCGTGGCCTTTGATAGGACTCATTGTCTTTGTCAGAATCCGATAGACAGTCCGAGGCACATACAATAATTCCTTGACGAAGAATTGAAGAATAAGTTCTTCATTCCAGTCACAGATATCAGTGCAGAAATTCAGAAGTCCTGCGTCGTGAAGAACACTGAGGACTGGCTCAAAGCCTGGCAGAGACTCCATGTCCACATGAGGAATATGAGCATGATCGAAGACTTTGTCTTTGTTGAAGAGCATTGAGGAATAGAAGTTGGCTTGGCTGGCAGTCCAGAAACGCCTCTTCCTAATGCGAGCAGAATCATATGGATTATAGTGAGTGAAGAATACGTGCTTGGCAAAGAAATCACCAGCCTTGAACTTTTGTTTGCTTGAGAACGGATTCTTTTGCTTGGGCAGAGGGGTGTCGGTGAGTTGCATCACCACCTCAGGAATCGCGAGCTCAGGTTCTTCAGGCTGAGTAATTTCTTGTTCCTCAACAGTGCGTCGAGGATCAGCAAGAAGAGGTTCATCAAAGACTAGTGGCTGGAATTTCTTCATGCACAGAGCAAGTGGGTTGAGTTTCTTCAGAGTCCATTTGGACTGTTTGTGCAGGGGACTGAGGAATCTGTTGGAGCGGGGTGAAGAGAGGAGTATTGGGATGTAGACTTTCCCAAAAGTCATCATTCATCACTGGTGTGGTGCACCCAATATCCACATCTTCATCTTCAATTTCTCAACACCAGCCTCTTCACCGTGAACCGAGGCATAGGTGAGGAAATGACTGGGGTTGAAGGGATTGCGTCCACTTCAATTTCTTCATCAATCTGCTCGACGGGCAGCAGAATGATGTTCTTCATCGATCCGATTGGGATCTCATAGTCTTCTCAAAAGGAACAAGGTCCTTTGATGGCATGGAGGAAATCGGAACAGCATCAATTGGATTTTCGAATGAACTGGTCATTGGCTTCATTTTCTTCGCAGCCGAAGAATTTGACATAGCTGATGCCTTCCTTTTCTTCACTGCAGCTCGTTCTGCAGCCTTGGTTTTCTTCACATCAGAGGCAGATGGAAGAATTGGAGTTGGAGTTGGCGCAGGAGGAGCTGAGGAGTCTGGTTGAATTTCCTCAGGTGCAACTTATGCAGTTGCCCTGTTTTGTTCGGGCTTTCTTGAGCGCACCACTAGTGGATGCCCCGCAATTTCTTCAAAGGTGGAATGGGATCATCAGCCTGAACTAGCATTTTCATCAGCAGCTGAACTTCATCGGTGGTGCTTGGCATGTTCTTCAGCTTTGCTGAGCCGAGGCTTCAACTCGAGGAATTTCATGTTGCGTTGGGGCAGCAACATTGGTGAATTTCTTCGTCAGTTGATTTAATCGACCTTGGCTCCTTGCCAATCAGCATAATAGGAATCAAGTTTTTGCCGAGGTCTTGAATTTCAGTCGACCTTGAGAAGTTCCTCGGTGTCATTTTGACAACGTTTTTCTTCAGGAACTTCTCCTTTCTGTATTGAGCCTTCTTGATCTCTCTTGCCTTTTCAAACTTCCATTTCTCTTCAGCGATGAAATGGGTCAACATATGACTTTGTCCACGGGTCAGATGAAAGTCAGGCATAGGGGTATTGGGATCCTTGTGCCAGAGATCAATATAATCGAGGATTTTCTTAGGATCCAATAGCAGTGGCACAAATGTGCCTTTGGCTCTAGCGGGAGTCGGGCCAGATGATGAAATTGGTACTGCTGAGGAACTTGCTGAAACTCCAGAGGCAATCGAGAAACCAGCAGTCCTTTGACATGTAGCCAGATGCACAGGAACTGAGGATTTTGACGAAGCTGTTGAGGACTTTGGTGGAGCTGTAGCAGTGCGAGGAATTTGCCTTGAGGGCACTGCTGAGGAACTTGGCCGTGAGGGCGCTGATGGTGAAGCACTTGGCTTATGAGCAGGCTTCTTTGGCACGGATTTCCTCAGTTTGACCGAGGACTCAGTAGCAGTAGCAGTGGCAGAATCCTCATTGAATTTCTTCACTGCCTCCTTGGCTTGTCTTGCCAATTTAGCTTGGCGCTTAGCCCATTCTTCAGGAAAGTCCTCACCACGTTTGATGCTTGTGGGATCAGCTACTTGGCCAGGTGCCAATGGGTTCTCTTGGGCATGGAGGATTGAGAGCGAATTTCTTCATGTACTTTGGAGTAACATATCTGTATTCCCTCCATTCCCTTGCCCATCTCCGTTCAATCTTCTGAATGCGAACCTTGCGCTGATTTTTGTTTTCTTCATCAGGTGTGCAATAGTCAGCATAAATTTCCTCAGGGATCTCAAACGCTGTCATAACCTCAGGTTTCTTTCCTCCTTTCTGTGGCTTCTTACCGTCTGCCATATTCTTCAGTTGAGGAAATTGAACAATTGAGTTCTCTGAAGAAGTATGCAGTTTTTCTTCGAGGAACGCTGCAAATGAGTTAATTTGATGAGAACCTAGTGATTCAGCAGCGGACATGTGTACCTGTGAACAGAGTATAGTTGCGAGGAATTTGGAGAGGTCATATGCGTTCTCAGAAGGTTTTTCAAAAAGAACGAGTTTTGAGGATTTTGACCAGATGAGCCTTGAAGAATTTCACTAAGCGTTCTTTGACTTAGGTTCCAGAGTTGTACAGATCGAGGATCCACACAATTGAGGAATCTTGAAGAAAATGATTGCTTATAGAAACGAATCAAGAGCAGATAGCTTGTGAGGTGTTTGTGTGTGAGGATTTGAAGAATAAAACACCTTTGAAGATTTTGTAGTGTAAGATTTGGATCAACGAGGGTAGTAAAAGTAACTTTTATTTACCCTAAATGAAGAACACGACGAACTGGGTATTGTAGATGTGAAGCTCGTCTGTTCAGATCTTCCACGCCCTAACTTGGCGGAGGAAGACATCTACGGCGGCGGCGGAGTGAGGATTTCCGCAGTCGGCGCGAGTACGTCGGCGACGAGGTCGAGGCAGTGAAGCTCTTCCTCACCGGCGACGATGGAGTAGCGGTGGCGCTAGGGTTTGAGGAGCTCGAACGTGAGAGAGAGGTCGAGCGGAGTAAAAGAAGTGAGGATGGAGAGAGGGGTATTTATAGAGGCAGTGAAAACTGTTCGCTCAAGATTTAGGACTAACGTGCCTCGACCATTCTCCTTCTCACGACATGTGTCACCCACGTACTGTGTAGTGGAGATCGTGTACGATCGTGGGTGAGTAAAATAATGCATCGTGGGATGCGGAACGGTTTGAGCAGCAAAACCGAAAGTTTGGATAAGATCAGTTTTAAAGTTCCGTTCGCAATTTCTTCAGCTGTCAAGGACACAGTGAAGATTTTGAACGAGTTTCAAAATAGAACGCACATGAAGAATTTGTGAATAGATTGGGTTGAGTATAGCATAGAGGGGGAAGGGTCCGATCACATTCACTTAGCAGAAAAAGCGACTTGAAGAAATAGCCATAAGTGAATGTTGTAGAGGACATAAACCCATATATATATATATATATATATAGCCAATGAAGAAAGACGACGGAAACAGTGAAGATTTTGCAAAGCTGAAGAATTTGAGAAACTGAAGAATTTCAAAAACTGAGGAAAACTCAAATTGAAGATTTTCAACTTTGGTGGTGGCGTGACCCACCGTATAAGAATGATGATTTCAGACACCGTGTAAAATTGTCGTAGGGTTCTGAGAATCAAATTCTTCATTAATTTCTTCACACTTAGAGTGTTATGCTTCACTGATTGAAGAAAAACGTTTCTTCATGTGTTGCACATCTAAGTCATCAATTTTGCATAAGTGTCAGGATGTGTGTCCTTTTCAAAGAACGTTCGAAGATTCTAAGATATTTAGCTCACACCGCAACTTGCTAAATCTCTTCTCATCCAAGGGCTTAGTGAAAATATCAGCTAGTTGTTCTTCAGTCTTCACATGCTCGATGGAGATGTCGCCCTTCAACACATGATCACGAAGAAAATGATGACGAATTTGAATGTGCTTTGTCTTCGAGTGCTGAACTGGGGTGTGAGCAATCTTGATGGCACTCTCATTGTCACAGTAGAGAGGCACATTCTTCACGTTGATGCCATAGTCCTTGAGAGTTTGCTTCATCCATTGCAATTGAGCACAACACGAGCCAGCAGCAATGTATTCAGCTTCCGCAGAGAAGCGGTGATACTGAAGTTCTGCTTTCTTCGAGGACCAACGGACCAAAGATCATCCGAGGAAATGACAAGTGCCGAAGTTGACTTGCGGTCCACACGATCACCAAATAGTCGAGTCGAAATATCCAAAGAGATCAAAAGTAGAGCCCTTGGGGTACCATAATCCTAGTGTTGGTGTGTGATCTAGATATCGAAGAATATGCTTCACACTTCATGGTGTGATTCCTTCGTGTAGCTTGAAATCGGGCACACATGCAAACACTAAGCATTATATCTGGCCTAGATGCACATAAGTACAATAAAGAACCAATCATGGAGCGGTATACCTTGTGATCAAGTCAATACCATTCTCATCGATTGCATAGATGGCCATTTGTGGGCATAGGAATTTTGACGCCTTTGCAATCTTGCATGTCAATTTCTTCAGGACATCTTTGAGGTATTTCTCCGAGATATGAATATGCCATTGTGTTGTTGATTTAATTTGAAGACCTAAGAAGAATTTCAACTGTTCCATCATAGACATTTGATATTCTTCACTCATCATATAGGCAAATTCATCACTATAGCGTTGGTCAAGACAGCCAAAGATAATATCATCAACATATATTTGGCACACAAACAGTTCACCATCATAAGATTTAGTAAAGAGAGTAGGGTCGAGTGAACTGGTGTGAAGCCATTCTTCACGAAGAATTCCTTCAATGTATCATACCACGCCTGTGGCGCTTGTTTGAGACCATAGAGGGCCTTATTAAGTCTCAAGACTTTGTCGATTCTTTGGATCTTCAAAACCTGGGGTTGAGCAACATATACTTCTTCCTCAAGCTTACCATTGAGGAATGCACTTTTCACATCCATTTGATATAAAGTGATATTGTGATGGTTAGCATAGGCGAGTAATATGCTAATAGACTCAAGTCTAGCAACAGTGCAAAAGTTTCATCGAAATCAATTCCTTCAACCTAGGTGTAGCCTTGAGCTACTAGTCGTGCCTTATTCCTCACCACAAGGCCATTTTCATCTTGCTTGTTGCGGTAGATCCACTTTGTGTCAATGATATTATGCTTGCGAGGATCTGGACGTTTGACCAGTTCCTGACATTGTTGAGCTCGAACGATGTAATTCTTCTTGCATAGCCTAAATCCACTCGGCTCCGTAAATGCTTCATCTACCTTAGTGGGCTCTATGATAGAGACAAAAGCATAGTCCCCACAAAAGTTAGATAAATGTGAAGCTTTTGAGCGCAGGAGAGGACCTGCCGCTTTAATGTCATCGATGATCTTGTCAACTTGCACTTCTTTTGCAACGCGAGGATGAGCTGGTTGTCGTCGAGGAATTTGATCATTTTCCTCAGCACCATTGTCTTCAGCATTATCTTCAGGTGCATCAGCTCGACGTTCTTCGCGTATAGGAATGAATTCTTCAGCAGATTCTTCAATAGGAATTACATCCTCAGTTGCCTTGAACTTGATTGATTCCTCAGGTGTTGGTTCATCTAACACAGAAGGTAGGTGCTCTCTTTGCGAGCCATTAGTTTCATCGAACCGCACATCTATAGTGTCAACAATCTTGTGAAGAGCGATGTTGAAGACTCTGTAGGTGTGCGAGTCCTTTCCGTAACCAAGCATAAAACCTTCATGTGCTTTCGGTGCAAATTTAGAATTGTGATGAGGATCTCTAATCCAGCATTTAGCACCGAAGACTTTGAAATAACTTCCATTGGGTTTCTAGTCAGTGAGGAGTTCATAGGCAGTCTTCTTGAAGAATTTGTGAAGATATACTCTGTTGATGATGTGGCACGCAGTATCAATCGCATCAATCCAAAAACGACTAGGCGTTTTGTATTCATCAAGCATAGTGCGAGCCATCTCAACAAGAGTTCTGTTCTTGCGCTCCACGACGCCATTTTGCTGAGGAGTATAAGGAGCAGATAACTCATGAGTAATACCAAGTTCATCAAGATAGTCATCAAGACCAGAATTCTTGAACTCAGTTCCATTGTCACTCCTGATTTGCTTGATCTTCACACCAAAGTTAGTTGAAGCCCTCGAGGAAAATCGTTTGAAGACTTCCTGCACTTGATTTTTGTAAGTAACAATGTGTACCCATGTGTAACGAGAGTAATCATCAACAATAACAAAGCCATATAAAGATGCATCGTTAACGAAAGCTGAGTAATGATTGGGACCAAAGAGGTCCATGTGAAGCAATTCGAAGGGACGAGTAGTGGTCATGATAGTCTTCACTGGATGCTTGGCCTTGGTCATTTTTCCAGCTTCACAGGCTCCGCACAAGTGATCCTTGAGGAATTTGACATTTTCAATGCCAAAGACATGCTTTTTCTTCGCAAGCGTGTGCAAATTCCTCATGCCTGCATGACCAAGTCGCCGATGCCATAACCAGCCTTCTGAAGCTTTTGCAAGTAAACACACGGCTGGTTGTGGTCCTGTAGAGAAGTCAACAATATACAAGTCTCCTCTCCTAAAGCCTTCGAAGACTTTGGAATTGTCAGCTTCCATAATCACAACACAACGATACTTGCCAAAGATAACAACCATATCAAGATCACAAAGCATTGAGACTGACATGAGGTTGTATCCTAAGGACTCAACAAGCATGACTTTGTCCATGTGTATGTCCTTAGAGATCGGAACCTTACCATGACCCAATACCTGACTTTTGCCTTTGTCAGCAAAGATGATATGCTTCAGATGTGACGGTGATAAGGGAGCATCCATCAATAGATTCTTGTCACCACTCATGTGATTTGTACATCCACTATCGAGAACCCACTCAGTGGCTTTGGGTTGTTCATCCTTGGCACCCTTTGCCATGAAGCAATAGGTGGTCGCGTAGTCATCACTGTCTTCATCAGCTTTGTTGGTGAGGTCATTTTCTTCAGAATTGAAGATGGACTTGCTGACGAAAGCAGTAGCGAGAGCTAGACTCGCCACACCAGACTCAGATTCTTCTGATGCCTCCTCTTCCTCATCTTCCTCAGATTCAGCTTCAGAGTCCATTTCCTTGCCAATGAATGCCCGAGCCTTTTTGGAGCTGCTTTTCTTGTGAGAAGAAGGCTTTGAGGATTTTGATGATGAAGATTTCGATGATTTCTTCTTCTTTAATTCCTTTTCCCACTGAGGACAATCTTGGATGTAGTGACCAGGTTTCTTACATTTGTGACAAAGTCTTCTCTTATAGTCACTAGATGAGGAATCACTGCTTCTTGAGGATTTTCCAAAGCGACCATGTCTAGAGAACTTCTGGAATTTCTTCACGAGCGGTGCTAGCTCTGGCCTAATTCTTGAGATCTCCAAGGCTACTACCGAGTCTTCACACTCAGATTCAGACACAGCCTTGGCCTTCGTGGCACGTGTTTTTCCATAGCTAGAACCATAGAGATCTCTCTTTTCAGCAAGCTGAAACTCATGAGTATTTAGCCTCTCGAGGATATCAGCTCGATCCAAAGACTTGTAGTCAAGACGCTCTTGTATCATCGGTGCGGAGTATCAAATGAGGAATCAAGCGATCTCAACAATTTCTTCACCACCTCATGGTCGGTGATGTCGATGGCGCCAAGTGCTTGAAGCTCATTTGAGATGTCGATGAGGCGATCGAAGGTTTGTTGAACATTTTCATTGTCGAGTCTTTTGAAGTGGTTGAAGAGATTCCGAAGAACATCAACTCGGGAGTCACGCTCAATTGAGACTCCTTCATTCACTTTGGACAGCCTATCCCAGATAAGCTTAGCAGTTTCCAAAGCACTCACTCTTCCATACTGACCTTTTCTCAGATGGCCACATATGATATTCTTCGCTTGAGAATCGAGTTGCTTGAATCTCTTCACATCAGCAGCATTCACAGAAGGTGTGACTGAGGGAACACCATTTTCCACAACATACCAGAGATCGTTGTCAATTGCTTCAAGATGCATTCGCATCTTGTTCTTCCAAGGGGTAGTCCGTCCCATCAAAGGTAGGACACCTCGCCGAGACCTTGATCATACCGTGGTCGACATAACTAAAACTCCGGTGGTTAAACAAAATCACACGTAACAAGGAGTACCTTGCTCGATACCAATTGAAAGTGTTATATCGACTAGAGGGGGGTGAATAGGCGATTTTATGAATTCTTCACCGAGGAATTTGCCGGTGAGGAAATTCCTTAGCGAAGAACTACCTGCAGCAGAATAAGTACTCAGAAGTAAGCACAACAGAATACACGCATGGTCATCATGATGAAACGAAGATTAGCACAGAGTACAGAAAGCGTAATCACAGGATAACACAAGATGAAGAAAAACAGACTGAAGAAATTGAACTGAGGAAATTGAGAAAGTCTTCATCAAAGTCTTCAAACACAGATATGAACAAACACTCAACACAGTAATGAGGAAATGAAAGGGTTGAGGAAATAGAACCAGTTAGGTTGGTGAAGACAATGATTTGGTAGACCAGTTCCAACTGCTGTCTCAGTTGTACGTCTGTTTGGAGCCGCTGAGTATTTAAACTCGAGGACACACAGTCCCAGACACCCAGTCGCTGAGCACGCAGCTCAGACACCAAGTCCTCACCATATTCTCCTTGAACTAAGGTCACATGACCTCGTCCAATCACTCGTGGTAAGTCTTCAGCGACTTCCAAACCTTCACAGACTTGGTCACTCAGCGATCCACAATTCCTCTTGGATGCTCTAGACCATGACGCCTAACCGTCTGGAAGAAGCACAGTCTTCAAAGGTAACAAGCGTCGGATCCATGCAGGATCAATCTCTTGATGATGCTCAATCACTTTTGGTTTGTAGGGTTTGGTTTTGGGGTTTTCCTCACTTGATGATTTTTCTCAAAGTCCTCGGAGGATGGGTTGCTCTCAAATGACAAGTGTCAAGTTCTCTCGAGCAGCCAACCAGCTAGTGGTTGAAGGGGCGCCTATTTATAGCCTAGGAGCAGCCCGACATGATAAGACATAAATTCCTTCAATGATATGACCGTTAGGTGGATAAGATATTTTGGGACAGGTGGCGCGCAGACAAAGAACGGTCGAAAATTTGAATCTCAAATTCCTCGGGGCCATCATGTTCCTCATCGTAGGCAATCCGCCTGGCGAATTCCTAACTCCTCGGTTAGAACAAATTCTCAACACTGGAAGAACTTCGTCTCATCATCAAGAAATTGACTGAACTGTATGAGATTTCCAAAGGCTTCACTCAAGGGATTGGTAGGTGTAGGATTTTGAGTTGAGCATCACATGGAAATTTTTCCTTAGCATTTCCTCGACCCCCTTTAACAGTACAGTGTTTCCTATGACTCAAGAAAGAGAAAAATGAAACTACGAAAACAAAAGTCTTCACGCTTCATGTTCCTCAAATGGATACCAAGTCTTCAAGGTCACACCAATTTCTTCACTTTCAAAGTCTTCAGAAAGTCTTCGAATATCAAAGTCTTCATCGAAGAACTTCATTTTAGGGTCGACTTTCTCTCAGAAATATCAAACTCCTCATAGACTTATAGACCTGTGTACACTCACAAACACATTAGTTCCTTAACCTATAAGTCTTCAATACACCAAAATCACTAAGGGGCACTAGATGCACTTACACAACTGTAGACCCAAGACATGATTCGGAGCTAATGCATATAGTGCTATAAGTTCGGGTTGCCGCACTGTTTAAAGTGTTCGGACTTTATTTACCATAGAACGGGGCACCATAGGAAGCCCCTGGCAAACGGACCGTACCAAAGTGTACGGATGCAATATCAAATAGACATTTGTAAGAAAAATGTTCAAATAAGAATAATAAGCTGACGCTATATATAATCTCCCATTGATGAAAATATGTTTAAGCGTATGTTTCCAATGAATGCATTAAGCGGAGATAAATAGGACTATTTAACATGTCCTATCGAGGGGCAGGTCGCGTATGGATATATAAAACAGGTATAACGATCGTAAATAGATTCCACCAGGTGTTTCTTCGTCTTGCCAAGCTGTTGCCTCCTTGGTTTTCTCTCATATGTAAGTCCGGCAATCCAGCTCTTCTGAAGAGGCTGCTCTAAAGCAATGTCCTGAAAAAAGAAGAAGGACGGGTTATGAAGGTATGTGGCGGTTATCCCGTACTGTTGATTGAGTCGTTGTTGCGCCTCCGCCTACGCCCATGGTATCTTGAGTGCGTAATTGTGTACGCGTGGTATGAATGCTGATTTGATGGGGCTTAACCGGAGGCCGGACTGCTAGTCGCGCTCTTGGCGTGCCTGATGATCCTGTTGCGGGGTGCTCCGGACTCTCTTGACGGTGCTTGAAGTTGGTGTCACCGGATTGGTTTGTCGGAGGAGGCCGCATTGTACTTCCGCCGCGAGGGCTGCAGTATGTTCTTCTGTTCGGAGAGAGCGGTCCATATTTCCGTTCACTGTTATGACCCCGCGTGGTCCTGGCATCTTGAGCTTGAGGTATGCGTAGTGTGGTACCGCATTGAATCTAGCGAATGCGGTTCGTCCGAGCAGTGCGTGGTAACCACTGTGGAAAGGGACGATATCGAAGATTAGCTCTTCGCTTCAAAAGTTATCCGGAGATCCGAAGACCACTTCCAATGTTATAGAGTCCGTGCAATGGGCCTCTACTCCAGGAACCACACCTTTAAAGGTGGTTTTGGTGGCCTTGATCCTTGAAGGGTCAATGCCCATTTTGCACACTGTCTCCTGATAAAGCAGGTTCAGGCTGCTGCCACCGTCCATAAGGACATGCGTGAGGTGGAATCCGTCGATGATTGGGTCTAGGACCAATGCGGCCGAGCCGCCGTGACGGATGCTATTAGGGTGATCCCTACGATCAAAGGTGATCGGACAAGCTGACCATGGGTTGAATTTGGGGGTAACTGGCTCCATCGCATAGACGTCCCGTAGTGCCCGCTTCCGTTCCCACTTGGGGATGTGCGTGGCATAGATCATGTTGACCATTTTCACCGGGGAATTTCTTCTGTCCCCTGTGTTCGGACACCGGGGCTCCTCGTCATCGTCGATGTGCAGCCCCTTGTCCTTGTTTTCAGCGGTTATTTTGCCGGCCTGTTTGAACACCCAGCAATCTCTATTGGTGTGGTTGGCTGGCTTGTCCGGGGTGCCATGAATTTGGCACGAGCGCTCCAGTATGCGGTCCAGGCTGGACGGTCCATGATTATTTCTTTTGAACGGCTTCTTCCGCTGACCGGGCTTGGATTCGCTGAATCCGGCGTTGACTGCCGTGTCTTCAGTGCTGTCGCCGTTGTTCCGTCGCTTATGTCTGTTACGCCGTGTCTTGCCGTTATTGTCGCGGCCATACGAAGTGCCAGAATGTGGCGTAGTGCTGCTGCGAGCCAACCAGCTGTCCTCGCCCGCGCAAAGCGGGTCATTAGTTTTGTGAGAGCTGCCATGGACTTCGGTTTTTCCTGGCCGAGGTGTCGAGCGAGCCACTCGTCACGGATATTATGCTTAAAAGCCGCCAGGACTTCGGCGTCCGGACAGTCGACTATTTGGTTCTTTTTAGTTAGGAACCGAGTCCAGAATTTCCTGGCTGACTCTCCGGGCTGTTGAGTAATGTGGGTCAAGTCATCCGCGTCCGGTGGTCGCACGTATGTGCCCTGGAAGTTGTCGAGGAATGTGTCTTCCAGGTTTTCCCAACTGCCAATGGAATTTGCTGGCAGGCTATTTAGCCAGTGCCGGGCTGGTCCTTTGAGCTTAAGGGGAAGATACTTGATAGCATGTAGATCGTCTCCGCGGGCCATGTGAATGTGGAGAAGGAAATCTTTGACCCATACTGCGGGGTCTGTTGTGCCATTGTATGATTCGATGTTTATGGGTATGAACCCTTCTGGGAATTCATGATCCATTACTTCGTAAGTGAAGCAGAGGGGGTGCGCGACGCCTCTGTGCCGGGCTATGTGGCTATGCAGGTCAATTTGCTCTGGGTGGCTATCTTCGGCCCGGCCAGACTTATTGAAGGTGTATCCGGTGTGACGGTCGTCGTCGCGTGCCGAGGCGCGCCCCCACGATCCGTAGATCGATCTTGGATGTCCTGTTTTGTTGGCCCGGGTCGTAGTATGTTGGCGTGGGGGTGCTGGCTGGTATGCGGAATGATATGCCGTTTTATCCCGGCCACGAGGTGGCCGGTCAGCCGTATGGCGCTCGAGTCCGTATTCCTCGGCTGCCAGGAGTTCAGTCCATATATTTGTGCCCAGGTCTTGATCAGCTTGGAGTTGCTGCTGCTTCTTTTTCAGGCTCCTCGCAGTGGCTATAAGCCGACGCTTGAAGCGCTCCTGCTCTACGGGATCCTCAGGCACGCCGAACTCGTCGTCGCCGAAGCTAATCTCATCTTCGGAGGGGGCATGTAGCTGTCCTCCTCCGGGTATTCGTCCGTCGCCTGTTCTTCTGGGATGACCTACTCATCCTCCTGTTCGGCCTGCTCGAAGGTGGGCTGATCAGGGGTGTATTCTTCTTCGGCACCATTCGGATTGTTTTCGTCTCCTGGGCCGGTATTGCTGTGGTGGGGCTTTGAGTGGCACCGACGACGCCCATTCTTTGCTTTTTCCCTGAGGTTTTATCCTCCTTTGCCTCATCGCCATGTGTTTCCTTCGGAGTGTCCACCATATATATATCATAGGAAGAGGTGGTTGTCCACCGCCCAGTGAGCAGTGGTTCATGTTCTTCTCCTGCATCGTCGTCCATACCGTTGATGTCTTCGGAGTCGAAGTCCAGTACCTCGGTTAAATCATCGACCGTGGCAATGAAGTGGGTGGTGGGTGGGCAACGAATTGCTTCATCGCCTGCCTCCCACTCGATCCGGACATAGTTCGGCCAAGAGCCTCCTGACAAAGAGAGATTTTAATGAGTCCAGCATGTTGCCAAAGGGCGAGTGCTGGAAGATATCCGCAGCGGTGAACTCCATTACCGGAGCCCAACCTGGCTCGACTAGCTCGGGAGTGCGTGGACTGGAACCGGCGTCCGGATACGAATCCGGGGGTCGGGAGTCACAGGCCACCACAGAGGTACGACCCGTGTTCGGCTCCACCGCCGATGAGTGTGCGACCTGCGGGGCGGGGTCCATCCCTCCGTCCTTAGGCAGCGCAGCCTGCTCCGGATTTTGGTCCGGGGCTACCGCGGGGGTGATACCCCCAGCTTCGTCCGACAACAGGTCTAAGCCGTGCTCGTCATGACTGTCTGGTGCTCCTGGCATAGGCCCGATCCATCGAAGATCAAGTCTCCACGAATGTCCGCCGTGTAGTTCAGGTTTCCGAACCTGATCTGGTGGCCATGGGTGTAGCTATCGATCTGCTCCAGATGGCCAAGCGAGTTGGCCCACAGAGCGAAGCCGCCGAATACGAAGATCTGTCCGGGGAGAAAGTTCTCACCCGGGATCGTGTTGTTGACGATGATTGAAGGCACCATCAAGCCCTGCAGCGACGACACAGAGGAACTCTCAATGAAAGCACCAATGTCAGTGTCAAAACCGGCGGATCTCGGGTAGGGGGTCCCGATCTGTGCGTCTAGGCTGATGGTAACAGGAAGCAAGGGACACAATGTTTACCCAGATTCGGGCCCTCTCGATGGAGGTAAAACCCTACTTCCTGCTTGATTAATATTGAGGATATGGGTAGTACAAGAGTAGATCTACCACGAGATCATAGAGGCTAAACCCTAGGAGCTAGCCAATGATGGTATGATTGTAATTGTGTTCGGCCTTCTAAGGACCAACCTCTCCTGTTTATATAGACACGAAAAGGGCTAGGGTTTACATGGAGTCGGTTACAAGGAAGGAAATATAATATCCGGATCGCCAAGCTTGCCTTCCACGCCAAGAAGAGTTCCATCCAGACACGGGACGAAGTCTTCAGTCTTGTATCTTCATGCTTCAATAGTTCGGACGCTGTATATAGTCCGGGTGTCCGGATACCCCCTAATCCAAGACTCCCTCACCCACCACATCTATAGTGATGCCGGGTTTTTTCACAATTATCGTCATAGAAGTGTCATATGTATGACAGAAAAAAATTTCGTTCGGCCCAAAATGTCACGGATGTGTCTTTTTTTTGTAGTGATACTTGTGGGTTATCAAGACCTTTTTCCGCCGCCGTTGCCGGGGAGCATAGCAATATTTGTTGAGCCACTTGGGATTATTATCAATTTATCACTATGAAGAATGAAGGATCCAAGGACTAGATTTATGCCTCAAAGACGAGGGGAGGTAAGGAACTGCCATCCAGTTCTTCTTTAGATTCACCTTCTGTTATGAGTAAACTTGCAACACCACCACATGCTATTAATTCTAATATGTCGCAAGTTATTGATGATGCTACTTCTTCTATGGATAATGTTTATGATGATGCTAGTACCTTGCTTCATAATGATGATGTGCCACTTGGTGAATTTCTTGATGAACAAATTGCTAGAGTAATACAACATGATGTTGTTGAATCTGATGATGAGCTTGAAACTGAAACTTCTGAAACACCTGCTAGAACTAGCCTTCCTAGATATGAATTGCCTAAGTTACCGAAAGGTTATGTTATGAATGAGGAGACAACTATAGATATTCTTGCTTGTAAGGATAGAGATGATCTAGAGAAATTACTATGCAAGTATAAAGAAAAATCTCTGAATGCTAGAATGAAATGTGATCCTAAGTTTGCTACCTCACCTATCTTTATTGATGATAAGGATTATGAATTCACTGTCGACCCAGAGTTGATTACTTTGGTTGAATATGATCCTTTCCATGGTTATGAAACTGAAACTGTTGTGGCACATCTTACTAAGTTGAATGATATAGCCACCCGTTTTACTCATGATGAGAAAACTCGCTATTACTTTATTCTCGGATTATTTCCTTTCTCATTAAAGGGTGATGCTAAAACTTGGTACAATGCTCTTACTCCTGGTTGTGTGCGCAGTCCCCGGGATATGATTTATTACTTCTCTTAAAAATATTTTCGTGCTCATAAGAAACAAGCTACCTTACAGGAAATATTTAACTTTGTGCAAAGTAAAGAAGAGAGTCTCCCATAAGCTTGGGGGAGGCTTTGCCAGTTACTTAATGCTTTGCCTGATCATCCTCTTAAGAAAAATGAAATACTTGATATCTTCTATAATGGACTAACCGATGCTTCTAGGAACTTTCTAGATAGTTGTGCTGGTTGTGTTTTCAGGGAACGAACTATTGCTCAAGCTGAAGAATTATTGAATAACATATTGAAAAATTATGATGATTGGACTCTTCCTGAACCACCAGCTAAGCCCACTCCGAAGAAGAGGGGTATATTGTATCTCAGTCCTGAGGATATGCAAGAGGCAAAGAAATCTATGAAGGAAAAAGGTATTAAAGCTGAGGACGTTAAAAATTTACCTCCTATTGAAGAAATACATGGGCTTAATACACCACCAATGCCTAAGGTGGTAGAGGTAGATTCTCTTATGAAGTTCAATGAAAATGATAATCCTCAGAATATGCATCCTAGTCAATGCCTTTACGAGTTTGAAAACTATATTAGAAAACAAGACCACTTCAATGCAAATGTTATGAAACAATTGAAATACAATTCTGATATGGTTGCTCGCCTTACTATATGGGATGGTAAATCTGAGTGACTAACCCATAGTAGAGCGACGACGATCAAAACCTTGTTTGAACCTTAGAATGTGATGACAATTTTTCCCCTTGTACAAGGCAGCTGTTGCCAATCGTAGGTCATATGGTGGAAATGAAGTCCATACCCATTTCCTGTAGGAGAAACCATAAATTGTTGACCGCCATGAGATATCCATAGTTGTTTAGTATTGGTGCCAGACCTGTCAGCTAAGAAGACCCAGTCAGAGAAGAACCTTACCAATATGAAAGGACAGAAGAATTGCAGTAAAGGTTATGCCACTACCGGAAGAGCCTAGAGTAGAATTTTTCCCGAGAATCTCATAAGACTGACCCTGTCAACAATAAGGATGGAGTATATGAGTTTTGATGGAACCATAACCATGTTTCTAAGGGTGGTAGCACCCCAGACCTTCATGACAATCAATGGATTTTTGAGGAGACCCCGAACCTAACCTGTTTCTTTCTAGCCTTATCTCGAGGGAGAGATTCATTTTAAGGGTGGTAGGTATGTAACATTCCAAATTCTAAATTTTGGATTGTTATATTAATTTAATCATAATGATTGCTTGCGTGATTTGCTGTGTGAAATTGAGTGAAATTTGAAACTTTTTGAAAGTTGAATGAGAGGGAATGAAATGAATTTCCCAAACTTTCAGTTTGCATTTATGATCTCCATGAATTGAAATTCATTTCATCACAAAACCCTAGAGTGAAGATGATATGACTTCTTCCATTTTAAATGAGAAGGGTTTTGAAAAGATTTGAATTCCATTTGGAAATATTTCAAATTTGGAAACTTTATGCAACTCAATGAGTTTCATGAGAGAAGATAAAATAACTTCTTCAAATGCTAAGAAAGAGAGTTGGAAGTTTCAAAGATATCAAATTGAGAGTCCATTTGTAGTTCTTTTGAAACCCACTTTCAATTTGGAGCTATTTGGTTTTTATTCAAATTAATTTTCCCCAAAAACAAAATATAGGGAAAATGGGGTTAAATGATTCCCTACAGTAGAAAAATATAGAAAATGAGTTTGAAACCATTTTGGTATTCTAAAGTATTTGTATTTGGTTTTAAATGAACCAATAGTACTGTTTACTTTATTTATATTTTTGTGTAACTTATTTACCCCCGAAAATATGTTCATATTTTAGGAAATATTTTTACGAAAATTTTGATATATAATATGCCTATATTACATTTTATTTTATTTTCATTATTCAGTTTTCCTTTCTTTTTCTATTTAAAAAATATACGTGCAGCCCATAATTATTTGTCGCCCACATGTGTAGTATAGTGGCAGCAGGCGCCCCATTTTTTTCCTACATGGGCCAGGCTCAGCCAGCCATTTTTTCTTCCCATTTTTCCACTTTGGCCGAAAACTAAAAAAAACCGCAGTGGTGGTGCGTGCGCGTGGCCGGCGGAACCTTTCGGCCGTGGCGCACCTCTTCTCTTTCTTCTATATTTCGTCTACATTTAGTCCCACATTATCTAGCCTTTGACCCCTAAGTCTCTATTCCATCTATAAATATAGACCCATATAGCTTCCAAAAATCATACACTGCGGGTTAAATAATTATATTTGTTTGACTAGCTTCATAAAAGGAAAATATATTTTTTCCCTCCAACGGGATTTCTGGAAATCGTCTCCTTTCTCTGAAGTAGTCTTTTCTCTACCTTATAAAAGTATATTTCTTTGTATTTTTTATATATACTCCTGTAGCTTATTATTATTTCTAGACTAGTATGGTAGAATAATTAGATTATCAATTAGTCTCTGTATTTATACATTAGACCTTGAATTTTTTTTAGCCATAGATATTTTTTCCGTAAAACTGTTTGCCCCTGATTTTTCAAATAATCATAGCATTTCACTCGTTTATCCAAATTAGATGAAACCAGCGCCTACAGTTTCGTCTTGATTCCACCTATCCAGTGAACCTATCTCATCAACTTTTTGAAATTTTCAAATTTCGAATATTTGTTCAGATTTATATTCAAACATCTTTTGATCATATCTTTTTATTCGTAACTCCGTTTGTGATGAATCCAATTGAGTTGGATTCGTGTCGAAGAAACCTTTCCGTTCATACAATTAGTGTTATCTTTTCAACATATAATTTTGATCATAGTCAGATTACTCTACTAGTCCACAAAGAGTTATCACACAACATTCTAAGCAGATTCATGCTATGTTGAATTACTTGTATCTTTTGATCCGTTATTTCCAATCTAGTAATTCTTCCTACATGTTCCTATTGACTTCCTATATCCAGTAGCATCATTAGTTTCAACTTTGAACCTTCAAGCTATTCGAACTTTCATTTGATCATATCTTGTAAATCAGAAGCGCATTTTCAATTGATTCCTTTTGCAATTGAATCCCTAGACGTAATCTATCATCTTGAGCCAACACCACACTTTATCAACAAAATTAGGACTCGTCTTGCAAAATAATTTGATTTGGTTCTTTTGGAAAAAATTGCAATCTTTTTCTTTGCCTTTTCTTTTGGATCTATGATTGATTGCTTATGTGTGGTTATAATTGCTTACTTACGATAGATTGACCGGATTGTGACGAGTAGAACTATTAGGAATTATGAGTGCGAAGAATCTTTATCAATAGTACAAGACAAGTTCACACTTTAATCATACTCTTTTATACCCAGTTTTACTTGCATTAGTTTCACCCTCAAAGGTTGCATGAGTAGGATACCCATTTTTACTTGCATTAGTTTCACCCTCAAAGATTGCTCATATTGCTTAGCCATGCTCGTAGACGGGGATTGGTATGCATGAAAGATGAGAGAGATATAATAATTGTGGGTTGACTTAAGGTGGCAACATTAACACAACTCTGGGTGGAATGGTTGGGGCACCCTGGAGAACCCAATGGCTTGCCCGAGCACCTAGAGAACCCAGTGCTTGCCCAAGGGGTCCCGGAGTACCCGTGTGATCAGCCTATGGAATGCCACCCAGGCTCAAAGGGATCATAAGATTATTCATGCTAGAAACTTCCATGTGCAGCCACATGCCATTATGGGCTCTGGCATAGTTGAGTAAGGTGTGGGAAACCTTTCCATGACAGGCTAGCAGATGTAGGGGAATTGTATGTGTACCAGCCTATCTATCGGTTTGGGGACTTCTTTGGAAAGACTGTGTCTCGATCATCTGTTTCTCAAACATCATTGAGTGCGAGAAATTCAATGGAGGAGATCGAGTCTTGTGGGGAAAAGTGCGCAAACCTCTGTAGAGTGTATAAACAAATCATGATTTGCCGTGTCCACGGTTATGGACATTTTGTGTATCTGGTATTTGAATTATTGGTTGATCTCATCACTCTATTTAATGAAATTGTTGGGTTATTAATAATTTAGGAATTTTGGGATTGAGTTGGAGGAACCTTCTCAATAATGGCATAAACTTGGTAGTAAAATAAAAATGTACTCCTTTGTTGTACGAAAAAAATAGCTTTATGCAAAAATTAAACTTAGAGCCTCCACCAGCCAAATATGCATATAGCGATAGATATTTTTATTATTATTCCATGGTGTGAAATTGCCAGTACATTCAATGTACTGACCTACATGGCTGCAACATCTCATGTTGCAGGATTTTTACGACGAGTAAGTGATACGTTAGGGTTACGATGTCTGCACTCAACTTTGCGGTTGGTGTTGGTGGGACTCCACAATATTGTTGTTACTTCCGCTATATGGGTTGAGGTAATAGTATTTACGTTACTTTATGCATGTGATTTTATCTCTGTTATAAATCCTTGAGTATCGTGTGTGTCAGCATACCGATCCAGGGATGACACTTAAGCACAAAGACTTCGATCCATTCGGGTCGGGTCGCTATAAGATGGTATGAGAGCACATGTTGACTGTAGGACGTGACCCTTAGATGGCAAGCCCATAGGAAAGATTTTCTTGAAAAATTTATTTTCAAAAGGGTTCTTTAACTCTCATCTTTTCTAAGCTTTACCAAGTATTTTTCTCTCATCTCAAATAGATGGACTATACCCTTTCCCCTTTTGACCACACAAAGATTCAGCTGGTGAGACCACTCCAAGAAGATATTGGACAACTAAGACCACCTTGGAATGAAGAGGATTTGACCGAGCATTATAATAATGGAAACTACAACGGTTGAAGACTCCGAAGACTAGGAGAATTTGAAGGCTCTGAAGAATTTCCAGATTGGTATGACCTAGGAAGGCTACCCTTAAGAAATTGTCAGACTATTGAAGTTGTCAATATCCGAGATCAAGGTGTGTCGGAGCCAGACCGGAACATGGAGCGTTAAAACTCAAAGCTTTTTTAAAGAAAACCCTAAGGCAGGAGATATCAACTATGGAATGATAGTTCATGGCAATGACAAGGGCAGAAACACGGCTATCCATGATGTTATCGCCTGCTTATGGTATTGTCACCGCGCTGAGTTAAGCATGCATTTCGTCGGAAGGATTGGATGACAAAAGGGCTAATGGAGTATTTGTCAGCAAAAGATAAAGTTTTAACCTTAGCTGGTGTATTGCTAGGATCTGGAGTATTACATCAAGCATTTTAAGATGGACCTTCAGGAAGCCGTATTTGACAAGGAAGCATTTCGTGAAGAACTCGGGACCTAGAAGCTGAAAGTAGCCAAGCTGGAGGAGTAAAACCTCGAGATACCGGAGATTCTTCAGGAACTGAAGGACAGTAGGACCATGGTTCATGCCAAGGATGTTGAAACCCAGAAGTTTTGAACGCAACTCCATAATATTAAAGGACGTCAGGAGAGACTTCGCGTCAACAGAAATGGCATGGCAGAAGAACTTCAGAAGATCAGCAAGCACGATCAGAAGAAGACCAAACCCCTGTTATATACTTACATTAGATGCGATGATTGTGAGCAGTCATTTGTTTGATGTTTTTCCGACAGCCACAAAATAAAATCCATCTCTTCAAAACTATTGTTTGTATTGTGTGTATCCCTCTATATCTCTCTTATCTCACCCCAAAACCCTTGAAACCAATAGAGGATGAATGGAGATGAACTCATATTTTCTGGACCGATGACTCAATTCGAGATGGAGCGATGGATTCAGTACATGGAAGATCACATGAAGAATAACACTATAGCCGGAAAGGATATGACCCAGCATGCTCTTCAGTGCTTTTAAAGAGGTGCTTCTACTTGGTGGAGGATGTACCAAACCATCAATGGATGTCAAGGAGTAACCACTTGGAAAGAATTTAAGTTGACTCTGCTAAAGTCTCGGCTTGTGTCCCAAAAGTTGAATCCTTATGGAAATGATATGAAGAAACCATGTGCATGCAAGCTCTATGGAGAAATAGGACACAACCATAAAGAACACAAGGATGAATGCCCTCATTATGAAGAAAGTCACCCAGCTGAGGAATGCTCAACTAGGCAGATTACTTGTTTCTTGTGTGAAGGGACTACCCACTACCCTGCTCAATGTCACGTTTACCCCATGGTACAAAGAACCCTCCAGCAGAAGAAAGAAGCAATGAAAGGAGCCCTCATGGAAATTTCAGAAGAAGCTGTGATGAAGGAAGAGGTGGAGGACACACCCGAAGAAGACCCAATTAAACCCTGCACCAGGTCTTGCTATTCATGTGGAGAAGAAGGACACATCTCCCAGAATTGTCTGAAGGGGGATCTAGTAGCATTCCTGACAGTGGAATTAGAGTATGACCCACAGGAAATAGAAGCCCTGATTGGCACAGGAAAGTCTTGGAAGAGAAATGGATTGGATTCCAGGAGCAACCCAATTTCTACCAAGAAGGACTTGAGACATATCACATGTTACAGGTGCAAAGATTCAGGACACTACTTCAGCGATTGCCCAAAAGGGAAGACGAGGACCCAAGGAGGCTATGTAATCACAAGGAAACCTTAAGACTGGTCAGAAGTAATATGTTTTCGTTGTAATGAAGCAGGGTACTTTTCCAAAGATTGTCCCAATGAGAAGGAGACTTGTGCTAAATAGTTGTGTTCAAAAAGAAATATAGTAGTAGTGGGAACAATTCTTTTATATTGAGGTGTTGAGTTGAGGCATGTAATGGAAATGCATGAGATTAATAATTTGAGAATCAATAAAGTTAGCATCATTGGTACTAATTTGGATTTTATGATTTCTTACTCTATGAAGAAAGATTTTGACCATTTTCGAGGATATGAGAAATATGGTCTATGGATGAATTTGTGCATTTCAAGGGTGGTAGTACCCTGTGATGACACTTGACCCCTGGAAAAGGTAACGATATTCCACGGAGCGGACTTCAGACAAAATAAGTATGAGTTTTAACTCGATATGTGGGATACCCCAAGAATATGAAGGGATGAAGTACTATTGGGTATTAAGGAGGTATAATGTACCATAACCCACAGGCTCCAGGACCTGACAAGATGCAAGCACACTCTTGCTGAAGGAAAAACCCTGGAATAAGTTATGACTTTATCAACAGATGATCTTATAGGAGTTACGCAAAACCTGAGAGTTATGAAGAAATGATAGATGTTTGTTTGGCTTGCAGAATCAATGGATTTTTTCGAACCCAGTTTGTTAACAATAGAAGAATGCGAGATTCCTAAACCATATACAAGGTAATGATTTGGGTGCGAGATGGATTGATCACCATACCAACTTACTCTTATTATTCAATTTGCTATATGGGATGGTAAATATGAGTGACTAACCCATAGTAGAGCGACGACTATCAAATCCTTGTTTGAACCTTAGAATGATATGACAATTTTTCCCTTTGTACAAGGCAACTGTTTCCAATCGTAGGTCATACGGTGAGAATGAAGCCCAGACCCATTTCATGCAGGAGAAACCATAAATTGTTGACCGCCATGAGATATCGATAGTTGTTTAGTATTGGCGCCAGACCTGTCAGCTAAGAAGACCCAGTCACAGAAGGACCTTACCAAGATGGAAGGACAGAAGAATTGCCGTAAAGGTTATGCCACTACGGGAAGAGCCTAGAGTAGAAATTTTCCTGAGAATCTCAGAGGACTGACCCTATCAACAATAAGTATGGAGTATATGAGTTTTGATGGAACCGTAACCATGTTTCTAAGGGTGGTAGCACCCCAGACCTTCGTGACAATCGATGGATTTTTTAGGAAACCCCGAACCTAACCTATTTCTTTCTAGCCTCTCCGAATCTCGAGGGCGAGATTCATTTTAAGGGTGGTAGGTTTGTAACATCCTAGAATTCTAAATTTTGGAATGTTATATTAATTTAGTCATAATGATTGCTTGTGTGAAATTGAGTGGAATTTGAAACTTTTTGAAAGTTGAATGAGAGGGAATGAAATGACTTTCCCAAACTTTCACCTTGCATTTATGATCTCCAGGAATTGAAATTCATTTCATCACAAAACCCTAGAGTGAAGATGATATGACTTCTTCCATTTTAAATGAAATGGGTTTTGAAAAGATTTGAATTCCATTTGGAAATATTCCAAATTCGGAAACTTTATGCAAATTAATGAGTTTCATGATAGAAGATAAAATGACTTCTTCAAATGCTAGGAAAGAGAGTTGGAAGTTTCATGATGGAAGATAAAATGACTCCTTTTGTAGTTATTTTGAAACCCACTTTCAATTTGTAGTTATTTGTTTTTTATTCAAATTAATTTTCTTCAAAATCAAAATATAGGGAAAATAGGGTAAAATGATTCCTGCAGTAGAAAAATATAGAAAATGAGTTTGAAACCATTTTGGTATTTCAAAATATTTGTATTTGGTTTTAAATGAACCAGAGTACTGTTTACTTCATTTAAATTTTTGTGTAACTTATTTGCCGCCGAAAATATGTTCACGTTTTAGAAAATCTTTTTATAATTTTTTTATATATAATATGCCTATATTAAAATTTATTTTATTTTCGTTATTCAGTTTTCCTTTATGTTTCTATTTAAAAAAGCCTATATGTGCAGCCCATAATTATTTTTCGCCCACATGTGTAGTATAGTGGCAGCAGGCGCCCCTTTTTTCCTACATGAGCCAGGCCCTGCCAGCCATTTTTTTCTTACCATTCTTTTTCCACTTAGGCCAAAAACTAAAAAAAACCGCAGCGGTGGTGCATGCGCGTGGCCGGCCGAACCTTTTGCCAATGGCGCCCCTTTCTCTCTTTTCTATATTTAGTCCCACATTGCCTAGCCTTTGACCCCTAACCTTTATGTCATCTATAAATATAGACCCATAGAGCCTCCAAAAATCATCCACTACGGATTAAATCAAAATTTTGGTTTGACTAGCTTCACTAAAGAAAAATATACTTTTTCTTCCCAAGGAGCCCTATGAAATCGTCTTTTCTCTACTTTATAAAGGTATCTTTATTTGGATCTTTTATATATACCCCCGTGGCTTATTATTTCTAAACTAGTATGGTAGAATAATTAGATTATCAATTAGTCTCTGTATTTATACATTAGACCGAAAATTCTTTTAGCCATAGATATTTTTTCTTCCATCAAAACAACTTGACCCTGATTTTTCAAATAGTCATAACTTTTCACTCGTTTATCCGAATTAGATGAAACCAGTGCCTACAGTTTCGTCTTGATTCCAACTATCCAGTGAACCTATCCCATCAACTTTTTAAGATTTTCAAATTTCGAATACTTGTTCAGATTCACAGTCAAACTTCTTTTGATCATATCTTTTTATCCGTAACTCCCTTTCCGATGAATCCAATTGCCTTGGATTCGTATCGAAGAAATCTTTCCGTTCATATAATTAGTGTTATCTTTTCGACATATAATTTTGATCATAGTCAAATTACTCTACTAGTCCACAAAGAGTTATCACACAACATTCTAAGCAGATTCATGATATGTTGAATTACTTGTATCTTTTGATCCGTTATTTCTCCTATTGACTTCTTATATCCAGTAGCATCATTAGTTTCAACTTTTGAACCTTTCAAACTATTCGAACTTTCATGTGATCATATCTTGTAAATTGTAGCGTATTTTCAAATGATTCCTTTTGCAATTGAATCCCTAGATGTAATCTATCATCTTGAGCCAACACTACACTTTATCATCAAAATTAGGAACTGATCTTGCAAAATAATTTGATTTGGTTCTTTTGGAATTTTTTTTGCAATCTTTCTTTGACTTTTCTTTTCGATCTGTGAGTGATTGCTTATGTGTGGATATAATTGCTTGCTTACGATAGATTGACCGGAGTGTGACGAGTAGAAATATCAGGAATTATGAGTGCGAATAATCTTCATCAATAGTACAAGGCAAGTTCACACTTTGATCATACTCTTTTATACCCAGTTTTACGTGCATTAGTTTCACCCTCAAAGGTTTAATGAGTAGGATACCCAGTTTTACTTGCATTGGGTATTGCTATGTAGTTGATGAGGTAACCTATTACCTTTTTGATTCACCCCGGTGATATACGTTATGCTCATATTGCTTAGCCATGCTCGTAGAGGGGGATTGGTATGTGTGATTCATGAAAGATGAGAGAGATGTACTAATTATGGGTTAACTTAAGGTGGCAACATTAACACAACTCTGGGTGGAATGGTTGGGGCACCCTGGAGAACCCAGTGGTTTGCCCGGGCACCTAGAGAACCCAGTGCTTGCCAAGGGGATCCAGGAGTACCCGTGTGATCAGCCTATGGAATGCCACCCAAGCTCAAAGGGATCATAAGATTATTCATGCTAGAAACTTCCGTGTGCAGCCACATGCCATTATGGGCTTTGGCATAGTTGAGTAAGATGTGGGAAACCTTTCCATGATAGGCTAGCAAATGTAGGGGAATTGTAGGTGTACTGGACTATTTATCGGTTAATGGGATGTCTTTGGAAAGACTGTGTCTCGGTCATCCACTTCTCAAACATCATGCAGTGCGAGAAATTCAACGAAGGAGATCGAGTCTTGTGGGGAAAAGTGTGCAAACCTCTGCAAAGTGTATAAACAAATCATGATTTGCCGTGTCCCCGGTTATGGACATTTTGAGTATCAGGTATTTGAATTATTGGTTGATCTCATCACTCTATTTAATGAAATTGTTGGGTTATTAATAATTTGGGAATTTTGGGATTGAGTTGGGAATTTTGGGATTGAGTTGGAGGAACCTTCTCAATAATGGCATAAACTTGGTAGTAAAATAAAAATGCATTCCTTTGTTGTAGGAAAAAAAATTAGCTTTATGCAAAAATTAAACCTAGAGCCTCCACCAGCCAAATATGCATATAGAGATAGATATTTTCATTATTATTCTATGATGTGAAATTGCCAGTTAATTCAATGTACTGACCTACATGGCTGCAACGTCTCATGTTGCAGGATTCTTACGACGAGTAAGTGATACGTTAGGGTTACGATGTCTACACTTAACTTTGCCATTGGTGTTGTTGGGACTCCACAATCTTGTTGTTACTTCCGCTATATGGATTGAGATAATAGTATTTACGTTACTTTATACATGTGATTTACCTCTGTTATAAATCCTCAAGTACTTTATGTGTCAGCATACCGATCCAGGGATGACACTTAAGCACAGATATTTCGATCCATTCGGGTCGGGTCGCTACAGTCCAGAGCTTTACTTTCTTGCATAGAAATAACCCTCCTGAAGTAAGCTTTGATTTATGTCACACCCTGATTTTCATGCCAAAACACCTAATCTAATAAATCATGATAAAATGTGGTGTGACAAAAACTTTTGAGTGTTTTGGACCTTTCCTTGATTGGTTTGTCTGCTGTTTGCAAGTGCTCTAAAAATCAAATAAATCCTCCAACTCCTATACTTCATCTCCTTGCTCCAAACTCTTGAACCAATGATCATGCCATGTGTATAGGACATAAAAATAATTTCTTTCAAAAATAATTTGGCCAAAAAGTATTTTCAAAAATTAGTTTTTCAAAAACCCCTGAATTGAGGGTTGCACTGCAAGTACTTAATTAAGGGCAGTAAAAAACTTTCCAAAAATATATTTGACTCCTATTAGATATAGGATACACATAAACCACAAAAATATAATTTTAAAAGTTATTTACCTATTTTATTTAAAGGCTTTTTCTTTAGGCCAGAAATGGTCTTTAATAGGTTAAAATTATTTTTATGCTTTCAAAATATTTGGTAAAACCTAGGGAAACTCAGTGGACATATATTGTCCATATATAAGAGTTTCAACACATGGTCATGTTCAAAATATTGGTTAAATCCCTCAAGAACCCTTTCTGGATATTTCAAGATTTTGAAATATTTTACAAAGGAAATATTCTCCAAAAATTCCAAGAAATTCTAGCATGTCACATATGACATGATTGATGATCTTGACAAGTATCATGTCATGGAGAATAGTATAACCCCATGAAATCCCCTCAAAACCATTTCTGTCCATTTTGAAGTTTGAGCAACTTTACATTGCCAAACATGTCCAAATGTTCTCAAACCTTGTGAACATGATCAAATGGTCTAATCATTCATCTAGACCAAATGGCACAAGTTGGAGAAAAAGTTAACTTGATCAAAGGGCCCCAAAACCCTCTCTGACCAGAATCGAATTTGAACAACTTTGTACTACCAACTTTCTCTCCTTGACCCCAACTTTTGTGAGAATGTTCACATGCACAAATGAGGCCACTACACCAAGTGGTTCATCAAGGGGAAGTGATTTTCTCAACTAGATCTACACAAGTTCATTTCTGCTAATTTCTAGGGTTTACAAAAGTTGCATTGGCAACTTTGCCCAAATAAGCTCCAAATTGGTGGAAGGCCCTAATTATATGTGCCATTTCACCCTGTTGAGTCTCATGCCAGATGGAGTTCATTTTCTTAACCAAACAAGCATCAAATACCTTCTGCCATTTTACTAAAACCCCTGTTTTGACCACTTCCACTTTTCTCCATGACCTCAACTTTTTACCACAGCCCCTCAGAGTCCCTTTGCACCTCCAGTAACTCTTCCCTGGCCTCAACTCAATGATTGAAGGGTGAAACATCCCCATTTACCCTCCTGGATAGCAGCATTCTTCTCCTTTCTCACCTCCCTCTTCACTTCAGTGGACCTCCAGAGCATCCAATGCCTCATAGACTTTGTTTACTCACCTCCAAAACCCCTAGACACTAGTGGACACGCCCATGGCACATAAATAATGCCATGGCATGCAAAGTTCGCGCTCTGGAATACGCTACAGTGCACCACCACACTGTAGCTCACCCATTCCGAGGGCAGGTGACAACCTTGGGCGACGGGACCGTGTCCCCCGAGGCCACCTCGGCGTCCGCAACACGGCACTTTGTCGGCCCCCTCCTTCCTCTCTCTCCCCTGCCCGTCCCACGCATGGAAAGAGCGCCGCCCAGCTCCGCCACTCTCTGCTCAAGCACGGGTCCCGCCCCGAGCTCGCTCCGCTCCTCCTCTACCTCCCCAGCACCATGCACCATCCCCACGAGCGCCGCAGGCCTCCTCGCCGCCTCCCTTGGCCACCAGAGCCATCGCCATGCCGCCTGCGGCGCCTGGCCCACGGTGCATCATCGCCCCGCCATAAAAGGCCACCCCCGAGCCCTCTCTAGCCTCCGTTCGCTCCCTCTCCCTCCTGAGCATCATCTCGACTAGCTCACTCCTCTCCCCGCGCTATCCTTGCACCTCTACGACCGGAGCCGAGCCGCCGACCGCTGCCAAAATTCCAGCGCCTTAACCCCTCTCTCTTTCCTCTAGCCATTCCATAACCCTCTCCTCACCACCGCTGATCCACCCCGGGGCTCCATTTCGTCCATCCCTTGCCGCATCCCCGTGCTCATCTTCACCGTCGCTGGCCTCCGCCACGGCCAACGTTGCGCTCGCAGCCGACCACCCCCAAGGTCATGGCGCACCTCTCCGGATGCGTCGTGACCCCCTGAACCCGCCAGTGTGCTGGGCGTCGCCGGAGGTGACCGGAGCCACCGGAACGGGCACCGGCAAGCGCTCGGCCCCGCCTCCTCTGCCTCCTTCGTCACAGGAGGAGGAGACGACTGCTGGTGGACCCGCTGGTCGCTGACCTCGCCGGCGGGCCCCTCCGCTTAAGTGGAGACGACTTGGCAAATCGCCTCGGCGTGGACCTCATGCAGCGTCTGGCCGAGCCAATGGGCCGGCCCAGTTGCGCCTCGGTCCTAAACCCCGCCCGGTGTGCGCCGTCGCCGCCGGATTTGGCCCATGTCCTTTTTCTTTTTCTGTAGACTTGTAAAATCCATAAACAATTAAAATGGACTCCAAATTTGATGATCCAAATTTCTAGTGACTCTATAAATCATGACCTACCTGTTGGTGCAACATGCACATTTTTCCAGAGACTTTTTCTCCACAAACATTTATCAAATCTTGTTTTTCCTATTTCTGTGATGAACTTTAGAAAATCACAGAGAGCTCAAAATTGATCCAAATGCCATGATTCAAATTTCTAAATGCTTCTAAGTTCATAACTTAGTTTATGAACATTTTTCTTAATACTTTCTGTACCCCACAAAATAATGAGCCATTTCTTCATGTTTGTCAACTTTGCAAATCCATAGCATATTCATGTGAACTCCAAATCCAGAAACCAACTCCCAGATGCTTCTAAAATCATGGTTTGTTAAATGGGTGCCTTTGATCATTTTTCAAAAATATATTTCTGTACACTTCTTGCAAATCCATAAACCCCTTGATTCCATCATATCGAAATGTTTAGAAATATCCATTGATCCACTTCCAATGAAATCACCTTGGTCATTCCTCATATGACCAGAGGTATCCTAGAAAAGTCCAACTCATATTTTTTTGAGCACTTTTATTCTTGCCTTGTCGTGTTGCTTATTATGGTTGTTTCCGATGATAGTTGACGAAAATGCATTTAAATGCTCGAGTTGGACCAGAGATATTTGAAGACCTCAAGACTTTCTTAAAACAGTAAGCAGCCCTTTGACCATGTCTATGAAGCCCTTTTATGCATGTCATATAGCACTCTTATTGCTTGCATCGAGACATGATACTATGATGGCCACCGGGTGGTTTGCCACCGCATTTCCTCGTTGATACTTGCATTGTGCATGACCCTACCTTCTTATGAGGGTTATGCCGGTGGGAGTAGATAGGATGCTAAGTAGTGCTACGCAAAAAGGGACGGGGATATGCATGGTAATGGAGACAAGGCATTTTCAAAAGACTTTTCGAAAACCCTGTCGGGTGCCACTTATGCCCGAAGGAGATGATGAGTTGGGTAGCCACTTGATGACGAAGTGGTGTACCGAGGCAAGTGTGTGTGTTGTTTTCAAAACGAATTGGTTTAAGTTGCGACCGTTATTCCAGCCTTACATGCGCAACCACTCTACCCTTATATGGGAAAGGGCATTATTGATTACTGAAAGTGCTAGTTATCGACTAGAGGGGGGGTGAATAGGCGATTTTTAGGAAAGTCTTCAAAACATGGATGTTTCGAAGACAAACAATAGAAATGACCTAATTGATATGCAGCGGAAGATAAACTACAACAAGCAAACCATAGTCTAGTATGCAATAATGTCAGGACCCCGATTCCAAGTCACATCGACCTAGCCGGTAACACCTCATATCACTTTGCGGCCTCACGCACGGTATTCCCATGGGTGTCGCCTTAACATGGCCCGGGACCGTTTGCGCCTTTTGGCTCACGTATATGATAGAGTCGCTAGCATCCATATGACAGAGAACCCGGGCCGACATGACTAGTCGTGAACCCAAAGCAGCACTAACCCATGGGGACAGGCATACATGAATCACATCGAGCATGTCGGTCAGCAGCATGTGAATCCGGGCTGTAGCACTGGGCCAACAGGACTCCGGGAACCCGGGCTGTAGCAGGCTAGGCAGGACTCGGATGTCATCGCGTGACATTTCCCGAGGGATGTATACAGAACGAAGTGAAACACATGCCGCCAGTCAGTGTCCAGAGCAGAGTGCTGGGCTAGCAGGACTCCGTGAACTGGCAGAAGCGGACTACTATCGCCAGAAGCACTAGACTACATTTCCCCATATGAGAGGCTGCCAAGGATAAACAACTAGATTGTCGGATCCCACACATACCAAGCATTTCAAACATACACACAATATGCTCAATATGTGTAAATACAACAGGCATCACAACATAACTCTATGACTCAAATATTTATTCATTAGGCTCCGAGGAGCGAGATATTACAAACATGGGTCTCATGACCCAACATACAGAGCATACAAGCAACAAGCACAAGCGAAGCTTAACATGTCCGAGTACGACATCTACAAATGAAAAAGGCTGAGAAGCCCGACTATCTACCAGATCTGCCGAGGGCACAAGATCGTAGCTGAGGTAACAAGCTAAACATCAAGTCCACGCTGAACTACTAGCGAGACCGACGCCTCGCAAAACATAAAATAAGCAAACGTGAGTACAAACGCACTCAGCAAGACTTACATCGAACTAACTACATATGCATCATTATCAACAAAGGGGGTGGTGGAGTTTGACCGCAGCAAGCCAGCTTTGACTCGGTGGCTATCCTGAACTACGATCGCAAGTAACTCTTTTGAGGTGGCGCACGAGTCCACATATTCACCATATCAATACACCACTATGGACCCGCCTCCTGCCTCCCTACGAGAACGCCATCCATAGCACTCACGCTTATCTTGCGATTTTAGAGTATCCACTTTCACTTGTCTATGAACCGATATAGGCAACCCGAAGTCCTTTTCATGAGACACGGCTATTCAATAGATCATTTATAACCCTGCAGGGTGCACTTCTTCACACACGCTCACCACTTACCGCCGTTTACACGACATGTACTCGCAACCTTCAAGCGGAAGCCCAACGTGGTGTCGGCCACGGCCTACCTAAACACTCAAGTCCCTAGTCCAGGTTTATCGCCTATTCGGGTTCCATCCGCAGGAGTCCGCCGAGGATTCCACTAACGGCCCCGAACGATGTGTGCAGGGTTCCCGAGATACCAAACGGGCATTCGCACAACGGGCCACGGTGTATCTACCGCATCATAGCCCACCCCCAGGGTCAGCGCTACGCACAGCCTCCAACACATATCCTACAAACACCATAAACTAGTTGCAACTCCTGGACAGAGAACAAGGGTGGTTAAGAAGCCGAGAGGGTCCATTGGTTTCGGGCCCAATGCGTGGTAGTAACTGTTTCATGGATCACAAACACAGAACTCAGTTCCTGAGGACGGCTGCAATGAGACAACCCACCATGTACTCCTACATGGCCTCTCACCGCTACCTTTACCAAATCGTGTTCACACACTTAGCTCACACACAGTAGGACATGTTCACACAACCATTCCAATTCATTCCCGATGAATCAGACCTGACTCAACTCTAAGCAATAGAGGCATGACAAACAAGCATGAATGAGTAGGCACAACAGGGCTCAAACAACTCCTACTCATGCTAGTGGGTTTCATCTATTTACTGTGGAATGACAGGTCATGCAGAGGATAAAGGGGTTCAGCTACCGCAGCAAGTAACAGATGAATCGTTGTTGTCCTAATGCAGTAAAAGAAAGCAGGAGCGAGAGAGTGGGATTATATCGGAATGAACAAGGGGGTTTTGCTTGCCTGGCACTCCTGAAGATAATATAGTTCTTCATCGGTGTCATCGGATTCATCATCGGTGCGTCGTCTACTGAGAGGGGACAAACATTGGTAACTGAGAAAGAACACATTCAATGCAATGCACATTCACATGAATGACATGTCATGTTAAGGTACTGAATTCACCTAATGCAATATCTAGCCAAGTTAATTGAAGTGGAACTCGAACAAGAACAAATTCCAACTCCAAATGTTATTTCATAAATTGCCCTAATCATCATTTGTCCTATTCAGTGAGGTTAACTTGTTCAGACATGCAGGATTATTGCATAAACAGATTCTTCATATTTTTCTGATCATTTTTCATATATAACTTATTTCCATTGGAGTTATAGATTATTTCTAAGAATTTTAGAAGTTCTAACCATTTTCTGGAATTTCCAAATCATTTAGAATTAGAAATAATCCAGGAAAATGATTACTCCGTCAGCCTGACGTCAGCAGGTCAACTGGGTCGTCCAGGTCAAACCTGACCTCTCGGACCCATACGTCAGTGTCTCAGGCTGGTTTGGGTGTTTGACAGGTGGGACCGGTCAACGCTGACTTGGTCAAAGTCAAAACTGACACGTGGAGTTCGCAAAAATTAGCACTAATCTAAACAGAAATTAAGCTAATTAATTTTGGCACCGGGGCCCACATGGCAGTGGCACCAGGGGGTGATTACCGGGGTGTTTAGGCCCTAATTAAGTGGCCACGTCGGCACTCACCGGGGTTCGGCCGGCGGCGACCACGACTCGCGGAGGAAGATCGCCGGAAACATGTTAGGAGCTGCGGTTTGTCACTCGGGAGGCATCGAGCATGAGCTCTTGCACTCGTGCATCTAATGGACCAGACGGGTGGTCACGGGGCAGCCGGAATCTCGCTGGCGACGACAAGCGCGTCGGCCGGTGTTCAGACGTCGAGCGGGACGAGGCTACGGAGTGCTAGCGGCTGGCCAAAGGGGTTCTCTGGACTCCTGGGAGCTCCAGGAGCACAACCGTGTGGCGGGTTTGAGTGGAGGAGCTCGCGAGCGCAAGGCTCGTCGGCCATGGCGGCGGCCGGAGCTCGGGTGCATGGGGATGGCGGATAGAGAATGAGAACGAAGGGGGAGAGCATAGGGGGAGGATCAGGAGCTCATAGGGGTGCTGAAAAGAAGCTCAGGGAGGCGGAGGAAGCACGAACGGCGGCGAATCGAAGGTGAGGTTGCCGGCGGCCGAAGGTTGAAGACGAACTCGAGGGCGACGATGCAGGGCTTCCGGCGGGGCGTGGCTCGGTGAGGGGGTCGAGGGCGACGTCGCGGAGCTTGTGGACTAGTCAGGGAAGCGAGGGAGGGCTGGTGGTCGCGGCAACGACGAGCGGCGGCGACGGCGCGTTCGGGTGGCCGTGCGCGAGAGAAACAGAGGAGGTGGGAAGCATGGGAGAGTGAGAGAGGGTCCAGGGGGCGCGTGGCATTGCGGAGGGAGTCCAGGCGATGAGGGGGCAGCCAGGCAGGCAGCTGCCGGCGTGGCACGCCGCGGCGCCGTGACTGTCTTCTCCTCTGCCTTCTGGCAGGAGGAAGAAGACGCCCATGCCCTCGGTGGGCTGGCCAGCTGGCTGGGCCGCCAGCTGGGCCGACCAGGTGGCTGCACAGGTGGGCTGCCAGGTACAGTGCCCTCTCTCTCCGGTTTTCTATTTAGTTTCTGTTTTTCTATTTTCTGTAATTGTTTTTGCTTTAATAAAAATGGTAGAGCATTTTCAAAAATCCTGAAAATATTTGTGGGCTCCGTTTGGAATATTTCCAACATCCCTCATTTACTTTCAAGATCATCTGGACATTTAAAATTATTTATAGCATTTAATGTCCAAGAACAAATAATGTATGATTTAATTCAATAATCCAGAATGGCCTGGAAAAATGTGCACCATTTTTGGGAGAGGTTCTAGACCAATCCAAAAATAATGAACTTTTCTGAAGAGCATTTTGGGTTCATTGAGAAAATATTTTATTTGGACCTAGTTTGATTTGATCTGGTGCTAGGGTTTGGATCAATCCCCATTTTCAAGCTTCATGAAATTTAAACATGATGCATGGATGCAATGCAACTAATTACAAACAACTTTGGGGCTGTGACAGCTCACCCCCACTAAACAAGAATCTCGTCCCAAGATTCAAGACGTGAGGTAAGAAGACAGAGGGCACAAACTAACACGGTCTTCACGATCCAGGTTACACTTCATAGGAACGTTGACACGATCACCATCTTTGTCTCGACGTCTTGCCTTGAGAACTACATCCAACATGACAACGAGAAGAAAAAGGGGGAATTTAGAAGAATTGATCTTCTTGAGGTTCGAACAATTTAGGATCATCTTAATGATCCAAGATCAACTCATGGAATGAGACAAAAAAACATCTTTGGAGCGGAGAGGTAAGACATGCATCAGGAGGGATGGAGGAAACAATTTTACGAGGGTTTCAAAATAGCGAGAGAAGTTGCCATGATTCCAAAACGGGGCACCTCAGGGGAGGTGACGCGAAGAACTATTCCCTTAAGTGGCAAAAAGAATTAC
The DNA here is from genome assembly GCA_021605205.1 of Aegilops longissima. Taxonomy (NCBI): domain Eukaryota; kingdom Viridiplantae; phylum Streptophyta; class Magnoliopsida; order Poales; family Poaceae; genus Aegilops; species Aegilops longissima. The sequence continues at coordinate 186,455,066 of CM038678.1, read as the reverse complement.
TTTTGATTCAGAGATCATTGAAACTCTTCATACTAGCCTAAGGCAATTCACAACGATTGTTTGGCGGAGTGCAAAGGAATGGCATACCCGGACTAGAATGGATGATGTGGACTACCTTGTTGAAGACAACGCAATGGATGATTTTTGCTTCTCATCGGAGGTGGAGGGGACCCATGGTAGGACCACTTTTGAGGATGATCCTGAACAAGAATTACTAAGAAGGCAGCCCATAGTGAAATGGCATAAGGACGGCGCAAGCTGGGAACGAAATGCAACTGTTGGAATGTTCCAACCATCATATCTGCCTGAGATTCAGATCCGCTTGGTGATAGGATACTTCGGACTCAGCATGTCCGAAAAGAAAGGTCGCAACACAAATCGACGAGATGACGCTATAGATTCTCGGATATGAACTACGATAGCAAGCTCCAAAACATGAGATGGTTCTGCTACACACATGTGAACATGTTGTCCTAGACAAGCATGATCACATGGTAGTCTTATAATAAAACACTACTGAGTTCAGGTTGGGAACCATCATCGAGGATAACGAAGTCCTAACATAAGTCATGACTAGTTGTTATGAAGGAACTCCTTCTCCTTGAACAAATCAATCAGTGGCTTGGTGTGCTAGGGATACATATAGGATGAAGGTTGCAAGTCTCCAGACTACAGAATACTTCGCACGTATGCATTACTGATTTGGGATGATTCCAAAGGAAACAAAACAAACCTTTCTCAAATTCATGGCGGCAACTTACACCTAAAGCACATGAATTTGAGGAAGTCACTTCTTCCATACAAGCATAGGCTTCATGAACGGCACACGAAGGCATTGCTTACAAAGTTTCCAACGCTAGGTTGATGTTCAACATGAATCATGGGGGAGACAAAATGCTACTGATGGGCTCAACAAGAACTCATCGAATTTCCATATCATCAACTTCCACCATCATGTGAACACGGTGATAGCATTGGTCGCACCAAAAGATATAATGGTGTATGCTCGAGGATCAACCACGAGTAAGACAACATTACTTAACATCGCTGGCTCTGATTTGACTTGACGATAGCCCATACCCAAGCCAAAGTTTTGACAAGGCAATAGATCCAACAACTGATCACGAGGACCAACCGATGGAGATATCATCTTTCTTCAACACACACGCACCCTCAAGGATATCCCTTAGTGATGAACTAAGTCGGGCAAGCTTTTATCTTCCAACTCTCCAAGTTGTTGTTTAGCTCAACCAACTGGCTCAGGGGTATCCAACACAGATTCTTGGAGAATGGGTGGTTTGGAGGAAAACCAACATGATCACGAACTCAACATAGCGGTCAGGTGACAACCTGGTGATACTTCCGAGAAGATAATTGGAATATCACAACCACCGGTATGTTGCTAAGCTCTAGAACAACCTTGCTTTTCAGGGCAAGATGATATGATCAAAGGAGTGAGGGATTGACACAATCCTAACTCATTGATCAAAGGGTGCACCAGAATTAAGGACTAGGTAGCACAATCTATCTTAGAATGATGATTCAAGGACCAACACACTAAGAATGAAATTATTGTCCATTAACTACCAAGCAACACTGTTGCTAGGAGTATAAATTTCACACACCACAATTCACTTGTCGGCATTCCGGTTATAACAACACGGGACCAAGGAATGAACAATGATGAGAGAAGTATCACTACTCAAGAATTCACAAGAGGTGGTGCAATTCTCATGACACTCTTGACATAAAGATGGTAACACTCCAAGGTAGAACAGAACAAAAGCTGAATTGGCATTTTGATCTGTGGAATACAACTACTTTGACCACTCCAAGAAATGGATGAGGTGATGGAGTTTGTTTCTCCTAGTCATTCCAGAACAGAATGGCTTGACGGACCACATGAGTAATAGGCATCGATAACATGAATGCACAACTACTCCTGACAACCAACTGATAGACGGGGGTCAGAATACAACTAAGGAGGAACAACTCGAGGAGCATATAACTTTCAGAGTTGTGGATGCATAGATTAGTATGTCGAGCGAAGCTCAACATTTCTTCCGGATAACCCATGCGGAAAGGGTAGAACTGGCAGATTCACAATTATGAATGGAGAACTCCTCAAGAGTACTCTGATTGTGATCCTTCGGTTCAGCGAGGAACTTCTGCCATAAGCGGTTCATAGTATTTGGAAGAAGGAAATACCATAGACCTCGAGGACTATCGCCAAGTTACTAGTATCCTAAAGGAACTAGCAAACACTATCAACATGAGGTAAGTAGGGTGAATCTCGGGTTCAGAAACCCAGGAGTAGAATGCCTACTACTAATTGGCATCACGGAATGCTTTCGAGAATGGTGGCCAGAATTATCACACCGGGACACAAAACATGGCTAGATTACTAGGTGACTTCCTAAACCACCTAGGGTCATAATAATAGCTCCAACATATATGCCGAGGCAACAAAGTACCTCAACTCACCGATTAGTGTGCTTATTCTGACCAAAAAGGACGTCGGGAACGGAAAGAAAGGATTTGCAAATGCATCAGACTATTCAGAGACCTGGGATGACTCGGACAGCATAACGGCTGTAAATGCTCAAAATGATTTGAGACATCCTGCAAAAATGGTGGCATAACCACTCAGAAGCACAATATCAAGGTTCCAAGACCAACTATGAACATACGGAAGTAGTAGAAACTGAACTGGGGCTTAAAACCAACAATCTTAAAGGTCTATGGATTAGTAATATGTCATCCTGATAGATAGATGAGAAGCCTAGTTCTTAAACCCCGTAGAAGAGAAGAGGATGACTCAGATCAGAAGGCCATGAGGTATAAGGAGTAAAAAGAGCCTTAAGTTCCCTTCCACAACCAATTCCCTTATATAACTAAAGCATTTCTAGACTCAACTTCGACCAGTTTGGCTCGGTAAACCTACAGGCAGTCATGCTCTGATACCAACGCTGTCAGGACCCCGATTCTAAGTCACATCGACCTAGCCGGTAACACCTCATATCACTTTGCGGCCTCACGCACGGTATTCCCACGGTGTCGCCTTACCATGGCCCGGGACCGCTTTATGCCTTTTGGCTCACGATATGATAGTGTCGCTAGCATCCATATGACAGAGAACTCGGGCGAAATGGCTAGTCGTGAACCCAAAGCAGCACTAACCCATGGGGACAGGCATACATGAATCACATCGAGCATGCCGGTCAGCAGCGTGTGAATCCGGGCTGTAGCACTGGCTAACAGGACTCGGGAACCCGGCTGTAGCAGCTAGGCAGGACTCGGATGTCATCGCGACATTTCCCGAAGGATGTACCACAGAACGGTGAAACACATGCCGCCGGCCAGTGTCCAGAGCAGTAGTGCTGGGCTAGCAGGACTCGTGAACCGGCAGTAGCGGACTACTATCGCCAGAAGCACTAGACTACATTTCCCCATATGAGAGGCTGCCAAGGATAAACAACTAGATTGTCGGATCCCACACATACCAAGCATTTCAAACATACACACAATATGCTCAATATGTGTAAATACAACATGGCATCACAACATAACTCTATGACTCAAATATTTATTCATTAGGCTCCGAGGAGCGAGATATTACAAACATGGGTCTCATGACCCAACATACAGAGCATACAAGCAACAAGCACAAGCGAAGCTTAACATGTCCGAGTACGTACATCTACAAATGAAAAAGGCTGAGAAGCCTCGACTATCTACCAGATCTCGCCGAGGGCACAAGATCGTAGATGAGGTAACAAGCTAAACGTCAAGTCCACGCTGAACTACTAGCGAGACCGACGCCTCTCGCAAAACATAAAATAAGCAAACGTAAGTACAAACGTACTCAGCAAGACTTACATCAGAACTAACTACATATGCATCATTATCAACAAAGGGGGGGGTGGTGGAGTTTGACTGCAGCAAGCCAACTTTGACTCGGTGGCTATCCTGAACTACGACTGCAAGTAACTCTTTTGAGGTGGCGCACACGAGTCCACATATTCACCATATCAATACACCACTATGGACCCGCTCCCATCTCCCTACGATAACGCCATCCATAGCACTCACGCTTATCTTGCGATTTTAGAGTATCCACTTTCACTTGTCTATGAACTGATATAGGCAACCCGAAGTCCTTTTCCGCGGACACGGCTATTCAATAGATCATTTATAACCCTGCAGGGTGCACTTCTTCACACACGCTCACCACTTACCGCCGTTTACGACATGTACTCGGCAACCTTCAAGCGAAGCCCAACGTGGGTGTCGGCCACGACCTACCTAAACACTCAAGTCCCTAGTCCAGGTTTATCGCCTATTCGTGTTCCATCCGCAGGAGTCCGCCGAGGTTTCCACTAACGGCCCCGAACGATGTGTGCAGGGTTCCCAGATACCAAACGGGCATTCGCACACCGGGCCACGGTGTATCTACCGCATCATAGCCCACCCCTAGGGTCAGCGCTACACACGGCCTCCAACACATATCCTACAAACACCGTAAACTAGTTGCAACTCCCGGACAGAGAACAAGGGTGGTTAAGAAGTCGAGAGGGTCCATTGGTTTCGGGCCCAATGCGTGGTAATAACTGTTTCATGGATCACAAACACGTAACTCAGTTCCCGAGGACGGCTGCAATGAGACAACCCACCATGTACTCCTACATGGCCTCTCACCACTACCTTTACCAAATCGTGTTCACACACTTAGCTCACACACAAGAGGGACATGTTCACACAACCATTCCAATTCATTCCCGATGAATCGACCTGACTCAACTCTAAGCAAGAGGCATGACAAACAAGCATGAATGAGTAGGCACAACAGGCTCAAACAACTCCTACTCATGCTAGTGGGTTTCATCTATTTACCGTGGAATGACAGTCATGCAGAGGATAAGGGGTTCAGCTACCGCAGCAAGTAACAGATGAATCGTTGTTGTCCTAATGCAGTAAAAGAGAGCAGGAGCGAGAGAGTGGGATTATATCGAATGAACAAGGGGTTTGCTTGCAGCACTCAAAGATAATATAGTTCTTCATCGGTGTCATCGAATTCATCGTTGGTACGTCATCTACTGAGAGGGGACAAACATCGGCAACTGAGAAAGAACACAATCAATGCAATGCACATTCACATGAATGACATGTCATGTTAAGGTACTGAATTCACCTAATGCAATATCTAGCCAAGTTAATTGAAGTGGAACTCGAACAAGAACAAATTCCAACTCCAAATGTTATTTCATAAATTGCCCTAATCATCATTTGTCCTATTCAGTGGGGTTAACTTGTTCAAACATGCAGCATTATGGCATAAACAGATTCTTCATATTTTTCTGATCATTTTTCATATATAACTTATTTCCATTGGAGTTATAGATTATTTCTATGAATTTTAGAAGTTCTAACCATTTTCTGGAATTTCCAAATCATTTAGAATTAGAAATAATCCAGGAAAATGATTATCGCGCCACCGACGTCAAGAGGTCAACTGGGTCGTCCAGGTCAAACATGACCTCTGGGACCCATACGTCAGTGTCTCAGGCTGGTTTGGGTGTTTGAAAGGTGGGACCGGTCAACGCTGACTTGGTCAAAGACAAAACTGACACGTGGGGTCCGCAAAATTAGCACTAATCTAAACAGAAATTAAGCTAATTAATTTTGGCACCGGGGCCCACATGGCAGTGGCACCAGGGGGTGATTACCGGGGTGTTTAGGCCCTAATTAAGTGGCCACGTCGGCACTCGCCGGGGTTCGGCCGGCGGCGACCACGACTCGCGGCGGAAGATCGCCGGAAACATGTTAGGAGCTGCGGTTTGTCGCTCGGGAAGCACCGAGCATGAGCTCTTGCACGCGCGCATCTAATGGACCAGACGGGTGGTCACGGGGCAGCCGGAATCTCGCCGGCGATGACAAGGGCGGCGGCCGGTGTTTGAACGTCGAGCGGGACGAGGCTACGGAGTGCTAGCGGCTGGCCAAAGGGTTCTTCGACTCGGGAGCTCGAGAGCACAACCGCTGGCGGGTTTGAGCGGAGGAGCTCATGGCGCAAGGCTCGCCGGCCATGGCGGCGGCCGGAGCTCGTGCACGGGATGGCGGATAGAGAATGGGAACGGAGGGGGAGAGCATACGGGGAGGATCAGGAGCTCACAGGGGTGCTGAAAAGAAGCTCAGGGAGGCCGGGGAAGCACGAACGGCGGCGAATCAAAGGTGAGGTTGCCGGCGGACGAAGGTTGAAGACGAACTCGAGGGCGACGATGCAGGGCTTCCGGCAGGGCGTGCCTCGGTGAGGGGGTCGAGGGCGACGTCGCGGAGCTTGTGGACTAGTCAGGGAAGCGAGGGAGGGCTGGTGGTCGCGGCAACGACGAGCGGCGGCGACGGCGCGTTCGGGTGGCTGTGCGCGAGAGAAACAGAGGAGGGGGGAAGCATGGGAGAGTGAGAGAGGGTCCAGGGGGCGCGTGGCATTGCGGAGGGAGTCCAGGCGATGAGGGGGCAGCCAGGCAGGCATCTGCCGGCGTGGCACGCCGCGGCGCCGTGACTGTCTTCTCCTCTGCCTTCTGGCAGGAGGAAGAAGACGCCCATGCCCTCGGTGGGCTGGCCACTGGTCACGCCGCCACCAATGACCAGTGGGCTGCACAGGTGGGCTGCCGTGTACATTGCCTCTCTCTCCGGTTTTCTATTTAGTTTCTGTTTTTCTATTTTCTGTAATTGTTTTTGCTTTAATAAAAATGCCAGAGCATTTTCAAAAATCCTGAAAATATTTGTGGGCTCCGTTTGGAATATTTCCAACATCCCTCATTTACTTTCAAGATCATCTGGACATTTAAAATTATTTATAGCATTTAATGTCCAAGAACAAATAATGTATGATTTAATTCAATAATCCAGAATGGCCTGGAAAAATGTGCACCATTTTTGGGAGAGGTTCTAGACCAATCCAAAAATAATGAACTTTTCTGAAGAGCATTTTGGGTTCATTGAGAAAATATTTTATTTGGACCTAGTTTGATTTGATCTGGTGCTAGGGTTTGGATCAATCCCCATTTCAAGCTTCATGAAATTTAAACCTGATGCATGGATGCAATGCAACTAATTACAAACAACTCTGGGGCTGTGACAAATAACGTGAAAGTACAAGACTAATAGCAGCTTGGTAGTAGGATCAAGATGGAAGATAGTGAGAACCCAATCAACAAAAGTAGTCAAGCAATGAAGTCAAACAGGTATGACAAATAGGCAATGACTTCACGAAGACAAACTCTAAGTAAGGTGAGGGAGAAGATAGAACCACCACTTGTTGAAGACACAGATTTGTTGGACCAGTTCCATTGTCAGGACAACTGTACATCTGGTTAGGGAGGCTAAGATTCAACTCAAGACCGCATCTTCACCTTATTCCCTTGAGCTAAGGACACACAGTCCTCGCCTAAGCACTCGGGTAAGTCTTCAAGGTAGACTTCAACCTTCACAGATCTGCGCTCACCGCAATCCACAATGACTCTTGGATGCTCGAACGCGACGCTTAACCGGCTGGAGGATTCACAATCCTCAAGTGTAATAAGTCTTCAGGTCACACATACAGAAAGACTTTAGTGATGCCTAACACTCTTTGGCTCTGGGTGTTCGGGCTTTGTCCTCGCAAGGATTTCTCTCTCTCAAAGGCTTCGAGGTGGGTTGCTCTCAAAGGACAAAAGCCGTGCACTAACTCTGAGCAGCCACCAATTTATGGTGTAGAGGGTGGGCTATTTATAGCCACTAGGCAACCCGACCTGATATGTCCGAAATGACCCTGGGTCACTAAGGAACTGACACGTGTTCCAACGGTCAGATTTCAAACACACACGACAACTTTACTTGGGCTATAGCAAAGCTGACTCATCCAGCTTTGGATAAGTTTTGCTCTCATTGTCTTCGCTCGAAGACATAGGATTTGGGTTGAGCATCACTTCAGTCATTCTGACTATGATCACTTGGACCCCACTTAACAGTACGGTGGTTCCTATGACTCAACACAGAAGAAAAGGAAACAACGAAACGACATAGTCTTCGCGCTCCATAGTCTTCACTCAATGTCTTCTCAAGTCATAGTCTTCAATGTGAATATCTTCACATACTACCATTGTCGTCAATGTCTTCATACATTTTTAGGGGTCATCTCCGGTAGGTAAACCGAATCAATGGGGGACACCACCTGCGTTATCCTGCAATTCTCACAAACGCATTAGTCCCTCAACCACATTTGTCGTCAATACTCCAAAACCAACTAGGGGTGGCACTAGATGCACTTACAATTACCTAGGCCGATACTAGATTGGAGCCCGCATTACTAGTGACGGGGGAGAGTTGGTGCTCTCTCTCGGGACGGGGTCGTGCCAGGTAGGGCGGCCATGACTGTTTTCACAGGGCACCGGATACACCATTGTGTCCCCTCGCGGATGTTACGATCTCGAGTGAGTCTCGTATGATGTACATCGTGAGGATACGGAACAACGAGTGGACTCCTTTTTAGTGTCGTCTAGGGAAAGATAGTGATCGGGTGCTTACCCCGGGTACTTGAGGTACCGCGGGTCGTGGATGACACGGAAGTTCCCCGGATTTAGTGGGTACAGTGCGCAACCTCTGCAGAGTGTAAGACTATTCGAATAGCCGTGTCCATGGTCAAGGACAGTTGGGTAACCGCTCTTGGGCTACGTCCACATGTTTACAAACCAGTGTGTGTGTTTGGATAAGTGGGAAGATCTACTTGGGTCAAGTCAAAGGACTTGACATGATTGAGTTGGGTTGGTGCCCACTCTATTTATGTTGATATCTGTAACCTGTCCTCATGGTTACTTGAATGCTCCTGATGCATGTCCTACAAGTTGTTGAACATGTCATTGCACTCAAAACTAGCTTTCTGCAAAAATTTACCTATATAATGCATTGTTGTATCTTGAACCAAAACATGGGTTGCTTGCGAGTACATTCAAAGTACTCGTTGGCTTGCCACTGGTTATTTTATTGGCCATGCATGAAAAGAACAGGATATAATGAAGAGTACCTTGGTGACGAACATGCGAGCTAGGACGCTTCCCAGTCAGAATGCCTGTAGGGTTAAGGCAGATGGCATGGGTCCAAGTTATTATTGAAGATTTTCGCTGCGATGATACACTCAAGACTTGACCATAATGGTCCTACTTGTGTAAAACGGTATGTATGGATGTAAGACTCTTGTTATTCAGCTTCTGTGTGTTCAGTGAGCATTGATCTCTGGGATCACAGTACACGTGCATTCAGTGATCTCGACTTATGAGTCGGGGTCCCCACAGAGCTGGTATCAGAGCCATCCTGACTGTAGGAAGCCTTAGTTAGCATGGTCGTTAGTTAGGGTAAAACTATTTCCAAAACTACTACTAGTTTTCAAAACTATCTATACTTCTCTTCCCTTCTCAGTTTTTCGAAAACTAAGGTATATTTTCCCTATCGATCTCTTCCCCATCAAAACTACTGCAAATGGTCGCTAGAACCCTTATGCCCTGACCACTGGATTCCTTGTAATCCTCATGGATAATCTAGAAGGAAGATGCCTTGTCAGACATTCACCCACATCTTCTGAACACAAGATTGGGGACACCTCGACAAGACGATGCCAATAGAAGATACATCCTCGAGGAATGAGGGCATGAAGACCCAGGAGATGGTGACACCCTTGACACTGCCCCAAGATGATGCAACCTTAGCCTACGATGATCAGGGCATAGGATATGCAAGATCATGATATACATCACTAATAGAGTAACCCTGTCACTACCGTTGTTGTATCGGCAACCACCGATGGATGAGAACCTAGCCATTTGGTCCGCCTCACCATAGTGAGCAGGAAAGCGGTTCTCCTCATCCCCCGCTCTTAGTGTCGATGTTGTCATCAACGTAACCGACATGATGCACCTCTATTATGCCTTGATAATGTCATTACATAAAGGATTACCTACCTTGTACCATCGACGGCTTAAAAGGCAAAAGTGATCGTCATGATTAAGAAGAAAAGAGAAGATCAAGTCAATGCCAGCCACGAGGAGCCACCTTCACCCCATCACCTCATCAGGAGAGAAGTTGTTGAAGATTCTTCAGGCTCAACCCAGATTGTTTCATCGAACAACTACAAGAGACGTAGTAACACCTAAGGAAAACTTAGAAGACTGCATGAGGCACAAGGCACGACTACTGAGTCCGAGAACCCCTAGGGTAGGATGAGTCGTGTACCCCCCTATGCGCAGTCGAGTCCGTATGATGGTTCGAATAGAACCATGATTGTGTGTTGCTTGTTTTTATTTGTTTGTGTTTTGATATCAGTCGCCCTTTTTGCCCTAGGCAACAAGTACGCAACTATATCACCTTCCTTACCTTGTTTCTTTTGTTTGGCCCTTTCGGCACTTGTTTGTTTGCACTTGCACTATAGAACCCCCTTTAGGTATTCCCCTCCTCTATGCTACCTCTCCCTCTCATCTCTCTCCTCAACTGAAGACAACCAAGACAATATGCACCAAGGATTCCACCTCGGCGACCAACAAGCACTGAAGACTTTTGCTACAACCTCCTCGACCAAGTGCAGCCCCTTAGAGTTATGGTTACCCCTCAAGATTAGAGACCCATTCCTAGACCCTTCAAGACTTCATAAGATACCCCAGCTCGAATCCTTAACCATGTGCTTAACCCACAGAATTGCAAGAGAACCTGTTAAGCCTCCGTAACCTTGCTTATCACTGGGTTCATTATGGAACTAGTGGACATAGTGAATGAGCACATTATCATCCTAAGATAGCACCAAAACTGACGATGCCATAGGGAAGACCAATTTGAGGATATAGGAACAGAGGACAAATGACTTGATGAGTTTATATCAGTGACCTGGAGGAATTATTTGAGACTCTTCGGAGGATTATAAGGATTTCATGTTGGTAGATGAACTTGGTGGGATCATGATTATAGAGTAGCTTCATTACCCCTGAGTAAATTGGATTTAGTAGGACAATAATGATCGCAAGATGAAACTCCTGGAAGTGCAAGGATTTGACTTGATCAGATGATATTGATAGGAGATAGTTGATATTACGATAATGACTTGGGGGGAAAGTGTGGAAACTCTCGCGGGACATGAGATTTGGATTAAATAGGTGATCCTAGTTGAGTATAGATGCTGAGTAAGTCTACATGGTTCGGAGTAAATTGGAATTAGATCGATAATCTTGATCATGATACCATGTTTCTCGGTGGACAATAAACTAGGAGATTGGATTAATTGTCGGAGTTGATATAAACTTGACCTTGGAGGTTACATGACCGATAATGGAAATTGGTGGACTGACTATAGCAAGGTAGCCCTTTCAAGTATTTGGGATTATAGGGCATTAGAAGATCATGTGGGAGACCATAGACATTGGATTTGTAGAATTAATGAATTATGTAGCTAATGGGATTTTGGAGTTGATTCATAGGAAAGGAAACTAGATCTTGGAGTGGCATACGACGTGTTTCCTTAGGATAGAGGTGCTTTATCTTAGACCTTGGAAGAATAGGCTGAGCACTTGGATTGTCACGTTCAAGCTTAGCAGCTTATATGTTCTACCCATGGATTTTTAGGGGGTAGACATACATATGAGTTTGGGGATTGTAGACATATATGATTTTGTTAGACCTCCTCTCGAGAGTCATGAGGATATAAATCACATGAGTGATGATTGGAGTTGACCTATACGAGATGATTCTTTTGGTAATATGATGTGAAGTCTAGGTAGAACTATTGGCATCTCAGAAACCGTGCTTAAAGATAAGATGATAAATGTTCACTCGCACACTAGAATCCTTGAAACCCTTAAGCCCTACCAAGCCACAACATGGTCGGATCCTGACCTTGGGCTTTGGCTCTAGATCGATAAGACCTTGGCCGCTACTCAACCGTGACCACCACCAATGCCTCAGCCCACTTTACGTACCCCATATACTTCATGGAGTGCTTGGACAAGTTAGTTGTCATCTTTCTTTCATGGCATCCTTGTCTACCCGAGGACGGAAGAAGAGCCACAACTCAGAGAACATCTGAAGACCGCCATGTCAAGGAGGAAGAACTATACCAGCCACCGTCATCAAGAAGTATACTTCCGCGTCAAAGACCAGGTGTATCTGCAAGCCACTCCTCTCTAAGGAACCAAGCATTTCCATGACAAGGAGACCCACACCAAGATTCATCGACCCCTAGCCCAATCTAACCTACCACGAGCTACCCATTAGCAACATGGACCAAGTAGAACATTATACACGAACCACACCATCAAGTACTTCAAGGATCAAAGGAGCACCGCTCGGAAGCAGGAACAATATGAGGACGTGAAGACCACCCCACATCAAAGTTTTCGTATCCATTTCCGCGCCTAGTTTGGGAATCTCGGGAACGAGATTCTTGTAAGGGGGGTAGGTCTTTCACACCCTGATTTTCATGCCAAAACACCTAAGCTAATAAATCATGATAAAATGTCGTTTGACAAAAACTTTTGAGTGTTTTGGACCTTGCCTTGATTGGTTTGTCTACGGTTTGCAAGTGCTCTAAAAATCAAATAAATCCTCCAACTCCTATACTTCATCTCCTTGCTCCAAACTCTTGAACCAATGATCATGCCATGTGTATAGGACATAAAAATAATTTCTTGAAAAAATAATTTGGCCAAAAAATATTTTCAAAAATTAGTTTTTCAAAAACCCCTGAATAGAGGGTTGCACTGCAAGTACTTAATTAAGGGCAGTAAAAATCTTTCCAAAAATATATTTGACTCCTATTAGATATAGGATACCCAGAAACCCCAAAAATATAATTTTAAAAGTTATTTACCTATTTTATTTAAAGGCTTTTTCTTTTGGCCAGAAATGGTCTTTAATAGGTTAAAATTATTTTTATGCTTCCAAAATATTTGGTAAAACCTAGGGAAACTCAGTGGACATATATTGTCCATATATAAGAGTTTCAACACATGGTCATGTTCAAAATATTGGTTAAATCCCTCAAGAACCCTTTCTGGATATTTCAAGATTTTGAAATATTTACAAAGGAAATATTCTCCAAAAATTCCAAGAAATTCTAGCATGTCACATATGACATGATTGATGATCTTGACAAGTATCCCGTCATGGAGAATAGTATAACCCCATGAAATCCCCTCAAAACCATTTCTGTCCATTTTGAAGTTTGAGCAACTTTACATTGCCAAACATGTCCAAATGTTCTCAAACCTTGTGAACATGATCAAATGGTCTAATCATTCATCTAGACCAAATGGCACAAGTTGGAGAAAAAGTTAACTTGATCAAAGGGCCCTAAAACCCTCTTTGACCAGAATCGAATTTGAACAACTTTGTACTACCAACTTTCTCTCCTTGACCCCAACTTTTGTGAGAATGTTCACATGCCCAAATGAGGCCACTACACCAAGTGGTTCATAAAGGGGAAGTGATTTTCTCAACTAGATCTACACAAGTTCATTTCTGCTAATTTCTAGGGTTTACAAAAGTTGCATTGGCAACTTTGCCCAAATAAGCTCCAAACTGGTGGAAGGCCCTAATTATATGTGCCATTTCACCTTGTTGAGTCTCATGCCAGATGGAATTCATTTACTTAACCAAACAAGCATCAAACACCTTCTGCCATTTTACTAAAACCCCTGTTTTGACCACTTCCACTTTTCTCCATGACCTCAACTTTTTACCACAGCCCCTCAGAGTCCCCTTGCATCTCCAGTAACTCTTCCCTGGCCTCAACTCAATGATTGAAGGGTGAAACATCCCCATTTACCCTCCTGGACAGCAGCATTCTTCTCCTTTCTCACCTCCCTCCTCACTCCAGTGGACCTCCAGAGCATCCAATGCCTCATACACTTTGTTTACTCACCTCCAAAACCCCTAGACACTGGTGGACACGCCCATGGCACATAAACAATGCCATGGCATGCAAAGTCCGCGTCTGGAACGCGCTACAGTGCACCACCACACTGTAGATCACCCATTCCGAGGGCAGGCGACAACCTTGGGCGCCGGGACCGTGTCCCCCAAGGCCACCTCAGCGTTCGCAACACGGCACTCTGCCGGCCCCCTCCTTCCTCTCTCTCCCCTACCCGTCCCACGCGTGGACAGAGTGCCACCCAGCTCCGCCACTCTCTGCTCAAGCATGGGTCCCGCCCCGAGCTCGCTCCACTCCTCCTCTACCTCCCCAACACCGTGCACCATCCCCACGAGCGCCGCAGGGCGCTCCTCGCTCGCTCCCTTGGCCACCAGAGCCATCGCCGCGGCCGCCCATGCGCCCTGTCCACAGTGCATCATCGCCCCGCCATAAAAGGCCACCCCCGAGCCCTCTCTGGCCTCCGTTCGCTCCCTCTCCCTCCTGAGCATCATCTCGACCAGCTCACTCCTCTCCCCGCGCCCTCCTTGCACCTCTGCGGCCGGAGCCGAGCCGCCGACCGCCGCCAAAATTCTGGCGACTTAACCCCTCTCTCTATCCTCTAGCAATTCCATAACCCTCTCCGCACCACCGCTGATCCACCCCGGGGCTCCATTTCGTCCATCCCTCGCCGCATCGCCGTGCTCATCTGCACCGTCGCCGGCCTCCACCACGGCCGACGTTGCGCTCGCAGCCGACCGCCCCCAAGGTCATGGCGCACCTCTCCGGATGCGTCGTGACCCCCTGAACCCGCCGGTGTGCTGGGCGTCGCCGGAGGTGACCGGAGCCACCGGAGCGGGCCGGCAAGCGCTCGGCCCCGCCTCCTCTGCCTCCTTCGTCGCGCGCGGGAGGAGGGAGACGACCCTGCGGGTGGACCCCGCAGGTCAGTGAACTCGTCAGCGGGCCCCTCTGTTTAAGTGGAGACGCACTGGGCAAATACGCCTCCGGCGTGGACCCTGTGCGCGTGCGGCCGAGCCAATGGGTCGGCCCAGTTGCGCCTCGGTCCTAAACCCCGCCCGGTGCGCGCCGCCGCCGCCGGATTTGGCCCATTTAGGTAAATCCATTTCCTTTTTCTTTTTCTGTAGACTTGTAAAATCCATAAACAATTAAAATGGACTCCAAATTTGATGATTCAAATTTCTAGTGACTCTATAAATCATGATCTACCTGTTGGCGCAACATGCACATTTTTTCAGAGACTTTTTCTCCACAAACATTTATCAAATCTTGTTTTTCCTATTTCTGTGATGAACTTTAGAAAATCACAGAGAGCTCAAAATTGATCCAAATGCCATGATTCAAATTTATAGATGCTTCTAAGTTCATAACTTAGTTTATGAACATTTTTCTTAATACTTTCTGTACCCCACAAAATAATGAGCCATTTCTTCATGTTTGTCAACTTTGAAAATCCATAGAATATTCATGTGAACTCCAAATCCAGTGAAACCAACTCCCAGATGCTTCTAAAATCATGGTTTGTTAAATGGGTGCCTTTGCTCATTTTTCAAAAATATATTTCTGTACACTTCTTGCAAATCCATAAACCCCTTGATTCCATCATATCGAAATGTTTAGAAATATCCATTGATCCACTTCCGATGAAATCACCTTGGTCATTCCTCATATGACCAGAGGTATCCTAGAAAAGTCCAACTCACATTTTTTTGAGCACTTTTATTCTTGCCTTGTCGTGTTGCTTATTATGGTTGTTTTCGACGATAGTTGACGAAATAGACGAAATGCTCGGAGTTGGACCAGAGATATTTGAAGACCTCGAAGACTTTGTTAAAACAGGCAAGCAGCCCTTTGACCATGTCTATGAAGCCCTTTTTATGCATGTCATATAGCACTCTTATTGCTTGCACCAGAGACATGATACTATGATGGCCAACTGGGGTGGTTTGCCACCGTTACTTCCTCGTTGATACTTGCATTGTGCATGACCCTACCTTCTTATGAGGGTTATGCCGGTGGGAGTAGATAGGATGCTAAGTAGTGCTACGCAAAAAGGGACAGGGATATGCATGGTAATGGAGACAAGGCATTTTCAAAAGACTTTTCGAAAACCCTGTCGGGTGCCACTTATGCCCGAAGGAGATGATGAGTTGGGTAGCCACTTGATGACGAAGTGGTGTACCGAGCCAAGTGTGTGTGTTGTTTTCAAAACGGATTGGTTTAAGTTGCGACCGTTATTCCAGCCTTACATGCGCAACCACTCTACCCTTATATGGGAAAGGGCATTATTGATTATCTAGGCCGATACTAGCTTGGAGCCTGCATTACTAGTGACGGCGGAGAGTTGGTGCTCTCTCTCGGGACGGGGTCGTGCCATGTAGGGCGGCCATGACTGTTTTCACAGGGCACCGGATACACCGTTGTGTCCCCTCTCGGATGTTACGATCTCGAGTGAGTCTCGTATGATGTACACCGTGAGGATATGGAACAACGAGTGGACTCCTTGTTAGTGTCGTCTAGGGAATGATAGTGATCGGGGTGCTTACCCCGGGTACTTGAGGTACCGCGGGTCGTGGATGACACGGAAGTTCCCCGGATCTAGTGGGTAAAGTGTGCAACCTCTGCGGAGTGTAGAACTATTCGAATAGCCGTGTCCACGGTCAAGGACAGTTGGGTAACCGCTCTTGGGCTACGTCCACATGTTTACAAACCAGTGTGTGTGTTTGGATAAGTGGGAAGATCTACTTGGGTCAAGTCGAAGGACTTGACATGATTGAGTTGGGTTGGTGCCCGCTCTATTTATGTTGATATCTGTAACCTGTCCTCATGGTTACTTGAATTCCCCTGATGCATGTCTTACAAGTTGTTGAACATGTCATTGCACTCAAAACTAGCTTTCTGCAAAAATTTACCTATATCATGCATTGTTGTATCTTGAACCAAAACATGGGTTGCTTGCGAGTACATTCAAAGTACTCATTGGCTTGCCACTCGTTATTTTATTGGCCAGGCGTGAAAAGAACAGGATATAATGAAGAGTACCTTGGTGAAGAACATGCGAGCTAGGACACTTCCAGGTCAGAATGCCTGTAGGGTTAAGGCAGATGGCATGGGTCCAAGTTGTTATTGAAGATTTCCGCTGCGATGATACACTCAAGACTTGACCATAATGGTCCTACTTGTGTAAAACGGTATGTATGGATGTAAGACTCTTGTTATTCAGCTTCTGTGTGTTCAGTGAGCATTGATCTCTGGGATCACGGTACACGTGCATTCGGTGATCTCGACTTATGAGTCGGGGTCCCCACAATTTATATGCTGAAAACTATCAGATACCACTTACTGAATTTTGTGACATATGCATGATCCCTTCTGACGGGAGTTTAGTTGGGCCTAGGCCGGCTGGGTTTGAGGCCTTATATTGCACTCTGACAGTGGGGGATGAGAGAGGGGTGTCAGCTACCACGGCTGTTAGCTTGCATTTTCCTGCTATACATTATTTTGCTTTATTTGTTGCTAAGTGCCTGCTTGCTAGAAAGAAAGTGGGTGCGCTCAGCGCACCAGACTTTGTTGTTCTACGTCGGGCACTGGAAGGTGACAACACTTATAGCTTGGGAGCTATTGTGGCCCGTCGCCTGCATCTTAATAAATCTCAGGGGGAAATACATGGTGGTATTTTTGCTTCTCGTCTGGCGGCTCATTTCAATGTTGAGATACACCCTCATGACCATGACCAAGGTTTACTTAGACCGTGCAGCCATGGAACACCATCACTTTCTTGCACATGATCGTCCTGATGTTGCCATTCCTTATAACCTGGTCTTTAGCACTAAAACTCATGATGTTATTCCATTGCCTTCACCTTCTTTGTTTGATTCTGCTGCTAGGGGCGGATACCGGATTATGCCTATGGACATCATCGCCTACCGCGACGCTCAGGCTGCGACAGAGGTAGCACAGGAGGAGCCTCAGCAGTGGGATGAGTGGATGCCTGCTCCTCAGGATCCATTCTACCATCCAGGCTATTGATCGATTACCAACTTAGGCCAAAAGCCTAAGCTTGGGGGAGTACGTGTTTCTCACCGACATTCCATTCATGTTCACACATATCATTTTATTTGTCGGTGTTCACACTTTTTCATTGTATCATCCATGCTTAGATTTATTTTCTTGATTTCTTCTTGTGTGTTTGAAAAACTTTGGAAAAACCAAAAAAAATAGTTGTAGCAATTTACTTTCTATGTATGCTTAGTAGTAGTACTAAAAAGAAAACCCAAAAGGATTTCCTTGTTCTTCTTTTGCTTGTTGGGAGCTCTCCCGTGTAAATAGTTTTTCCTATTTTTGTTTTTCTCATTTTAGTTTTTCTTGCTTTTCCCTTTTATTTGCTTTTTCAAGAAAACCAAAAACTCAAAAATATTTCAGTGTGTTTTCTCTGAATTTCTTTTCCTTTTTTTATTCGAGTTGTACCAAGGAGAAGACTATGATGAAAATGTTGAGTGGCTCTCATATGAATAACTGTTGATCTAATAAATAGCCCATTTTACCGTGTCTTCTCCTTTTGAATAAAATGTTTGCAGATTCCAGCTTAGTCCATGGCACTCTTGCACTATTATTATTTCATATCATGCGGTCGTGCAAGTGAAAGGCAATAATGACGATATTTGATGAACTGGCCATGGCAAAGAGAAGCTGGTATGAACTCGACTTGTTCTATTTGTGTAAATATGTTTAACCTAGTATCCATGCTTCATCCCATCATGATTAAACATGTTTGCAATGACAATTAGAGATTATAGTTTCTACTGCCATGCATAAGTAGCTAGGAGTGGATAATGATTTATCTTGGATATCAACATAGCGTTAAAATGATTGTGATGTAGTATGATGATATGGTATCCTCCTCTGAATGTTCGAGTGGCTTGACTTGGCATATGTTCATGCATGTAGTGAATCAAAACCAACATAGCCTCTATGATATTTATGTTCATGCTGTTCATATCCTACTCATGCTAGTGTCCAATGTTACTTATGCATAATGCATGGTTATGATCGTTGTTGCTCTCTAGCTGGCCTCTTCTCAATCTAATTGCTAGCCTTCGCCTGTACTAAGTGGGAACTCTGCTTGTACAACCAAAAACTTGATACCAAAGTTATTCCAAATGAGTCCACCATACCTACCTATATGTGGTATTACCCTGTCGTCCTAAGTAAATTTGCATGTGCCACCTCTAAAAACTTTTAAAAATTATCCTTTCTGTGTGCCTGGATCATTCATGGAACGACAGGAGGTGGTCGATATCTTCCATGCTAAGCGGGTTATTCTCAGGTCGAGTGTTTATTCACTTGCCATCGCACGAGAAATGGGCGGTAAGAGGGATGCCCAGTCCCAAACTGCAAAAATCAAAAAAGAGTTCATCTCTTGAATAATCAAACAAAAACTCCCAATGCAGTCAAAACCTTTACTTTTATCGCTTGGGAACCGCCACTAGCGTGCTTAGCATGGAAGATGTTGATAACTGATGGTCGTGAAGTGAATAAGAAGGGTGCATGTCTCAAAATAATCATTTATCTTTGTTTAAAAAATTGAGCTCTGGCACCTCTGCAAATCACAGCTTCCCTCTGCGAAGGGACTTTCTATTTATTTTTATGTTATGTCATCACCTTCTAAAACAAGTGCCAGAAACTGAGTAGAGCACAACTGTTATGATTTATGCATTGTGTGTAGCTAATGTTGGGTGCATCATGACTGGATCTTTTCTACAATGAATTACAATGTTTAGTCGCTGCTTGAACTTTGGAGGTGCTCTGCATTTATATTTTGTGGTCTCAGAAAGGGCTAGCGAGATACCACTATTGTCATATTATATCATGGTTGTTTTGACAACATGTTGTTGTTTGAGACATCTTATTATTGCTCGCTACCTGATTATGTCATTGATATGAGTCATTATAATCTTTTAGAGTTATTTCTTACATGGTTAGTTATAATGTTGGATGAAAACCTGGGTGCTGTTTAAGCTTATTTATGCAAACAAGAGCAAAAGAGTTTGTAAAAGTTTTTCTTTCTCACTTTCAGTTTATCAACTAAATTGCTTGAGGACAAGCAAAGGTGTAAGCTTGGGGGAGTTGATACGTCTCCAACGTATCTACTTTTTCTCACGCTTTTCCTCTTGTTTTGGACTCTAATTTGCATGATTTGAATGAAACTAACCCCGGACTGACGCTATTTTCAGCAGAACTACCATGGTGTTGTTTTTGTGCAGAAATAAAAGTTCTCAGAATGGAACGAAACTTTGCGAGGATTTTTTATGGAATAAAAGAGAATTACTAGAGCCAAGACCCACCAGAGAGGGTCCCCAGGTGGGCACAATCCACCAGGGCGCGCCCCCTCTCCTGGCGCGCCCAGGTGGGTTGTACCCACCTGGTGGCCCCGCAGACCTCAACCCTGATACTATAAAATCACATATTTCCAGAAAAAAATCAGGGAGAAAGAATTATCATATTCCACGAGACGGAGCTGCCGCCAAGCCCTGTTTTTCCTCGAGAGGGCATATCTGGAGTTCGTTTGGGGCTCCGGAGAGGAGATCTTCGTTCTTCGTCGTCACCAACCCATCTCCATCGCCAATTCCATGATGCTCCCCACCGGGAGTGAGTAATTCCTTCGTAGGCTCGCTGATCAATGAGGAGTTGGATGAGATTCATCATGTAATCGAGTTAGTTTTGTTAGGGCATGATCCCTAGTATCCACTATGTTCTTAGATTGATGTTGCTATGACTTTGCTATACTTAATGGTTGCCACTTTGGGCCCGAGTGCCATGAACTCAGATCTGAACCATTTATGAATTCATATTTATATCCATGTGTTAGATATGACCTTGCAAGTTATATTCACCTACTACGTGTTATGATCCGGTAACCCCGGAGCGACAATAACCGGGAGTTCTTCCGGTGATTACCGTAGTTTGAGGAGTTGATGTATTCACTATGTGTTAATGCTTTGTTCCGGTTCTCTATTAAAAGGAGGGCTTAATATCCCTTAGTTTCCAATATGGACCCCGCTGCCACGGGAGGGTAGGACAAAAGATATCATGCAAGTTCTTTTAATAAAGCACGTATGACTATTTTCGGAATACATGCCTACAATATATTGATGAACTGCAGCTAGTGCCAATTGCCCTAGGTTATAACTGTCACATGATGAATATCATCCAACAAGTCACTGATCCAATGCCTACGAATTTATCTTATATTGTTTATGCTAAGTTACTACTTCTATCATCGCTGTTACACTTGCTACAAAAGTTACTGCTATGACTGTTACTATTACCATTGCTACTGCTACTATTATCAAAACTATCAAACTACTTTGCCACTGATCAATTGCTGCAGATAATTAATCTCCAGGTGTGGCTGAATTGACAACTCAGTTGCTAATACCTTCAAATATTCTTTGGCTCCCCTTGTGTCGAATCTATAAATTTGGGTTGAATACTCTACCCTCGAAAACAGTTGCGATCCCCTATACTTGTGGGTTATCAGCAATTCTATCTCCTGCATGATGCCTCCATAAGCTTCGGAGTGACATTTCCATAGGATTTGTCCTTGTTCATGCTCAGGTACACAACGTCTAATAATACCATCTGCTCCTTCCTTATAAAGATGTGGGTCATCCCAAAAGTAATGTCTTAAATCATAGAAGAATTTTTTATTTTGCTGGTATGTAAAGCTAGGTGGCAAATATTTAGCAACAATGTAATTAGCATAGTCAGCATACGAAGGAGTACTATTAGCAACATTTATTGCAGCTAACTGCTCATCATGAAAACTATCATCAATAGGTAGTGGCTCATCAAGCACATTTTCAAGCCTAGACAAGTTATCAGCCACGGGGTTCTCAGCTCCTTTTCTATCAATGATATGTAAATCAAATTCTTGTAACAAGAGAACCCCACGAATAAGTATAGGTTTAGCATCTTTCTTTTCCATAAGATATTTAATAGCAGCATGGTATGTGTGAACAGTTACTTTAGAATCAACAATATAAGGTCTAAACTTATCACAAGCAAACACCACTGCTACGAATTCTTTTTCAGTAGTAGCATAATTTCTTTGATCACTGTCTAGAGTTTTAGTAGCATAATGAATAACATTCAATTTCTTATCAACTCGCCCTAGAACAGCACCAACAACATAATCACTAGCATCACACGTAATTTCAAAAGGCAAGTTCCAATCAGGTGGTTGAACAATAGGTGCAGAAATTAAGGCTTTCTTGAGTGCTTCAAATGCTTCCAAACAATTATCATAAAAAACAAAAGGAATATCCTTTTTAAAAAGATTAGTGAGAGGCCTAGAAATTTTAGAAAAGACTTTGATAAATCTCCTATAGAAACCAGCATGACCTAGGAAACTACGAATACCTTTGATGTCCTTAGGACATGGGATTTTCTCAATGGGATCAACCTCAGCTTGGTCCACTTCAATACCTCTTTCAGAAATTTTATGACCCAAGAAAATGCCTTCATTAACCATAAAGTGGCACTTCTCCCAATTCAAGACAAGCTTTGTTTGTTCACATCTCTACAAAAATCGATCAAGATTGCTTAAACAATCATCAAAGGACTTCCCATAAACAGAGAAGTCATCCATGAAAACCTCAACAATCTTTTCACAAAATTCAGAGAATATAGCAGTCATACAACTTTGAAAGCTAGCAGGTGCATTACATAAACCAAAAGGCATACGTCTATAAGCATAGGTTCCAAAAGGACAAGTAAAAGTGGTCTTTTCTTGATCAGGTAGAGAAACAGGTATTTGTGAAAAGCCATAATATCCATCAAGGAAGCAAAAGTGTATGTGCTTAGATAATCTTTATACCATTTGATCAATAAAAGGCAAAGGGTAATGATATTGTCTGTAACGATTCTTTGTGGAATAAGTTCATTCTTATCATTAGGAACAACAGTAATACCTCCTTTCTTAGGGACACAATGAACAGGACTTACCCATCTACTATCAGCTATAGGATAGATTGTACCTACTTCCAGAAGTTTTAATATTTCCGTTCTTACCACTTATTTCATCTTCGGATTTAACAGGCGTTGGTGATCAACAACGGGTTTGGCATCAGGTTCCATATTAATTTTGTGCTGACAAAGAGTGGGACTAATGCCCTTCAAATCATCAAGAGTATATCCAATAGCATCTCGGTGCTTCCTTAGAACTTCCAATAATCTTTTTTCTTCATGTTCTGAAAGGTTAGCACTGATAATAACAAGATATATCTTCTTTTCATCAAGATAAGCATATTTCAAAGTGTCTAGTAATTGTTCTAATTCAAACACAGGATCACCTTTCGGTGGAGGAGGACCTCCTATAGTTTCGATAGGCAAATTGTGTTTAAGTAGAGAAAGTTGTTCAAAGAAAATCTTATCTATTTCATTTCTTTCATGCATATGTAAATCATTTTTATGGTCTAGCAAATATTGTTCTAAAGGATCAGTAGGTGGCACAGCAATAGAAGCAAGACCAATTAATTCATCCTTACTAGGCAATTCTTTTTCATGATGATTTCTACTAAACTAGGAAAAATTAAACTCATGAGGCTCATCACCAAAACTAACACCGACAGTTTGTTTCTTAAAATCTATCTTAGCATTAACTGTATTCAAGAAAGGCCTACCAAAAATAATGGGACAAAAGTCATCTTGTGGGGAACCAAGAACAAGAAAATCAGTAGGGTATTTTATTTTCCCACACAAGACTTCAACATCTCTAACAATCCCAAAAGGTGATATGTTGTCTCTATTAGCAAGTTTAATAGTAACATCTATGTCTTCTATCTCTGCAGGTGCTATGTCTTTCTTAGTTTCTTGATATAAAGTGTAAGGAATAGCACTCACACTAGCACCCATGTCACATAAACCATGATAATAGTGATCTCCTATTTTAACTAAAATGACAGGCATGCCAACAACTGGTCTATGTTTATCCCTTTTACCGGGTTTAGCAATTCTAGCAGCTTCTTCACAGAAGTAAATAACATGCCCATCTATATCTTCTTCGAGGAGATCTTTAACCATAGCAATATTAGGTTCTACTTTAATTTGTTCATCAGGTTTAGGTGTTCTAACATGGCTTTTGTTAACCACAGTTGAAACTTTAGCATGTTCCCTTATCCTAACAGGAAAAGGTGGTTTCTCAATATAAGCAGAAGGGGCAACTGCATCAATATTATAAAGTATAGTTTCTTCTTTAACTGGTACTGGTTTTTTAATTTCTTCTTTAATAGGTGGGTGATATTTAAAACATTTCTCTTTAGGGAGTTCAACATGAGTAGCAAATGATTCAAAAAATCAGGGTACTATCTCAGAGTCAAGTCCATATTTAGTGCTAAACTTTTGAAAAGCATCGGTATCCATAAAAGATTTAACGCAATCATATTTAAGCTTAATACCTGACTCTTTACCTTCTTCGAGTTCCCAATCTTCAGAGTTGCATTTAATTCTTTCCAGAAGATCCCAGCGGAATTCAATAGTTTTCTTCATAAAAGAACCATCACAAGAAGTATCCAACATAGTTTGACCATTACGAGAAAGCCGAGCATAAAAGTTCTGGATAATAATTTCTCTTGAGAGCTCTGTTGGGGAACGTAGCAGAAATTCAAAATTTTCTACGCATCACCAAGATCAATCTATGAAGAAACTAGCAACAAGGGAAGGAGAGTGCATCTACATACCCTTGTAGATCGCTAAGAGGAAGCGTTCATGAGAACGGGGTTGAAGGAGTCGTACTCGCCATGATCCAAATCACCGGAGATCCTAGTGCCGAACGGACGGCACCTCCGCGTTCAACACACGTACAGCCCGGTGACGTCTCCCACGCCTTGATCCAGCAAGGAGAGAGGGAGAGGTTGAGGAAGACTCCATCCAGCAGCAACACAACGGCATGGTGGTGATGGAGGAGCGTGGCAATCCCGCAGGCTTCGCCAAGCACCAAGGGAGAGGAGGAGGAGGAGAGGCAGGCTGCACCAAGAGGAGAGAACTCATGTGTGTTTGGCAGCCCAAAACCTCAAGTATATATAGGGAAAGGGGGCTGCGCCCCTTTAGGGTTTCCACCCCAAGGGGTGCGGCCAGCCCTAGATGGGACTTGGGGCGGCCAAGAGGGGAGGAGTGCCTCCCAAGTCAAGTGGGGCCCTCCCCTTAGGGTTTCCCCCTCCCATGCGCATGGGCCTTGGGGGCTGGTGCCCTGGCCCATTAAGGCTAGGGCGCCCCCTACAGCCCATGCTACTGTATCGGACGTGGTGGAACAATTTCCGGACCTCCGACCCCTCCGAATCCTTCGAACCTTCCGGAAGCTTCCGGTACAATATCGAAAAAACCCAACTTTTTCCTAACCCAACAACAACTTTCCATATATAAATCTTTACCTCCGGACCATTCCGGAACTCCTCGTGACGTCCGGATCTCATCCGGACTCGAACAACATTCGGTAACCACATACAAGCTTCCTATATAACCCTAGCGTCACCGAACCTTAAGTGTGTAGACCCTACGGGTTCGGAACCATCTGCGACATGACCGAGACGTTCTCCGGTCAATAACCAACAGCGGGATCTGGATACCCATGTTGGCTCCCACATGTTCCACGATGATCTCATCGGATGAACCACGATGTCAAGGACTCAATCAATCCCGTATTCAATTCCCTTTGTCTAGCGGTATTGTACTTGCCCGAGATTCGATCGTCGGTATCCTGATACCTTGTTCAATCTCGTTACCGGCAAGTCTCTTTACTCTTCCGTAACACATCATCCCGTGATCAACCCCTTGGTCACATTGTGCACATTATGATGATGTCCTACCGAGTGGGCCCAGAGATACCTCTCCGTCTACCGGAGTGACAAATCCCAGTCTCGATCCGTGTCAACCCAATGGTCACTTTCGGAGATACCTGTAGTGCACCTTTATAGTCACCCAGTTACGTTGTGACGTTTGATACACCCAAAGCACTCCTACGGTATCCGGAATTGCACGATCTCATGGTCTAAGGAAGAGATACTTGACATTGGAAAAGCTTTAGCATCTGAACTACGATCTTTGTGCTAGGCTTAGGATTGGGTCTTGTCCATCACATCATTCTCCTAATGATGTGATCCCGTTATCAATGACATCCAATGTCCATGGTCAGGAAACCGTAACCATCTATTGATCAACGAGCTAGTCAACTAGAGGCTTACTAGGGACATGGTGTTGTCTATGTATCCACACATGTATTGCTGTTTCCGGTCAATACAATTATAGCATGAATAATAAACGATTATCATGAACAAGGAAATATAATAATAACTAATTTATTATTGCCTCTAGGGCATATTTCCAACAGTCTCCCACTTGCACTAGAGTCAATAATCTAGTTCACATCGCCATGTGATTAACACTGATAGGTCACATCGCCATGTGACCAACATCCAAAGAGTTTACTAGTGTCTTAAACTAGTTCACATCACCATGTGATTAAGTCTCAATGAGTTCTGGGGTTTGATCATGTTTTGCTTGTGAGAGAGGTTTTAGTCAACGGGTCTGAACCTTTCAGATCCGTGTGTACTTCGCAATTCTCTATGTCATATTGTAAATGCTGCTTCCACGCTCTACTTGGATCTATTCCAAATGGTTGCTCCACTATACGTATCCGGTTTGCTACTTAGAGTCACTCGGATAGGTGTTAAAGCTTGCATCGACGTAACCCTTTACGCCGAACTCTTTATCACCTCCATAATCGAGAAACATGTCCTTATTTACTCCAAGGACAATTTTGACGCTGTCCAATGATCCCCATTCTGGATCATTCTTGTACCCCTTGATGACTCATGGCATGGCACACTTCGGTGCGGTACACAAGATAGCATACTATAGAGCCTATGTCGAAGCATAGGGGCGACCTTCATCCTTTCTCTCTTTTACTGCCGTGGTCGAGCTTTAACTCTTAACTTCATACCTTACATCTCGTGGCAAGAACTCCTTCTTTGGTGATCCATCTTGAACACTTTCAAGATCATGTCAAGGTATATGCTCATTTGAAAGTACCATTAAGCATTTTTATCTATCACTATAGATCTTGATGCTCAATGTTCAAGTAGCTTAATACAGGTTTTCACTTGAAAAACACTTTTCAAATAACCCTATATGCTTTCCAGAAATTCTACATCATTTCTGATCAACAATATGTCAACAACATATACTCATCAGAAATTCTATAGTGCTCCCACTCACTTCTTTGGAAATACAAGTTTCTCATAAACTTTGTATGCACCCAAAATCTTTGATCGTCTCATCAAAGCGCACATTCCAACTCCGAGATGCTTACTCCAGTCCTTAGAAGGATCGCTGGAGCTAGCATACCTTTTAGCATCCTTAGGATCGACAAAACTTTTCTGATTGTATCACATACAACCTTTCCTTACGAAAACTGGTAAGGAAACTCATTTTGACATCCATCTGCCAGATTTCATAAATGCAGCTTATGCTAACATGATTCTGACGGACTTAAGCATCGCTACGGATGAGAAAAACTCATCGTAGTCAACTCCTTGAACTTGTGAAAAACTCTTCGCCACAAGTCGAGCTTCATAGATGGTGACATTACCGTCCACGTCCGTCTTCTTCTTAAAGATCCATTCATCTCAATGGCTTGCCGATCATCAGGCAAGTCCACCAAAGTCCATGCTTTGTTCTGATACATGGATCCTATCTCGGATTTCATGGTTTCTAACCATTTGTTGGAATTTGGGCCCACCATTGCTTCTCCATAGCTCGTAGGTTCATTGTTGTCTAGCAACATGACCTTCAAGACAGGATTGCGTACCACACTGAAGTAGTATGCATCCTTGTCACCCTACGAGGTACGTTAGTGACTTGATCCGAAACTTCATGATCACTATCATAAGCTTCTACTTCAATTGGTGTAGGTGCCACGGGAACAACTTCATGTGTCCTTCTACACACTAGTTAAAGTGACGGTTCAATAACCTCATCAAGTCTTCACCATCCTCCCACTCAAATTTCCGAGACAAACTTTTCCTCGAGAAAGGACCCGATTCAAGAAACAATCCCTATTGCTTTCGGATCTGAATTAGGAGGTATACCCAACCGTTTTGGGTGTCCTATGAAGATGCATTTTATCTGCTTTGTGTTCGAGCTTATCAACCTGAAACTTTTTCACATAAGCGTCGCAGCCCCAAACTTTCAAGAAATGACAGCTTAGGTTTCTCTAAACCATAGTTTTCACGGTGTCATCTCAACGGAATCATGTGGTGCCCTATTAAAGTGAGTGCGGTTGTCTCTAATGCCTAACCCATGAACGATAGTGGTAATTCGATAAGAGACATCATGGTACGCACCATATCCAATAAGGTGCAACTATGATGTTCGGACACACCATCACACTATGGTGTTCCAGGCGGTATTAGTTGTGAAACAATTTCCACAATGTCTCAATTGTGTACCAAACTCGCAACTCAGACATTCTCTCTATGATCACATCACAGACATTTTATCCTCTTGTCACGAAGATCTTCAACTTCACTCTGAAATTACTTGAACCTTTCAATAATTCAGACTTGTGTTTCATCAAGTAAATATACTCAACATCTACTCAAATCATCTGTGAAGTAAGAACATAACGATATTCCTTTGCATGCCTCGGCACTCATTGGACTGCACACATCAAAATGTGTTACTTCCAACAAGTTGCTATCTTGTTCCATCTTCTTGAAACCGAGGCTTTTCACCATCTTGCCCATGTGGTATGATTTGCATATCTCAAGTGATTCAAAATCAAGTGAGTCCAAGCGATCCATCTGCATGGAGTTTCTTCATGCGTATACACCAATAGACATGCTTCAGCATGTTTCAAACTTTTCAAAAGCGAGTGAGTCCAAAGATCCATCAACATGGAGCTTCTTCATGCGTTTATGACTTACATGGCAGATGCCACAAGTAAGTGGTACTATCATTACTATCTTATATCTTTTGGCATGAAAATGTGTATCACTACAATCGAGATTCAATAAACCATTCTTTTAGGTGCAAGACCATTGAAGGTATTATTCAAATAAATAGAGTAACCATTATTCTCCTTAAATGAATAACCGTATTGCGATAGACATAATCCAATCATGTCTATGCTCAACGCAAACACCAAATAACAATTATTTAGGTTTAACACCTAATCTTGATGGTAGAGGGAGCGTGCGATGCTTGATCACATCAACCTTGGAAACACTTCCAACATATATCGTCAGCTCACCTTTAGCTACTCTCCGTTTATTCCGTAGCTTTTATTTCGAGTTACTAACACTTAGCAACCGAACCGGTATCTAATACCCTGGTGCTACTAGGAGTGCTAGTAAAGTACACATTAACATAATGCATATCCAATATACTTCTATCGACCTTGCCAGCCTTCTCATCTACCAACTATCTAGGGTAATTCTGCTCCGATGGTTGTTCCCTTATTACGAAGCACTTAGTCTCGGGTTTGGGTTCAACCTTGGGTTTCTTCACCGAGCAGCAACTGATTTGCCGTTTCACGAAGTGTCCCTTCTTGCCCTTGCCCTTCTTGAAACTAGTGGTTTCATCAACCATCAACAATTGATGCTCCTTCTTGATTTTTACTTTCGCGGTGTCAAACATCGTGAATACCTCAAGGATCATCATATCTATCCCTGATATGTTATAGTTCATCACGAAGCTCTAGCAGCTTGGTGGCAATGACTTTGGAGAAACATCACTATCTCATCTGGAAGATTAACTCCCACTCGATTCAAGTGATTGTTGTACTCGGACAATCGAGCACAAGCTCAACGATTGGGCTTTTCTCCCTGAGTTTGCAGGCTAAGAAAATCGTCGGAGGTCTTATACCTCTTGACGTGGGCACGAGCCCGAAATCCCAATTTCAGCCCTCGAAACATCTCATATGTTCATGACGTTTGAAAACGTCTTTGGTGCCTCAACTCTAAACCGTTTAATCGAACTATCACGTAGTTATCAAAACGTGTATGTCCGATGTTCGCAACATCCACAAGCGATGTTTGGGGTTCAGACACCGAGCGGTGCATTAAGGACATAAGCTTTCTACTGTCCGCATAATCGCTACTTTCAACTTTCAACTATATTTTCTCTAGGAACATATCTAAGCAGTGGAACTAAAGCGCGAGCTTCGACATAATTTGCAAAAGGTCTTTTGACTATGTTCAGGATAATTAAGTTCATCTTATGAACTCCCACTCAGATAGACATCCCTCGGTCATCTAAGTGATTACATGATCCGAGTCAACTAGGCCGTGTCCGATCATCACGTGAGACGGACTAGTCATCATCGGTGAACATCTTCATGTTGATCGTATCTACTATACAACTCATGCTCGACCTTTCGGTCTCCGTGTTCGAGGCCATGTCTGCACATGCTAGGCTCGTCAAGTTAACCCCAAGTGTTTTTGCTGTGTAAATCTGTCTTACACCCGTTGTATGTGAGCGTAAGAATCCATCACACCCGATCATCACGTGGTGCTTAGAAGCGACGAACTGTAGCAACGGTGCACGTCGGGGAGAACACTTCTTGAAATTTGTGTAAGGGATCATCTTATTTACTACCGTCGTTCTAAGTAAACAAGATGCATAAACATAATAAACATCACATGAAATTATATAGTGACATGATATGGCCAATATCATTTTGCTCCTTTTGATCTCCATCTTCGGGGCTCCATGATCATCATCGTCACCGGCATGACACCATGATCTCCATCATCATGATCTCCATCATCGTGTCTTCATGAAGTTGTCTCGCCAACTATTACTTCTACTACTATGGCTACGGTTAGCAATAAAGTAAAGTAATTACATGGCGTTGTTTAATGACACGCAGGTCATACAATAAATAAAGACAACTCCTATGGCTCCTGCCGGTTGTCATACTCATCGAGATGCAAGTCGTGAATCCTATTACAAGAACATGATCAATCTCATACATCACATATCATTCATCACATTCTTCTTGGCCATATCACCTCACATAGCATACCTGCAAAAACAAGTTAGGCGTCCTCTAATTGTTGTTGCATGTTTTACGTGGCTGCTATGGGTTTCTAGCAAACGTTTCTTACCTCATAAAACCACAACGTGATATGCCAATTGCTATTTACCCTTCATAAGGACCCTTTTCATCGAATCCGTTCCGACTAAAGTGGGAGAGCGGCACCGCTAGCCACCTTATGCACCAAGTGCATGTCGATCAGTGGAACCTGTCTCACGTAAGAATGCGTGTAAGGTCGGTCCGGGCGCTTCATCCCACAATACCGTCGAAACAAGATTGGACTAGTAACGGTAAGCATATTGAACAACATCAACGCCCACAACTACTTTGTGTTCTACTCGTGCAAAGAATCTACGCAATAAACCTGGCTCGATACCCTTGTTGGGGAGCGTGGCAGAAATTCAAAATTTTCTCGCATCACCAAGATCAATCTATGAAGAAACTAGCAACAAGGGAAGGAGAGTGCATCTACATACCCTTGTAGATCGCTAAGCGAGCGTTCATGAGAACGGGGTTGAAGGAGTCGTACTGCCGTGATCCAAATCACGGAGATCCTAGTGCCGAGCAGACGGCACCTCCGCGTTCAACACACGTACAGCCGGTGGCGTCTCCCACGCCTTGATCCAGCAAGGAGAGAGGAGAGGTTGAGGAAGACTCCATCCAGCAGCAACACAACGGCATGGTGGTGATGGAGGCGTGGCAATCCCAGAGGCTTCGCCAAGCACCAAGGGAGAGGAGGAGGAGGAGGAGGCAGGGCTGCACCAAGAGGAGAGAACTCATGTGTGTTTGGCAGCCCAAAACCTCAAGTATATATAGGGGAAAGGGGGCTGCGCCCCTTTAGGGTTCCACCCCAAGGGGTGCGGCCAGCCCTAGATGGGACTTGGGGGCGGCCAAGAGGGGAGGAGTGCCTCCCAAGTCAAGTGGGGCCCTCCCCTTAGGGTTTCCCCCTCCCATGCGCATGGGCCTTGGGGGCTGGTGCCCTGGCCCATTAAGGCTAGGGCGCCCCCTACAGCCCATGCTACTGTATCGGACGTGGTGGAACAATTTCCGGACCTCCGGACCCCTCCGGAATCCTCCGGAACCTTCAGAAGCTTCCGGTACAATACCGAAAAACCCGAACTTTTCCTAACCCGAACAACAACTTTCCATATATAAATCTTTACCTCCGGACCATTCCGGAACTCCTCGTGACGTCCGGGATCTCATCCGGGACTCCGAACAACATTCGGTAACCACATACAAGCTTCCTATATAACCCTAGCGTCACCGAACCTTAAGTGTGTAGACCCTACGGGTTCGGGAACCATCTGCGACATGACCGAGGCGTTCTCCGGTCAATAACCAACAGCGGGATCTGGATACCCATGTTGGCTCCCACATGTTCCACGATGATCTCATCGGATGAACCACGATGTCAAGGACTCAATCAATCCCGTATTCAATTCCCTTTGTCTAGCGGTATTGTACTTGCCCGAGATTCGATCGTCGGTATCCGATACCTTGTTCAATCTCGTTACGGCAAGTCTCTTTACTCGTTCCGTAACACATCATCCGTGATCAACCCCTTGGTCACATTGTGCACATTATGATGATGTCCTACCGAGTGGGCCCAGAGATACCTCTCCGTCTACGGAGTGACAAATCCGGTCTCGATCCGTGTCAACCCAATGGTCACTTTCGGAGATACCTGTAGTGCACCTTTATAGTCACCCGATTCGTTGTGACGTTTGATACACCAAAGCACTCCTACGGTATCCGGAATTGCACGATCTCATGGTCTAAGGAAGAGATACTTGACATTGGAAAAGCTTTAGCATCTAACTACTACGATCTTTGTGCTAGGCTTAGGATTGGGTCTTGTCCATCACATCATTCTCCTAATGATGTGATCCGTTATCAATGACATCCAATGTCCATGGTCGGAAACCGTAACCATCTATTGATCAACGAGCTAGTCAACTAGAGGCTTACTAGGGACATGGTGTTGTCTATGTATCCACACATGTATTGCTGTTTCCGGTCAATACAATTATAGCATGAATAATAAACGATTATCATGAACAAGGAAATATAATAATAACTAATTTATTATTGCCTCTAGGGCATATTTCCAACAAGCTCATGATTGGGGCATGAACATAACATTGACTTAAGCCTCCACCAAGCTAGAGCGATACTTTCTCCTTCACGAGGCCAAAAATTATATATATAATTCTGATCACGATGAACTAGATGCATAGGATAACTTTTATTGGTGGAACTCCAATTTCAAACGATTCCAATTCCATGATCCAATATCATCGCATAGCATATACCATGCCAATGCTTTTCCCTTCGAAGATAAAGGGAAAACCTTTTTCATCACCTCATCTTCGGGTAAACCTGCAAGCTTGAATAATCCACAAATTTGTTCTACATATATCAAGTGCATATCACAATGTTTGGTTCCATCTCCTGCATAAGGATTAGGTAGCAGTTGTTCTATCATACCCGAAGGAATTTCATATTCCATATTTTTAGTAGGTGCAGTAGGTTGAGGGGTAATTAATTATGGTTCCGGACAAGGTGAAGACACCCGAACAAACCCCTGAAAGGATTGTTTTCCATAGTAGCAAGTAACAATAAATTTCAGCACACTATGTAAATGTTTCCTTACGAAATTGCACTTACCAAAGGAGCTTCACTCCCCGGCAACGACGCCAGAAAATAGCCTTGATGACCCACAAGTATAGGGGTTCAATTGTAGCTCTTTTAGATAAGTAAGAGTGTCGAACCCAACGAGGAGCAGAAGGAAATGACAAGTAGTTTTCAGTAAGGTGATGTCTGCAAGTGCTGAAATTGTAAGTAGCGGAGTAGTTTGATAGCAAGATAATTTGTAACGGGCAAGTAACGATAGTAGCAATAAGTATGAAGCAAGGTAGCCCAATCCTTTTGGGGCAAAGGACAGGCCAAAATGGTCTCTTATGATAAGCAAAGCGTTTTTGAGGGTACATGGGAATTTCATCTAGTCACGTTCATCATGTTGGTTCGATTTGTGTTCGCTACTTTGATAATTTGATATGTGGGTGGACCGGTGCTTAGGTGATGTTCTTACTTGAACAAACCTCCTACTTATGATTAACCCTCCCGCAAGCATCCACAACTACGAGAAAAGTATTAAGAATAAATTCTAATCATAGCATTAAACTTTTGGGTCCGATCAATCCCTTACGGAATAGCGCATAAACTGCGGTTTAAGCTCCTGTCACTCTCGCAACCCATCATCTATTTACTACTCCACAATGCATTCCCTTAGGCCCAAATATGGTGAAGTGTCATGTAGTCGACGTTCACATGACACCACTAAGGGAATCACAACATACATACTATCACAATATCGAACACATATCAAATTCACATGATTACTTGCAACATGATTTCTCCCGTGACCTCAAGAACAAAAGTAACTACTCACAAATTGTCGGTGTACAAAAGTAGGGGTCCTTTTTGCACCCCTTTACTTGTCTTGTGAGCAGAGCATGATCACGCACCCATAACCGGCTTCATGGGGACAGAAGAAAGCCAAGTCACAAGACTACTAGAGCCGTGCTCAAGACCAGAAGCATGAAGAGCAGAAGGGCGAGGTGAACGATCCCGGCAAGGCCCTTGCCGGGGCAGCCTCCACTTGCTGGGGCAACTTTCCCAACACCAACAATGTCGCCACCCTTGAGCCTGAGAGTTTTGACACCATCGACACATTGGAACCAAGGCTCGGGAGGCGCCTCCATGGTGGCATGCAGATCTTTGTGAAGGCCAAGAGCATACAAGACTAGATGAGAACCAGAAGACGAAGACCTCCAGCAAGATCTTTGCCGGAGACGCCCGCAAGAACCCGGCAAGACCCTTGTCGGGGACGCCTACAAGAAAATGGCAACGCTCTTGCCGAGGACATCTACGGGGCCGCAGCCAGGCCCATGCCAAGGCTCCACCGCCATTCCCACAAAGCTGCCAGCTCGCCAACTAGGCAGGCACCTGCGTGGTGGCATGCAGCTCCCAGGGCAACTCAGCAAGCACCTGCGTGGTGGCTTGCAGATGCTCGTGAAGACTCTACCACCACACCAACTCAGCAGCCAGCCAGCCAGCATGGCACTACACGCCTCGTCAGCCTGGACGCATGTCGAAGCAAGGCGAGGCGGCGGCAGGTGGGACGAGCCTCTTTGCCATCCCCGATAAAGCAAGAAGGGCATGTCGACAGCGCATTAAATGTGTTTTTTCCTACGGTGCCAGAGATAAACTCGGCTACTGTACAATTTTCTACCTCCTGTCTGCCACTGTGGCAGCCCCTTTGACTATAAAAGGAGGACCGCGGCTTACTGAGAGAGGATTCGGACTTTTTGGACCAGGCACGCTTTGTAGCTAGTCCAAGAACACCAGATAAACACAAGCCAACAAGAGTAGGGTATTACGCATCACTTGCGCCCCGAACCTGGATAAATTTCCAGTGTTGATCTCTTAAATCCGCTCTTTCCACAGCCCCGCGCCTGCCGACAGTAGAAGGGATTCCTCGTGATCCCGTAGGTGTCGTTTTGTCACAGCCCTAGAGCTTGCTT
Source organism: Aegilops longissima (assembly GCA_021605205.1). Classification (NCBI taxonomy): domain Eukaryota; kingdom Viridiplantae; phylum Streptophyta; class Magnoliopsida; order Poales; family Poaceae; genus Aegilops; species Aegilops longissima. The sequence continues at coordinate 186,419,446 of CM038678.1, read as the reverse complement.
GTAACTAGTGGCATTGCATCCATGCATCATGTTTAATTTTCATGAAATTTGAAATGGGGATGACAAACCCTAGCACTAAATGAAATGCATTTAGGATCAAAATAAAATATTCTCAATGAACCCAAAATGCTCTTCAGAAAAGTTCATTATTTTTGGATTGGTCTAGAACCTCTCCCAAAAATGGTGCACATTTTCCTAGGCCATTCTGGATTTTTGAATTAAATCATTACTTAATTGCATTTGGGCATTTAAATACTATAAAATATTTTAAATGCTCAAATAATCCCAAACTGAAATGTTTCTTTGTAGGATATATTTCCAACAGTGGTCATGGCAGTTGCATGATTTTTGGGATTGATTTAGTATTTTAATAAAGCCACAAAGCTGCAGAAAAATAGAAAACAGAATTAAATACAAATAAGAGAGAGAGAGAGCCGACTGGCCCACTTACCTGTAGCCTGCCCAGCTTGACCAGCCCAGCCCACCTACCTTCGCGCTCATCGTCTTCCTCTGCCCGGTGGCGAGGCGAGGCGTGTGGCGCCAAGATGCCCGACCACCTCACCTTTTGCTGCTTGTTGGAGGCACCCGAGGTGCCACGCCTCCCCTCGCCCCTACACCTCTCCCTCTCCCCTGGACCCCATCCCTCCTCTGCTCCCCTCTCGCAAGCACCACCGCCGGAGCTTCGCCCGTCATCGTCGCCGTGCCCGTGCCCACGGCCACCCCTCGCCTCGCCGATCGCTCGAGGCTCCGCCACTCCGTCCTCGACCCCTCACGAGCCACGCCCGCGGAAGCCTGCAGCGTCGCCCTCGAGCTCGTCTTCAACCTTCGGCCGCCGGCAACCTCACCTTTGATTTGCCGCCGTCCGAGCTTCCCCGAGCCCGCTTCCACGGCCCCTGCAACCGCTGTGAGGCCACGATCTTTTTCCCCCTAACCCCGTGCCCGATTGCCTCCCCTAACCGCCTTAACCATCTGGCCGAGAACATCCCGCCGCCGGCCATGGCGCCACCGTAGCTAGAGCGCACCCACGACGCATTCGAGCCTACCCCCGTATTCAGTGAGTCCGCAGGACTCCAAAGCAACCCGCGGCTCCTCCTCCCGTGCCCCAAAACGCCGTGTCTGAGCGTGCCCGTACTCCGGCCGCCGCAGACGTGCTCGCTGCCGTTGTTTCCGGCCACCCCAGCACCTCCCACCGGCACCACCCGACGCGCGCGAGCTCCAGCTCCACGTAGCCGCCCTCCGCCGGCCATTTGGTCGCCGGAGGAGGAAACCGCACCTCCCGCCGTCCACAGGCTGCGGCGACGAGCCTCGGGTCAACTCCGGCGAGTTTGACCCGGGTTTGACCCCAGTTTGACATCCCCTGACTCACTGACAAGTGGGCCCCGGTTCTTGTAATTTTTATTAAGGTTTTAAAACTAAATTTAACTAACCCGCTGACGTGGCACCGTTAGATTAGCTAACTAGGGTTAGTTAGTGACACTGACATGTGGGCCCCGTGTCCTACTAATTTTAGTTAGTGCTAAAACTAAATCTTTTAGCCCCGAGTCATCGACGGTGGACCCAACTGGTCGGGTTTGACTGGGCGCACAGTTGACCTCTTGACATCGGGGTGATGTCATCTTGACATAATAACCCATTTTCGGATTTATTATAATTCAGGAAATTCGAAAATATTCTAAACTTCTAAAATTCATAGTAATTCAACCGTAGCTCAGATTGAAATAATTTATATATGAAAAATTATCAGAAAAATCCAATCTATCCATATGTACCATTTTCATGCATGTTTGATCAAGTTAACCTCACTGAATAGGATGAATCATGATTAGGGTAATTTATGAACTAGCATTTGGAGTTGGAGTTTAACCTTGTTTGATTACCACTTCAATTAACTTGGCTTACCACTTCAATTATCATGCATCATATTGTTGCATCGCATTGATTGTGTTCTTTCTTGTTTGCCGGTAATTGTCCCCTCTCGGTGGCGACGTCACGATGAATTCGATGACACCGATGAAGAACTATATTATCTTGAAGTGCGAGCAAGCAAAACCCCCTTGTTCATTCCGATACAATCCCACTCTCTCGCTCCTGTTCTATTTTACTGCATTAGGACAACAATTACTCATGTGTTACTTGCTGCGGTAGCTGAACCCCTTTATCCTCTGCATGACCTGTCATTCCACGATAATTAGATGAAACCCACTAGCATGAGTAGGAGTTGCTTGAGCCATGTTGTGCCTACTCATTCATGCTTGTTTGTCATGCACTCTGCTTAGAGTTGAGTTAGGTCCGATTCATCGGGATGAATCGGAGGTGTGTGAACATGTCCTCTTGTGTGTGAGCTAAGTGTGTGAACACGATTTGGTAAAGGTAGCGGTGAGAGGCCATGTAGGAGTACATGGTGGGTTGTCTCATTGAAGCCGTCCTCGAGAACTGAGTTACGTGTTTGTGATCCATGAAACAGTTACTACCACACATTGGGATCCTTAATTGACTCTCTCGGCTTCTTAACCACCTTGTCCTCTGTCCGGGAGTTGCAACTAGTTTACGGTGTTTGTAGGATATGTGTTGGAGGCCGTGCGTGGCGCTGACCCTAGGGGTGGGCTATGATGCGGTAGATACACGTGGCCGGTGTGCGAATGCCCGTTTGGTATCTCGGGAACCCTGCACACATCGTTCGGGGCCGTTAGTGGAAACCTCGGCGGACTCCTGCGGATGGAACCGAATAGGCGATAAACCTGGACTAGGGACTTGAGTGTTTAGGTAGGCCGTGGCGGACACCCTTGCTGGGCTGTCGTGTAAACGGCGATAAGTGGTGAGAGCGTGTGTGAAGAAGTACACCCCTGCAGGGTTAATATGATCTATTCGAATAGCCGTGTCCGCGATAAAGGACTTACAGGTTGCCTATATCGGTTCATAGACAAGTGAAAGTGGATACTCTAAAATCGCAAGATAAGCGTGAGTGCTATGAATGGCGTTCTCGTGGGAGGCGGGATCAGATCCATAGTGGTGTATTGATATGGTGAATATGTGGACTCGTGTGCGCCACCTCAAAAGAGTTACTTGCGATCGTAGTTCAGGATAGCCACGAGTCAAAGCTGGCTTGCTGCGGTCAAACTCCACCACCCCTTTGTTGATAATGATGCATATGTAGTTAGTTACGATGTAAGTCTTGCTGAGTACATTTGTACTCACGTTTGCTTATTTTATGTTTTGCGAGAGGCGTCGGTCTAGCTAGTAGTTCCACGTGGACTTGACGTTTAGCTTGTTACCTCAGCTACGATCTTGTGCCCTCGGCGAGATCTGTAGATAGTCGGGCTTCTCAGCCTTTTTCATTTGTAGATGTATGTACTCGGACATGTTAAGCTTCGCTTGTGCTTTGACTTCTATGCCACGAGTCTTGGGTCATGAGACCCATGTTTGTAATATCTCGCTCCTCGGGCCTAATGAATAAATATTTGAGTCGTAGAGTTATGTTGTGATGCCATGTTGTATTTACACATATTGAGCATATTGTGTGTATGTTTGAAATGCTTGGTATGTGTGGGATCCGACAATCTAGTTGTTTATCCTTGGCAGCCTCTCATATGGGAAATGTAGTCTAGTGCTTCTGGCGATAGTAGTCCGCTTCTGACCGGTTCACGAGTCCTGCTAGCCCACACTCTGCTTTGGACACTTGACTGGTCGGCATGTGTTTCACCGTTCCTCTGTCATCCCTTGAAATGTCACGCGGTGACATCCGAGTCTGCCTAGCTGCTACAGCCGGGTTACGAGTCCTGTTAACCCGTGCTACAGCCGGATTCATCGTTGATGACCGACATGCTCGATGTGATTCATGTATGCTGTCCCCATGGGTTAGTGCCGCTTTGGGTTCACGACTAGCCATGTCGGCCGGGTTCTCTGTCATATGGATGCTAGCGACACTATCATATACATGAGCCAAAAGGCGCCAACGGTCCCGGGCCATGGTAAGCGACACCGTGGGAATACCGTGCGTGAGGCCGCAAAGTGATATGAGGTGTTACCGGCTAGATCGATGTGACTTGGAATCGGGGTCTGACAGCGTTGGTATCGAGCTTTGACTGCTGTGGGATTACCAAGCCAAACTGGTCGAAGTTGTGTCTAGAACTTCTTTAGTTATGTAGGGGAATTGATTGTGGAAGGGAACGTAAGGCTCTTTTTACTCTTTATACCTCAGGGCCTTCTGATATGAGTCATCCTCTTCTCTTCTACGGGGATTAAGAACAAGGCCTTCTCATCTATCTATCAGGATGACGTGTTACTAATCCATAGACCTTTAAGATTGTTGGTTTTAAGCCCCAGTTCAGTTCCTACTATTTCTGTATGATAATTGTTGATCTTGGAACCTTCATATGATGTTGTTGAGTGGTTATGCCACCATTTTGCATGATGTCTCAAATCTTTTTGAGCATTTACAGCCGTTATGCTGTCCGAGTCATCCCAGGTCTCTGAATAGTCTGATGCATTTGCAAATCCTTTCCTTTCGTTCCCGATGTCCTTTTTGGTCAGAATAAGCACACTAATCGGTAAGTTGAGGTACTTTGTTGCCTCGGCGTAGATGTTGGAGCTATTATTATGACCCTAGGTGATTAGGAAGTCACCTAGCAATTTAGCAATGCTTTTGCATCCCCAGTGTGATGATTCTGGCCATTATCCTCGAAAGCATCTCGTGATGCCATTTAGTAGTAAGTATTCTATTCCTGGGTTCTTGAACCCGAGATTCACCCTACTTCATGTTGTTAGTATTTGCTAGTTCCTTTAGGATATTAGTAACTTTGCGATAGTCCTCGAGGTCCATGGTATTTCCTTCTTCCAGATACCATGAACTAGTTATGGCAGAAGTTCCTCTTGAGCCTAAAGATCGCAATCAGGGTACTCTTGAAGAGTTATCCATTCATAATTGTGACTCTTCCAGTTCTACCTTCTCTGCATGGGTTATCCGGGAGAAATGTTGAGCTTTGCTCGATATACTAATCCATGCCTCCACAACTCGAAAAGTTATATGTTCCTCGAGTTGTTCCTCCTTAGTTGTATTCCGATCCCCGTCTATCAGTTGATAGTCAGGAGTAGTCGTGTTCTCGTCCTCAGCGATGCCCATTTTTTTCTTGTGGTCCGTCAAGCCATTCTGTTCTGGAATGACTAGGAGAAACAAACTCCAGTACCTCATCCATATCCAGGATTGGGTCAAAGTAGTAGTATCTCGCAGATCAAAATGCCAATTCAGCTTTTGTTCTGTTCTACCCTGGAGTGTTACCATCTTTATGTCAAGAGTGTCATGAGAATCGCACCACCTCTTATGAATTCTTGATGCAGTGATACCCTCGCCATCATCGTTCATTCCTCGGTCACGTGTTGTTGTAACGGAAATCCGACAAGTGAATTGTGATGTGTGAAATCAATACTCCGAGCAACTCGTTGCTTGGTAGCTAATGGACAATATCCTCATTCCTAGCGTGTTGGTTATTAAATCATCATTCTAAGATTGATTGTGCTACCTAGTCCTTAGTTCTGGTGCACTCTTCGATCTATGAGTTAGGATCTTGTCAAGTCCTCACTCATTTGATCATATCGTCTTGCCCTCAAAAGCAAGATTGTTCTCGACCCTAGCAACATACTGGTGGTTCGTGATTTTCCGAATATATTCTCGGAAGTATCATCAGGTCGTCACCTGACCCCTATGTTGAGCTCGTGATCAAGTTGGTTTATCCCTATAAACCACCCTTTCTCCAAGAATCTGTGTTGGATACCCCTGAGCTAGTTGGTTGAGCTAAACAATAACTTGGAGAGTTGGGAGATAAAAGCTTGTCCAACTTAGTTCGTTCCAAAGGGATATTCTTGTGTAGTGTGTGTTGAAGAAGGATGATATCTCCATTGATTGGTCCTCGTGATCAGTTGTTGGATCTATTGCCTTGTCAAAACTTTGATTTGAATGTGGGCTATCGTCAAATCAAATCAAAACCAACGATATTCGTAATGTTGTCTTACTCGTGGTTGATCCCTCGAGCATACACCATTATATCTTTTGGGTCTGACCAATGCTATTACCGTGTTCACATGATGGTGGAAGTCCAGTGATATGGAAATTCCGATGAGTTGCCGTTGAGCCCATCAGCAGCATTTTGTCTCCCAAATGATTCATGTTGAACATAAACCTAGTGTTGAAAACTTTGTAAGCAATGCCTTCGTGTTCCGTTCATGAAGCCTATGCTTGGATGGAAGAAGTGACTTCCTCGAACTCACGTGCATTTGATGTAAGTTGTCGCCGTGGATTCGAGAAAGCTTGTTTGCTTCCTGTGGAATCATCCCAAGTCGATCCGCATATGCGAAGTATTCGTGGTTTGATAGACTGATCATCTTCATTCCATATGCAATTCCTAGCACACCAAGCCACTGATTGATTTGTTCAAGGAAAAGGAGTTGAGGTGCGGATACTAGTTCATGCACACGACTTCGTTATCCGCAATGATGGTTCCCAACCTGAACTCGATAGTGTTTTATTATAAGACTACTAGGTGGTCATGCTTGTCTAGGACAGCATGTTCACATGGGTGTAGCAGAACCCGCTCATGTTTTGGAGCTCACTACCATAGTCCATCTCCCGAGAATCTCGCAACATCATCTCGTCGATTTGTGTTGCACCCTTCCTTTCGGACATCTTTGAGTCAGGGTATCCTATTACCAATCGGATCTGAATCTCAGGCAGATATGATGGTTGGAACATTCCCAACAGTTGCATTTCGTTCCCAGCTTGCACCGTCCTTGTGCCATTTCACTATGGGCTGCCTTCTTAGTAATTCTTGTCCAGGTTCATCTTCAAAGGTGGACTTACCATGGGTCCCCTCCACCTCCGATGATAAGCAAAAATCATCCATTGCGTTGTCTTCAACAAGGTAGTCCACATCATCCATTCTAGTCCGGGTGTACCATTCCTTTGCACTCTGCCAAACGATCGTTGTGAATTGCCTTAGGCTGGTATAAAGAGTTCCAACGTTCTATGGATCAAAAGTAATTATTTTTGCCACTTAAGGGAATAGTTCTTTGCGTCACTTTTCCCAAGGTGCCCGTTACGGAATCCTGGCAATTATTTCCTCGCCACCCTGACACCATCCACCATCTCTCTAAGCGTGGAATTGATGCCCACCAAATCAAACCTCGTTGTTTGTTCTTCCATCCCTCTCGATGTGTTTTGTGTCTCAACTCGGGATGTTTCAACATCTCATTCCGTGAGTTGATCGTGAGTTGCTCGAGCTTTAAGAAGATCGATTCCTGCAGAGTTCATCTCTGTCATTGTCGTGTTGGATGGAGTTCTCGAAAGCAAAGACGTCAAGACCAATATGAAGCTATGAATCAACATCTTGAGAAGGACAGTTGGATCGTGAAGATCGTGTTAGCTTGTGCCCCCCTCTGTCTTCTTACCTCACGTCTTGAATCTCGGGACGAGATTCTTGTTTAGTGGGGGTGAGTTGTCACAACCCTAGAGCTTGCTTGTAACTAGTGGCATTGCATCCATGCATCATGTTTAATTTTCATGAAATTTGAAATGGGGATGACAAACCCTAGCACCAAATGAAATGCATTTAGGATCAAAATAAAATATTCTCAATGAACCCAAAATGCTCTTCAGAAAAGTTCATTATTTTTGGATTGGTCTAGAACCTCTCCCAAAAATGGTGCACATTTTCCTAGGCCATTCTGGATTTTTGAATTAAATCATTACTTAATTGCATTTGGGCATTTAAATACTATAAAATATTTTAAATGCTCAAATAATCCCAAACTGAAATGTTTACTGTAGGATATATTTCCAACAGTGGTCATGAGCAGTTGCATGATTTTTGGGATTGATTTAGTATTTTTAATAAAGCCACAAAGCTGCAGAAAAATAGAAAACAGAATTAAATAGAAATAAGAGAGAGAGAGAGGAGCCGACCTGGCCCACTTACCTGTAGCCGGCCCAGCTTGACCAGCCCAGCCCACCTATCTTCGCTGCTCGTCGTCTTCCTCTGCCGATGGCGGAGGCGAGGCGTGGCCAGCCCGAGATGCCCGGCCACCTCACCTTACACTGCTTTCTTGTTGGAGGCACCCGAGGGTGCCACGCACTCCCCCTCGCCCCCTGCACCTCTCTGCTCTCCCCTGGACCCCATCCCCTCCTCTGGTCCCCTCTCGCGCGCACCACCGAGCGGAGCTCGCCATCATCGTCGCCGTACCCGTGGCCACCGGCCACCCCTCGCCTCGCCGATGCGCTCAGAGGCTCCGCCACTCCGTCCTCGACCCCCTCACCGAGCCACGCCCCGCCGGAAGCCCTGCAGCATCGCCCTCGAGCTCGTCTTCAACCTTCGGCCGCCGGCAACCTCACCTTCGATTTGCCGCCGTCCGAGCTTCCCCGAGCCCGATTCCACGGCCCCTGCAACCGCTGTGAGGCCACGATCTTTTTCCCCCTAACCCCGTGCCCGATTGCCTCCCCTAACCGCCCTAACCATCTGGCCGAGAACATCCCGCCGCCGTAGCTAGAGCGCACCCACGACGCATTCGAGCCTACCCCCGTGTTTAGTGAGTCCGCAGGACTCCGAAGCAACCCGCGGCTCCTCCTCCCGTGCCCCAAAACGCCGTGTCCGAGCGTGCCCGTACTCCAGCCGCCGCGGACTTGCTCGCCGCCGTTGTTTCCAGCCACCCCAGCACCTCCCACCGGCACCACCCGACGCGCGCGAGCTCCAGCTCCACGTAGCCGCCCTCCGCCGGCCATTTGGTCGCCGGAGGAGGGAAACCGCACCTCCCCGCCGTCCTTGGCCTGCCGGCGACGAGCCTCGGGTCAACTCCGGCGAGTTTGACCCGGGTTTGACCCCAGTGTGACCTCCCCTGACTCACTGACAAGTGGGCCCCGGTTCTTGTAATTTTGGTTAAGGTTTTAAAACTAAATTTAACTAACCTGCTGACATGGCACCGTTAGATTAGCTAATCAGGGTTAGTTAGTGACACTGACATGTGGGCCCCGTGTCCTACTAATTTTAGTTAGTGCTAAAACTAACTCTTTTAGCCCCTGAGTCACTGACCAGTGGACCCAACTGGTTAGGTTTGACCTGGAGGCGCCCAGTTGACCTGCTGACATCAGGGTGATGTCATGCTGACGCAATAACCCATTTTCTGGATTTATTATAATTCAGGAAATTCCAGAAAATATTCTAAACTTCTAAAATTCATAGTAATTCAACCGTAGCTCAGATTGAAATAATTTATATATGAAAAATTATCAGAAAAATCCAATCTATCCATTTGTACCATTTTCATGCATGTTTGATCAAGTTAACCTCACTGAATAGGATGAATCATGATTAGGGTAATTTATGAACTAGCATTTGGAGTTGGAGTTTAACCTTGTTTGAATTCCACTTCAATTAACTTGCTTCTTCTGCATTAGCTCAAAACACCAGCATATTGCCATGTCATTATCATGCATCATCTTGTTGCATCGCATTGATTGTGTTCTTTCTTGTTTGCGGTAATTGTCCCTCTCGGTGAGCGGCGTCTGGACGATGAATTCGATGACACCGATGAAGAACTATATTATCTTGAAGTGCCGAGCAAGCAAAACCCCCTTGTTCATTCCGATACAATCCCACTCCCTCGCTCCTGCTCTATTTTACTGCATTAGGACAACAACGACTCATGTGTTACTTGCTGCGGGAGCTAAACCCCTTTATCCTCTGCATGACCTGTCATTCCACAGTAATTAGATGAAACCCACTAGCATGAGTAGGAGTTGCTTGAGCCATGTTGTGCCTACTCATTCATGCTTGTTTGTCATGCACTGCTACTGCTTAGAGTTGAGTCAGTCGATTCATCGGGGATGAATCGGAGGTGTGTGAACATGTCCTCTTGTGTGTGAGCTAAGTGTGTGAACACGATTTGGTAAAGGTAGCGGTGAGAGGCCATGTAGGAGTACATGGTGGGTTGTCTCATTGAAGCCGTCCTCGAGGCTGAGTTACGTGTTTGTGATCCATGAAGCAGTTACTACCACACATTGGGATCCTTAATTGACTCTCTCGGCTTCTTAACCACCCTTGTCCTCTGTCCGGGAGTTGCAACTAGTTTACGGTGTTTGTAGAATATGTGTTGGAGGCCGTGCGTGGCGCTGACCCTAGGGGTGAGCTATGATGCGGTAGATACACGTGGCCTGTGTGTACGAATGCCGTTTGGTATCTCGGGAACCCTGCACACATCGTTCGGGGCCGTTAGTGGAAACCTCGGCGGACTCCTGCGGATGGAACCGAATAGGCGATAAACCTGGACTAGGGATTTGAGTGTTTAGGTAGGTCGTGGCGGACACCCTCGCTGGGCTTCCGCTTGAAGGTTGCCAGTACATGTCGTATGCGGCGATAAGTGGTGAGCGTGTGTGAAGAAGTACACCCTACAGGGTTAATATGATCTATTGAATAGCCCATCCGCGATAAAGGACTTGGGTTGCCTATATCAGTTCATAGACAAGTGAAAGTGGATACTCTAAAATCGCAAGATAAGCGTGAGTGCTATGAATGGCATTCTCGTGGGAGGCGGGATCGGATCCATAGTGGTGTATTGATATGGTGAATATGTGGACTCGTGTGCCACCTCAAAAGAGTTACTTGTAGTAAGTAGTTCAGGATAGCCACGAGTCAAAGCTGGCTTCTGCGATCAAACTCCACCACCCCTTTGTTGATAATGATGCATATGTAGTTAGTTACGATGTAAGTCTTGCTGAGTACATTTGTACTCACGTTTGCTTATTTTATGTTTTGCGAGAGCGTCGGTCTCGCTAGTAGTTCCACGTGGACTTGACGTTTAGCTTGTTACCTCAGCTACGATCTTGTGCCTCGGCGGGATCTGTAGATAGTCGAGCTTCTCAGCCTTTTTCATTTGTAGATGTCTCGGACATGTTAAGCTTCGCTTGTGCTTTGACTTGTATGCTCTGAGTGTTGGGTCATGAGACCCATGTTTGTAATATCTCGCTCCTCGGGCCTAATGAATAAATATTTGAGTCGTAGAGTTATGTTGTGATGCCATGTTGTATTTACACATATTGAGCATATTGTGTGTATGTTTGAAATGCTTGGTATGTGTGGGATCCGACAATCTAGTTGTTTATCCTTGGCAGCCTCTCATATGGGGAAATGTAGTCTAGTGCTTCTGGCGATAGTAGTCCGCTTCTGCCCGGTTCACGGAGTCTGCTAGCCAGCACTCTGCTTTGGACACTTGACTGGCGGCATGTGTTTCACTTCGTTCCTATTTACATCCCTTGAAAATGTCACTTGGTGACATCCGGAGTCTGCCTAGCCTGCTATAGCCGGGTTACAGTCCTGTTAGCCAGTGCTACAGCCAGTTCATCGTTGATGACCGACATGCTCGATGTGATTCATGTATGCTGTCCCCATGGGTTCTGCTGCTTTGGGTTCACGACTAGCCATGTCGGCCCGGGTTCTCTGTCATATGGATGCTAGCGACACTATCATATACGTGAGCCAAAAGGCGCAAACGGTCCCGGGCCATGGTAATGCGACACCCGTGGGAATACCGTGCGTGAGGCCGCAAAGTGATATGAGGTGTTACTGGCTAGATCGATGTGACTTGGAATCAGGGTCCTGACACGTTTCCACCGACATTTTTGGCGCGCCAGGTAGGGGGCGCAAGCTGTGAAAATCCGGTTTGAAGGTCAGCGCATCGACTTCGTCATGGGGACGGCTCGAGAGGAGAAGGCGACGTCGATCAGCCGCCCTCTGGTTCCATCCGCAACCCCGACAACTATCCGCGTGGCCACGAAAAGCTAAGTCATGCAAAATTTTGGTAATTTCATTTATATAAGTCTGTCTTCCTCGAAAGATCTCATTCCTTGTATGGGAAACCTGCACGCAATGGGACCCTTCCGCTATTGGCAACGCCCTTGCTCTGTTTCGAGCCCGCTCAATAGTTCAAGCGGCCGCACTGAGAACGGCAAGGTGTCCCACCCGCTATTAACAGCGCCCTTGTTCTGTTTCGAGGCCGCTCGACAGTTCAAGCGGCCGCGCTGGGAGCGGCAAGGTGGTTTGTCCGGCAGCAAGCGCTCCCCGGCAGGCTGCTAAGGATCCGTCCTTAAAGCACCCCAGCATGGGTTTACGCGCAAGCAGCCTTATCCAACCAAGCGTAGGGAGCAAACATACAAAGAAAGATCTAACGGGAAGATAGCATGCTTGATCTTAAAGTACTACAAAGTTATGTTACATGAAGTAATCATTGTGGTTCTAACTTAAGATAAAATTGTCTTGGTCTTGAACTCGCAACGGCAACGAGAAATAGGGTGCCTAGTCCCGGCGCTGGCCCTCCACCCTCTGGACTCCGTCGACGCAGTTGATGATGGGCTTGATACGCACCTTGAGTGTCGTGAGGTCCGCTTCCTCCGGCAAGCTCTCCAACACATCGGCGAAGTTGACGGTGGGGTTCCAGAACGCCACCTTGGTGAGCACCTTGGTCAGGACACCTCGGCAGAGCCTCCGGGCCTAGTTTGCCAGATAATTTGCCCGGTTGGAGCGGAGCTGATCCAGGGCGTCGAGGATGCGCTCGAAGAACAAGGTCACCCTGGCGTTGGGGCTTATGTTCCTGTCCTCAGAGAGCCTAACGTCCGGCATGCCCATGACGGCTAGCTGGGCGGTGAGCCTCCCTGCGACGTCGACAAGACGGCCGATCCAGAGGTTCACGCACTTCGCGTACTCCTCGTACTCAGCGGCACCCTCGCTCCGCAGCCGTTTGTCCTCCTCCTCCATGTCCTTGTTCAGGGTCTCGTCGCGAGCCCCGGCCTCTGCTTCCATCAAGCCCTCCGGCTTGAGCTTCAGGTCATTGATGGAGTCGTTGGCCTTGGAAGTAGCTCGGCCTTGCCAAGGACTACTGACCTGCGCATCCATAAAAGCGCCGTTAGTCGTGTCCTTCTCCTCCTTCAGCTCAAGACCTCTTTCTTTAGCCCATACCGCTCCACTTCGGCTCCTTCACCTTGCGGCATGGTCCAGGGCGAGGCGTGGAGTGCATCCTTGTGCTACCTCTCCAGCCCCTGGATCCACAGTGCGGCGAGCTTCTCAACCTCCTCGTCCTTGCCGCGGGCGTGGCTGTGGCGCTTCCTCGGGCGGCCATGTCCTCCTCACAGGAGTTCGTGAAGCTTCTGCTGCCGCCGGGCAGCCTCATCCTTAGCGGCCTGTTCGCCGCCACCTCCACAGGACTTCTCGGCGTTAGCTTTGCTTGAGGATGAGCTCCCGTTTGCGCTCGGCCAGCTCGTCACAGGCATCCTTGATCCTTCACGAGCCTCGCGGAACCGAGGCCTGCGTCGGCGACCGCTCCTTAAGATCCGCCTCCGCCTTGTCCATGGTCGCCAACCTGGATTTCTCCTTGTCCAAGCGGGCATGGTAGAGCGCCTGGAGTTTCTGAAAGTTAGCGCCCATGGCCCGGAGAAGTTGCTCCTCTTGGGAACCGTCGTCGTCGGGGCTCGGTTCATCGACAACCTGGAGCCCGTTGGTGGCGAGCGCCTCGTCATCGAACACCTCCCCCTCAGCCGACGCCCTGGTGCCCTCCGTCCATGGGAGGTGGATGAACAGGCCGTCGCCCACCTTCAAGTAACTGCCTGAGGCGGGGGCCGGAGGGGAGGAAGGTTGGTCGTTGTCCACCTCCTCCTCAGCGGCAACACTGTCGGACTCCCCAGCAGCGGCCTCGCTGGCCCTTCGCCAGTATCCCTACCGGCCTCCTCAGCATGCCCCTTGTCGGCCTTCCCAGCATGCCCCTTGCCGGCCTCCTCAGCGGCGGTCTTGGCGGCTTCCTCGGCAGCAATCTTGTCGGCCTCGGCTGCGGCATCCTTGGCGACCTCCTCAATGACGGTGTCGACGTCCTCCGGGTTCATCGAGGGAAGGTCTGGAAGCCAAAAGGGGAGATAAAGCAAGGCCAAGGCCAAGGTTGAGAACAAAAGCAAAAAAACGCACCGAGCGACAAGAAATGGGAAGCAACCGACTCACCTGTGCCAAGCTGGGAAGCGTTTCCCTGCCCGCCAACGTTCGTTGCCGAGACGGAGCCGCCAGCGACCATGCCGGCCCCCTCTTCCTCCATGTGTGTGGGCCCGGTGGTGGGCCTCCTCGCCGGTGATACCCCTCTAGGCAGCGTAGTCGATGGGGCCGGCGTATTGGGTGTGGCCCTTAGTGGCTCCTCCTGCTGCCGCTCTCCTCCTACGATCCCGGCAAGGTCAGCTGTCGGTGTCAAAACCGGCGGATCTCGGGTAGGGGGTCCGGAACTATGCGTCTAAGGTCGATGATAACAGGAGACATGGGACACGATGTTTACCCAGGTTCAGGCCCTCTCTACGGAGGTAATACCCTACTTCCTGCTTGATTGATCCTGATGAATATGGGTATTACAAGAGTTGATCTACCACGAGATCGTAATGGCTAAACCCTAGCAGTCTAGCCTGTATGATTATGGTTATGAGTCTATCCCCTTTTCCGGACTAAGTCCTCAAATTTATATAGACACCGGGAGGATCTAGGGTTTACACAAGTTTGGTTACAAAGAAAGGAATCTACATATTAGGCTGCCAAGCTTGCCTTCCTCGCCAAGGAGAGTCCCATCCGGACACGGGTGCAGTCTTCGATCTTCGTATCTTCACAGCCCATCAGTCCGGCCCATGGCTAATAGGCCGGATGCTCGAGGACCCCTTAATCCAGGACTCCCTCAGTAGCCCCCAAACCAGGCTTCAATGACAAGATGTTCGGCGCGCGCCTTCGACATTGCAAGGCGGGTTCTTCCTCCGACGACTTCTAAGTAATGTATTCGGCTCATAATTCAATGCCACACCCCTCCGCTTCTGTGTATCTATGACATCAGCCTCCACGTGTCAGGCGAATGCGGACGGTCAGGGTACTTTTTGCGAATAACATCACAACCATGCAAGAAAGAGCGTCTATTTAAAGAGATCGGGTCTCAGATCCATTCGGCACCAAACCGACAGAATTCTTAGAGACTGCCAAGGAAGACCACTCCAACATGGCCAATATTCCCAGCTCCTCCTCCCGTTCCGACCAAGAGAAAGGCGAGTGGGAGAGGTGCTCTGTGTCCCATAGTCAATTGGAGAAGTTGCAGCAGGGATTTCTCCCTCCTGCAGATCTGGTCTCTGTTCAAGCGGGGTTGGCCTCTTTCAATGGCAAAACCCAGGCGGAGGATTTCCCCAATCCATCCGCGGAGGAACGAGTGTGCCTCATCCCCTATTTGATAAGGGGCGTGGGATTTCCAATTCACCCATTCCTCAGGGCCACGGAATATTATGGTCTCCAATTGCACAATTTTACCCCACCTCCATCACGCATATCGCATGAGCTACATGCATATATCACGAACTATTCACAGGTTGTGAGGCCCACTTTGATCTATGGTGAAGGTTATTTTGTCTTGTCCCGCGCAACCACGAGGGATCGATTTTTGAAGTGGACGGAGCCGAAATATGCCATATTGCTGAGACCGGATACCTATCCGGCACGCCGAAGAAAGCTTCCGAAGAATGGACCTTTGAATGGTTTTATATCGAGGATGTGGTACTTCTAGATCCAGTCTGTAGGGGTCTCCCTGAGTTTGCAAGAGTTCCTCTGAAGAAACGCCACACTTGGCGCCCTCGTAGTCTCGAGGAGGAAGATAGCGCGGAAATCCGCCAACTCCTGAGCAAGATCAAGACGCTTGCCCAGTCCGGATACACAATAGTCGAAGTGATGGCGACCTCCATAGTGTGGGGGTCCAGCCACTTCAATACAGAGGACTTCCCATGTGGAACTACAATGGGGAAGATGACGCCTCCCGCTACGGCAGGAAAGGTCCGGACACCCCTGCCGCCCTAGCCAAAATATTGGCTGAGCTGTACAAGGGTGAGGAAGAGGAGTTCCTGCGCATCACACATAGAGAAGGATATTCCATGTACAGTCCTCCCAGGTGGGTAAGCTCCCAGATCTTCTGCTCTACTCACCCACTCCCTGAGCTTTGCTTTAATGAATACTAATTCGTCTATTTGTGACAATATTGGCGAAAGATTTCTGAGGGGCTTCACAGCGCCGCCCCGCAGCCTGAGGGCCGCAATTGGGACCTTGACCCTGGATTCGAAGAGGATCCGGATATATTCGTGGTGCTGGAGAATGGCGTGTTTTATCAGGCGAGCTACGACGGCACCGAAGAGCCCATCATCGCCGATTATCCTAGTCTTCTCCCCGCTTCGCACGTAAGTAGTCAGGAGACATCTCCCTCGAAAGGGTTCCCTTATTCCGCCTCACCTACCACAATGTCTCGTGCTTCGAAGGGGAGGCGTTGTACATCTGCTGCTACTCCGGGGCGACTCCGTGAAGAGGCTCCCTTGGAACAAGCCTTCGAAGAGGAAGGCAAACGAAGACACGGTCGGGCCCTCGTCAAAGAGGTATGGGTTTGCAAATATGTTTTCTTAATAGTCGCGTCCAACCATGACTTTCATGTTCATCCTGTATTAGGAAAAGAGTCCGTCGGACTGTGTCCATGGGTCCGGTCAGTAATACTCCCAACAGCCAGGATCCAGTCTCAGCCGAGGGGACGGGGCCGATATGGGAGTGACTCCGGACTGTCCTTCGGCTGAGGGCTGGGAAAATATATGCATTACTAACTTCGGAAGTGGAGGCGCCATGAATCATCGCGGGGAGGCCATTTTATGAGACCCGCTTTTTGGAAGAGGCGTTTAATGCCTTGACTCGGTGATGCATACATCGAGCTGCTCGAGAAGGGATTAGTAGAGCCACAAAGTAGCATTTAAAAGATGTGCGGGTAAGTTTACTATGTCTCAGTTTGATAACCGTATGCCAGTAGCCCCCGAGACTTAAATTAGTTGGGACAACTGATTTGAGGATCGCTACTGACTTCAGGTTACATCGGAGAAAAAGCGGCGTGCTAGCCAAGAGCTAGAAAAGTGTCGGACCTTGATTAAGCGCGATGACCGCCGAACTGGAGAAATCCAAGAAGGCGTCCTCTGGTAATAATTCCCTCCATCGAGAAACAAAAAATGATGCGCCGACTATGTTAAAACTGCTGCTTATCTCATAACAGGGTCATTGGACCAACTGGAAGAGGCGAAGACCGCGCGGCGAAAGAAAGAAGCGAAGAGACAACACGCCACTGATGACGTCTGACCAAAGTCAGGGAGGAGAAAAACAAACTCCAAGATTCAAACACCAAACTGGGCGAAGAACTGAAAGATGTACAAGCCCAGCTAGCCGACTCTGTGAAGGAGAACAAAAAGGCTGCGGCGGCATATTAAATACATGGCGAATTGACCTTATAACAGTTTGGAGTTAAAAGTAGCTGATAGAGCTATGATTGCAGGTATCCTGACGGGCCATCCCGAAGAGGAGGTGCCTGGATCATCAAGTGATCTTCTGCAAGGGTTGTCGCAGTTGCATGAGCAAGCTCGGCAGGCAATGCGTAGTGGAGCCAAGGCCTTATGGCCATTCGACTCCCCTCCAGGGAGTATGGAGAAGCTTGTAGAGCTGTTCAAGGGGGCGCGGCGGTGTATCCGGCTATGTAAGATATCGACCTGCCGAGAGGGTGCGCGAGAGGCCTGGGCCATGGTAAAAACACGATATACCAAGCTGGATCCGAATCACATGGCCCGGGTCGGACCGCTAGGGTCAAATGGGGAAGAAATTCCTGTTAGTTTAGTATATGGCCAAGTAGAAGTAGCCGCCAAGTATTCCCAGCAGGATTGTAAGTTAGACAACCTGCTGGACGACATAGAGGAGGAAGCTTTTGAGTCCAAGTGACTATGTACTTTCTTCTGTATCTGTAACTCTAGCTGAATTATAAAACGCTTGTCATGGCGGACCTTTTCGCTTTAACCTCTCGACTCGAAGGTGCGGAGTGTTTCCGAATACCAGAATGGCCGAGTAGACCGGGTATGCATGGGAACCAGGCGTACGGGTCATACTTGCTTGAACAGACGAGTATCCGGCTAGTTATGTTATATTACATTAAGGTTGTAAGAAACATCTTCCAGAGAGAATAGTTCCGTTAAGGGTTCCTTTCCCTGGAAGTGCATGAATCTATGTGCATGTCCGGACTGTGATGGAGAAATCACAATGTGTTTAACTTCTGGGGGTTCATAATGGAATGAGTGCAAAAACATCTTTAGTTCACCGACCTAATATTCCCTTAAGAACGCTAGCTTTTGGCCTCACCCAGTCTGAGGTACACATCCGGATGACCCGACAGTAACAATCGCGAGAGGTGCTCCTTTATGCCCTAGCGAACTAGCAGGGAATGTAGGGCATAAGCACGAGACCGAACAACCCAGCTTGGCCAAAACTTAAGTCATATCGATGCATATAATGGCAAAGAAAAGGTACATATGGGAGAAAGCATATGTGATGAGCTTTATGCTCGGAAAATAGAAAAAGCAAGCTTACATCCAAAAGCCCCGGGTATGATAGGCGTACATACTTGAAGATGTATGCATTGGGGGTGCACGGTCTAATGCGCATGAAAGCCTCTAAGGCTAAAGAGAAAAAACGAAAAGAGAGAAAAAATGATGAAAACAATAAGAGGAAGGAGACGAACAAAGAGTTCGGTGCTAGGCATAGAATCTTCGGAGTCTGGCCGCGTTCTAGGGATTCAGCTCTAGGCGATTGTCTGACGCATCACGCAAGCGGTACGCTCCTCCGGTGAGAACTTCGTCGATGATGAAGTGACCCTCCCACTTGGGCTTGAGTTTGTCCTTTTTCTTCTCTGGTAGGCGTAGAACAACTTTGCCGACGTTGTAAGTTTTGGCCCGCACTCTCTGCTTTGATACCTCCGAGCCTACTGTTGATAAAAAGCAGAACGGGCTTTTGTGACATTGCGCTCCTCCTCCAGGGCATCTAAGACATCCTGCCGATTGAGCTCGGCCTCTATCTCTTCGTACATGCGCACTCGGGGTGAGTCATGGATAATGTCGTAGGGTAGTACTGCCTCTGCGCCGTACATCATGAAAAATGGTGTGTATCCGGTAGTGCGATTGGGAGTGGTCGCAGCCCCAGTGCTGGTCGAGCTCCTCAACCCGGTGCTTATGCGATTCCTTCAAAGACCGCACTAGTCTGGGCTTGATGCCGCTCATAATAAGACCATTGGCTCGTTCGACTTGGTGGTTTATGCGTGGATGATAGGCAGGCGTGTCGAGCTTGCGTCGATTAAGCGCACCAGGTTTTCACTTAGTCGGTGTGAAATTGGGTTGTTATCGGTGATAATGCTATCACGGAACACCATAACGATTATGCGGCGCGGAGATAAATTCTATTACTGGCCCAGACTCGGCCGTTTCCACTGGTTTGGCCTCTATCCACTTGGTGAATTTATCCACTGTCGGATCACGGGTTCCGGCAAAACCCTCAAGGTTCGAACACTGGGGTGCACACGAAGACTCTCCCCCTACCGATCCATGTCCTAGATTCACTAAGATCTCAAGGGCTAACTCGACGAACTCACAACACAAGGGACACAAGATTTATACTGGTTCGGGCCACCGTTGTGGTGTAATACCCTACTCCAATGTGGTGGTGGTGGATTGCCTCTTGGGCTAAGGATGAACAGTACAAGGGGAAGAACAGCCTCCTGAGGCGAGGTGTTCTTGTGCTTGGTGGGTGTGTGGTGAGGATTACCCAGAGAGATCCCCTCTTGTGGTGGCTAGTCCTATTTATAGAGGCCTGGTCCTCTCCCCAAATATTGGCGGGAAGGGAGCCAACAACGACCAATTTGAAAGGGACAGCTAATACAGCTTATCCTAACAAAGCAGTCTTAGCATCTGAAAGGCTCACAGTGGTGGCCGTCTTGGGCTCCATGGTGACCTTCGTCTTGCCGTCATGCTGGTCTTGGTCTCGTTGCACTTATATGGAAACCTTTGCTTGACGCCTCGGTACTCCGCGCCTGCGCTTGCCTCCTTAGCACCAAAGAGGAAACAAGGACCTTTGCAGCGGCAGCTCCGCTGGTCTCGGTCATCACGGCTCATGTCACGAGAACCTCGCGAGGTTTACCTTGCCTTGATCTCCCGCCCTCATGAGCCGACACAGTGAGGCGCCCTGAGCCCCAATAGCCTGCAGCCTTGGTCGACGCGTGGTGGTTGATTGGACGTGGGCGTCTCCGCTTCCTCATGTTGCCTCGGTAACTGCCCCACTTGACAAGTCCCTGCGACATGCAAGGAAAAACCATCATTACTTGTGATCGTGGTGGGCGCTAGTTGGCCTTCTCCTGCTATAAATGGGGAGGGGGCGGAACCCCCATCGTCCATCTCTTCCCATCTGCTTGCTTCTTCTCTCCTGCTCCCTCGCCGACACCAATGGCGCCATCGAAGAGGATCTCTACCGCGGAGAAGGGGAAGGCACCTCGCGAGGGGCCCGGCTCCCCGGCGCCCAAGCGTGGACGCGTTCGTCCCCTCTAGCACACCGTGACCTCCGTTGTGGAACCCCGTTCCCGCGGTGGCGCCGCTGCGTGTGGTAGGGGTCGTTCCAGCCGTGGCTTCCCGGCCGCGCTTCCACTCAGCGGAGGTGTTGCGAGTTAAATGCTGGTCGGAGAACCTGGTCGACAGCCCTTCTTCAGCTCCCGCACTTCTTCGCCGACGAGCTGCCAGCCTCCGGTCCAGGCGGGTCTGGCTGCAGGCAGACGGTTGCTGCAGCAGAGCTTCTTGGGTTGCGGTTGAGGTCTCCGCTGCGGGCAAAATAGCTCTGGCCCGTGGTTGGCAGACGTTCGCCCGCGCGTGCGGCCTTGGTAGGCGGTGCACCCTCCATTTCAGGCACGACGGTGACGCGGCCCTCTATGTGTGGGTGTTTGCGGAAGATGGTCGTCGTGGCGGGTGCTGCCCCGAGGTGAACGAGGCAAGGAGGTGCTCGGCCTTGGCGACGGTCGAGACGAGGATGAGGGCGAACCTGCCCTTGGTGCCGACTACGTCTCATCCAGCTACGGCGGCTCTTCCCCCGGTGATAGCTCCAGCAGTGGTGGCTACGACCAGCCACCACGCCGCCGCGCCCGCTTCAAAGGTGGTAGCGGATCGTCTCGTCGCCGCGCCTCTGTGAAGCACGAGGAGGGGCCTGGATGAGCTCAGGACGGCGCCAGGAGCCTGCCCCCGCGGACCGCTGTGGGGACAGGCGCCGCTTTCCTTCCTGCATCAAAAAAGGAAACCAGTGTGGGCCCCGGAGGGGCGTGTATCAAACCATGATTCCTCAATCGCTGTGTTATGCTTATTGTTCCTGTGCTGTGCCGTTGTTTTGTGTAGAGACAACTTAGCTTGGCACGTGCGGGGTAGCCTCTTCTTCATGAGGCACTTGTTTCCTGGTGCCTGTCAAGGCCTTCCTTGACTCAGTGGGCGCTTATGAACATCCAAAAAAATCGTTAGGAGGCTCGCTAGGAGGCTTATCGTTCAACCGAGCCTTGACTCAGCGCTTCATATCGCGATGCTCGAGGGGCACGGATTTAGGAGAGGTGTGCCAGTTTGTGGGCTCGAACTCTCGCAAAAAAATAGACGAAGGGTAGAGGAAGGAAAAAAAGCTCGCGAGGGCAAAGGAAAAACGCTCGCGAGGGCAAAGTAAAAACGCTCGCGAGGGCACCTGCCTAGCCCCCTCGCGAGGTATGCGAGAGAGAGAGAGAGAACAAAGTAAATCGGAGCTAGAAACAGCTACAAAAGGCGACGGAACCAAACCAGCAGGGAACACCATAAGCAAACTTCGATTAAAAGGAGGTGAGCCAACTACGGAAAGCAAATGAAAAGCCGCGTCCAACACCTAGTCTAGTCTTCAAGTCTTCTCACCAGCACGGAGCTAAGTGCTGCCACTAGGACGTGGGAGGGAGCCCCCGTGGCCGGAGGGCGGGCACTCTTGAGACTCCGGGGCGTGTACAGCCCCACTCATTATTACGGGAGAGTGTCACGGGCGGCGATCTTCACAGGCACTAGGCCTTCTTCACAGGCACTGGGCCTTTCTTCATGGGTAGAACTTCTGGAGGTGCTGGATGTTCCAGGCATTCTGGATGGGTACCCGTCACGTGTCTCGAGCGCAGCGGCCGAGCTTGGAGACATGGACGACCTTGAACGGGCCCTCCCACATGGGTGAGAGCTTATGCAGCCCTTCCTTGGAGAGGACCCGCCTCAGGACGAGGTCACCCGCTTCGAGCGTCCTGGAGCGGATGTTGTGGAAGTGGTATCATCGCAGCGCCTGCTGATACCTTGCCGCCCATGATGCGGCCATGGCAATGTTCCTCCCCGGCGCGAGGTCCATCCCAGCGTGGCGTCTGTTGCATTTCATCAGCGCCGGGACCCGTGCGGGCGATGCTTGACCTCGTGAGGAGGACCACTTCTGCTCCGTGAGCAGTAAAGCGGGGTCTTTCCGTTGGCTTGGTGGCGGTGCTGCGGATGGACCATAGCGGATTGGAGCTCGTCGTCACGAGCCCTGCCGCGAGCCTCGAGCTTCTTCTTGAAAGTCCTGGTCTTGAGGCCACGAGGACCTCGCGTTGGCTTGTTCGGCTAACCATTCTCCTAGAGTGCGCCACCGAGCGTAGCGATCTTCGTTCCAAGGTCAGCACAATATGTTTTGAAGAGATTGCTAGTGAACTGCGAGCCGTTATCAGTGATGATGCGGTTGGGGACCCAAGCAGCTCACAAGACCCTTGATGAACTTGACCATGAGCGGTGGGATGGTGCGGACGACTTCCACCTCCGCCCACTTGGTGAACTTGTTGATGGCGACGTAGAGGTAGCGGTAGCCCCCTGGCGCTCGAGGGAACGGGCCCAAGATTTCCAGCCCCCAGACCACCAATGGCCATGTGAGTGGGATGGTCTGGAGGCCCTTGGCCGGCTGATGGATCTGCTTGGCGTGGAACTGGCAGGCTTCACAGGACTTCACCAGCTCGGCTGCGTCGTTGAGCGCCGTGGGCCAGTAGAATCCGCTGCGGAATGCCTTGCTGATGAGGGTCCGCGATGACGAGTGGTGCCCGCAGTCCCCATCGTGTATGTCAGATAGTAACTCCTTCCCCTGGTCTCTAGAGATGCAACGCAGTGAAACATCTTTTGGTCGCTTCCTGTATAACTCACCGTCCCGGATGCAGTATGCCGTGGCTTGCCGGGCCACTCGTTCCGTGTCCTCCTCCTTCTCCGGCAATGTCCCTTGCATCAGGTATTCCTTAAATTCCTTGGTCCAGCATCCCTCCTGGGGCTCGAGTGCCAGGAGTAGGCGTGCTCCCGAAGTTGGCCCACAGGCTGGGGCTCCTGTGGAAGGCGGCTATAGGAGTTCCTCCCAAGGCTGAGCTGTCCTTTAAAGTGCTGGTGTTGCTGACGGCTTGAAGAGCCGCTCCTTGAAGACGCCATGCTCTTGGGGCTGCCGCTTGGATGCCCTCTTGGCGATGTCGTCAACTTCCTTGTTGGTGCCACGAGGCACGTGCTGCAACTCCAGGCCCAGGAACTCCTTCTCCATATTGCGCACCTCCGCGGGGTATGCCTCCATGTGCTCGTCCTTTGGCTCATACACTTTGTTGGAGAAATTGACGAGAAGCTGCGAGTTGCCCCTAATGGTGAGGCGCTTCACCCCCAGAGCTGCCACAGCCTTCAGGCCAGCTATGAGGCCTACGTATTCTATGATGTTGTTGGAGACCTTCTCGCCTTGCTGAAAGCAGAAATGCACAACATAGTAGAGCTTGTCCTGAGTGGGTGAGACGAGCACTGCTCCAGCCCCCGCGCCATGGTGCATGAAGGCGCCATCGAAATACATGATCCAGCCATTAGGCGCCTCACTTCCCGGCGAGGTGGACTGGTCCTCGCCTACTTCAAGCGTCGGGGCATCCGTCCATTCCTCCATGAAATCGGCGAGTGCGGCCCCCTTGATGACCCTGGTAGTGCTGAACTCCAGCTGGAATGCCTGCAGCTCGGTGTTCCACTCAGCGACCCTTCCAGCAGAGTTGGGGCTCCTGAGCACTCTCTCCAATGGGTAGGCTGAGACGACCTTAATGGGGTGGCCTTGGAAGTAGTGCTGCAACTTACGCGAGGCCACCAAGAGTGCGAGTAAGAGCTTCTGAGGCATGGGATATCGTGCCCTTGCGTCCCGCAACACTGTGCTGATGAAATACACTGGGTGCTTGACGAGAGCTGGTGCGTTGGTGCGGCTCGTGTCTTGCGGAGGTTGGGGCATCTCCTGAGGTAGTGGAACCCCCGATGCTTGATCGCTTGTCGGGACCTTGGCGGCGTCGTCCTGCCGAGCTTGGTCCTCTGACGATGCTGCTACTGCTCTTGCGGTGCCTTCCTGATCTTGCGTCAGTCCGGCTGGTGGCGTTGCTTGTCGTGACGTGCCTTTGGCTTGGTGCTCTTCCAGAACCGCCACCAGAGCCGCGCTGGCGGAGTACGGGGTGGCGGCAAGATAGAGCACTAGGGTCTTGAGAGGTCGTGGCGCCACCATCACTGGAGGGCTGGTCAGGTATTTCTTGAGGTCTTGAAAAGCTCGGTCAGCCTCCGGGGTCCACTCGAATGGGCCCATCTTCTTCATCATCTTAAAGAAGGGTAGGGCGCACTCTCCCAGCTTGGAGATGAAGTGCCCCAACGCAGTCACCCGACCAGCCAGCTTCTGCATTTCCTTGAGAGTCTGCGGTGGGCTCATGTCTTCAATGGCCTTGATCTTTTTGGGTTCGCCTCCATCCCTCTGTGGAACACGAGGAAGCCCAGCAGCTTGCCGGAAGGGACACCGAACACACATTTCTCTGGGTTAAGTCGCAAGTTCACCTGACGTAGGCTCGCGAAAGTCTCCTCTAGATCTTGGATCAAGGTTCTCGCCTCCCGAGACTTCACCACAATGTCGTCGACGTAGGCCTCCGCGTTTCTCCCGAGCTGCCGCCCCAAGCAGATGTGCATCAACCGCTGAAAGGTCGCGCCTGCGTTACGCAATACGAAAGGCATGCAAGTGTAGCAGTACACCCCACACGTGGTCAGGAAGGTTGTCTTCTCTACATCTTCTACCGCCATCTTAATCTGGTGATACCCTGAGAATGCATCTAGGAAGCACAGCAGGTTGCACTCGGCGGTCGAGTCGATGATATGGTCGATGCGTGGGAGCGGGAACAGATCTTGGGGGCAGGCCTTGTTAAGGTTGGTGAAGTCGAGGCACATTCACTGCTTCCCGCCTTTCTTTGGCACAACAACGGGATTCGCCAGCCATTCGGGGTACTGAACCTCGCGAATGGCACCCGCCGCCTCTAACTTGCGGGTTTCTTGGACGATGAAGGCCTGCTTTTCCATGGACTGCCGTCTCACCCGCTTCTTCACAGGGCATACATTCGGGCACACCCTTAAGTGATGCTGAATCACCTCTCTCGGGACCCCCACCAGCTGCTTGCGTTCCCATGCGAATATCTCCTTGTTTGCGTGCAAGAACTTCACCAACGCTTCCTCTTGGCTTGGGTCGAGGTCAGCACCTATGGTAAAGGTGGCTCCCGAGGAACCGTCCTCATCGACCAGCACCTGCTTGGTTTCTGCCTTGTCTTTGGTGAACAACTGTTTCTTCTTGGTTGGTGCGGCTTCGTTGGCCACAAAGGCGCCCGCACCGGCGGGTTGTGTCGCCGCGGCGGTCTTGAGGGCAAGCTTGGGCGCCGCCAGTGCCTCCTTGGCATCCCCCTTGATGGTGAGGACACCCTTGATCCCCGACATCTTCATGAGGTTGTAGGCCGGATGGGTCGTTGCCATGAACTGGGCCAGAGCTGGGTACCCGAGGATGGCGTTGTAAGGGAGGCCGATGCGGGCGATGTCGAAGTCGACCAGCTCGGTGCGGTAGTTGTCGCGCGCGCCAAAGGTGACAGGGAGGCAAATCTGCCCCAAGGAGTGGGCGGTGTCGCCGCCAACTCCTGAGAAAGGCTTGTTGAGGCTGAGCCACCCGAGCGGTACATGAAGAAGGCTGAAGGCCTCCACGGAGAGCACGTTGAGGCTGGCGCCGTCGTCGATGAGGGTCTTGGTGACAGCCACGTTGCAGATGGTGGGCGTGCAAAGCATCGGGAGCATACCCGAGCCGGCGGTGGTGACGGGGTGGTCTTCTGAGTCGAAGGTGAGGTCGGCCTCGGGCGCAGCCCAGCCCGGCGGGACCCCCGATCGCTTGGAAGCGGCGCCGATCTGGCGAAGGAATGGCTTGACATGGTGACCTGAAGGTGGTGCTTGAGAGCCGCCTAGTAGGGACGCGACCGCGTGGTGCACCGGTGCCACGTAGCGTGCAGCGAAGAGGCCGCGCAGCTCCTCCCAAGATGCCACCGTGGGCTCAAAGCCCCCTGGCCCCATCGTCGGCACCAGCCGTCAGAGCCGGGAGCGAGGTGCCTGCCATGAGGGCGGAGCGCTGTGGTGGCGGAGCGTAGATCGACGGAAGGAAGGCTATGGCGCACCCCTACCTGGCGCGCCAAATGTCGGATCATGGGTTCCGGCAAAACCCTCAAGGTTCGAACACTGGGGTGCGCACGAAGATTCTCCCCCTACTGATCCACGTCCTAGCTTCACTAAGATCTCAAGGGCTAACTCAATGAACTCACAACACAAGGGACACAAGATTTATACTGGTTCGGGCCACCGTTGTGGTGTAATACCCTACTCCAGTGTGGTGGTGGTGGATTACCTCTTGGGCTAAGGATGAATAGTACAAGGGGAAGAACAGCCTCCTGAGGCGAGGTGTTCATGTGCTTGGTTGGTGTGTGGGTGAGGATTACCCAAGATTAGATCCCCCCTACTATGGTAGCTAGTCCTATTTATAGAGGCCCTGGTCCTCTCCCCAAATATTGAGCGGGAAGGGAGCCAACAACGACCAATTTGAAAGGGGACAGCTAGTACAGCTTATCCTGACAAAAGCAGTCTTCGTTTGCGAAAGGCTTTGGTGGTGACGCCGACTTGGGCTCCATGCTGACCTCCGTCTTGCCGTCCTGCTGGTCTTGGTCTCGTTGCACTGATATGGAAACCTTTGCTTGATGCCTCGGTACTCCGCGCATGTGCTTGCCTCCTTAGCACCAAAGAGGAAACAAGGACACTGCGCGCGCTGGCGCCCGCCTGGTCTCGCTCGTCATGGCTCAGGTCACGAGAACCTCGCGAGGTTTACCTTGCCTTGATCTCTCTGCCCCTCGCGAGCCGACTTGGTGAGGCTGCTCCTAATGAGGTCTTGCGTCGTCCCCCTCGCGAGGCTTGGCCCCTTGCGAGGGCCTTGAATGCCTTGTTGATGAAGATGGGCCATACTGGCCCGCTCGCAGAGCCACGCCATGGGCCGCAGGCAGGCAAGTCTGGGGACCCCCGTTCCCAGAACACCGACATCCACCAATGACTAGCAAATATTTTTTCTTATGGCTTCCTCCTTTCAGGGGTCCAACTATATCCAGTCCCCAGACCGCAAAATGCCAAGTGATGGGGATTTTTGTAGGGTGGTGGGGGCATATGGCTTTGGTTGGCGAAGAGTTGGCATCCTACGCAGCGTTGGACAAGGTCCTGTGCATCCGCTTGGGCCGTTGGCCAATAGAACCCTGTACGGAAGGCCTTGCTAACAAGGGCCCGAGCTGCAGCGTGGTGCCCGCCGAGACCGGCGTGAATCTCAGCCAGGAGCTGTCGCCCCTCCTCCTCGGAGATACATCTTTGAAGGACTCCGGTAGCACTTTTCTTATAGAGTTCTCCGTCGTGAACCTTGTAGGCCTTCGAACGCCGGACAATGCGGCGGGCCTTGTTCAAGTCCTCAAGAAGCTCCTTCCGGTTAAGGTAGGCTAGGAAGGGTTCAGTCCATGGGGCAATGACTGCCATGATGAGATGCACCGATGGTGTTATTTCGGTGGCTGAGCCTCTGATGATGTCGGTGTTTTCGGAATCTGGGGTTATGTTCGAATCCGGACTAGTGTTGTCGTTTCCCCCTGCCACACCACGGATGGCTTAAAAAGTCTTTCCAGAAAGATATTAGGTGGGACGGGGTCGCGCTTACCGCCGATACAAGCAAGAACGTCCACCGTTTGATTACTTTCTCGAGCCACATGGTGGAACTCGAGCCCCTCGAACCGGGCTGACATTTTTATTATAGCATTACGATAAGCTGCCATCTTTGGATCTTTGGCGTCGAAGTCTCCATTTATTTGAGATATTGCAAGGTTTGAGTCCCCGCGCACTTCTAGGCGTTGTATACCCATGGAAACAGCCATCAGGAGACCATGCAATAAGGCCTCGTATTCGGCTGCATTGTTGGAGTCTGTGTATAGTATTTGGAGTACGTACTGAACGATGTCTCTAGTAGGTGACGTAAAAACGACGCCCGCCCCTAGTCCTGCCTGCATTTTTGAGCCATCGAAATACATAACCCAATTGGAATATGTACCGTACTCTTTAGGGAGTTCGGCCTCTGTCCATTCGGCGACGAAGTCAGCCAGTACTTGGGATTTAATAGCTCGACGTGGTTTGTATACAATATCAAGTGGAAGGAGCTCAATGGCCCATTTGGCAATCTGGCCCGTGGCATCGCGGTTGTTTATAATGTCATTGAGTGGTACTTCGGAAGCCATTGTGATCGAACACTCCTGGAAGTAGTGATGGAGCTTTCGAGATGCCATGAAGACCGCGTATGCTATCTTTCTATAATGGGGGTACCGGGATTTGGATGGTGTAAGGACAGTGGATACCTAGTATACTGGCTTTTGAAGTGGGAATTTGTGTACATCCTCTTCTCGTTCAATGACGAGCACGGTGCTCACCACCTGATGTGTTGCCGATATGTATAATAACATCGGTTCACCGATGTTTGGCGCGGCCAGGATTGGGTTGCTCGCAAGAAGGGTTTTTATTTCCTCCAGTCCGTCTATTGCCGCGTCCGTCCACTCGAAGTGATCGGTTCACCGTAGAAGGCGATAGAGTGGCAGTGCCTTTTCTCCCAATCTGGAGATAAAGCGGCTTAGAGCTGCCACGCAACCCGCAAGCTTTTGGACTTGTTTAAGGTCGGTTGGCGTGGCCAATTCTGACAAAGCTCGGATTTTGGCTGGATTTGCTTCAATTCCTCTGTTGGAAACGATGAAGCCCAGCAGTTTTCCAGCGGGGACGCCGAAAACACACTTTTCCGGATTGAGCTTAATGTCATACGCATGGAGGTTATACAATGTGAGATGTAAATCATCTATTAGTGTTTCGACGCACTTAGTTTTGATGTCGATGTGGTCCACATAAGCTTCAACTGTCTTGCCGATCTATTTCTCCAGGCATGTTCGAATCATGCGTTGGTATGTGGCACCGGCGTTCTTGAGCCTGAAGGGCATAGTGTTGAAGCAGAATGGTCCATATGGGGTGATGAATGTTGTTGCATCTTGATCGGACTCTTTCAATTTGATTTGATGGTATTCGGTATATGCATCAAGGAAACACAGTGAGTCGTGTCCTGCGGTAGCATCAATGATTTGGTCAATGCGGGGGAGGGGGAAGGGATCCTTAGTGCAAGCCTTATTGAGGTCTTTAAAATCGATGCACAACCGCCAGGATTTGTCCTTCTTGGGTATCATCACCAGGTTTGCCAGCCATTCCGGATGTTTTATTTCCCTGATGAATCCGACCTCAATTAGCTTGGCCAGCTCTTCCCCCATAGCTTGGCGTTTGGGCTCGGAAAAGCACCGCAGTGCTTGTTTGATTGATTTGTATCCCTTTAAGATATTAAGGCTGTGTTCGGCCAGCTCACGTGGGATTCCAGGCATGTCAGAAGGGTGCCAGGCGAATATATCCCAGTTTTCATGAAGGAAATCCCTTAGTGCGGCGTCGATCGTTGGGTCTAGCTTTGCTCCGATAGATGTTGTCTTCTTGGGGTCCGTTGGGTGGACCTGGAATTTGACTATTTCTTCTGCTGGTTTGAAGAAGGTGGATTTGGGTCATTTTTCTAAGATCACATCGTCCCTATCCACCGTGGAGCGCAGTGCGGTTAATTCTTTGGCTGCGAGGGCTTCAGATAATGCCTCCAAGGCCAAGGATGCGTTTTTTTTCAGCACGCAGTGCTATGTCCGGATCACTGACAAGAGTGATTATGTCGTTTGTTTCGGGCATTTTGAGCTTCATATACCCGTAATGAGGTATAGCTTGGAAGCATGTAAAAGCATCCCGCCCCAATAGGGCGTGGTATCCGCTGCTGAAAGGAGCCATTTGGAAGGTGATTTCTTCAGACCGATAATTCTCCGGCGTGCCGAATACTACGTCAAGTGTGATTTTTCCCGCACACCGCGCCTCCCGACTGGGAATGATTCCTCGGAAGGTCATGCTGCTTTGCTTGATGCGGCTCCTGTCTATTTCCATTTTGTGGAGTGTATCTTCATAGATGAGGTTTAGTCCGCTGCCACTGTCCATGAGGACCTTGGTGAGTCGAAAGCCGTCCACAACGGGACTGGGGACTAAAGCGGCTGGCGCTCGGACTGTCCTGTATTTTGGTTCATCACCGGCATTAAAAGTTATGGCCGTGTCATTCCAAGGGATTACTGTGGCGATTTGACAGACTTCGGTGAGGCCGCGAAGTGCCCTTTTGTGCTTATTGTTTGAAGCGAATGTCTCAAAGACCGTCAGTACTCTGGGGTCATCGTCTTATGGAGGGTGTTGCTCTTGGGTGTTTTTGGTAAGGATGTCCTCGCCGCTCTTGGCTACCTGCCGGACTATCCAACATGCTCTAAAGCTATGGGTTGGTATGGTATCCTGTGTTGCGTGTATTTTGCATGGGCCATCGAGCCATCCCTCCAGAACGGTTCCGCGCCGTGTAATGGGTTTGTATTTCTTGTCTATTGGACTGGGTGCATCACGGGGATGCGCCCTTTTCGCCTGGACCAGTGGTTGAGTTGGGACCGATGGCTCCCAGCAAGCTACCTGATCCCTCCAAGCGCTTTCCATTGCGTTGTACTTCTGTACAATAGTTTCCAAGTCCGGAAGTGTAGTATGCGGTGGTGATTAATGCCATTGAGGTTTCCTTCGTTCTTGCAATTGTTGCGGAACGCTGATATCGCGTCCTCGTCGCGGCAATCTTTAACCTTGTCCTTGACAAGGAGGAATCTGGCCCAGAAGTGGTGGACCGTTTCCTGAGATTGCTGTCGTATGCTTGTGAGAGCGCTTAGGTCTGGGTGGGTGGGTGGAATTGGATCTGGACCCTAACCTGATCGATGGTACGGAGTCTGAAGTTTTTCCAGACTTAACAGTCCGGGCTCTGGAGTATCTTCTGGTTGTCTTTGCCCGCCATCCGATTCTATGTTCGGAGGGCCAGTTGCCTCCTTTTGCGGGTGGGTATACGGCTCTGTAGGGTCGGTGATCCGAACATAGTCCGTCTTTAGTATAGGGGGGGATTTGCCATCTTGCTCCTCGACTACCGCTATCTGGTGGGTGATCAGTGGAGATTTGATTTCTCTTTGGTCGGGTTTGAGCCCGATCCGATCGTAATCTATGGCAACTAGTTATGTGACCCGCGCATTTGCGCGACTAGATTTTCTTATGTTTTCTTTTGTTTATATCTTCATGTATAATATATTAGACTTGTACATTGATATGCCAATTCATACCTTACAGAAATTTTAAATTTCTAATTCAGTCTCATTTTCTATTCTAAATGTCATAAAACATTTCAGGAAATTAGGATTTTTGGACTTTATTTGAGAACCAAATTGCTCGAGTGTCTCACGTATTACAGGAGCAAGATTTTTGTTACTTTATGTTTTTGAAAATATGGCTTGCCATGTTTTGCTTTTTGAAACCAACATAGTATATCTCAAAATGCTGATTAATAACTTGTTAATGAACTAATGAAGTAATAAGATGCATTGTATTTTGTTCAAATTACTACATGATGAACCGTTATGGTAATATAAGATGAAATTCACTCTTTTGTGCAGAAAAACTCATCCATTGTTTAAGGTATAGGGATTTTAGTCTTGTTGCAATGAATGTAGCATGGTTTGCCTATGTATATTTAGATTGCCATAACGTATCATTATTAGTTTTCAAATTCTACTACTTATTCTTTTTTTAAAGTTCAATATTAGTTCACATTGAATTACTATATTTTGGTCGTTTTCTCCTTTGCATATACTTTATATGTGGGTGTGCATGTCTTTTTTATTTCACTATAGATTGTGGAAAGTCTAGGGCGGTCGACCGCGATAATTTCATACTCTCCCTCCATACACCTTTCTTTCTTTTGATAAATTAGTCATCACTATCCTTTCACTTATTTTCTGTCCTGCTCTTTAGCAACCAGGTTATGATAGTCTTCTTTGGACGACATATCTCATTGCTTGTCGTCACGGCATAAAAACTTTCTTTAGTTTCATGGGTCACATAGATTTTGTTTTATTAAATTCCGTCTTTTGTGAATGTTGCGTTAAACCCCAGTCGTCATAGTAAGTTCTTTCTGGTGTCAATTTTTCACTGGTTCTCCAAACCCTCATATTGAGTGGCTTGAGTAGTTGGCTGTGAGTCGGTCATCCTCGCTCACTCCAACAATTGTGAAACCTATCCCTCAAGACTAATTATTTTTCCTTTACAGAGGCTTGTCTCTAAATCTGCATGCTCGGTTCATCTTTCTCATGCTCCGACTTTCTCATGTATTCTACTTAGGCACCGTCATACATGCCTTTAGCTTAGTCTTTGTATATATATTCACCATAGGGTGGATATTTTCGTGCTATAAGATACTATGAAATGTATGTGACCCTAATTGTTTATTGAAGATAGTGTCTGACTGGAATTTTGTTTTGTAGCCTAGTTTTCTAAATAAATTGAGAATACATTTTTGTAGTGTCAAAAAATTATGAAAGCAATTCCACATGTACTTATAGAAGTATTCGACCTATATGTAAATTTTATCATTGGGATATACTAAAAAATGAAATCTCTTTTGAAATTTGAAATATTTTTAATGCGATTTCTTTTCAAAAATATTGGTCATCGGACCTCGAGCTCAAAGTTTATGCATGACTTGGCTCGTATTTTTCCTACTCAATTTTTTCAACAGAGACCACAGCAATATTTCTTTCTTGTAGCCTGTGCTCTAGTGAGCCTAGTTTTCAAAAGAAAAATTATAAATATGTTTTTGTTACTGCAAAAGTTCCTAAAAGCAACTGTGCACGTATATATAGATATATTCAATATATTTCTAAATTTGTTGCTAGGAGATACTAAGCTATAATTTAAATATTTTAAATATGATTTTTATTTTTAAAATTTGGAAAAAAATTACTCATAAAAGTTCCGAAAACAATTGTGCACGTATGTATATATAGATATGTTTGACATATTTGTAAAAACAATCTAGGAGATACCAAACTACAATTTAAATATTTTAAATACAACTTTAAAAAAAATTTTTCCTCATTGTAGCTTACATAAATCGGCGTATTAACATATTAGCATGCTTGTCATTATTAGTTAAGTCAGCACGGTCTCTCGGTCACTGAACGCCTTTGGCTCTTCTTTCTAGAGTGCCTTGTTTCCTTGTGTGGCTGGCATAGCTTCTTTTAGGTGGCCTCTTGATGGTTCCAAAAAAAATAAGTGGCCGCTTGATTGGTTGCCCTGCCATCGAGTCTGGTTGAAGGAGTATATCTTTGTCGTTTAGTGCATGTAAGCGAAGTTTTTTTGACAAACATGCAAGCGGAGTTGTACTTTTCCTCTTGTATTTAGACATCTAATTGATTACGACTCTATATTCCCTATCCGGTCTGCTTGTTTTCTTAAACCTGATGGATTTGATGTCCGTGTTTGATGCTGCACGTAACATTCTATTCTATCTTTTTCTACGGAGTTAACTTCAAGCGCCTCATGTTTATGTCTTTGCGGGTCTCCTTTACCTTACATATACACATGACAGTTCAATATGACGGTACATACGTGTTTGATGGTTTACGTAAAAACTTTTAAATCTTAGCCATTATTATTCTGATCAAACGGTGGAAATAATATTAACATATGTGGACGAACGTGATGGCTCCTTTTACTTCTGTTTTATGTATATAATAGATTCCTAGGGCGGCGATACGATCCAGGATCTCGTTTAAAGACGATAACTCCGCCGGATCCATCTGCTTGGGTGTTTGGGGTCGATACGGAGAGGATTTTAAATGGCCCGAGAGGTCATCATTGGCTTAACGGCCGAACGGGCGGTCATGGTAAAGCTGCCCAACCGGAGGGTTTGGCCTGGGGCCAGTTCTCCTCCGGTAGTGATATTGTCTTTAAGGACGTGGCGAGTCATCAATCCTATTGTCGATGGCACGGTTGAACTCTCAATGAAAGCACCAATGTCGGTGTCAAAACCGGCGGATCTCGGGTAGGGGGTCCTGAACTGTGCATCTAAGGTCGATGATAACAGGAGACAGGGGACATGATGTTTACCCAGGTTCAGGCCCTCTCTATGAAGGTAATACCCTACTTCCTGCTTGATTGGTCTTGATGAATATAAGTATTACAAGAGTTGATCTACCACGAGATCGTAATGGGTAAACCCTAGCAGTCTAGCCTGTATGATTATCGTTATGAGTCTATCCTCTTTTCCGTACTAAGTCCTCCGATTTATATAGACACCGGGAGAATCTAGGGTTTACACAAGGTCGGTTACAAAGAAAGGAATCTACATATTCGGCCGCCAAGTTTGCCTTCCATGCCAAGGAGAGTCCCATCCGGACACGGGTGTAGTCTTCGGTCTTCGTATCTTCATAGCCCATCAGTCCGGCCAATGGCTAACAGGCCAGATGCTCGAGGACCCCTTAATCCAGGACTCCCTCATCAGGATCAACAATTTACACCCCAATGCCGTCGACAAGGATATAGGTAGTGGACTCACGCTGGGGGCTGAAGCGGGGGCTACGCCGGGGGCTGTTGTCCGGGCTGATCTCCACTAACTCCGGCGTGCGCGAAGTGCTCGCCGGGGGCTTGCCGCCTACTACCTCTTGAGCACTGCGTTTGTTTGCCCTTGAAGAGGAAAGGATGATGCAGCAAAGTAGCGTAAGTATTTCCCTTAGTTTTTGAGAACCAAGGTATCAATCCAGTAGGAGGCTACGCGCGAGTCCCTCGCACCTACACAAACAAATAAATCCTCGCAACCAACGCGATAAGGGGTTGTCAATCCCTACACGGTCACTTACAAGAGTGAGATTTGATAGAAATGATAAGATAATATTTTTGGTATTTTTATGATAGAGATGCAAAGTAAAGAAAGTAAAATAAAAACGTCGCAAGAAATATCTAAGTGTTGGAAGATTAATATGATGGAAAATAGACCCGGGGCCATAGGTTTCACTAGTGGCTTCTCTCAAGAGCATAAGTATTTACGGTGGGTGAACAAATTACTGTTGAGCAATTGACAGAATTGAGCATAGTTATGACAATATCTAGGTATGATCATGTATATAGGCATCATGTCCGACATAAGTAGACCGACTCCTGCCTGCATCTGCTACTATTACTCCACACATCGACTGTTGGGGATATAACTATTTGAGTAAGCCGCCCAGGAGGGGCCGGGTTACGCAAAGAGGATTCACCAAGAAAGAAGCCCAAGACCAAGCATGAAGATGGCGGTTCAATGAAGGGCCTAAAGGCCCGCAGGCGACTTAAAGCCCGTTGTAGTAAACCGCCACAATGGCATGACTTGTATCGTAAGGTAGATTTAACTAGTCACCGAGCCGGACACTATTTATAAGCCGGCCAGGACTCTGTAAGCCGCAGGGCGTCAACCCGTGTATATAAGGGAACGACTTGCGGCGGCTTAGGGGCAAGAAACAACCAATCGAGAACCGGGCATAGCGTATCTCGCTCCCTGGTCATCAAAACCTCAAGCAATACCAACCCAACTAGACGTAGGCTTTACCTTCACCGTAAGGGGCCGAACTAGTATAAAACCTCTCGTATCCTTTGTCCCGATAACCCCTTTAAGCTTCCTAGTTGCCATGGCTCCACGACTAAGTCCTTGCAAGAGGACATCTACCGTGACAATTCCACGACAGTTGGCGCCCACCGTGGGGCCAGCGCACGGTGGATTTGAGTTCTTGAAGGGCAGCTTCGAAGGGCTCAAGGGATACGCAGTGGGCCGGATGACCAAGAGTCGTCGCGGCAAGATCTACATCGACAACGAAGGCTGGGGCCCCAAGGCCGACTCAATTGAGTACGGGTACCGGGTCCCCTTTGCGGAATCCACGTCTTCATCGGCCGGATTGGTGAGCCGGGCCCAGAGTCGGACAGCTGCACCGACCTCGTTGAGACGGCTCGGCATGCGAAACCCGCCCGGGTTCAACCTGTCATGAAGCGTGCCTTTGTTGGTTGTGTTCACGGAGAGGCACTTTCTGAAGGATCTAAAGATGGCAAAGAGACGGCCGTCCCGTCGGATGACGATTCGTCCTCCGGTTCAACAGATTCTCTGTATAAGGTCCAAGAGGGCATGCTCGGGGGCTGTTCTGACGACTCTAGCATTCCAGATTTCTATGAGCCGACAAACTGGGCAGGAGTCTTAATGGCTGGTACTCAACCCGGCCAAAACTCGACGGCTGTGATAGCAATAACGTCCGGGTCAGGAGCGGCCGGGGCAGGAGGCCCTGTATGCCCACCGCTCAGTCTTGATAGATCTTATGGACAAGTTGACGGCCTCGTTAACCACCACGCTTATTCCTGCAAATCCAGATGAGCATAACGCAGAGGTGGCAAAGGTGCATGAGGAGATAGCCTCGGCCAAGGAGGCCTTGGCGGCCGAGGACACCAGGCTAGGCGGAGCGGGCGGCTTTGGATGCACGGGCAAGCGACTCAAATGAGGCTTTCCAGCTTAATATGAGTCTGAATGCGCCCAATGAGGTGATGAGAAGGAGACTTCAAGACCCAGCCCGCCGCCTCGGTTTATGATCCTCGGAATCTTTTCACGACACCCGAGCTGGTCCTAGAAACCCGCTCAAGCCAATCAGTTTATGACACCCTGAGTGGAGGGCCGCTCAGCCTCGAGAGATGGCACCTCTCACGGGAGTATGGCCCTGCCCGATACATACCGACACCACCGGGCCACTTCTCCAACCCCATGGAGAACTTGATAGCAGCATCGGTAGCGTCTGCGGCTCTTCCAAAGGGCGGTGATGACCCGACGGCGGTGGAAACCGAAGAGTCGTGGACCTTCTTCAGACGGCCTTGGCACAAAGAAGACACCTACTCTTCAAAGCGGGGACAGGATTCATTCCACTCTCAGCCTTTGGTTAGCACCTCGCCCAAACCGAGTCCGAAAGTTATCGCAGCACATGGAGTCGAAGCTTTATCAAGCAATGCCCAGCGTCAGAATTCAACCCGTGGCTATAACCCAAGACAGACCGATTCGTCGGGAGGATGAACGGCGGCTCAATTGGCGGCTCAACAAACGGCATATGAAGGTCTCCCAGTATCCAACGACTTCTTGGGGCAGGAGTAGGCTACTAGAACCGTGGTGTCCCTTGTCCAGTGCCGGCTCTGCGGGATGTGCGTCTGCCCAAGGATTTCAAGGGACCTCGAAAGGTGCCGAATTACATGGCCGACTTACAGCCAGGGGCACGGATTGAAAGTTACGAGATGGCCATGGAGTTATTGGAGGTCAGCAACACAGCAATGGCTAAGTATTTTACCATGATGTTAGATGGAACGGCCCGATCTTGGTTGAAAAGCTTGCCCGATTTATCCAGAACTTCAAGGACACTTGCAAGCAATCTATGTCAATTGTGGACTTGACCAATTGTAAGCAGGAGGAGGGTGAGTCCACAACTCATTGGGTGCGCCGGGTCTAGGAAATAATACACTCATCTGATAAGATGGATGCCGGCTCTGCGGTGCTTATGCTCCATCAGAATTGTCGTTTTGAGCCACTGAAGCAGAAGCTGGGGCGCCTTATGCGTGATTGAAATGACATGGGTACGCTGATGGCAACTTTGGTTAAATATGACGATTCTGATACTACCAATGATCCCGCGTCTGAGGAGGAAAAGACAGGGAAAGGAAAGAAGAACGGCAATGGAAAGGGTCTGCAGCATCACCCGGTAAGTCAAGGAGGCAACAAGCGTAAGCCGGAGGGTAACCCGAAGTTTGTGGCCAATGCTAATGCCCAAGGTAATAACAAGAAGCGTAAGGGGAGACCACCCCCTCGATCTGGTGGCTTAGGTCCATCTCTTGAGCAGCTTCTGAATGAGCCTTGTCCAAGACACGGTACTCGGGAAAATCCTGCCACCCACTTGTGGAAGGACTGCGCGATCATGAAGGCTTTCAAGAATTCGAACATGTTTGATGGCAATCACGGATCAGGCGGCGGTTTAGGAGCAGGTGGTTTCCATGGCCCGGGTGGCGGCTCAAGTTCCGGCTTTCAGGGAGGTCAAGGTGGTTATAATCAGCAGCAGCCTGGTCAAGGAGGACAGCAGCAGCAGTCAAGGTATCAGAGCCATCCAAAACAGCTGAACGGTGGGTAATACCATGTGTTTACCACTAACTTGTGCAAACGTGACCAGAAGGTTCATAAGAGGGCTGTAAATTCGGTTGAGCCAGCGGTTCCCCATTATTTGAGGTGGTCAGAGAAACCTATCATTTGGAGCAGAGAAGATCACCCCCTCCGGGTTGATAACCCGGGTCAGTTGGCGTTCGTGATGGCCCCTCAGGTTGGTGGATATAAATTCACTAAGGTGCTCATGGACGGAGGAAGCAGCATCAATATTCTCTATTATGAGACATTTCGCCGCATGGGGTTGACTGATAAGGACTTAAGGACGTCCAACACTGTTTTTCATGGGGTGGTACCTGGTAAGTCGGCATATCCAGTTGGAAAGATCGAGCTGGAAGTAGCTTTTGGAGACGAATATGACTCCAAGGCTGAGAAGTTGACGTTTGAGGTAGTCAAAATCAGGAGCCCATATCACGCTCTGTTTGGACGGCCGGCTTATGCCAAGTTTATGGCAAGGCCGTGTTATGTTTATCTGCAGCTCAAGATGTCGGGTTACAAGGGCACCATCACTGTGCATGGGAGTCGAAAGGTAGCCTTGGAGTACGAGGAAGGCGATGTGGCTTGTGCTGAATCTGTTTGTGCTGAAGAGGAGCTGAAGTTTTATCAAACTAATGTTGACCCGGTGGATATGACCTCCTTGAAGAAGCCAACCACAGAGCAAGACTCGGTGTTCTAATTTAAGTCGGCCGCCGAGACAAAACTGGTCGACTTCACTCCAGGCGATTCTTCCAAGCAGTTCAGCGTCAGTACCAATTTGGATCCCAAATAGGAAAGCGCGCTCATCGAATTCATCCGTGAGAACCGGGACATCTTTGCATGGAAACCTTCTGACTTGCAGGGTGTCCCAAGAGAACTTGCTGAGGACACTCTTAATATTGATCCAAAGTATAAGCCGGTCAGGTAGTTTCTCCGGCGATTCAATGAGGAAAGGCGAAACGCTATAGGGGAGGAGGTTGCTCGGCTCTTAGCGGCCGGGTTCATCGTGGAAGTCTTTCACCCGGAGTGGTTGGCTAACCCGGTGCTTGTGCTAAAAAAGAACGGCACCTGGCGGATGTGTGTGGATTACACGGACTTAAATAAAGCTTGTCCGACTGATCCCTTTGCTCTACCCCGCATTGATCAAATCATCGATGCTACAGCGGGTTGCGAGCGTTTGAGTTTTTTGGATGCTTACTCTGGTTATCATCAGATCAAGATGGCAGTTATGACCAGGAGAAGACGGCTTTCATTACTCCGCTTGGAGCCTTCGCTATGTATCTATGCCGCTTTGGGCTCAAGAGTGCCCAGGCGACTTATCAGCGGTGTGTACAGAATTGTCTCCACAATCAGATTGGGCGCAATGTGCATGCTTACGTGGATGACATTGTGGTGAAGTCCAGAGAGAAAGAAACCTTGATATCCGACTTAAAGGAAACCTTTGATAATCTCCGGGTCTACAAGATGATGCTTAACCCAGACAAGTGTGTATTTGGTGTACCTGCAGGCAAACTTTTGGGATTCCTGGTCTCAAACAGGGGCATTAAAGCTAACCCAGAGATGATCAAGGCGATTAACTCTTTGGCTAAACCGGTGTGCATCAATGATGTTCAGCGACTGGCGGGTCGCGTTGCTGCTTTAAGCCAATTCATAAGCCGGCTAGGTGAGAAGGCTCTACCACTGTATCAGATGATGAAGTAAACAGACACTTTTGTCTGGAGTGAGGCTGCTGATGTTGCCTTTGAAGATTTAAAGAGACAGTTGTCTGAGCCGCCAGTTCTCGCGGCTCCCATTGATAAAGAGCCGTTGCTGTTGTATGTTGCTGCTAACTCACGTGCTGTTAGTGTGGATATTTTGGCGGAGCGTAAGGAGACTGGCAAGGAGCATCTGGTTCAAAGGCCGGTTTATTACATCATTGAGGTGCTCATAGAATCCAAGCAAAGGTATCCGCATTGGCAGAAACTTGTTTATGGGGTGTTCATGGCGAGCCGGAAGTTGAAGCAGTACTTTCTGGGTCATCCTATAACTGTGGTAAGTTCAGCCCCCTTGGGAGACATCATCCAGAACAGGGAAGCCATAGGGCGAGTTGCCAAGTGGGCCATCGATCTTGGGCCTCACGGTTTGAAGTATATGCCACGTACAGCTATCAAGTCTCAAGCCCTAGTAGACTTTATCAATGATTGGACGGAGTTGCAGGCACCAGAGGAGAAGCCGGATAACACATATTGGACTATTCACTTCGATTGGTCCAGGCAGTTGGAAGGCTCGGGGGCTGGAGTCGTTTTGACTTCCCCCCGAGGTGAAAATTTTTTTTATGTGCTCTGGCTTATGTTTCCCTGTACTAACAATGCAGCTGAATACGAGGCTTTACTCCATGGCCTCCGGATGGCCAAAGAGATGAATTTGAGCTGGGTAAGATGCTTGGGCGATTCAGACCTCGTCGCTAAACAGGTGTCAGGCACGTGGGACTCCAAGGATCCCCTTATGGCGGCTTATCGTCGTGAAGTTGATGCGGTGGCTGGGCACTACAAAGGTTATCAAGTAGAGCACATTGATCGAAGGAAGAATGAGGCGGCTAATGCTTTAAGCCGGCTGGGGTCTCAGCGTAAGCCGGTGTCGCCTAATACCTTTCTTGACGTTTTGCATAACCCTTATGTCAGATTGCCTACAGAGGAAGAGCTTGCAGTGCCGGACCCAGAGGCGCAGCTGGTGGCGGCTCTCCATGCCATCCCAGATTGGACAGTCCCATATTTGGCCTATATGACCCGGGGAGAGTTGCCTGAGGACGAGACTTTGGCAAGACAAATCGTCAGGCGGTCCAAATCCATGAAAATTGTTCATAGCAAGTTGCATCACCGCAGCGTCACTGGGGCGTTTCAACGTTGTGTATCACCTACGGAGGGTCAGGAGATACTTCATGAGATTCATGAAGGAGATTGCGGTCATCATGCCGGTTCAAAATCTCTGGTATCCAAGGCTTTTCGTCATGGTTTTTATTGGCTGACGGCTCATGCTGATGCGGAAGATCTGGTCAGCAAATGTGACGGATGTCAAAAATTCTCACGATGAGCTCATGTGCCGGCTCAATAATTGAGGATGATTCCAATTACTTGGCCGTTTGCGGTCTGGGGGCTTGACATGGTTGGACCTTTCAAGAGGTCTAAGGATAAGAAGACACACCTGTTGGTGGCAGTGGATAAATTCACCAAGTGGGTTGAAGCAGAGCCGGTCAGTAAGTGTGATGCAGCCACGGCGGTTCAGTTCATGAAAAAGGTGATCTTTCGTTTTGGCTTTCCGCACAACATTATAACTGATAAATGGTACTAATCTCTCCAAGGGTGCCATGGAAGAGTTCTGTCTACAAGAGCACATCCGGCTTGATGTTTCGGTTGTTGCTCACCCCCAGTCTAATGGTCAAGCAGAAAGAGCTAATCAAGAGATATTGAAAGGTATCAAGCCCCGGCTCTTAGTTCCCTTATAGCGAACTCCGGGTTGTTGGGTGGAGGAGTTACCCTCTGTGCTATGGAGCATCAACACAACGCCTAACAGGTCTACTGGTTATACACCTTTCTTCATGGTGTACGGAGCAGAGGCGGTTCTGCCAAGTGATATCTGGCATGATTCACCCCGGGTGGCGGCTTATGTTGAGGCTGATAATGAAAAATCTCGTCAGGATGCACTTGACTTGTTGGATGAGGAGCAAGACTTGGCAATAGCCCGCTCGGCGATTTATCAGCAAGACCTGCGCCGTTATCACAGCCGCCAAAGTTAGAAGCATAACCTTCGGAAGGCGATTTAGTGCTCCGCGCATCCAGATCAACTGATATGCACAAGCTATCCCCTCCTTGGGAAGGACCCTTTGTGGTCAGCAAGAATCTCAACAACGGGTCATATTACCTCATCGATGTTCGAGAGC
Organism: Aegilops longissima; assembly: GCA_021605205.1. Lineage (NCBI taxonomy): Eukaryota > Viridiplantae > Streptophyta > Magnoliopsida > Poales > Poaceae > Aegilops > Aegilops longissima. The sequence goes on along the minus strand of CM038678.1, from coordinate 186,377,083 downwards.
ACAAAGACTCACGTAAGTCGGAGGAAGAGACCCGTCGGCCGTGGAACATAGCGCATCTCCGGCCCTACTATACTTAAGCCACCGCCTCGAGTATATTTGTTTTTCTTTTTAGCAATGTATATATTATATAAAGCAATAAAGCAGGACCTCTTTTCTTTCCATCCTACAAGGTTTATGTATCTTCTTTACCAGGTGGTGGAAACAACCAACAGGGGGCGGATCATATCTGAATCCTGTTTTTCCCTTTGGTCCGGCTTATGATCATATCTGAATCTAGCCATGGTCAATTGGGGGCTTCCTGTTCAAACATAGGTCGTATTCGAACCAAAGAGAACATAGTTGTCGGTACCCAATTGATCGGCATATTGCCAAACCCACTTGGGGGCTTCTTGATCATATTTGAATCATAGCTTAACCCCTTTGGGTCTGATGTGGATCGCATTCGAATCAGCGTCATTAAACAACTCTAATGGTCACTTGGGGGCTTCTTGTTCAAACATAGGTCGTATTCGAACGAAAGAGAACATAGCTGTCGATACCCACTTGATCGGCATCGCCAAAGCCATTGGGGGCTATATGATCGTATCCGAATCTTAGCTTAACCCCTTTGGAACGGTTCTACTGATCGTATTCGAATCATAGGCCTTTGAAAGTAAGGTTTACTTTATTCTATAAGGGTAAATAATATTAAGGGCCAGGTAAACATTATATGTGCCAATTTTCAGAAGTTAAGTTTAACTGTCTGCTTTTTGGGATCACATAAGCCGGTAATGTACGCTTCAATAAGATAGCAGGGTAACGCAAAAAGCTTTTAGATGTCAAGGAGCAATTCATATAAGCCAGCAGTATACAATGATAGCGGCTTGTGACATTGTTAAGCACCACAAACATGCGCGAAGGCATGACAGAGCTAAGGAGTTTTTTCTACCCTATTACAAGACTCCCCGAGTCTGAATAATGAAGCATCATTTTTTCAAAGACTTAGTGCCAGGCGGGTTACTCCTTTGGTGGACTTGAAGACTCCGGCTTATCCTTCTCCGCCTCTTCGTCTGATGTTTTGTCCTGGAAGGTAGACGAGGTCCAGTCAATGCCGCTTAAGGCTTTAAATTCAGCTTCATCATCTATTAAACTGGCCGGGTCAACTTCAGGAGCAAAGGTATGCTTACGAGTTAGAGGGATCAGGCTGACGTCATCATAATGCGGAGTTGGAATCCTCCGGTTCTCGTTGTCATAACCCGGCTGGTACTTCGTAAGATCAATATCATTGCCGAGGATGGTGGCCACAGGGCGTACGACTCTCACACAGGTGGTGAAGTCTGATTCATTGAATACAGAGCCGTCCTCCTTCAAACTAGGATATCCAAGAGCAACATCGGCTAGGTCTAGCTCTGGAACCAGCGCTTTGGCCCGGCTTAAGGCGGCTATGGCCCTGTGTAACGCCCTCGATGCGGCTATATCTCCCACGTGTCGAAGCACGACTTAGAGGCATAACCGCATTGAAAGCAATGTCGCAAGTGAGGTAATCTTCACACAACCCATGTAATACATAAGGGAAAAAGATACATAGTTGGCTTACAGTCGCCACTTCACACAATACATAAATAAACATCCATCATCCAGATTACACTCAAGGTCCGACTACGGAACCAAAATAAAAGAAGACTACCCCAAATGTTACATGATCCCCGATCGTCCCAACTGGCTCCACTCATCGATCATCGTGAAAAGACGATAGTAACGACCACGCCCTCGTCGAACTCCCACTTGAGCTCGGTTGCGTCATCTGCACTGACATCGTCGGCACCTGCAACTGTTTTGGTAGAATCTGTGAGTCACGGGGGCTCAGCAATCTCACACCCGCCAGACCAAGACTATTTAAGCTTATAGGAAGGACAGAGTTGTGAGGTGGAGCTGCAGCAAGCGACTAGCATATATGGTGGCTACATTCGCAAAAGAGAGCGAGAAGAGAAGCAAGGCACGTTCGTGAAGCTAGTAGCGATCAAGAAGTGATCCTGAAACTACTTACATCAAACATAACTCCAACACCGTGTTCACTTCCGGACTCCGAGAAAGAGACCTCATGGTTACACACGCGGTTGATGTGTTTTAATCAAGGTCAACTTCGGGTTTTCTACAACCGGACATTAACAAATTCCCATCTGCCTCATAACCACGGGCACGGCTTTCGAAAGATAATACCCTGCAGGGGTGTCCCAACTTAGCCCATTATAAGCTCTCACGGTCAACGAAGGATATTCCTTCTCCCGGGAAGACCCGATCAGTCTCGGAATCCCGGTTCGCAAGACATTTCGACAATGGTAAAACAAGACCAGCAAGACCACCCGACTGTGCCGACAAATCCTGATAGGAGCTGCACATATCTCATTCTCAGGGCACACCGGATAAGCGAAGCGTACAGGTACCAACGTGACCCAAGTTGCCAAGGGACGGTCCCGCACGGTGCTCTAGTTTGGACCAACACTCGGAGGAGCACTGGCCCGGGGGGTAAATAAAGATGACCCTCGGGCTCGCGAAAACCCGGGGAAAAAAGGCTTAGGTGGCGAATGGTGAAACCAAGGTTGGGCCTTGCTGGAGGAGTCTTATTCAATGCGAACTATCAAGGGGTCCCATAAATCACCCAACCGTGTAAGGAACGCAAAATCAAGGAACATAACACCGGTATGACGGAAACTAGGGTGGCAAGAGTGGAACAAAACACCAGGCATAAGGCCGAGCCTTCCACCCTTTACCAAGTATATAGATGCATTAATTAAAATAATAGATATTGTGATATCCCAAAATAACCATGTTCCAACATGGAACCAACTTCATCTTCACCTGCAACTAGCAACGCTATAAGAGGGGGCTGAGCAAAGCGGTAACATAGCCAATCAATGGTTTGCTAGGAAAGGATGGTTAGAGGTTTGACATGGCAATATGGGTGGCATAGTATAGCAAGTGGTAGGTAACATAGCATAGGCATAGCAAAAGAGCGAGCATCTAGCAAGCAAAGATAGAAGTGATTTCGAGGGTATGGTCGTCTTTCCTGCAAGGTTCTCAGAGTTGTCGAAAGCTTGATCCTCGTAAGCGTTCTCAACAGGTTCCTCGTTCACGTACTCATCTCCCGGCTCTACCCAAAGCAAGAACACAAGCAAAGGACCAACAATCAATCACGGGTGATGCACAAACCACATGATGCAAAACATGGCATGATATGCGAGATGTGAGATGCAATGCATATGCGTGCTCCAGAAGGAAAATGATGAACAAGGCATCAACTTGGCAAACCAAGTATGCCGCTGGAAAGGTGAGATGATTTCGGTTGAAATCGATATAAAGATCACCAGAATCGGATGCACGGTTTGCAAATGACAAGCAAAACAAGAATGACACAATTCTGCCATTAACAGCATTATACCACATAGCAAGCAACAAGAAATTAAGCTACTGCACCCAAACGTACCAACAAAGCATATGGCAGTGATCTACTCACAATGCTTAACAAAAGATGAACACTGAGCTACGAGTAAATCATATCATAACAGGTTCAAACAAGCATGGTAAAAGTGCAAAATATATCAGCTTCACAGACTTAGTGAAAAACTGAACATGGCTGAAACAGCATCAGGAAGCAATGTTTAGAGAAAGCAAACATCATGCTACAGGAACATATCATAGAAACTTAAGGCATGGCATGATACTACTAAATGCATATAACAAAAGTCCTTTACTGACAATGAGCCAAAAAGGATCAGAAGATAGGATTGCGCCCATGTAAACATAGCAAGTTTCGTTAACAGATTCAGCAAACAGGGCATCACATTGACAGAATTATGAAGGCATCTTCGCGAGCTCGACGCACTCACTACAGAGCATTTCATGATAAACTAAGCATACATCCATCAATAATACATGGCATAGAGGCTATACATGGCAAGAACAGCATCATAGCATACACGGATCAACTACAACAACCTTGGCAAAATTGAATAACATGTAAACAATCTGCCAGGAAACATTTTAAAGCAAAAGTAGAGCTCGATTAACTCAAGCTATGTCACTCCATAATTGCAAACAAGGGCATGGATGGATAGAGCATAACCATATGTTCAAAACATCCTTACTGAAGTATCTCAAAATATGCATGGATCTCTCTGTAGCATCAATTTTACATAGCATAAAAATAACAGCAGAATAGGGCTGAAATCAGCAACATCATGAAGCCTAGTTTTCATGCTTGTACTAGTCACCACAAAGATCACAAAAATACATGGCATAAACCCTTGTAAATATGGCATGGCATATTACAAAACACATGTAGGACTCAAGTTCATAGGGCACACACACCAATCATGGCAAAAATGACAAAAGTGCAAGTTCTGATAAGAATCTGAAACTAACATCACATAACCCTCTTCTAACAGCATTTCGGGAAACAATATGAGCTCAGATTAAAATGATGCAATGAGATGAAATGATGTACTCGTCGAGACGAACAAATTGGTATGCTATACGCCCAAAACGGAGCCACGAGTACAGAGTTATGGTGCGATGAAAATGCAACAATTAATCTGCAGAATAAATAAGGGGAGAAAGAAGTCAACCCTAGTCTCAGATCTGGATCCGGGCACGGACTTCGAGGCAGGCCGGAGCCTCGCCGGAGTTGGTGCCGGAGGGGAGGAAGACGGCCGGGGGAGGAGAGGGCCGACCGGATCTCGCCGGATCCGGCGCCGGCGGAGGCGGTGGCGTGGCCGGGCGGTGCGGCGGCAACCGGGCAGCGATCGTGGGGACGGTGGCGCGCGACGGGCGGCGGAGATCCGCGCGGGCGCTGGGCCGAGCGGGCGGCGCGAGGAGGCGGTGGCTGCGCGCTGGCCTCGGGGCCGGGCGACAGCCAGCGGGCCGGCCTTGGCCGCTGGTAGCCGGGCGCCACGAAGCGGCTCGCGGTTGGCGGGCGGGCGGAGGGCGGATGTCAACCGCGCTCCGGACGTGTCCGTGGCCGCGGGGAGCGGAGTTAGGGTTTGCCCAAAATTTCGGGATGGTCACATATTTATAGGTAGGAGGAGCTAGGAGGCTCCAAATGGAGTGAGGTTTTCGCCCACACAATCGTGATCCGACGATGGAGAGCATGGACGTGACTTAGATGGGTTATTGGGCTGTTTTGAAGGGGTGTTGGGCTGCAACTCAAAAGAGGCCTTTGCGGTTATGCGGTTAACCGTTGGAGTATCAAACGAGCTCCAAATGACTCGAAACTTGACAGGTGGTCTATCGGTGGTGTACCAAGGCCACTTGGCAAGCCTCGTCCCATTCCGAGAATGTTTAACACCCGCTCACGAAAAAGAGACAAGAGGGGTGCGCCGGTGCATGTAGGAGTGTCGGATTGCAAAACGGACAACGGGGAAGATGCTCGGATGCATGAGACGAACACGTATGCAAATGAGATGCACATGATGACATGATATGAGATGCATGACATGAACAAAATGCAAAACGAAAGACAAAAACCCAACCACGGAGGGAATACCATAGCACATAGCTGAAAATGGCAAGAGTTGGAGTTACAAATATGGAAAGTTACATCAGGGGTGTTACACCCTGGCTCTACCAGATGCCCACCTTAGCTCCTGAATCCGTTGAGGTAACACGGCAAGCCGTTTGAGCACATCCTGCAGGAGATAAGGAGTGGCATTTGATAAAGCCACAACGGCCAAGGGACGCCAGACCCGTGTATAGCTGTTCCACTAGAGTATACACCGCTTTAAGCTTGATCAAAGATATTCTCGCTTCGTGTTTGTGCTCCTGGGGCCTGCGTTTATACATATAAGTTAAGCCGGAGATAATATCTGAAATAGTCATCAAAGAAACCATGGTGATGTTCACGGTTACACATAGTAACTTATCCGAAGATTGCTGAGACCATTTGAGATATCTGGTGCTTTAAGCCGGACAGCTCGGCAGTTGCTTCGGCAAGAGCTGCTTCTGCTGTCTCGGCCCGGGTCACAAGTGAAGATTTTTCATCTGCCCAGGTTTTCTTCGTCGCGTCAAAATCCATCTTCAACTTTTCTTGCTCAGAGATGCTGAATGCGAATTTGGAGTTGGCTTTTTGAATCTCAAGTTCTTGGGCCGCCAGCCGGGTCTTCAGGTCAGCAATCTCCAATTCAAATTGACTGGTGGAGACCTGCATTGACGCCGGGTTATAATTAAGGTTATGATTATGCATATTAAAGTCTCAAGCACTTTACAAGTAAAGATACTTGACACTTGGGGGCTAATGTGTATCGCACGTTTTAAAGTTGCTATATTATGACAGGGTTAAATATCCTTTCTTGTAAACTGGATGAACTAACAGCCAGCAGGTATCTAAGTCTATGGCATATTTACTTATAAGCAGTAGACTTGGGGGCTGGTACAGTAAGTAAGGTTCAGGAGAAATAATATAAGTTATACCTCAGATTTATGCTGTATCTGTTTCGCCATGTCAATTTCCAGGTCACGGCTGTTATGCACTTGATTCAGATAGCCTAAGACTATATCACCAATGCTTAAGTGAGCATAATCAGCGATGTCCTGTTTGGTCTTCCGGTGTTTGACAAGTTCTTCCTTGGCATTACATCCGCAAGGACAGAGGTCGCCGCCGGTTCAACATACTGGCTCTTCAAGATTTCAACTTCCGGCTCAGCTGTCTTGACCGGGCTAGGAATTTCCGGATTATCGGAGCTGTTAAAGGTGTCTTCGACAGGTGGGTCAGAAGATGGAGTTGGGATTTCGTAGGCCGGCTCAGGAGGAGGTTGATGAGTAGAAGCGTCAGAGGCAGCTGTTCCGAGCTCCGGCTCAGTAGCTACCGGGTCGTCGATCAGCTTATTCTTTTTTGCCCTCTTACTGGGCTTCACCTGCACACTGTGGACACAGCAGAGGGATGAGTACAAAATATGAGTAAGGCAAAGCATGAGGATAACAAAGGTATATTACCCAGGGGCAGTCTTGAAGGCCGACATGTTGGATTGCATAGACTCGCCGGAGGAAGGAGAAGTATCCTGATAATTGGAATCAGATGAATTGAGAGGTTGACAAATGAAACCCGCCAAAGGATAAACAAAACGTAAGGCGGAGATGACCTCAGTCCGACGCTTCCTGCTCACGTCGGGTAAGCCGGAAGAGAGCTCTGCCCCATCGGGTCCGGGTTTGCCTCCGGCTTTCAAGCTGTTGTTGCTTCAAAAGAAATTGAGGATCTTGATAAGCTAGAGGATGTGAAAATCTTACTTTCTGGGTCACCCGTCGGGTTTTGTGCTTTGGCAAAGGCTCTGAGTCGGAGGAGATTATAGTTACCTCTTCACCAGGAGCTTGGCTATTCCCAGTATCCTCCTGAAAGGCGGAAATGTCAATAAAATAGTAACAAGGGAGTTAAGAGAGTAAGGGATTACCTCTTCCTTGTCTGAAGAAGAGTCGTCCAGTTTGAGCTAATCGGAGGCGCTGGGTTTCTTCTTTTTTGAAGTTCCAGTCTTGGCGGCTTTCCTTTCAGTTTTCTTTGCCGCCATGGCTTGTTGGGCAGCCTCGTGGTCATATTTGACCTTCCAGAAATTATCACCAGCCTGTGGAAAAAGATAAAGAGTTATAAATACAAAGAAGGTAAACAGGTTAAGGAATATTTATTAAGATGGATAACTTACTGCAGGGGCCGGGTTCTTTTTGCAAAAGGGGAGTAAACAGAAAGCATTGCTGGTAACAGTGCCCTCCTTCAGAAATGACTGGGTTGTAGCATCCGCCACATCGTCTGGTAAGTCGTCAGGACTATGACGCATTGGGTCGCTCGTCTCGCCTGTATAAGTACACATTAAGCCGGAGCGGCGGCTTAATGGGAGTATCCGCCAAGTAACCCAGACTCGGACCAGGTCGATGCCATTTAAACCATTCCCCAAAAGGGCTTTGATCTTCTTGATGGTGGGATTAAGAGGCAGACGTTCAACAGTGGTTAGTTTATCCGCCAGTGGATGGTTGGACTCAAAGCGCAGGGCGCGAAAGCCGGGCATAGGCTTCTCGTCAGCCAGAGAAGTATCCTGACAGTAGAACCATTTCTGATTCCAATTTTTTGGGTGACTCGGTAGCTCAGCATAAGGAAATAGGCAGTCTCTTCGTCGCTGGATCGAGATACCGCCAAGTTCAAGACTAGCCTGCTTAGCACGCTCATTCTACCGGTTCAAGTAAAAAGTTCTCTCAAAAAAGTAAACTTGGCTCCTCTCCTGTGTACACCTCGCAGAAGACTTGAAAATTGCAAAGATTTGACACGGAATTGGGTCCAATGTCTTGAGGTCTAAGATCAAAGAAATTTAGAAGCTCTCTGAAGAACTTTGAGCCGGGAGGGGCAAATCCCCAGCTCTTGTGATCTGTGAAAACTATCACCTCCCCTTCTTTGGGTTGAGGCTTCTCTTCAGATGGGTCAGGAACGCGATAAGACATGACCTCCTTTTTTGGCAGATGACCAGACTTCACAAAATCAGCCAGCTTGTTTTAGTAATCGTGGATGGGACCCATTGCAGGTTACAGGAGCTTTGGTCGACTTAGGCGCCATGACAACAGTTGGCCTATTATAAATAAGAAGTTCCGTTTAAATTTTAACCCGGAGAAAATATCCAAATTATCAAGGTATCGGCTTAAAGGAGTCGGTCGACTCAGTAAGTCAGCAGGCGCAACCCGTATATAAGGGGACGACTTGCGCGCTTAGGGCAAGAAACAACCAATCAAGAACCGGGCATAGCGATCTCGCCCCTGGTCATCGAAACCTCATGCAATACCAACCCTACTGGACGTAGGCTTTACCTTCACCGTAAGGGGCCGAACTAGTATAAAACCTCTCGTGTCCTTTGTCCTGATAACCCCTTTAAGCTTCCTAGTTGTGATGGCTCCACGACTAAGTCCTTGCAAGAGGACATCTGTCGTGACAATTCCACGACATCGACCGTTATCCAGCATGCATCTAGAGTATTAAGTTCATAAGAACAGAGTAACGCTTTAAGCAAGATGACATGATGTAGAGGGATAAACTCATGCAATATAATAAAAACCCCATCTTGTTATCCTCGATGGCAACAATACAATATGTTCCTTGCTGCCCCTACTGTCACTGGGAAAGGACACCGCAAGATTGAATCCAAAGCTAAGCACTTCTCCCATTGCATGAAAGATCAATCCAGTAGGCCAAACCAAACTGATAGTTCGAACAGACTTGCAAAGATAACCAATCATACATAAAGAATGCAGAAGATTCAAATATTTTTCATAGGTAAACTTGATCATAAACCCACAATTCATCGATCTCAACAAACACACCGCAAAAGAAGATTACATTGAATAGATCTCCACAAGAGAGGGGGAGAACATTGTATTGAGATCCAAAAAGAGAGAATAAGCCATCTAGTTAATAACTATGGACCCGAAGGTCTGAGGTAAACTACTCACACATCATCGGAGAGGCTATGGTGTTGATGTAGAAGCCTCCATGATCGATGCCCCTTTGGGGGAGCTCCTAACAGGCCCCAAGATGGGATCTCACGGGCATGTAAGGTTGCATGGAGGTGGAATTAGGTTTTGGCTCAGATCTGTAGTTTGGGGGTACGAGGTCTATATAGGAGGAATGAGTACGCCGGTGGAGCAACATGGGGCCCACGAGGGTGGAGGGCGCCTGGGGAGGCGCGCCTCTACCTCGTGGCTTCCTGGTAGCTTTCTTGACGAGGGTCCAAGTCCTCTCGATCATGTTCGTTCAAAATCACGCTCCCAAGGTTTCATTCCGCTTTGGACTCCGCTTGGTATTCTTTTTCTGCAAAACTCAAATGGGCAAAAACAACAATTACAGGCTGGGCCTCCGGTTAATAGGTTAGTCCCAAAAATAATATGAAAGTGTATAATAAAGCCCAATAATGTCCAAAACAGAAGATAATATAGCATGGAGCAATAAAACATTATAGATACATTGGGGACATATCAAGCATCCCCAAGCTTAATTGTTGCTCGTCCTCGAGTACGTAAATGATAAAAACAGAATTTTTGATGTGGAATGCTACTAGGTATAATTTCAATGTAATTCTTCTAAATTGTGGTATGAATACTCAGATCCAAAAGATTCAAGATAAAAGTTCAATATTGACATAAAAATAATTATACTTCAAGCATACTAGCTAAGCAATTATGTCTTCTCAAAATTACATGGCCAAAGAAAGTTCATCCCTACAAAATCATATAGTTTAGTCGTGCTCCATTTTTGTCACACAAGAATGCTCTCATCGTGCACAACCCTGACGACAAGCCAAGCAATTGTTTCATACTTTAGTAATTTCAAACTTTTTCGACCTTCACGCAATACATGAGCGTGAGCCATGGATATAGCACTATGGGTGGAATAGAATATGATGATGGGGGTTATGTGGAGAAGACAAAAAGGAGAAAGTCTCACATCAATGAGGCTAATCAATGAGCTATAGAGATGCCCATCGATTGATGTTAATGCAAGGAGTAGGGATTGCCATGCAATGGATGCACTAGAGCTATAAATATATGAAAGCTCATCAAAAGAAACTAAGTGGGTGTGCATCCAACTTGCTTGCTCATGAAGACCTAGGGCACTTGAGGAGGCCCATTGTTGGAATATACAAGCCAAGTTCTATAATGAAAAATTCCCACTAGTATATGAAAGTGACAAAACGGGAGACTCTCTATCATGAAGATTATGGTGCTACTTTGAAGCACAAGTGTGGTAAAAGGATAGTAACATTGTCCCTTCTCTCTTTTTCTCTCATTTTTTTGGGCCTTCTCTTTTTTCTATGGCCTTTCTCTTTTTTTATTCCTCACTTTGGACAATGCTCTAAAAAAATTATGATAATCACACTTCTATTTATTTACAACTCAATGATTACAACTCGATACTAGAACAGAGTATGACTCTATATGAATGCCTCCGACGGTGTACCGGGATATGCAATGAACCAAGAGTGACATGTATGAAAGAATTATGAAAGGTGGCTTTGCCACAAATACTATGACAACTACATGATCATGCTAAGCAATATGACAATGATGAATGTGTCATGATAAACGGAACGGTGAAAAGTTGCATGGAAATATATCTCGGAATGGCTATGGAAATGCCATAGTAGGTAGGTATGGTGGCTGTTTTTAGGAAGATATAAGGAGGTTTATGTGTGGAAGAGCGTATCATATCACGGGGTTTGGATGCACCGGCGAAGTTTGCACCAACTCCCAATGTGAGAAAGGGCAATGCACGGTACCGAAGAGGCTAGCAATGATGGAAGGGTGCGAGTGCGTATAATCCATGGACTCAACATTAGTCATAAAGAACTCACATAGTTATTGCAAAAGTCTACAAGTCATCAAAAACCAAGCACTACGTGCATGCTCCTAGGGGGATAGAATGGTAGGAAAAGACCATCGCTCGTCCCCGACCGCCACTCAGAAGGAGGACAATCAAAGAACACCTCATGTTTCAAAATTGTTACATAACATTTACCATACGTGCATGCTATGGGACTTGCAAACTTCAACACAAGTATTTCTCAAATTCACAACTACTCAACTAGCACAACTTTAATATCACTACCTCCAGGTCTCAAAACAATGATCAAGCATCAAACTTCTCTTAGTATTCAAAACACTCATAAGAAAGTTTTTACTAATCTTGAATACCTAGCATATTAGGATTATTTAAGAAAATTACCATGCTATTTAAGATTCTCAAAATAATCTAAGTGAAGCATGAGAGATAAATAGTTTCTATAAAACAAAAGTTACCACCGTGCTCTAAAAGATATAAGTGATGTACTAGAGCAAAACTATATAACTCAAAAGATATAAGTGAAGCACATAGAGTATTCTAATAATTTCTGAATCATGTGTGTCTCTCTCAAAAGGTGTGTGCAGCAAAGATGATTGTGGTAAACTAAAAAGCAAAGACTCAAATCATACAAGACGCTCCAAGCAAAACACATATCATGTGGTGAATAAAAATATAGCTCCAAGTAAAGTTACCGATGGAAGTAGACGAAAGAGGGGATGCCTTCCGAGACATCCCCAAGCTTTGGATTTTTGGTGTCCTTAGATTATCTTTGTGGTGCCATGTGCATCCCCAAGCTTAGGCTCTTGCCACTCCTTGTTCCATAATCCATCAAATCTTTCACCCAAAACTTGAAAACTTCACAACACAAAACTCAGCAGAAAATCTCGTGAGCTCCGTTAGCGAAAGAAAACAAAAGACCACTTCAAGGTACTGTAATGAACTCATTCTTTATTTCTATTGGTGTTAAACCTACTGTATTCCAACTTATCTATGGTTTATAAAATCTTTTACTAGCCATAGATTCATCAAAATAAGCAAACAACACATGAAAAAACAGAATCTGTCAAAAACAGAACAGTCTGTAGTAATCAGTAACTAACGCAAAATTCTAGAACTCCAAAAAATCAGCAAAAATAGGAAGACCTAGAAAATTTGTTTATTGATAAGAAGAAATTTGAATCAATATTTTATCACGTTCTGGTGATTTTTAACAATTACTTTTGTGAACAGAAAGTTTCTGGAATTTTCTGCAAGATCAAATAACTATCATCCAAGAAGATCCTATAGGTTTAACTTGGCACAAACACTAACTAAAACATAAAGACACATCTAACCAGAGGCTAGAACAAATATTTATTCTTAAACAGAAGCAAAAAGAAAAAAACTAAAAAATAAAATTGGGTTGCCTCCCAACAAGCGCTATTGTTTAACGCCCTTAGCTAGGCATAATAGCAAGGATAGATCTAGGTATTGCCATCTTTGGTTTTTAACTTTTTAGTGGAATCAAGCTCGAATACGGGAGGTTCTTTATGTTTCCCTTCATATTCGGAAATTTTTAGATCTAAAGAGTCCAACCGCTTATTGCAAAGAGTAATCAACATATTCATGCGGTGAATATTTCCGCTAACGTTCTTAAGAGGTTCAAGAGACTTCTGTAAAATCTTAGTTACTTCGCAATTTTTTTCAAAAACTTCTGTCTCTTCCTGGGTATGATGAGGCCCCTTTTGTTGAGGTAGTGTTCCCACTATACCTTCTATAACTTCATGCGCAATATGGGGATCAATTTCAATAAAATTGCCTTCAGCAACGCAATCCAAGAGTTGTCTATTAGACATATTTAATCCAACATAAAAATTGTGAAGCAAAATTCTAAGGTTCACTTCAAAGGTACAGTTACGGTAAGACTCCATTATTCTAAACCAGGCATCTTTTAAGTTTTCTCCTTGTCTTTGTTTGAAGTGAAAGACTTCAAATTCAGGGGACAACGGAGTTGATAAGGGACTAACCATAACGACAAGCAAACGAAAAAGAGGCAAACGGAAAAGACAGGGCGAATAAAATGGCAAGGGTGAAGTGGGGGAGAGGAGAACGAGTGGCAAATGGCAAATAATATGATGCGGGAGATAAGGGTTTGTGATGGATACTTGGTATGTTGACTTTTACGTAGACCTCCCCGGCAACGGCGCCAAAAATCCTTCTTGCTACCTCTTGAGCACTGCGTTGGTTTTCCCTTGAAGAGGAAAGGGTGATGCAGCAAAGTAGCGTAAGTATTTCCCTCAGTGTTTGAGAACCAAGGTATCAATCCAGTAGGAGGCTACACGCGAGTACTTCGCACCTACACAAACAAATAAATCCTCGCAACCAACGCGATAAGGGGTTGTCAATCCCTACACGGTCACTTACGAGAGTGAGATCTGATAGAAATGATAAGATAATATTTTTGGTATTTTTATGATAAAGATGCAAAGTAAAGAAAGTAAAATAAAAACGGCGCAAGAAATAGCTAAGTGTTGGAAGATTAATATGATGGAAAATAGACCCGGGGGCCATAGGTTTCACTAGTGGCTTCTCTCAAGAGCATAAGTATTTACGGTGGGTGAACAAATTACTGTTGAGCAATTGACAGAATTGAGCATAGTTATGAGAATATCTAGGTATGATCATGTATATAGGCATCACGTCTGAGACAAGTAGACGGACTCCTGCCTGCATCTACTACTATTACTCCACACATCGACGGCTATCCAGCATGCATCTAGAGTATTGAGTTCATAAGAACAGAGTAACGCTTTAAGCAAGATGACATGATGTAGAGGGATAAATTCATGCAATATGATAAAAACCCCATCTTGTTATCCTCGATGGCAACAATACAATACGTGCCTTGCTGCCCCCTACTGTCACTGGGAAAGGACACCGCAAGATTGAACCCAAAGCTAAGCACTTCTAGTAGGCCAAACCAAACTAATAAGTCGAAGAGACTTCCAAAGATAACCAATCATACATAAAAGGATTCAGAAGATTCAAATATTGTTCATAGATAAACTTGATCATAAACCCACAATTCATCGGTCTCAACAAACACACCGCAAAAGAACATTACATCGCATAGATCTCCACAAGAGAGGGGGAGAACATTATATTGAGATCCAAAAAGAGAGAAGAAGCCATCTAGCTAATAACTATGGACCCGAAGGTCTGAGGTAAACTACTCACACATCATCGAGAGGCTATGGTGTTGATGTAGAAGCCTGGTGATCGATGCCCTCCCATGGAGCTTCTAACAGGCCCCAAGATGGGATCTCATGGGCATGTAAGGTTGTGGCGGTGGAATTAGGTTTTGGCTCAGATCCGTAGTTTGGGGTGCGAGGTATATATAGGAGGAAGGAGTACGTCGGTGGAGCAACATGGGGCCCACGAGGGTGGAGGGCGCGCTGGGGGGGGCACGCCTCACCTCGTGGCTTCCTGGTAGCTTTCTTAACGAGGGTCCAAGTCCTTTGGATCATGTTCGCTCCAAAATCACGCTCCCGGTTTCATTCCGCTTGGACTCCGCTTGATATTCTTTTGTGAAACTCAAATAGGCAAAAACAGCAATTCAGGTTGGGCCTCCGGTTAATAGGTTAGTCCCAAAATAATATAGAAGTGTATAATAAAGCCCAATAATGTCCAAAACAGAAGATAATATAGCATGGAGCAATCAAAAATTATAGATATGTTGGAGACGTATCAAGCATCCCCAAGCTTAATTCCTGCTCTTCCTCGAGTAGGTAAATGATAAAAACAGAATTTTTGATGTGGAAAGCTACAAGGCATAATTTCAATGTAATTCTTCTTAATTGTGGTATGAATATTCAGATCCGAAGGATTCAAGATAAAAGTTCAATATTGACATAAAAATAATAATACTTCAAGCATACTAACTAGCAATTATGTCTTCTCAAAATAACATGGCCAAAGAAAGTTCATCCCTACAATATCATTGTCGGTGTACAAAAAGAGGGGTATGCTTTTTTGTACCCCTATAACTATGCACGGGCAGTCTGAGCCACGGACACCGCCACACTGAGCAAGGCAAGGGAGGTGAGCCAAGGTAAGGCCAAAGCTCAAGAGGAATGAACAACGCCAAGACCAAGACCACAAAGAGCAAAGGGGACGGAGGCGGACTCCCGCAAGATCCTTGCCGGGAGGCAGTTTAGCAAACCCGCAAGACCCTTGCCGGGCAGCTCGCCCACACCCACGGAGGGAATCACCCTTGAGTCCACTGCCCCATGAGGCAAGGATTCGGGAGACATCCCGTGGTGGCATGCAGATCTTTGTGAAGACATTTAAGATCGATACACACTATAGAAGATTTACGACCCTTGGCGGGATCCCAGCCAAGGAGGACCACAAGGCCCCCGGCAAGAGCCCTGCCGGGGATGACAACAGGCGCCACGGCAAGACTCTTGCCGGTGTCCCCGGCAAGACCCTTGCCGGGGCTACGACGAGGCCCTCACCAAGGGCACCCGTGGGGCCACCATCGGGTCCACGCCAATCAAACCTTCACCGCCATTCGCATGCAGTTGCCGACCCAACCAGTTGGGCAGGCACCTGCGTGGCAACAAGCAGATCTTCGTGGAGACCCAAAGTTGCGCCACCTCAGCTGCCTACCTGCCTACATGGCACCGCGGGCACCGCTGGCCAGTGCACGTGTCAACACGAGAGGGAGCGGCGACAGACGAGACGTGGCTCTCCCCCCGTCCACGATAAAGCAAGGACGAACTCTTATATAAAGTAAAGCGCTCCCAAGGACACATGGGAATTGTTGTCAAGTTAGTTTTCATCATGCTCATATGATTCGTGTTTGTTATTTTGATAATTTGATATGTGGGTGGACCGGAGCTTGGGTGCCGCCCTTCCTTGGAAAAGACTCCCACTTATGATTAACCCCTCTCGCAAGGATCCACAACTACAAAAGAAGAATTAAGATAAATCTAACCATAGCATGAAACATGTGGATCCAAATCAGCCCCTTACAAAGCAACGCATAAACTAGGGTTTAAGCTTCTGTCACTCTAGCAACCCATCATCTACTTATTACTTCCGAATGCCTTCCCCTACGCCCAAATCATGGTGAAGTGTCATGTAGTCGACGTTCACATAACACCATTAGAGGAGAGACAACATACATCTCATCAAAATATTGACATAATACCGAATTCACATGATTACTTATAACAAGACTTCTCCCATGTCCCCAGGAACAAACGTAACTACTCACAAAGCATATTCTTGTTCATAATCAGAGGATTACTAATTATCATTAAGGCTATGAACATATGATCTTCCACCGAATAAACCAACTAGCATCAACTACATGGAGTAATTAACACTACTAGCAACCCCACATGTACCAATCTGAGGTTTTGAGACAAAGATTGGATATAAGAGATGAACTAGGGTTTGAATGGAGATGGTGCTGGTGAAGATGTTGATGGAGATTGACCCCCTCTCGATGAGAGGATCGTTGTGATGATGATGGCTTCGTTTTCCCCCTCCCGAACAGCTCCGTTGGAGCCATAGATTGGTTCTGCCCAAGTTCTGCCTCGAGACGGCGAAGCTTCGTCCTGAAAGCTTCCTTCTAATTTTTTCCATGTCAAAACACGCCATATATGATAACTTGGGTGTCGGGGGCTTGCCAGGTGGCCCACAAGATAGGGGGGGCGCCCCCCATCCTTGTGGATGGTAGTTGCCCCCCTCTGGTGCTTTCTTCACCCAATATTTTTTATATATTCCAAAAATATTCTCCGTGAAGTTTCAGTACTTTTGAGTTGTGCAGAATAGGTCTATAATATTTGCTTCTTTTCCAGTCCAGAATTCCAACTGCCGGCATTCTCCCTCTTCATGTAAACCTTATAAAATAAGAGAGAAAAGGCATAAATATTGTGATATAATGTGTAATAACAGCCCATAATGCAAGAAATATCAATATAAAAGCATGATGCAAAATGGACGTATCAACTCCCCCAAGCTTAGACCTCACTTGTCCTCAAGCGAAAGCCGATATCGAAAAATATGTCCTCATGTTTAGAGATAGAGGTGTCGATAAAATAAAATACGGACATGAGGGCATCATGATCATCTTTAGAACAGCAACATATATTGTCATATAATTTCTTATGCTAAAGTAACAATTTGTTCACAAGGTAAAGTATGAATCAGAAACTTCATTGAAAACTAATAAACTATGACCTCAGTCATTGAAGTAATTGCAATTTATCATAACATCGGAAAGAGTCAATATAAGAGCTTTCCAGGAAGTCCACATACTCAACTATCACTTAGTCTTTCACAATTGCTAACACTCACACGATACTTATGGGTACAAAGTTTCAATAGGATATAGTTTCGTCTCCCAACCTTTTACCTCAAGGGTACTGTCAACAATAATACTTTCTGATAACCTACATCCGAATGGATATATATATATATATATAGGGTGACAGTATTCTAAACCCGGAATCAAAATAACTATTTGGATCATGGTGCTCTATATAGGGCTCGAAGAGGCGTTCCCGAACTCCCGAAGCCATAGAGGGATAAAAAAGAAAACCCACCCAGTCCCGCACCTCCCACGCCGCCCCCTCCCCTTCCTGGAGAACCAGCCCCGGGCCGCCACCGGTCCTAAATCCGGCCGCCACACCGCTCCCTCCCCGGGATCCGCCGCGCGCACCACCTCCTCGATCCGCCACCGACCGCCTCCTTCCCGGATCCGCCGGATTGATCCCACCGCCCGCCGCCACAAGCACCGGCGTGCGACCGACGCCGCCTCCCTCCATGAAGCGCCGACGCCGACCCGTCACTTACCTCTGTACGCACGCCCGCGCCGGCGACACCTAGGTTGCCCCCGATGTCGCCCAGCCCTCCTTACGTGAAGACCCCGCGACGACGCCTCGATGTTCTGCCTTGACACGGGCGCCCCCCATCCACCCTTCGGCGATCAAACCAGCTCCGCCAGAGAAGAGGACAGTCCCGCTCATGGCCACCTCCTCCGCTGGTGCGACCTTCCTCGCGCCTGCACGGCCTGCCCTCCCCTCCGTGCGACCTGCTCTGCACGGCCCGCCTCCTCCCAGCTTACACTCTGCTCCGCTGGCGAACGACGAGCACTGCACTTCTTCTCTCTCCACTACGAAGGCAGCGTAGGTGGCTAGTGTCAGAAGTTCAGTTGTATATGTATGTTTTAGTTTTTATCTCTAAAAAATCAGACAAAGACACAGGTTGTATACGTATATGTCTGAAGTTCAGTTGACAAAGACACAAGTTTGTTATGCAGCTGAACGAGTGTACAACCTTCTCATTCTACAATTGCTACACTATTGCACATTTCTTATCTTCGTCATGGTGTTGTTTCAAAATGGATGTATATGGCCCAAAAAATGTGCATTTCTATGGGAAAATAGTTATTTAGGTGAAAAGGTTCATGAATTGATGGCCAGGAAGTTCAACCCTATTACCTCTCAATCACCATGTATTTAAAAAAAAAAAAAATGGTAGTTTATAAAAAAAGAAGGGAAAGATATGAGGAATTACAAAACACACACTGTAGTGCTTTCATGAAAAGTAGAAGTTCATAAAAAACTTAGTGCTTTCATGTTACTAGCCAATAAAACTAAGAAGTTCAAATTTAAAAAATTGTGAAGTTCGGTGTCTATAAAAAATTCAATATTTACTTATTATTAAAAGAATAAAACCATGAAGTTCAAAAAAATTAGAACAAAAGAAGGTCAAATTTTTATCAAGAAAAATTTGGATAATTTCAATAGCTTTTCAAAGGTGTATTGTTTATGCGGTGTGTAGTTATGGAATAAAACCAATAACTTCAATTCCAAATAACGAAGAAGTTCGATGTTTCTAAAAAAACCTCCAATTTTCACATGTCTAAAAATAAACAATGAAGTTCAAAATAGAAAAAGGTAGAGCGGTTCGATGTCTACAAAAGACTAAGATATTTTCATGTAATCGAGAGAAGTTCGGGTTGATAACCGCCAGAAGTTCAAGTACTACACTATGTGCATTTTATATGAAAAAAAGAATGAAAAAGCAAAGGCTAAAAGTTTTGTTGCTAGAAGTTCAAGTGCTCGACCCGAGAAAGTTCAAAAATTCTTGTGAGAGAGGTTGAACAAAAATACGTGATAGAAGTTCAAGGAGAAAATAGCCGGACGTTCAACTAGTACATGGAATGCGTTTCAGATAAAGAATATAAGAATAGGAAACCAAAAGCTTAAAACGTTTGTTGCAAGAAGTTCACATGGTCCTCCGAGCACGGTTCATAATTAATATTGCGGGACATCCAACCTCCAATTACATGTTTGAAAATAGCAAAAAATGAGGTCCGGCCTTCAATTGCGTGTAATTCAATGTATGCACAAAAATATGACAAAAGTTCATAGTGGAAACAATGAGAAGTTCAAGTACTTCAAGGAATGCATTTCAGGTCAGAATAAAAAGTATAGAAAATTAAAAGCTTGAACGGTTTGTTGCTAGAAGTTCAAGTGCTCTGTCAGGGGAAGTTTGATAATTCTTGCGAGAGAGGTTCACCTTGTAATTCCATGTTCGATTTTTTTCCGTATAAAAATTGAATACAATTCTTTACTCCAAATATAAAAAGGTGAAGTTCATATTGAAATAACAGAGAAGTTCGGAGTTTATTAAAACCTAGGATTTACCTGTTCAAGAAATAAAAAACACAACACCATTTGTTGCACTTTTAAAAACAACTCATAACGAAAAAACGGTTGCTAGAAGTTCAAGTGCTCGGTGAGGAAAAGTTCAAAAATTCTTGTGAGAGAGGTTCACCGTGTATTTAGATGCCCAAAAATACATAAAAAATATGTTATTTTTTGTGTTCTAGAATAATTCTCTCGAACCAGAGAGAAGTTCAAAGTGATAACAACTAGAAGTTCATGTACTACATGGTGTGTATTTCATGTAAGAAAAAATACAAAAAAAGTGAAACGGGGTGAAGTTCAAACAGAGATGCCCCAGAAGTTCAATTATTTCACGTAGTGCAAAAAACACCACGTAAAAAATCAGCACGTCAAAAACAAAGTGAAGTTCGAACAGACACGTCCTATAAGTTCAACTACTTCACGCAGTGCAAAAACAACACGTTAAAAACAGTGTGAAGTTTATTAAAAACAGTGTTCAACTACTTCACGAGAAGTTAAAAAAATTATTGTGAGAGAGGTTTGTACAAAAGAAATATCATTTGTGTGACATTTGATGAATGTATGAGAAAATTACAAACAAAAATACGTCACGGAAGTTCAACGTGAAAACAGCTGGAAGTTCAACTACTACACTGAATGAATTTCAGATGAAAAACTTTTAAAACCGTTGCGAGTATGAAAAAATGATCAACACGGGAAAGTTGCATGTCTATAACACCTTTCCATCGGTATATCACTTGCTCAATTCCGGTGAGTGTTCCGGTGCGTGGATGGTGAGCTACAGGCAAAAAAAGCACGTGAAAAACAGAGTGAAGTTCAAGGTTTCATACCGAGAAGTTCAGGTACTTCACATGATGCATTTTTGGCGAATCTGTTTCGCGATAAAGGCAGAATGAATGATCTCGCCGTTTTTGAAATTACTTGAAAACAGCTACGAATCAGAGAAAACTGTAAAAATGAAAAAAATTCGCATTTTCCGTAGCTTTTCAACGGTATATTATTTGCGCCATTCCGATAAAGTTTGTAGAAAATACGGCGAAAATATGTTTTTATCCATTTTCGAAACTGACTTAAAACCTTAAAGAATTGGGAGAAATAATACATACCAAAAAGTTTTGCATTTGTTAAAGCTTTCAAGGCCATATCATTTGCTGCATTCGGACGCACGGTTAAAAAATTAGCTCGAAAATACGAACTCGGTAGGACTTGTACTGTTTTCTAAATTACTTTTAAAACATTCAATATTAGAAAAAACTTTCAAAAGGAAAGAGTAGCGCATTTTCATAAGCTTTCCAACGCCATATAATATGCCTCAATTGGATTAACCATTTAGAAACGACATCAAAAATACAAACTCGGCTGTTCGGTTTGTGAAATTTTACGTTTTTTCAAATTACTCTTTAACCATAGCGAATGAGAGAAAACTTTCAACATGTTGAAGTAGCGGCTTTGCAGCAGCTTTCCAATGGTTTATAAATGGTTTAGGAATGTGATCGAAAATATGATTCATGTTTTTTGTTTGAAGAAAAAACGGTTTTCAAAACTGCTCTAAAACCGCTTACATTTTGCCAAAAATTTAAGTTGGGTCATGATACTGTTGTCCATAGCTTTCCAAGGGTATATCGCAAGCCCCATTTGGGCAATGTTGGCGGAAGTTCAACCTAGTTCACATGGAAGTTCAACGTACTACTAGCGGGGCAGGTCAGGTTGTGATCAGAATATTATTCTCATCACATGATCAGAATATTGTTTATGTATATATATATATCCGGATCTCTCCAACACATAGTACTTGCCAAAGGGAAAAGTGTAAAAAAGGAAAAGTGAAGATCATCATGACTCTTGTATAAGGGTAGAAGATAAAAGTAAAAGATAGGCCCTTCGTAGAGGGAAGCAGAGGTTGTCATGCACTTTTATGGTTGGATGCACAAAATCTTAATGCAAAAGAACGTCACTTTATATTGCCACTTGTGATAAAGAGCTTTATTATGCAATCCGTCGCTTTTATTTCATCCATATCAGAAGTTCATATAAAGATTATTTTCTTCACACTAATAGGTCATACATATTTAGAGAGCAAATTTTATTGCTTGCACCGATTACTACTTACTTGAAGGATCTTACTCAATCCATAGGTAGGTATGGTGGACTCTCATGGCAAAACTGGTTTAAGGGATGTTTGGAAGCACAAGTAGTATCTCTACTTGGTGCAAATAATTTGGCTAGCATGAGAGGGAGAGGCAAGCTCAACATGTTGGAGGATCCATGGCAATATAACTTCTATTCAGATATAAGAAAACATAAACCATTATGTTGTCTTCGTTGTCCAACATCAACTTTTTGGCATGTCATATTTTAATGAGTACTCACAATTATAAAAGATGTCCAAGATAGTATAATTATATGTGAAGCCTCTCTTTCTTTATTACTTCCTCTTAATTGCACCCATGACCAAAACTATGTTTGTCAACTCTCAACAACTTTTATTCATCACACTCTTTATATGTGAAGTCATTACTCTCCATAAGATCAATATATGATCTTTTTATTCCTTTCTTTTATTTAATTCCCTCAAGATCATAGCAAGGAAGCAAAGCCCTCAACTAAAAATTACTCTTTATTATATATAACTCACGGACTCGATTACATAGATAGATCTCAAAACAAAACTCAAAGCTAGATCATACTAAAATTTTATTCTACTAGATCAAGATATGACCAAAAGGATGAAACTAAGAAAAATGATAAAGATAAATGTGTGATGGTGATACGATATGGGGGCACCTCCCCCAAGCTTGGCAGTTGCCAAGGGGAGTGCCCACACCCATGTATTTATATGTCTTTCTTCAGAGGTGGTCATGATGGAGTTGTTGATGAAGTAATGCCACACTTTGAGCGCAGGAGAAACTCAAATCGACGAATGATGCTCTGGAGGGTAATGATATGCTCTTGCAACCGAATATTTTCACGGGTGAGATATTTGTTTTGCACACAAACTAATTCAATGGTCATGAAAGCTTCAATTTCAATAGGGGTAAGATTATTGTAGTAAGGTTGAAGGATGTCTTCTTCTTCTGCTGCCGGAACTTGCTCTTCCGCGGCCTTCTTGATCTTATCACCCTCATTGGTTTCCCCAAGTTCTTCTCTCTTCATCTCTATCTTCACAAGACAAGCATCGTCACCCGTGTTGTAGGAGGAGGGGACGACATGATGCCTGGCCTTGAAAACTCTAGCAGAAAACAGCTCAAAATGGAAACAAGGTATTTTGCCGTGGTACGGTGGTGAAAACCTTCGGAAGATTATATAACAAATTTTTACCGACCAAAAGAATTATTGTGAAAGAAAACGGAGTCCGGAGGGCACACTAGGTGGCCACAAGGTAGGGGGCGCGCCCAGGGGGGTAGGGCGCGCCCTCCACCCTTGTGGTCTACTCGTGTCTCTTTCGGACTACTTTTCATTTTCCTAATTTTTTAAATAATCCAAAACGTAGAAAAATTGCTCTTAGAACATACCTATTTATTTTTGGAGTCTGAAACATTTTGGAAAGTGTCCCTTATGTAATCCTCCAGTGTTATGATGTCAATTATATTGGTCCCAACATTTATGGGATTACCTGAGATATAATGTTCTATTCTTTGACCGTTTACCACCTTCGGATTTTTGCCTTCAACGTTATTCATTTTTATGGCACCGGAACGATAGACCTCCTCAATAATGTAAGGACCTCCCCGTTTAGAGAGAAGCTTTCCAGCAAAAAATCTTAAACTAGAGTTGTATAGCAAAACATGATCACCTACATTAAACTCACGCTTTTGTATTCTTTTGTCATGCCTTCTTTTAACCTTTTCTTTAAATAACTGGGCATTCTCATAGGCTTGGGTTCTCCATTCATCAAGTGAGCTAATGTCAAATAACCTCTTCTCACCGGCAAGTTTGAAATCATAGTTGAGCTCTTTAATAGCCCAATAAGCTTTATTCTCTAGTTCAAGAGGTAAGTGACAAGCCTTTTCATAAACCATTTTATACGGAGACATACCCATAGGGTTCTTATAAGCAGTTCTATAAGCCCGTAATGCATCATCAAGTTTCTTAGACCAATTCTTTCTAGATCTATTAACAGTCTTTTGCAAAATCAATTTAATCTCTCTATTACTCAATTCTACTTGACCACTAGACTGAGGATGATATAGAGATGCAATTCTATGGTTAACATCATAATAAAAAGCATTTTACGGAAAGCACTATGAATAAAATGTGAACCACCATCAGTCTTTAAATATCTAGGGACTCCAAACCTCAGAAAAATAACTTCTTTAAGCATATTAATAGAAGTGTTATGATCAGCACTACTAGTTGGAATAGCTTCTACCCACTTAGTAATGTAATCAACATCAACTAAAATATGTGTATACCCATTAGAGGAAGGAAAAGGTCCCATATAATCAAAGTCCCAAACATCAAATGGTTCAATAACAAGTGAATAATTCATAGGCATTTCCTGACGTCTACTAATACACTACTGTAGGATGCTGCTAACGTGACACTACGATCAGAGGCCCTTTGACGAAACTGTGTGCGATGCATTAATCGCAAACGGTGGTTTAGAAAACCATCAAAAAAGGTGCAAAATGTTTGCGATGGCGGAGCCATCAAACATGGTTCAGATTTTAGTTGCGTGTGCGATGCAGGGCACATGGTTAATCCATTCAAACTATTTGCGATGAGGCAGAACAACAGAAACGGGCAGCCATATCAGTGTGTGTGTGATACACAGCATATAGTTTGCTCCGATGAACTGTTTGCTATTAGGGAGTGCAACAGAAACGGTCAACGAGATCAAGGTGTGTGTGATATACACTACTAGGAAAAGGGCTACAGCTAATATGGACATTAATGGCGCACCATGTATGTGGTGCGCCATCGCGAGATAGCAATGGCGCACTAGATACAAAAGCGCCATTATTGACATATTACTAATGGCGCACTGATGTGTGGTGCGCCATTACTAGTTTTGAAAAAATTGAAAAAAAATTGTTAGCAGTGGCGCACTGTGATAGTGCGCCATTACTAGTTGGTATAGTAATGGCGCACTGCATAAAGTGCGCCATTATTATGTGTATGATCAGGTCAAACCTTGGTCAAACTTAGTAATGGCGCACTTTGCATAGGTGCTCCATTACTGTGTCAAACTTAGTAATGGCGCACTTTGCATAGGTGCGCCATTACTAACTTTGACCAAGGTTTGACCAAGTCATACACATAGTAATGGCGCACTTTGTGAAGGTGTGCCATTACTAACTTTCTTTGCACCCCCCCCCCCCCGACCGCCTTTTCAGTTTTTAAAAGAAATAAAAGAAAATGATGGAAATGTCAAAAAAAATAAAAGAAAATAAGTTTCCCATGTGACATGTGATCTAGTTGTTGGGAAAATTTACAAATATGAATTTCGACTTTATTTGCAAAATCTCTCTCGAATTTAGTAAAATGGGCATAACTTTTGCATACGAACTCGGATTAAAAAGTTTTTTATATGAAAAACCATCTACTCGAAAAGTTACATCCGAATTCAACTGGGGGAACCCCGTTAAAGATTTTCAGAATCACCAAAAACCTAACAGAAGAAAAGATACGGGGCTTTTAAGATCTAGAGGGGGAAAATGGGAAAAAAATCAAACTTAGTAGTGGCGCACCATTTGCTAGGTGCGCCACTAGTAACAGAGAAAAAATTGGTTTTGAATTTTTTTTTTTGGAAAAATGTTCAAAATATGGTACGTAATATGACTGGGAAGTTTGAAATATTTTTTCAAAATTTCATTACAGTCATGAACATGAACAAAGTCATAGACATCAACAAGGTTTAATAGGATTGATATGATAGATATATCAACAAGTGGCTGTTAAGTGAGCTGGTCCTGGGGTTGGATAGAACTGAGAAGTTAAGCGTGCTCGGGCTGGAGTAGTGTGAGGATGGGTGACCTTCCGGAAAGTTTGACCATGGAGTGCGATTTGACTTGAGATTAAGCATATTGACCCGAGATTAAGCCATAGTGACCCGAGATTAAGAAAAAATGAAAAAAAATTGAAAAATTAGTTAGT
Organism: Aegilops longissima; assembly: GCA_021605205.1. Lineage (NCBI taxonomy): Eukaryota > Viridiplantae > Streptophyta > Magnoliopsida > Poales > Poaceae > Aegilops > Aegilops longissima. The sequence goes on along the minus strand of CM038678.1, from coordinate 186,350,941 downwards.
AATGGCGGACTTCTATGTGGTGCGCCATTACTAAGTCATATAGTAATGGTGCACCAGATAGGCATAGTAATGGCGCACTATAGGTGCGCCATTACTAATGGCGTGATAATAGTGGCGCACCTATAGTGCGCCATTAATGGCAAAAATAGGGGCGCCACTAACAGGCCTTTTTCTAGTAGTGATACGACATATGGTTCACTCGGACGAACTGTTTTCGATTAGGGAACACAACAGAAACGGATCAAATTAACAAGATGTGTGTGATATGCGGCATACAGTTCACATAGATGAACCGTTTGCGATGAGACAAAAGAACACAAACGATTCCTGTAAACAAGATGTATGTGATACGCAGCAAACAACCCACTCAGATGAACTATTTGCGATGAGAAATTATAACACATACGGTTATAATAGTTAGTTTGTGTGCGATTCTGTTCGCACAAAAAACTTTGAAAAATGCAATATAGTTGCTTACGGTGGCTAGCAGTATCGCACACGATGCGTTTGCGAGTACTCGTGTGCAATGATTAGTAAGTTACACATACTTTTCCTTATGTTAACACGTGTGTGATAAATAACACGTGGCACCGCATACGGTATTCGGGTTACGTGTGTGCTCCACTTAGTCTCCCGTGCTCCAGCGAATTCTTCCCGCGATCCACAGGGGTGAATTCAACTCCACGCCTCTTCCCTCATCGGTTTCCGGCCACCAGCTAATGGCTTGCTGCATATAACCCAGGCGGCAACGCACCATCGTAACACTCTGCACAGATCTAGTCCTCACCCATCTACCATTAGTTATTCCAGGCATGCTAGGCAACAACCGAAGCTTTGATGTCGACCCCTACCTGCGTTACGTCTTCTGTGAGGAGAATGAGCCGGAGCAGGTCGGGAGCAAGAGCTTCATCGGCCGGTGCAGGCACCATGGCCCATTGGCAGCGATATCGGCGTGCTAGTCCTTGGGCGCACAATCGACATATTGCAGAGGAGGTGTGATAAGCACTTTTCCATCCACCGTGCAAAAGATCCAGAGCTGCTCGGCAGCATGATCGATGACCCACCCGAAGAGCCACCCTCACAAGTGCTCATCGAGAGCCTTATGCCCCACAAGGAATGGGTAGAGGACCTTTGCGATTCAGTCAAGACACAGGCAGCCTGTGGCTTCATGATTGCCCACGGCGGCCGTGTCAACTTCGATCCCGATGATGTGGTGGCCAGGCTCGAGCGCATCCTTGGCAGAGTTGACATCCCCGACGAAGTAGAACATCGTCAACGTGATATCTTGAGGATGTAGGTGATGGACGGTGTCGGTATCAAAACTGGCGGATCTCGGGTAGGGGGTCCCGAACTGTGCGTCTTGGCGGATGGTAACAGGAGACAAGGGACACGATGTTTTTACCCAGGTTCGGGCCCTCTCAGTGGAGGTAAAACCCTACTCCTTCTTGATTAATATTGATGATATGGGTAGTACAAGAGTAGATCTACCACGAGATCAGGGAGGCTAAACCCTAGAAGCTAGCCTGTGGTATGATTGTTGTTCGTCCTACGGACTAAAACCCTCCGGTTTATATAAACACCGAATTGGGTTAGGGTTACACAGAGTCAGTTACAATGGTAGGAGATCTACATATCGGTATCGCCAAGCTTGCCTTCCACGCCTAGGAAAGTCCCATCCGGACACGGGACGAAGTCTTCAATCTTGTATCTTCATAGTCTAGGAGTCCGGCCAAAGGCTATAGTCCGGCTATCCGGACACCCCTAATCCAGACTCCTCAAGAGCCCCTCGAACCAGGCTTCAATGACGCAGTCCGCACGATATTGTCTTTGGCATTGCAAGGCGGGTTCCTCCTCTGAATACTTCATAGAAGATTTTGAACACAAGGATAGTGTCCGGTTCTGCAAAATAAGTTCCACATACCATCATAGAGAGAATAACATTTACACAAGTTTCAATCTGCTGACGTATTCTGCAGCGTGACATCACACCACGGCCAAGCCTTTATTCGAATCGTTTTTATTGTCCCACCTCAGCGCATTTAGCGAGGCGGTTTCCTTGGCATGTCTTGTCAAAGAAGAGACCGTGTCCCCTTATTCCGGGATTCTCATCAATACGGGTGTGGGTAACCCAACCGCGCCATTGATTACGGCGCTTGGGAGATAAGCGAGTTTTATCAGGCCGGTGGGGACGCATAGCTTTGTCCGTCCATATAAGGAGATAAGGATCCACTTTTTCACACACGCCTTCTTCCTCCTTTGCTTATCCATTTCACAAGACTCGAGCTCCAAAGGCCCAAGTCCGCACATCCCACCTCAACCTTCTCCAACTATGTCCGGAGGGGAGGCAGTGGATGGCCTCCTCCGTCACGGAGGGGCACATCAAAAAGCTGCGAACGCCGGATACTTGTCCCGCGACATCGCAAGATAGGCTCCCCAACGAGGGCAGCTCATCCCCACCCCAGGCCCCATGAGAGGGTGGTGTTCCTCCCCACTTCCTCCGCTGGACTAGGGTTTCCACTTCACCCATTCGTCCGGGGATCATGTTCTACTACGGCCTAGATTTCCACGATCCGCCCCAATTTCATCCTCAACATCTCGGTGTTTATCGTCAGGTGCGAGGCCGTCCTTCAGATTCAGCCCCACTTCAGCTTATGGCTGAAGACCTTCAATGTCAAGCCGAAGGTAGTGGGCGGCCGCCAAGCGGAGTGCGGAGGTGCCATGCTGGGCAGGATGGCCAACGTCCTATGGCTCGAGGGCTCCTTTGTGGAGACCATAAAGGGGTGGCAATTGGGGTGGCTCGAGGACTCTCAATGGGCGACGACCCCCGAATTCCGATCTGGCTTCCCCACACGGCTCACCTCATGGAATGAGACGAGCCTGACATGGGGTAATTTGGAAGAGCTTGCCGGACTCCAAACCTGCGTCCGAAACCTGGTGGACAAGAATCTCAAGCTTGTCAACGTAATCCAGGTGATGCTCATCCGCCGGATTCTCCTATGCCAGCAACGGGCCTTCAACTTGTGGGAGTTTGATCCGGCACATCACTGAACCTTGAGCCGGCTCTTCGACACTACGTACGAAGATGCCTGGAAGGTGTTGTTCAAGGGCGCTGAAGCTCCCGCATCCGCTACCGAAGATCGCGGATTCAGCTCGCAGCATCAAGCCAGCGAGGTAAGTTATTTTACCCTTTATGGGACTCTTTTTTCATAGTTTTGACTCTATGCAGGATCTAAAACTCCTCACCTTTGACAGACTGGTGAAGACATCTGGACAGATCGACGTCCGCCCTTGCCGAAGACCCAGCGGACGCCCGATTGAGGGTTGTTGGTTCCGCACCTCACGTGGTGCCGAAAAGAAGGCTAAAGAAGGCCACGGAACTCAAGGAGTTCCCGGCGCCAGTGTTGTCGAACTCATCGTCCGATGAAGCCGAGGCGGACTCCCCGCCAAGACGAGGAGGAGGAAAGAGGCCTCTCCGCGGGAGAGAAGAAAGGAAGGCCGCCTGATCCGGGAGGCCGAGGGTCCAAGAAGGAAGGACCTTCCTCCGGACTACACCGCCAACGCCGACGACGACGAAGAGGTGGGCTCCAAGGACCAAGCCTCGCGAATCGTAAGTGTCCGGACACCGTAATAACTCATGGTGTTCCATTTGTCGCACAACATCTTATAACGCCGAATATAACCATGCAGCCCGCCCAAGGATGGGCTCGACGATTCGTCGAGCGGCTCCCTGGATTCGTCGGAGGTGAATAGCACCTCACGTCCCACCGCCTCGTATCCTCCCGCCGCGGATGACGCCGGGGTGGAGTCCCAAAAGGGGCCAAAGCCAGGAGGAGGTGGCCATGGAGGCGCCGCATGGCGACCTCCCGGAATCCGGGCTCAAAGGGGATAAAACCCCGAAGGGCTTCAAGTCCGGCCCTGTACCGGACTCCGCACAGGAACCTTCAGTGGTTCCGGAGTCCGACAGGCGACCCCTTCGTAAGAAGGGCAAGACTGCAACGCCGGTGACCTTCGTCCAACCGGAGGCACCGGATGATTTGATGGAGGCGCTTAACGGTGCTTCCATCGACGAGGAGCACCGCACTGTTATGAGTGCGGTTGTCGGTGTCAAAACCGGAGGATCTCGGGTAGGGGGTCCCGAACTGTGCGTCTAGTCGGATGGTAACAGGAGACAAGGGACACGATGTTTTACCCAGGTTCGGGCCCTCTTGATGGAGGTAAAACCCTACGTCCTGCTTGATTAATATTGATGATGTGTGTTACGAGAGTGGATCTACCACGAGATCAAAGAGGCTAAACCCTAGAAGCTAGCCTATGGTATGATTGTTGTTCGTCCTATGGACTACAGCCGTCCGGTTTATATAGACACCGGAGAGGGCTAGGGTTACACAAAGTCGGTTACAATGGTAGGAGATCTACATATCCAGACGCCAAGCTTGCCTTCCACGCCAAGGAAAGTCCCATCCGGACACGGGACGAAGTCTTCAATCTTCTATCTTCATAGTCTTGGAGTCCGCCGATGATGATTGTTTGGCTATCCGGACACCCCTAGTCCGAACTCCTCAAGAGCCTCTGAACCAGGCTTCAATGACGACGAGTCCGCGCGCATGTTGTCTTCGCATTGCAAGGCGGGTTCTTCCTCCAATAATTTATAGAAGATTGTGAACACCAGGATAGTGTCCGCTCGCAAAGATAAATTCCACGCACCACCGTGAGAGAGAATATTACACAAGTTCAATCTGCTGACGATTTAGTGGCGTGACGTCATGCCATTTACCAAGCCTTTACTGCTTTTTATTGTTCCACCTTCGTGCGCTTAGCAAGGCGGTTTCTTGGCACGCCTTGTCGAAGCGTAGATCGTGTTCCCTTATTCCAGGATTCCCATCAATACGGACGTGGGTAACCCAACCGCGCCATTGATTGTGACGCTTGGGAGATAAGCGTTTTACCAGGCCGGTGGGGACACATGTTTTTGTCCGCCCATATAAGGGGATAAAGATCCAACCCTTTTACCTGCGCCTTCTTCCTTCTTGGCTATCCATCTCCGCGAACTCGAGCTCCAGCGCCCAAGTCCGCACTTCTCACCTCAACCTTCTCCAACTATGTCCGGAGCGGGAGGCAAGTGGATGGCCTCCTCCGTCACGGAGGGGCGGATCCAGAAGCTGCGCGACGCCGGATATTTGTCCAGCAATATCGCGCATCGGCTCCCCGACGAGGGAGAGCTCGTCCCCGACTCCAGGCCCCATGAGAGGGTAGTATTTCTTCCCCATTTCCTCCGCGGACTGGGCTTCCCGCTTCATCCCTTTGTCCGGGGGCTCATGTTCTACTACGGCCTAGATTTCCATGATCCGGCCCCAATTTCATCCTCAACATCTCGGCGCTTATCGTCGTGCGAAGGCCTTCCTTCTGCATCCAGCCCCACTTCGCTTAGGCTCAAGACCTTCAAAGTCAAGTCAAGGTTGTGAAGGGCAGCTGCCGGAGTGCGGAGGCGCCATGGTGGGCAGGATGTCCCCTGCTACGTGGCCGGAGGGCACTTTCATGGAAACCATCAAGGGGTGGCAACTGGGTGGTTCTACATCACCGAGCCGCGTGACCCTGATTGGGAAGCGCCCCAATTCAGATCTGGCATCCCTACACGGCTCACCTCCGGAAAGAGAGTGGCCGGATTTGGGGATTCGAGGAGCTGACCGACTCCAAGTCTCAGATCCGTGCTGGTGGACAAGAAGCTCAAGCTTGTCAATGTAGTCCAGTCATGCTCATCCGCCGGATTCTCCCATGCCAGCGACGGGCTTCAACATGTGGGAGTTTGATCCGCGCAGCACTGCACTCGAGCGGGCTCTTCGACACTACGTATGAAGATGTCCGGAAGGTGCTGTTCAAGGGCGCCAAGCTCCCGCATCCACTACCAAGATCGCGGATTCCGCCGCAGCGCCCAGCCGACGAGGTGTTATTTCACCACTTGTTTTTCATAGTTTGGCTCTATGCGGATCTAAACTCCTTTACCTTTGACAGAATGTCCGCGAAGGCGAACGGACTATCTGTCCGCCCCATTGCCGATGACTCCAGCGGACGCCCGCCTAACGGGTTAGCTGGCTCCGCACCCCACGTGGTGCCGGAGAAGAAGGCCAAGAAGACGCCACGGGACTCGGAAGAGTTCCTGCCAGAGCTATCGGATGATGAATCTGAGGCCGACACCTCCCACCAAGGAGAGGAGGAGAAGAAGAAAGCCTCTCCCGGGGGGTAGGGAAGAAAAGGAAGGCCTCCCCAACAAAGGAGGCCAAGGGTCCAAGAAGGGAAAACTCTTCCCGGACTGCTCCGCCAACGCCAAAGGATTTACGACGAGGATCGGCCTCCAAGGGCCAAGCCTCGGCGAGATCGTAAGTATCCGCACTCAATAACTTCAAGGTTTTTCTTTTCGCCACATAATGTCTTTCTAATGCCGCATACAACCCCGCAGTCCGCCCAAGGATGATCTTCCTGCTTGCCGAAGGGTCCTTGGGTGCGCCGGATATGGATTCCTTCCGACTGCCTCCACCCCGTGCCGCGGACGACGCCGAGGTGGGATCCCGTAAAGGGACCCACTAGGAGGAGGAGGCCCGGAGGTGTCACAGACACCCTCCCGAATTTGCACCGGACTCAGCCCCGAGTCCATAGTGGCTCAAGTCCGCGGGCGACCCTTCGTAAGAAGGGCAAGATCGCGACGCCGCTGCCTCCGGCCCAACCAGAGGTGCCAGATATTTGCTGGAGGCGCCAACGGCGCCCATCGAAGAGGAACACCGCACCGTTATGAGTGCGGTGATTCAAGGTTCAGCTCGCCAAGAGCGGGCTGACTGAAGCCTCGCAGCAGCCTTCTAACAAAGCTTTGAGGTAAGAATTTCAATATATGTAAAATGGTACCGATAGACAAGAGTCCTCGATGCTCGGTTCGGTGTTCGGAAAGAAAAGCCGGACCGAGGATCTTTAGAAAGATAAACGCAGGAGTCATAAAAAATATGTCAACATGGGATTGCAGGTTATGTTGTTGACCTCCGCCAAGACCGATCGGAGGTCAATACTTTGAAGGAAAACCTCGAGCGGTCCGAGAACGAAGCTCGCCATGCCAAGAAGCAGCTCGAGGAAAAGAAGGTGAGTAATACCTTATGAAAATTGTACCTTACAGTAAAAGGATTTGGTTGCAAGAAAATGACAAGGATAACGTGGTATTGTAGGGCCACTAACGAGGTGGCGACCAAGGAGGCGGTGGCTGCGGCCGAACGTAATGCGGCGCGGAGCGCACCGAGCGAGAGAAGCAGGAGGCGCGGTGGCGGAGGTACAACAAGAGCTCGAGGATCTCGTGAAAAACATGAGAGCTTGAGCGTGACTCAAGACTCGAGAGTCTCGAGCTTGCAACGGCTCTTGAGAGTGCCAAAGCCGCTAAGGCCAAGCCTACAAGGCCCTCCAGAGGTTGAGGCAAAGAAGAAAATAGCAGCGGTAAGGCATTTTTCATGCAAAGTAAGCATGTGAGTGTTAATTACCTGTTGCTTACCCGAATTGGAGCTCTCTAGGAGCTGCTCGCAGATCTTCCTCGCAGCGTGTCCGATGCTGCCGCATTCTACCGGCCGAGGAGGGAGCTCGACGGAGAAGGTCTTCGGTCTTAGTATGCCGAGGCCGGACATCCGGTGTTTTAGCGACCAGCTGAAGCAGCTGGTCGAGCTCCACAAGGCGGCTGAACAGGCCATGAAGGGCCTCATAGTTCGGCCGTGGCCTAAGGAGGCCATGCCTGGAGCTACTTCGGCCCTGGTGCGGCGGCCGATGGATGCGTGTCTGGGTAGAAGTCATCAAGCATTCCGCTTGTATTGAGGGTGCCTGCCGGGCCCTTGCCCGCGCAAAGGTGCACTGGGCAAGATGGATGCCTGTAAGCTCGTGACGGATCCGCCACCAGAGGGCAAGGAGCATCGCACGCCCGAGATGTATTATAAGAGTGTGTTGAAGGGCGCCAGACTATTGCGGGTGAGTGCTCCAAAGATGTAATATTTGAGTAGACTCGATTTTGTTATCCTCTCGCTGAAAACTTGGTTCATATGCGCTAAGGAACGCTTGTTAATTTAAAATATTACCTTCTGTGCGGCTATTTATCAAATCTGAGAGATGGCAAGTTGTCGGCTTCAGCCCCCATGCCACGAGTGCTGGGGTGTTTGGGATAAACTTGAGCGCTCTTGTTCCCATTTTGGGTCCATCTAGGAGGCGCCAACGAGCGTAACAAGGCAACCGGACTTATAATGCTTGAACACTCTCTTACCCATAGAATTTATAATTTTAAATTTCGCGAAGCCCCTAGTCTTTGGAAGGTCAATTTGGGGTGCTATCCACGCCTTGGCCGGACAAGATCCGCCTCGCCTAAGTGGCATAAGTCTTTATGACTCGCAAAAACCTCTCGAACAGCGATCGCTCGCCTCATCATGACGGTCAGTTTTAGCTTTCCATCGAGGCGTTAACTCAGCTCAATCGGGCGGAATCGCAGTGGTTCTCCCAAAGGCTACCTTAGCCGATATAACGGAACGTAAGATACCAAAACATGGTAGCCGGGCAAACCCAACTATTGACCCAAGACATGATTCAGAGCCGATGCATATAGTGCTATAAGTTCGGGTGCCGACTTGTGAAAGTGTTCGACTCATCATACCATAATGCGGAAACATAAGCCCTCGGTGTATATTAGCCGCACTAAAGTGTACAGATGCAACATGCCGTGAATGAACATATGTATGAAAAGAAATGCAATTATAAGCAAAAGGTGCTGCATTGTTTTATTCAATAAGTGCTGCTATTAATGCGTAACGATACAAATAGTGCGATAAGCAAGGTATGGGACTGTTAAACATGTCCTCTCCGTGGGTAGGCTGCAGATTGGTGTATAAAAATGCTCGTAATGGAGACCACCAGATATTCGTTGTAGCCTTTATGCTTCCCTCGGCTGTTGCATCGTGAGTTCGGCAGGTTCTGCTGCCGACAGGCCTCCGACAAACGGAGTCCTGTGGGTAAAAAGTAAAAGGTAAAAGAAAAGAAAAGGAACGACACACTTGAGAGCCGGTGTGGTTGAGCCGCAGTCTGGGTTTATCGTGGTCGTGCCCTCTCCCCATGCCCATGGTATCTTCGTGAGCATAATGATGTACGCCAAGCGACCTGCTTTGACGCTTAGCAGAGCTGAGGTTGGGGCCGCATCGCTACGCTGCGTGCTCGAACGCGCTGTGGTCTTGTTGTAAGTTACTCCGGCGCAGCGAGCTGTGTCCGCCGCTTAACGGCCGGACTCGAGAATTTCCTTAAGAGGCTGCATTGCACTTCGCCGCGAGAGTCATTGTATGTTCCTCCGCGCGAGAGAACGCTCGTGTTTCCGCTGACCGTGATGACTCGAGGGCCCGCATCTTGAGCTTGAGGTATGCGAAAGCGGCACCGCGCTGAACTTTGCAAATGCGGTACGTCCGAGCAAGGCATGATAGCCGGCGCGGAACGGGACTATGTCAAAGATTAACTCTCGCTCGAAGTTATCCGGGATCCAAAGACCACTTCGGTGTAATTGAGCCTGCATAATTGGCTTTACACCTGGTATGACGCCTTTAAAGGTCGTTTTGGTAGGTTTAATCTTGAGGGGTCTATGCCCATTTTGTGCATCAGATCCCGGTAAAGCAGGTTCAGATGCTGCCGCCGCCCATCGTGACTCGTTAGGTGAAATCCATCAACGATTGGGTCTAAGACCAAGGCGCGAATCCGCCGTGGCGGATGTCGGTGGGTGGTCCTTCGGTCAAAAGTGATCGGGCAGGAGGACCATGGATTGAACTTGGGCAATCTGCTCCATCGCAGACATCCTCGAGTGCACGCTCGCCCCTTTTGGGTATGAGCGCTATGTATATCATGTTCACCGTCCGCACTGTGGGGGAAACCTTCGTCCTCTATTGTTCGGGCGGTTGGGTCTCGCCTCGCCATCGCTATGCAGCCCCTTGTCATTGTTTTCGCAATTAACTTGCCTGCCTATTTTGAATACCCAACAGTCCCTCGCTGGTGTGGTTAGCTGGCTTTTCGGGTGCCGTATCCGCACAAGCGGTCGAGTATTCGGTCCAATATTGACGGACCCGGAGTAGTTCTTTTGAATTGCTTTTTCCAATCGACCGGTTTAGAGCTCAATCCGCATTGATTGCCGATACTCAATATTGTCGCCGCACGCGGCGCTTTGTTTTGTTACGACGCTGCCTGCCATTTCGGGTCCTTGAAGTCCGGACTGCAGAATTTTTGCTGAGGTTGTTGCTGCGTGCTAGCTAGTTGTCCTCACCCGCAGAAGCGGTCATGAGTGATGTGAGGGCTGCCATGGATTTCGCTTTTCCTGTCCTAGGTGCCGGGCAAGCCACTCGTCATGGATGTTATGCTTGAAGGCCGCTTAGGGCCTCCGTGATCCGACAAATCGATGATTTGGTTTTTCTTGGTTAAGAACCGTGTCCGAATTGTCCGCCGATTCGTCTGCTGCTGAATTATGTGGCTTAGGTCATCAGCGTCTCGTGGTCGCATTATAAGTGCCCCGGAAGTTATCGAGAATGCGGCTTCTGTGTCCTCCTAGTTCCCAATTGACTCGGCAAGCTGTTGAGCCAATGCCGGGCTGGTCCTTTAAGCTTGAGGGGGAGGTATTTGATGTATATGTCATATGATGAGGTGGCTTTCCAGTGCCCGGTAGGCGCTGGTTCTTGTTCGCCTCCAGCATCGCCGCCCATACCGCCGATGTCTTCGGAGTCGTAGTCTAGCATGTCGGTTAGATCGCCGACGCTGCTACCAAGTGGGTAGTGGTGGGCTTTGAATTTCTTCATCGTCCGCGATCTCAACCGGCCCCGACCGCAGTCCGCCAGGGCTCTCCGATAACGAGAGGTACTTTAGCTTAACTCAAGATGTCGCCAAAAGGTGAGAGTTGAAAGATGTCCGCTGCGGTGAACTCCATGACCGGGCGCCCAATCGGATTCGACGGAGGGGCGCGGGAGGTTCAAGTCCGCAAGGAGTCCGCACTCGGAGTCGCGAGCTTTATGAGGGACAAGATCGTGTTCGCTCTATCGCCAGAGAGGTTGCAGCCCTCGAGGCGTGTCAAGCCATCCGCGTTCGACCTGCGCCGGTTCCGAATTGAAGATCGGAGCGGTTCGAAAAGCGCCTCCGTGGTACCGTCCGGTCAGAGCTAAATCATGCCCGCTGCGGATAAAGGCGGCACGCTCGCTGTGGCTCGACTCCATCAAGGATCAAGTCCCCGCGATGTCACCCGTGAAGTTCAAACTTCCAAATCTGACCGACGGCTGGGGCGAAGCTTTCGATCTGCTCCAGATGGCTGCTTAATCGCCCGCAAAGGCGGCCACCGAATACGAAGATCTGTCCGGGAGAAAAGTCTCACCGACTGCGCGCCGCTGATGACGGTCGAAGAAGCCATCGAGCCTATCGGTGACGGCTACGCAGGAACTCTCAATGAAAGCACCAATGTCGTGTCAAACCGCGGATCTCGGTAGGGGGTCCCGAACTGTGCGCCTAGGCGGATGGTAACAGGAGACAAGGGACACGATGTTTTACCCAGGTTTGGGCCCTCTTGATGGAGGTAAAACCCTACGTCCTGGTTGATTAATATTGATGATGTGTGTTACAAGAGTGGATCTACCACGAGATCAAAGAGGCTAAACCCTAGAAGCTAGCCTATGGTATGATTGTTGTTCGTCCTATGGACTACAGCCGTCCGGTTTATATAGACACCGCAGAGGGCTAGGGTTACACAAAGTCGGTTACAATGGTAGGAGATCTACATATCCGTATCGCCAAGCTTGCCTTCCACGCCAAGGAAAGTCCCATCCGGACACGGGACGAAGTCTTTAATCTTCTATCTTCATAGTCTTGGAGTCCGGCCGATGATGATAGTTCGGCTATCCGGACACCCCCTAGTCCGGAACTCCCTCAGCTGTGATCTAGAAAGTTCAGTCCGCCAAGAGCGGGCTGACTGAAGCCTGTGCCAGCCTTCTAACAGGCTTTGAGGTATTTATTTAAGATATGTAAAAATATTACCGCATAGACAAGAGTTTTCGATGCTCGCTTTGGTGTTCGGAAAGAAATAGCCAAACCGAGGATCTAAAAAGATATACGCAGGAGTCTAACATAAGTATGTCAATATGGGAATGCAGGGCGCGCTGACCTCTCGCCAGACCGATCATGGAGGTTGGTGCATTGAAGCGAGCCTCGAGCAGTCCCGAACGAGCTCGGACTTGCCAAAAAGCAGCTCGAGGATAAAGAAGGCAAGTAATACCTTATGGGAATATTTAAAAGATGTGTTTGCAAAAAAATGACAGGAATAACGTGGATATTGTAGGTGCCACGAACGAGGTGGCGACTCTCAAGGAAGTGATGTCCAAGGCCGAAGCAATGCGCCACGGAGCGCACTGAGCGAGAGAAGCAGGAGGCGGTGGTGGCGGGTGGCAAGAGCTCCGTGCTCTCGTGGAAAAACACGAGAGTTTGAGCGTGACTTGAAGACTCGAGAGTCCGAGCTCGCCTCGGCCCTTGAGAGCGCCAAGGCCGCTAAGGCCGAAGCCCAAGAAGCCCTACAGGATATTGAGGCGATGAAGAAGATAGCGGCGGGTAAGGCATTATATATGCAAAGGAAGCATGTGAAAGTGAATTATCTGTTATTTACCCAACCGAGCTCTCCAGAGCATTCGCAGATCTGCCCTGCGAAGGTGGCTGATGCTGCCGCATTCTACCGAGCCGAGGAGGGAAGCTCGATGGAGAAGGTGTTCTGGTCTCAGTATGCTGAGGCCGGACACCAGGTGCCCTTAAACGACCAGTTGAAGCAGCTGGTCGAGCTTCATAAGGTGGCCGAACAGGCCATGAAAGGCCTCATAGTTCAGCCAGTGGCCTAAGGAAGCCATGCCTGGAGCTACTTTGGCTGGTGAGGCGGCTGGTGGACGCCTGTCCGTGGGTTGAAGTCATCAAGCGCCCGTCTGCATCGAAGGTGCTCAGAGGGCCCTTGCCCTTGCTAAGGTGCACTGGGCAAGATGGACGCTGAGAAGCTTGTGATGCATTTGACCACCACCGAAGAAGGAGCATCGCAAGCCTGAAATGTATTATGAGGGCGTCCTGAAGGGCGCCTGCCTTATATCGAATGAATGCTCCAAAGATATAATTTTTGAGTAGACTCGCATTTGTTATCCTATACGCTGAAAACTTGTTCATATGCGCTAAGCAACACTTTTGAATTTAAAATATTACCTTCTGTGCGGCCATGTATTAAATTTGAGAGATGGCGAGTCGTCGGCTTCAGCCCCCATGCCACGAGTGCTGGGGTGTTTGGGATGAACTTGAGCGCTCTTGTTCCCATTCTTGGGTCCTTCGAGGGTGGTGCTCAACGCAACGAACAAGGCAACCGGACTATAATGCTTGAACACTCTCACTTAGCCATAGAATTCTATAATTTTAAATTTTGGCGAAGCCCCTAGTATTCAGAAGACCGAGTTTGGGGCGCTATCCACGCCTAGGCCGGACAATGCCGACTCCTCACTCTAAGCGGCATAAGTCTTTAGGGACTCGAAAACCTCTCGAACAGCGATCGCTCTCGCCTATCATGACGGTTAGTTTTAGCTTTCCACCGAGGTGCTTAACCCAGCTCAACCGGGCACGATCGCAGTGGTTCTCCCAAAGACTACCTTAGCCGATATAATGTAACGTAAGGTACCAAAACATGGGAGCCGGGCAAACCCAACTATTGACCCAAGACATGATTCGGAGCCGATGCATATAATGCTATAAGTTTGGAGTGCCACACTTGCGAAAGTGTTCGGACTTATCACACCATGTTATGGGGTACTTAAGCCCCTGGTGTATTGCCCGTACCAAAGTGTACGGTTGCACAATGTCATAAATGAACATATATGTACATAAAAAAGGGAATTCAATAATAGGCAGAAGCTATATAATGTTTATTCAAAAGGGTTGCAGTAAGAGCAGAACGACACAAATAGTGCGATAAGCAAGGGATGGGAGTGTTTAACATGTCCCCCTCCAGGGGTAAGCCGCGGGATGGTGTGTAAAATAGATATATTGCTCGTAATAGAGACCACCTGGACACTCGACGTAGCTTTCCGCTTCCCTGGCTGTTGCATCGTGTGTTCGGCCATTCTAATGCCGGACAGGGCTTCGTGAGAACGGAGTCCTGAAAGTAAAAAGAAAGAAGAAAAGAATGACACTATCGGGAGCCCCTGGTGCGGTTGAGCCGCATTCTGGGCAGGCCGTGGTCGTGCCCCTTCCCCTATGCCCATGGTATTTCCAGAGCGTAATTATGTACGCGTAGTACTGGTTTCGCAATTTTGCGAGGGCTGGGGCTCGGGCCGCATTGCTATGCGTGCTCGGAACGTGCCAGGCGGTCTTGTTGTAGGTTACTCCGGGCGCGCTTGAAGGTGTCCGGACGTTTAATGGCCGGACTCGTGAATTGCCTTAAGAGGCTGCTTTCTACTTTCGCCGCGAGGGCCGCCGTATGCTCCTCCGTCCGGAGAGAGCGTTCGGTGTTTCCATTGACCGTAATGACTCCTCGAGGACTTTGCAAATGCGGTTCGTCCGAGCAGTGCATGATAGCCACTGAGGAACGGGACTATGTCGAAGATTCACTCCTTGCTCCGGAAGTTATCCGGGGATCCGAAGACCACTTCAAGTGTAACTGAGCCTGTACAGTTGGCCTCTACACCTGGTATGACACCTTTGAAGGTCGCTTCGTGGGTTTAATCTTTGATGGGTCTATGCCCATTTTGCGACCGTATCCCGATAAAGCAGGTTCAGGCTGCTGCCGCCGCCCATTAGGACTCTAGTGAGGTGAAATCCGCCAATTATTGGGTCTAGAACTATCGCGCGAATCCGCCATGGCGGATGCTAGTGGGTGGTCCTTCGATCAAAAGTGATCGGGCAGGAAGACCACGGGTTGAACTTTGGGGTGACTGGCTCCATCGCATATACGCCCCTTAGTGCACGCTTCGGCTCCCTTTTGGGTATGTGGGTTATGATATCATGTTCACCGTCCGCACTTGTGGGGGAAGCCCTTCCGTCCTCTATTGTTCGGCGGCGGGCTCCTCCTCATCATCGCTATGCAGCCCTTGTCATTGCTTTCGCATTTAACTTTCCTGCTCGCTTGAACACCCAACAATCCGTTGGTGTGATTGGCTGGCTTCCGGTGCCATGTATCCGCACGAAGCGATCGAGTATTCGGTCCAAATTGGACGGGCCCGGGTATTTATTTTAAATGGCTTTTTCCGCTGACTGGGTTTAGAGCCTCTGAATCCGGCATTGACTACCGTATCCTCGGCATTATCACCGTTAATGTGACGCTTGTGTTTGTTGCGACGCGACCTGCCATTGCTGTCCTTGGTATCCAAATTGCCAGGGCTCTTGATCATGTTGTTACTTCGAGCTAGCCAGTTGTCCTCTCCCGTGCAAAAGCGGGTCATGAGTGTTGTGAGGGCTTCCATGGATTTCGGCTTTTCCTGTCCTAGGTGCCGGGCAAGCCACTCGTCGCGGATGTTGTGTTTGAAGGCTGCAAGGGCCTCGGCATCCGGACAATCGACGATTTGATTTTTCTTGGTTAGGAACCGTGTCCAGAATTGTCTGGCCGATTCCTCTGGCTGCTGAATTATGTGGCTTAGGTCATCGTCGTCTGGTGGTCGCACATATGTGCCCTGGAAATTGTCGAGGAATGCGGCTTCCAGGTCTTCCCAACAACCAATTGACTCTGCTGTCAAGCTGTTAAGCCAATGCCGGGGTGGTCCTTTAAGCTTGAGTGGGAGGTATTTGATGGCGTGTAGATCATCACCACGGGCCATGTGGATGTGAAGGAGATAGTCCTCAATCCAAACCGCAGGATCTGTTGTGTCGTCGTATGATTCAATGTTTATGGGTTTGAAACCCTCAGGGATTTGATGATCCATCACTTCATCTGTTTATCATAGTGGGTGTGCGGCGCCTCTGTATTGGGCTATATCACAACGCAGCTCAAATGAGCTTTGTCTACTGTGTTCGGCCCGGCCGGAGTTGCCATATCCGGCATGACGGTTATTGTCACGTGTCGTGGGGCGCCCACGTGATCCGTAGGTCGATCTTGTTTACCTTGCCTTGTCCTCCAATATATCTAGCAGGTCTAGCGCGTTTCCCCGCGCCTTTGTATTTTTTGAGCGGCGACGGGGTGAGGCTTGAGTTGAGGGCCGAGAGGCCTCTCCGTCGCGGCCACGAGGTGGCCGGTCAGCCATATCATGCACTGGTGATGTAGGTTTGGGTCCTTCCTCCTCTAAACCGGGTAGCAGCCTGCGTCTTGGGTAGCTCTTGGAGGGGCGCTCGAGTTCATATTCTGCGGCCGCAAGGACTTCAGTCCATCTGTCAGCTAGCAAGTCTTGGTCAGCTCTAAGTTGTTGCTGCTTTTTCTTGAGGCTGCTTGCTGTGGCCATGAGACTGCGTTTGAAACGCTCTTGTTCGACGGGATCCTCGGGCACGATTTAATTCGCCATCGCCGAGGCTTGCCTCATCTTCGGAGGGAGGCATGTAATTATCGTCCTCTACCTCTTTTTCTGCCGCTCTCTCATGAGGGCTGGTTTCTCCATCCTCCCGCGCTGAATCTTGCCGAGGGGTTGTCTTCGCACCGTCCGGGTGTTATTGTCTCCGTGCCGGAATCACCATTTTTGCTGCGGCGGGATTTGGAGCGGCGCCGCTGACGCCGGCGCTTAGGCTGTTTCTTGGAGGGGGTCATCCTCCGCTGTTCCATCGCCATTCCTATCTTTTGGGATGTCCACCATGTATATGTCGTATGACGAGGTGGTTTTCCAAAGCCTCGTGGGCGCTGGTTCTGGTCGCTCTCTGCATCGCCGCCCATGCCGCCGATGTCTTCGAGTCGGGTCGAGCATGTCGGTTAGATCATCGACAGTGGCTACGAAGTGGGTGGTGGGTGGGCTTTGATTTTCTTCATCGTCCGCATCCCAACCTTCCTGACCATAATCCAGCCAGGGCTCTCCTGATAAAGAGAGAGACTTTAGTGAATTCAGAATGTCGCCAAAGGGCGAGTGCTGAAAGATGTCCGCGGCAGTGAATTCCATGATCGGCGCCCAATCGCATTCGATTGGCAGGGGCGCGGAAGGCTCGGAGTACGGAGAGGAGTCCGGCACCTTGGAGTCACGGGCTTCACAAAGGACGAGGTAGGTGTATGGCTCAATCGCCGTAGAGATCGCAGCCCCGGAGGCGGTGTCCAGCCACCCATCCTCGATCGGCGCGGTCGGCTCCGAGCTAAAGGTCGGAGCGAACCCTGGTGCGGCCTCCAGGACACTGTCCGGCGGCATAGCTAGATCATGCCCCTCATGACAGCGCGGCGCGCTTGGCTGTGGCTCGAACCCGTCGAAGATCAAGTCTCCCCGGATGTCACCGTAGTTCAAACTCCCAAATCTGACCTGATGGCCAGGCGAAGCTTAATCTGCTCCGGATGGCTGCTTAACTGCCCGCAGATGCAAAGCCGCCGAATACGAAGATCTATCCGGGAGAAAGGTCTCACCACGAGCGCATCGTCGTTGATGATCGGAGGAGCCATCGGGCCAAAGATGACGACACGAGGAAATCTCAATGAAAGCACCAATGTCGGTGTCAAAACCGCGGATCTCGGTAGGGGTCCCGAACTGTGCATCTAGGCGGATGGTAATAGGAGACAAGGGACACGATGTTTTTACCCAGGTTCGGCCTCTCGGGGAGGTAAAACCCTACTCCCGCTTGATTAATATTGATGATATGGGTAGTACAAGAGTAGATCTACCACGAGATCGTGAGAGGCTAAACCCTAGAAGCTAGCCTATGGTATGATTGTTGTTCGTCCTACGGACTAAAACCCTCGTGTTTATATAGACACCGAATAGGGTTAGGGTTACACAGTAGTCGCTTACAATGGTAGGAGATCTACATATCCAGACGCCAAGCTTGCCTTCCACGCCAAGGAAAGTCCCATCCGACACGGGACGAAGTCTTCAATCTTGTATCTTCACAGTCCAGGAGTCCGGCCAAAGGCTATAGTCCGGCTATACGGACACCCCCTAATCCAGGACTCCCTCAGACGGAATTTCCTACCAGGCGAGAGACATGAAAATGAATTGGTTCCATGGAGATATCATGCGCACGATTGCACGCTGTCAAGCTCTTCCGGAAGAGGCCCAACAGCCCCAGGAGCCTCCCAACACCAGCAGCTCCATAGCCGGAGGTGGGTCGGGACACTTGGAGTGAACGGCCGCAAGGGTTCTATGCTGATCATGGAGTCCGAGAAGACCATCGTCGGAAGGCCGCCAGCTCGGCCTTTTAGCCTATATTTTATTATAATTGAATGCATATGTAGGTCGTGAGTGTTCTGGGCCTTGCGGCATGTGGCATTTTAAATTATCCTGAATATGTAAGACAATTATTAACCGTTGCCATTGTAAATTTGCCTCAACAGCGAGCAGAGCACGTGCAGGGACGCCAGAGCGGAGCGCGCTGCGGTCGCCTCACTGGCGAGCAAAACGCGCGGACGAACACGACTAGAGCGCGCCGCGCCCGCCTCAACGAGGAGCAGAGCGCGCCGCGGCTGCCTCAATGGCGAGCAACCGCGTGGTCAACCTTCTGGCACCCCGTGGGAGGCGCCACAACGCATCCATAGGACACGATAGTGATATCTTGACCTTGTGTGATAGTGGGCAGACACTTACACGTACATCCGAGAACACGAGCCCACATCTCGGGCTTCAGATGCATGGCATACGGTTGATCCAAGCGAACTATTTGCGATGAGCCAGAACAACAGAAAGGGCTTTGTAGGCCTAGAACCGTCAATAAATTTTGACCTTGTTTCTCTTCACATTGCAGACTACAACACAATAAGTAATTGCAAATATGTTGACACCTATCAAACTAATATGTGTTACACTCGAAAATTACTTCACAGTTCCTCTCCTCATCACCCACGAAATTGGTATTTCCTGTCAAGTCGTTCCGCCATGACCAGTAGGAGGAGTTTCGGGTGGACTTATGACCAGGCAGCAAAGACCAAGGCCGCGAAAGCACTAGAGAGGTCCCTCCGCAAAGCGGTAGCCGCAACAGAGATGTCCCGGCGCGTCGCGGAGCCCTCGAACGAGCTCTCATTGGCACGTGAGGGCTCTCACAAGCTCACTCGCCGCATTGGCCATCACGATGAGCTGGTGTTCCTGAAGTCCTTTGCCGGCGATGACAACATTCTCGCTGGCCTCATTACGCAGTAGGAGCTGGTCGATGGCTTGATGAAGTTGCTCGAGATCAGCGATGCCTCAGTTGACAAGGCGATCGGCGAAGCAAATGCTGCCATGGGAACAAACAAAGCAAATGCTTCCATGGGATCGTCCAAGTGCTTTAATTAACCCATTAATGGAGATGTTGTGAGCGAGGCGAGCAGCGACTGGTGCGTGGAGGTTAAAGAGCTCGCTTCCCGGTGAGCATGGGCGGCCTTGCTGCTCACATGTGTCCCGTCGAGCCTGCGAGGTGGACTGGATGCATGCGTCCCGTCGAGCCTGCACGACGGACTGCTCGCATGCGTCCCATCGTGCCTGCACGGAGGACTTCTCACGCTCGTCCGTCTAATCAAACACCTGTATGCACACCAATGAGTATGGTTAAATTTAGACGCGGTTCATATAATACAATTGTTTGCGATATTAACGTGTTAGCTATTTGTTTCAAAAAGTAATTCGTTGGCTATTAGTGTGTGCGCCTTGTCTCAAACTGGACGATATTTTACCACGGCATATATGTGCCATGTCATGAAACCATGCCAAGTTCTATGTTTTTGGGTGAGTTTTTTATTTACTGGGATTTAAAAACCGAGATTATCAATGTTTCAGGACGATGAGAAGTTTGTAATTTATTCTCATTCCTTAAATCAGACCTAAACATGCACCCAATGACACATGTACGATTTCCCACCCATTTTGCTTCACTGGAGCATGTGCTTGTAGTTGAAATTTGAATTATGGACTACATTAAATGCCTAGAAAACTTAATTAATATATACAATGGTCAAACGAACCATGAACAGTTTCAAATTTCAGCACGACACTCCTGTTATTCTATGTTGCTTGTAGAAAACAAAGTTCAAGGCAAGAAGAGGCAGCGATTATCGTTTCGCCCACAAGAGGGGCATGTTTCCCTACCGGAACCACGAGGGTTGCGAGAAGCTTCGGTTTGTAAGATGCTTGTAATATAGCTTTGCCCAAATTGGAAAATTATATGTACCATGTAGTGACACCATGCCAAGTTTCATGATTTCCTGGTGAGTTTTGGATTTATAGAGATTTAAAAACCGAGATTCACAATGTTTGTGGCCCAGCCAGGACGGCAAGACGGTTGAATTCATTCCCATTCGTTCCATGGGACCTAAACATGCAGCCCAAGGACACATGTATATTTTTCTAGCCATTTTGGTGCACAAGAGCATGTAATTGTAGTTTGGATTCGAATTATGGACATTAAATGCCTAGAAAACTCAATTAGTGAATAAAAAAGGTCAAACGAACCCTGAATAATTTTGAAGTTCAGATTGAATCTCCCGTTGTTCCGTGTTGTGTGTAGAAGAAAACACGAGCTAGAAGAGGGAGCCATTATCGTTTGGCCCACAAGGGGACATGTTTCCCTATCGAAACCACGACGGTTCTTGCGACAGGCTCCGGTTTGTAATAAAGCTTGGCCCAAATTGGCAATGTTTTTACCACTACATATATGTGCCATGACGTGACACCATGCCACCTTTGATGACTTTCTTGTGAGTTTTGGATTTATGGGGATTTAAAAACCAAGATTCCAAATGTTTGAGGACGAGCCAGGACGCCGGTACAGTTGTAATTGATTCCCATTCCTGGCATGGGGCCTAAACATGCACCCAAGGGCACATGTATAATTTTTCTAGCCATTCTGGTAAATTGGAGCATGTATTTGTAGTTTCGATTTTAATTATGGACATTAAATGCCTAGGAAGCTCAATTAGTGTACAAAAAGGCCAAACGAACCCTGAATAAGATTAAATTTTAGCACGGATATCCTGTCTTTCCATGTTGCCCATAGAAGAAAATACAAGGCGAAAAGAGGCAGTGGTTATGTTTTGCCCACAGGGGGAACTCGTTTCCCTATCGGAACCACGAGGCTTCTTTAAGAGAAGCTTCAGTTTGTAATAAAGCTTGGCCCAAATTGGACAATGTTTTTACCATGACATATATGTGCCATGACGTAACACCATGCCACCTTTGATGACTTTCTGGTGAGTTTAGGATTTATGGGGATTTAAAAACCGAGATTCCAAAGGGTTGAGGACGAGCCAGGACGCCACTACGGTTGTAATTCGTTCCCATTCCTCGCATGGGACCTAAACATGCACCCAAAGACACATGTATAATTTTTCTAGCCATTTTGATGAACTCGAGCATGTATTTCAAGTTAAAATTTGAATTATGGACATTAAATGCCTTGGAAACTCAACTAGTGTATAAAAGGCCAAACGAACCCTGAATAACACTACTACAGGATGCTGCTAACGCGACACTACAATCAGAGACCCTTCGACGAAACTGTGTGCGATGCAATAATCGCAAACAGTGGTGTAAAAAACGTCAAAAATGGTGCAAAACGTTTGCGATGACGGATGCATCAAACACGGTTCGTATTTTAGTTGCGTGTGCGATGCAGGGCATACGGTTGATCCATATGAACTATTTGCGATTAGATAGAACAACAGAAAGGGTCAGCCATATCAATGTGTGTGCGATATACGGCTTACAGTTCACTCTGATGAACTATTAGTTATTAGGGAAAGCAACAGAAATGGTTAGCCAGATCAAGGTGTGTGTGATATACGACATACAGTTCAGTCCAATGAACTGTTTTTGATTAGGGAAGAGAACATAAACGGTTCAACTTAACAAGATGTGTGTGATACGCGGTAAACAAGCCCGGAGGTTAATTTAAGAACAAGCACCCAAAGGTTAATTTGACATACATGACTTATAAGTTTCACAGAAATCATATCACTTTTTTTGGAAAACATTTAATTGCATTGAATGTATATAGTGCTCCTTCCTTTTAGTTGAATTCACCTCGAGGTCCATGTTTTGGAAACATGTCGTAAAGTAACGGGATAGACCTTCATTCCAACCAATCAACATGCGTTCAAATTTTTTTTATCAGAAACTAACGAGATAGACCTTCTTCAAGCCAATCAACATGTGTACAAAAAACAAAAAATGTCAAAAATTACAAAACAAGGACCTCGAGGTTAATTCAACTAATATGATGGAGCACTATATACATTCAACGGAATTAAATGTTTAAAGTGACGCATCAAATCAGCTAACTTAACATCGAGGCCACTTCATCCAGTCAGCCATCTGATGACTACTCAAGCCTCAACATAGTTAACTTGGGAGTTCTGTTAGATGAGCTATCGGTAGGGAAGCTGGTCCTTGCTGCTGTAGGATCCCTCTTTGCATCCTTTATTGTGCACACGGATGATCGACTGTTGCCTCCCAATGGTCAATGCCACGGCCCCCGCGAATGTAGATGCTTCCCTCGATTGGATGAGTGGCAAACGGTTAATCCAGAAGAAGTGTTTGCGATGATGCAGAACAATAGAAACGGATAGCCAGATGAGGGTGCATGCGATATACGTCATACAGTTCACTAGGATGAGCTTTGTGTGATTAGAATGGAAACGGTTCAACTGGACAAGATGTGTGTGATACACGGCAAACAGGTCCGTAATCAGAAATGTGTGCGAAGACCAATAATAACACAAATGATTGCTGCTAATAAGCCGTGTGATTTGCTCTGTCTATAGAAGAATAACATGTATATATATATAGAACTGAAATAAACACCCAATTACATAAGTGACTATACAGATCATTCACACACACCTCAATAAACAATTGCATGCATTCTAAAGTAGGAGAAACGATCATCTAGCCATCTATTTCTTGTGACGCTCCCGCCACTGTTCTGTGGCTTGATCTCTCGTCTGGGGCAGGAAGAAGACACTTCCTCATGTCAACGTTCCGCCTGTACATCTCGTAGCTTGTGTACGCATCCTTGGCAGCGTACTTGACATGTTGTTCATCCAGTCTCTCATGCCACACACTATGCCAGGCGTTCTTGTCCTTCTTGCTCTCATTCTTCATCTTCATGTAGTAGGGGTCGATGATGGCCGAGGCAAGGTCAACCAGGGAGTTCAGTTTGTTGTTGTCGCTGCCCCAGACCATGTAGTGGTCCTTGATGTTGAAAAGATTCGGGCATTTCAAGACCAAAACCTTGAGCGCTTTTAGATCGTTGGTGGTGTCCACTGTAGCGAAACTGTAGCCGGAGCTGTTGATAAACCTGGAGAAACACACGCAAGGCATTGTGGCCTGGTGGTAGTGGTAGACGAGGACGTCATGTCGCATGCACAACTGGGCAACGACAACCTTCTAATCGTGCCCGGCACGACTGATGGTGTACTAGAGGTCGAAGCCGACCACTTGGTACTTGTGCTCAGCTAGGAACTGCTCCATAGTTTGGATGGAGCTCTTCACCGAGACCGGATCGTTCGTGTACACCACCGAGAGGGCCTTCCCCCTCACATGGGTGTCCACTACGTGATGCATGGTGAACTACCCGCCACACCACCGTCGAAAGCCAAGGCCATCGTCCGCTCCGCCGCCGCGGCTCGAAGGCATGCGGTGGCCGTCGTGGCCGCCACCCCACTACCAGTCACCGTGGCCATCCCCAGCTCCGCCACCGCAGCCCGAAGGCGGGTGGTGGTCGTCGTGGCCACCACCCCATCATCGGCCGCCGTGGCCACCAGCCCAGCGTTGACCACCGGGGTCATCACCCGCTCCGCCACCGCCGCCCGAAGGCGGGAGGCGGAGGTGGATGCCCGCACGTGCGTGAGCGACCATGCGCGGTACACCGAGTTATTGCGAGAGGAGGAGGAGCGCCTCATCGAGCACACAAAGAGCCTTATCGCCGCCGTGGCCGCGGCACATGCCGCCTCAGAGGCGAGGAATCGGGAGATCGAGGAGAACCACCGCTTCGAGAGGGGTCGTCTGGAGCGGCAGAGGGCGTTCGAGGTGAGCGTCGCTGAAGGTGCAGTAGCGGCAGGCACCGTATTGCAGTTGGCTAGCTCATCGGTAGGCTCCTTCTCCTCTGCCTCTTACTGAGCGCGCTCGGCAAAGGAGAGGCTGCCGGAAGTAATACAAAGCCCCTCTGTAGTAGTAGTATTTAGGGGCTATTTTGTTCAGTTCATCTGACTATAGATGCGGTGTAACTGTACAACGTAATTAAAATTAGATAGTATATAAAGTAGAACTAGCTATTTCAGTACGTGGTTGGCAACAATTGGTGAAAAGTTTGGACGGTTCAGCTGTCGAGTTGAACTTTTTGTATAAAGAATGACTGCTTAATCTGTGAATGAAATCTATGCTTAATTACTGAATTTTAGTTGCAGAAATTAGATACTGCTAATGATTTTTAGCTTCATATTTTGACAAATCGCAGTGTCACAAGGTTGACAAATGGCAATGTTACTAGATCAACAAATGTCGATCTTTCCAGTTTGACAAATGGCAACATACCCAATATGAAGATGCAAATCTTACCAAATTGTTTGTAAGTGGTTGCACACGGGTCATCCAAAAAAACCATTTGCATTGAAGAGCTGCACAAATCCTGCTCTCACTTTGCATACGGGTGTTCTATCAAAAACATTTGTGATCAAGAGCTGCACAAATCCGGCTCGCCACATTTTCCCTTGGCTTACTGGGGAAGCTGTCGGTTTGCATACGGGTGTTCTAACTAAAACATTTGCGATGACTGTTTTATATTTAAAAACCATTGACTTTTTTAAAAAAGAAAATCCTTTGATAAGTCTATACATTAAAAGAGAAAAACGCAAGTTCACTCAAACCATATCTTTCATTCAGTCATACTGCGAATTTATATTCATATGATCGAGATACAATATTAAACCCAAGAAAAATATTATTTCCGACGGCGACGGAGGCGGCGTGCCGCGCCATTGTTGTCGTCCTCCGGGATGCCGCTGTTGAATTCTTCAATGCAGCATAGAATGTTCTTCACTTGTAAATCACACATCATGTCGTCGCGCGATCGACGGGCGGGGCACGGGAGGACGGCAGCTGGCGGCGCTGAGAGGTAGCGGTCGACGACGGCGTCCCATGCCGCTAGGGGGCGCGCGCACGGGCACGGGCGCGGCGGGTGATACGTCTCCAACGTTTCTATAATTTATGAAGTATTCATGCCATGTTTATAACAATTTTATATGATTTTGGTATGATTTGCATGGGACTAACCCAGACTGACACTATTTTCAGCAGAACTGCCGTTGTGTTGTTTTTTTGTGCAGAAATGAATGTTCTCCAAATGAGCTGAAACTTTTTGACGATTTTTTTGGAACAAAAGAGACCCCCGAAGCTTCGTGGGCGGGCCGGAAGAGCCACAAGGAGGGCACAACCCACCAGGGCACGCCTGGTGGGCCTGTCTTGCCCCGGTGGGTTGTGCTCACCTCGATTCCCATCTTAGCATGAAACCAACGCCAAAAAATCCTATAAATAGAGAAACCATCAAGGGTTAACCTAGATCAGAAGTTCCACCACCGCAGGCCTCCGTAGCCACCGAAAACCAATCTAGACCCTTTCCAGCACCCTTCCAGAGGCGGGAATCATCTCCGGTGGCCATCTTCATCATGTCGGCGGCCACCACGATGAGGAGGGAGTAGTCGACCCTCAGGGCTGAGGGTTTGTACCAGTAGCTATGTGTTTAATCTCTCTCTCTCTCTCTCTCTCTCTCTCTCTCGTGTTCTTGAGATGTCACAATCTTGATGTATCGCGGGCTTTGTTAATATAGTCGGATCATATGGTGTGTTCCCCTCTCTATCTTGTTGTGATGAATTGCGTTTTTCCCTTTGAGATTTCGCTGTTATCGGATTGAATACTTTTATGGATTTGAGAGCACTTGATATATGTCTTACATATGTATACTCGTGGTGACAATGGGGTATCGTATTGATTCACTTGATATATGTTTTGGCACTCAACTCACGGATTCCCGAGGTGACATTGGGGTAATCTACGCATAGGGGTTGATGCACGTTCTTGCCTTTGTTTCTCCGGTAGAAATCTTGGGGCACTCTTTGAAGTTCTTTGTGTCGGATTGAGTATTACGAATATGAATTTGCTTTGGTGTTATTTTAGTATGAACTCTTGGTTTGATCGATCAGAAAGAATAGCTTGTTGTTATTTTAGTACGAACTCTAGGATAGATCACTACAAAAAAAAAGACACATCCGTGACATTTTGGGCCGAACGAATTTTTTTCTGTCATACTTATGACACTTCTATGACGATAATTGTGACAAAGCCCGGTATCATCATAGATGTGGTGGGGTCCTACTTCTATGACAAAAAATGGGCTTTTCGTCCTGGGTGGGCCGGAGATGCAGCTGCATGACATTCTTTGGGCCGTCCATGACGGAAAATACCGTGGTAGAAGCGAGGGCAAGGAAAATATCGGGGTGTTCCCGGTGACGGTGGGTGGTCGGGGCCGTGCGATGCGCGTTTCTCTTGTACACGCACGCGCGTGAGTGCGGCGTTGGGCTCTAACTGAACCCGAGCGAGGCGTTGGGCTCTAACTGAACCAGAGCGATTGCACTGCAGGCTATGTGTTAGTGATCCCGAGCGATTGATCGATGGCTATTAACTGAACCTGATCGAGCGATTCCTTCGCTACTGCTGCTAACTGAAGCCGATCGATGCTGCCTCTGGATGAGCGAAGGAGTTCTTTGGGGGGGTTGGATGAACATTTCCCAGTGGGGATGGATGAACAGGACCCCATGGTGTTGCCTCTGGATGAACAGGACCCCTTTCGATCGAGTCGGTTGGGGCTAGATGAACAGGACCCCATGGAGGGCAGGATGAAAAGGACCACCCCGTGGAGGGCTGGATGAACAGTAGGCGGTGGAGGGCCGGATGAATAGTAGCGCGTGGAGGGGTGGTTGAACAGGAGACCGTGGAGAGGGCTGGTTGAGCGATGGCCGGTAGAGTGGCGGCAGCGGTGGAGGCTGGATGAGCAGGAGCCCGTGGATGAGCAATCCGCAGTGGAGGCCGGAGGAGGTCGACGGTGGATGAGCAGTAGCCCGTGGAGGCTGGAGGGGGTCGACGGTGGAGATGAACAGTATCCCGTGGAGTCCCGTTTTGCGGTATGCCACACCCCTCCCGATGAACAGAACCCCCGTTTCGACCGTAGCGCTCCAACACAAGTCCGTTTCCTCCATTTTGTGGTATGCCACACCCCTCCCGATCAACATGACCCCCATTTCGACCGTAGGAGGTCCGTTTCCTCCGTTTTGCGGTACGCCAGACCCCTCCCGATGACCAGGATCCCGTTTCGGACGTGGACGGTCGAACAGAGGGCCGTTTCCTCCGTTCTGCGGTACGCCAGGCCTCTTTTCCGTTGGCTGTTCCGTCCAAGCCAATTGGCTCCCACGCGTTCCGTTGCCTCCCGATGAACACGGCGCATTTTGTTGCCTCCCCATGATCACGATGACGACGCTGTTTCTCCGTTCCGACCCAGCCATGTACACGAGCCCTGGCCGTACGTATGCGCGAGTAGGCGTTCGAGACCTTGCCCGTATGTACGTACGTGGCTGTATTTTCTTTCTTGCACACTGGCGATGTACGTACGTGTACATGCTACGTGCACGCCTCTACTACGACACGTGCGCGCCTCTACATCGATCAGTATGTACGTACACGTTCGTGACCAGAATGACAATGCTACGTACGCTTCGACCAGGTGGGTCCCGACTATGAGGCACTTCCTTGCGTGCAAAGATGTAGCTGGTGGGTCCCAGCAATCAGGGGGCGAATCGTTTTTTTTTGCCCGGACGCACTTCCTTGTGTACGAAGATGTAGCTGGCGGGTCCCAGCAGTCAGGCGAAAACGTTTTTTTCGCAAAACATGGTGGCCCGTCCGGTGGGTCCCCGCTGTTAGGTGGAGGAATAATTATTTTGCGTGTAATAAGGAGGTACTTCCTTGCTGCAGCCGTGGACCCAGCTGCCAGTCTCTCCACGTACAGTCCACGTCCGATGGAAGCCGTTCCTTGACCATGTTGACCACGCCACGCCGAGAGCACCAGGGCGGTGGACGATGGCGAGGCCTAGGAAGGGGACGACGTGGAGTCGGGGAAGACGCGGCAGTGGAAGCCCGCGCGGAGAGGAGTACGAGGGTTGACAGGTTCGGCTGTGGTGTGACGCTGCCGTCACCGCAGGGCCTGGCCAGCAGTGGGAATAGTAGGGGGCGGTGAGGCCTCCACGGAAGCACAGCCGGCCATGGGAGGCAGGAGCATGCGGCACGACCGGCGCTGCTTTGGGCGGCTGGAGCAAGAAGACCATAGGTTGAAGAAGCAATACGGCCGTTGGATGGACATTGTACGGTCACTGGAGCTAGAATCGTTCATATTGACTAAGTTGACAAAGCCCTCCATCCCCGTCAACTTAGTTGGCCCACAAGTTTGCCACCCACCAAGGTGGGTCCCAACTAGCCGGGGGAGTATTCATTTTTTTGTGCGTAATAAGGAGGCACTTCCGGTGGGTCCGAGCTGACAGCGGGGGGAACATTTTTCTTCGCGAAATACGGTGACCCGTCCGGTGGGTCCCAGCAGTCAGGGGGAAAATGTTTTTTCGCAAAATACGGTGGCCCGTCCGGTGGGTCCCTGCTGTTAGGTGGAGGAATCTTTATTTTCCGCATAATAAGGAGGCACTTCCTTGCTGCGACTGTGGACCCAGCTGTCAGCCTCTCCACGTACAGTACACTTCCGATGGAAGTCGTTCCTTGACCACGTTGACCACGCCGCGTTCCGTTGCATGCATGCGTCCATGGGCGTGGTGCGTCCCCACCGTCAGCCTCTCACGTACAGTCATCTTCCGATGACTCTCGGGTGTTGACCGTGTTGACCACACCGTGCTGAGTGCACCAAAGGCCAGTGGACAACGGCGAGGCCCCAGACTGGAACGACCCAGAGATGGGGAAGATGGGGCAGTGGAGTCGCAGATGGAGAGGAGTGGGAAACTTGACCGGTTGGTCTTGGCAAAGCACAGCCATGTGCCGCCCATAGGAGACAGGAGCAAGAACAGAGGTTGAAGAAGGAGCACAGCTGTTGGATTAACATCCAACGGTCCAGCTACTAGAATCATTTGTTGATTAAGTTGATAAAGCCCTGCGTAAACGTCCGCTTAGTAGGCCCACAAGTCAGCCACCTAATCTGATGAGTCCCAGCTGTCAACGGGAGGAATATTTTTTTTCGTATAACAAGGAGGCACTTCCTTCCGTGCGAAGATACAGCCGGTGGGTCCCAGCTGTCAGGTGGAGGAAACATTTTTTTCAGCTTCATAAGGAGAACTTTCTTTGCGTGCGAATATGGACCTCGCGAGTCCCAGCCGTCAGGCCCTCCACGTACAGTCCTCTTCCGAAGACTCCCATTTGTTGATCACGCCACACCAAGTGCAACGAGGTGGTGGACGACGGCGAGGCCCCGGACGGGAACGACTCGGAGATGGGAAGACGCGGCAGTGGAGTCACAGATTGAGTGGAGGAGAAGGGTTATAACTGGTTCTGGTGCAGCGTGGGGCTGCAGTCGGTGGAGAATAACAGGAGGTGTGGAGGGGTGGAGGGATAGCCTGGCCGGCTGTGGGGTAGCGCTTCGCAGTGATGCATGCTAAGCAGAGCCGCTAGCCGCCGGAGGCCGGACCAGGCGGTCCCGGCGAAGCTGGAGGAAGAAGACGAGAAATTGAAGGTGCATGCCGACCAAGTTGACAACGCCCTGCATAGGCTTCGACCTATTGGCCCACATGTCAGCCTGCAAAAATGTGGCATATATTTAACCCATGTTTTCTAGAATGTACAGTCCATTTGCTGGACTGGGTGAACAAATAATTTCGCATCAATGCGGCCCATTTATATTATCTAAGAAATCCTAGCCCATTTGCACTTCCTTCAAATACACGAATTAGCTGGGCTCGTTATATATATAATGTTATGTTAGAAGGAGCAATTAATATCAAAAATAAACCAGAGAGGCACATTTTTATATAAATAATTAACAAATTAGCGAGTTATTTCTCAAAATAAAAATGAGGGCGTTATTATTGCATTGGTCCTTAAAATCTTCGCAAGCTTTTGTACGCAATCACCAGGATTTTCCTTGCCTGTGAGTCAAAAACAACCAGGATTTTCCTTGCTAACTTCTGTTAAACATTTACTTTTATAAGTTAATAACACGTGGGATGTTTTTATAATATATATAAGTCTCTATAAAATATATGATAATAGTAATAATATAAATATATATAATGTGGTTAAAAAAATACATTGGGTTGCCGATCTTTAAGAAAAAGCCCATAGGCCGGTATGGACCTCAAAAAATAAGTTGAAACCACTGTCACCGTATGTCGTGGGCTACGCTTGTTAAAATACGAAACCTAGGTCTAGCTGATACTTGTTCGCCCTCTAGAAAAAATGATACCAGATCCCCGAGCAAACTGGATTATAGAGGGGGGTCAGCGTCACGACTAAAGAAGCACATCAGGAGCAGTTTCTTTCTTCAGTGGATGGCTCTCGTTGGCGTTTTTTTACTGTCCTCTGCACCATACAACTTGTATTTTTAGCCTCCCAGTCCGTGGTGGACCAGCAGCCCATTTGCTGGGCGGGCCAACCTACAGAAACCAGCACTCGATTTTTCATCAAGCCCCCAAAACAACGCAGTACTATGTTTGTTTTGAGGCCGAAAACATAACTGGAGGGGTTGAGCAGGGGAGGGGGCAAGACAGACCAAAAAGATTAAGAAGAGCTGATGCGGTGTTGCTACCCTGACAAAGCAGGTGCAATTCTTCTCGGGAAGAAGGTGTGCCGTTGACACCCACACGTCACATACCCCACAGTAGGCATACTAACAAGTTCACAAACAAGCACAACAGAAAAGGTAAACATTCGTATCAAACTCGGTTTCACAGGACACGTTCATATTCATAGCCAACATTCACTATCAACAACTCAAAAGATTCATACATACACAAGTTCAACATGTCTATGGATCCAAATGATTGATAGATCACACAACAATATTCATAGATAATTCACAAAAAGATTCACATATACACATTGAGGGAGTCCCGGATTAGGGGGTGTCCGGATGGCCGGACTATGACCTTTGGCCGGACTCCTGGACTATGAAGATACAAGATTGAAGACTTCGTCCCGTGTCCGGATGGGACTTTCCTTGGCGTGGAAGGCAAGCTTGGCGATACGGATATGTAGATCTCCTCCCATTGTAACCGACTCTGTGTAACCCTATCCCTCTCCGTTGTCTACATAAACCGGAGGGTTTTAGTTCGTAGGATGAACAACAATCATACCATAGGCTAGCTTCTAGGGTTTAGCCTCTCTGATCTCGTGGTAGATCTACTCTTGTATTACCCATATCATCAATATCAATCAAGCAGGAGTAGGGTTTTACCTCCGTCGAGAGGGCCCGAACCTGGGTAGAAACATCGTGTCCCTTGTCTCCTTTACCATCCGCCTAGACGCACAGTTCGGGACCCCCTACCCGAGATCCGCCGGTTTTGACACCGACACACATGTTCAGTATGTTTATGCATCCAAATGATTGAGATCACAGCCAATATGATCCATGGATGAACTTTAATTACCTAGGGTACAAACTGGTAAATGGTGTTCAGTCGGAGGTACTTCTTGCTAAAATTAATGCTTGTACGAGTAAACTTTCGAGTACATAAGAGGCAGCACAGACAATCTGAACTTTGCTTGTAGGTTTATCCTCAAATAGTGGCCTCGTGCCGAGGGAGGTTTGAGCAACTTGGCCACTACTTTCATCCAACTAGTTTACTGGCTCATCTTGGTCCTGTAGCTCGCCAAAATTCTACATTGCAGACTGGTAAATGGTGTTCAGTCGGAGGTACTTCTTGCTAAAGTTAATGCTTGTGAGAGTAAACTTTCGAGCACATAAGAGGCAGCACAGACAATCTGAACTTTGCTTGTAGGTTTATCCTCAAATAGTGGCCTCGTGCCGAGGGAGGTTTGAGCAACTTGGCCACTACTTTCATCCAACTAGTTTACTGGCTCATCTTGGTCATGTATCTCGCCAAAATTCTACATTGCAGACGAGAAAGGAGGCGGTTGAGAAAATGAACCACCCAATTTTTTTGTGTAGTTCAACTGAAATGGAGCATCCCTGGCGTGCAGACTGATTAAGCGCTAGATGAATACACGCGTCAACCAACTTGTCTGGAATCTTTAGACTCCATGCCATACAGTTCGCTACCATATGTGCCGATAACCAAAAGGCACAAACTGGGACCAAAATACTGGACTGCGTTTTTCTGGGCTATGCGCCAAGCAATATTTTTGGCGTTCACTCTCCTAATACTTGGAGTTTGACAATTGGTTGACGCCGGTTGATACTCCAATAAATATAGGCACTTATTGTTGTCAACATCGATGCTTGTCTGAGTGAACTTTGGAGTACATAGCAGTAGCATAAGTACCTGTCCATCTGATCTTTTTGTGCAGTTCTACTGAAATCACCCGATGTAATGATATGCCTGCGAGTTCAGGCTCCAAGTTACTCCTTTATGAAATTGGCAAACAGTAGCATAATATCAAATTACCAATATATATGACAAGCACAATAATCAGGATAAAGACCAGTACCAACCTGTGTGAGGTAGCATATCAATTACTATTTCCTTTAACTGGAAGCCGAGATAAGCCAAGCGACTGACAGCAAAGGAAGAATGCAAGCCGAGATTAGCGACTAACAGGAAAGGAAGGAAGTTGTTGAGGCAATGAAGCACCCAAAGTTTTTTTGCAGTTCCACCAAAATCGAGCATCCCTGTTGGCACATATATTGAGAGAGTGAGATTACTGTAATAGTGGGACTAGTTGATGAAACATACACTAACAAACATAAGCACCCTCATTATCTTAATGGGTAAAGTTAGCATTCCTTCCCTGCTCCACCACATGATTCACCTCCATAGACAAACATACACACGTACATGATTCAACATAGGGTGCTACTAAATATTTGTTTAACTCCGACAGGAAAATTAGGCAGCAATAAATTAGTGGTACTTAAGTACTCCTAATTAATTAAGTGAGACAACAGAAGTGGAAGGGCTCCCTGGAGGATCGTCTCACATGTAAGGTAGTCGTTGCGAGCCCTTGAATGGCCTCGACCGAGGCCTCTAACTTCACAAGATCGCCTTGGCACTGTTTACTCTTCTTCTTCTTCCTCTTCATGCTCTGTTTCTCATTCTCCTCACCAGTTGGTGAAACCAAGTACATGATTGGCCTTCTATTTCAGAATTGGTTTTGTCAGTGAGGAAGTACAAGTGTACTAGTAAAAAATAGCATTATTTTCTCATGGCAGTCGTAAAATAGAGATGAACACCACGCATTAAATATCATTCTTACCTAACGGAAGGTTATGCTGCCAATATGGATGATGAGGATTGGAACACAGATCTCCCTTTGTGGAGTTCCACCGAAATGAACCAATTGTTCCATTCTGACATTCTGGTTAAACAGCACAAAAGTCACTTCTTTTAAGAAGAGTTTTGTGCAGTGCACCAAAAGGTCACAACAGCAACCAGGTGAAATGGAGATCCATGTTTGCACAAAAAGCTACGGAGGAAACAGTCAGAGTCTCAAACAATCACAGGCAAAAACATTTGGCTAAACTTGTCATGGCTTATAATAGTGGCATGGCTTCATTTTTACCAGGGGCATTAGATTAAGAACAGCTAAATATTTGGTATAAGGGCATGGGACAGTGGGTGCACCAGCAGTCCAGCACCATGTACCTAAACAGGGGCATAAAGTGGTGATTCATAGTTTGTTGCCCCGAGAAACAAACATCCAAGAAACATATCTGGGTTGGTCCCATTTTTGTTCACTATAGCCACCTACTTCTATGTGTGTATAGCAAATCTAGTCCTGGTCATACCACTGTGTATAGCGTTACCCCTATATTTCCCTTTTCGGCCAAGAAACCGGTTGGATGACTAGTCTATACTACTTTCACCCCCTTTCCTTCCTGTTTGTACCAAGTCCGATGTACTACATACTAAATTCCCCCACCCCACTTTATTTATTTTTTGAACCAAGTACAAGATTCGACTCCATGAAGTAGCTTTACCTCTAACAATAGAAGAAAAAAAATAGGTGACATTGGACCATCCGATCGAGAGGGGCTGAGAGGTAGAAAATGATGCACATGCAGCGACGTAGCGAGCTGGGGAATTAGAGCTAAGGCGGTTTCGAAGGAAGATATACCTGAAGGTCATTGGTATGTGGATAGGTGGGTGGCGGGTGGCCGGATCCGACCACACTAGGGCAACGACGAAGGGATAGGAGCACCTCCCGCACCGGCGCTCAGCCAGAGATAACGGTGCGGATGACAGTGGGTCTCCTCCCTCGCTGTCGATGATGGCCTAAACGCTGCCCCTCCTCCCCTTCGCCGGTGGAGAGGGATACGTCCGGATCTGTAACCAGCGGTGAGGATAGAAAGACAGTGTATTTTGAAGAGAGAAAGACAGTGTTACTACCCCTATCTTGTTTAGATCTGGAGAGGATGAGAGTGTGTGAATAGAGCAACCCTAGCAAGCAAGCGCGAAGGCTCCGGCCTATATATACGTAGTGGGGTAGTTTTCCTTTTTCACTCCATCAAAACAATCATTGAAAATTGTGTACTACGTGCCAGGTCGCTATTTTTTTAGTTGTTGATTGTTTTTTGAGATAGCTACCCTCTTGTTCCAAGTGGTGTTACGGTGTGCCAGGTCGCACTTTGTATCGTTCAAGTCTGTTACAAGTCCCTCCATTAAATAAAAAACCACCCCCTCGTAAAAATTGTGAACAAGCCCACGACTAAAATTATTGGAAACGTGGGTTGCCCCAACATGCATTATTATTTATATTTTCTACTCCCTCCATTCCTAAATATAAGTCTTTTTTATTAGCCACACCTAAGACAAGGGTTTTTTTATTAGCAGTGAACCCCACATGTCATAGACACAAAAGTGTGGCAAGATTCCCTTAGGCAAGCCAAAGTGTGTCTAACAATTTGAGCAACTCAAGTTAGGCAAGTGTGGCAAGTGTGGGAAAAATAATGTGGCAACATAAGACAAACATAGTCACAATCCAAACAGCCCCGTAATTTTTTGTGACATGCATGAAAATTTGGTTAGTTAAATTTATAGTGAAAATCTGGCAAGATGCATCAAATCAATACATGCAAGTATCAAAAGGGAAGTCACAGCATCCATGCATGCGTTGTACTCCCTCTGTTTCCAAATATAAGTCTTTTTAGAGATTGCAACAAGTGACTACATACGAAGCAAAATATGTCTACATACATCCCTATGTAGTAGTCCATTTGAAATGTGTAAAAAGACTTATATCGAGTGCAGTGCTTTGATGTGTCGCGCCAACTCGTACAAGAGCTAGAAGTTTGATTACTACAACGCCCTCTCCCTCGCGGACTGAGCTCCGGTGCCTTTGGCTGCATGATAGGTGGTCCAACCACCTGTTGGGCCCACCTGTTATAGACGCAAAGGCAGGAGCAGTAAGTCAATGAAGCTGCATCCCTCCCTCGTGCATGAGCGCGGTGGCTGGCAGGACTAGTAGGAGCTTTCGCTACACACTTCTTGATGGCGGCGAACTTGCGGATGGAGTTGACCATCATGTCGTCCATGCGAGAAGCGAAGCCGGCGTCGGCAAGGGCTACGACGCTGGCGGTCACCAGCACTGTCTGGAAACGCTGCGCGGTGTAGGGCCGAAGGCCGGTGCCTTGGATGATTTGGCACAGCCAACTGCCGCTCGCGACCATCTCCTCCATAGGTGCTTCTGGCTTCTGGTCACTTGGTCTTGGATTGGAGTGAGCTGTGTTGCGCAGAGACTAAGGAGTAGATGGATTGGAGTGGTGGGTCGCCTTTATATGAGAATCCAAACTCTGTTGCATTCACATCATGTTGGCTCTATTATGCTTCTCCAATAAATTCGCTCTGCATGTAGACTGTAGAGTAATTTGAGGATGCATCATTGATCGTTCAACATCTCGGGAACCGCTACCCTCTCCCACCTTGGCATTCAAGCACCTATGGAGGCGACTGCCAGTCGCGTCTATCGCATGTCAGTAGACGTTCCTATCAACGACAAGGTGCCTATGGTGACTTTGTAAATTTCAAGATGATAGTACTAGTATACTCAATATTGTGCACCCTGACCAAGGCCGAGAGGAAAATGAGAGAACTACGTATTTATTTACGATGTAGATTCACTCATTTTCCTCCACATGTACTCCGTCTCGGTATAGTCTAGTCACTTGTTGAAATCTCTAGAAAGGCAAATACTCCTTTCTGCTTTATAGGGCTATACTAGCAAGTGCTACAATAGTGGGCTCACATAGCAATCTTCTCTCATGCAAGAGCCTGGCTATATGCATGCTCCAAGGTTCGCAAATGCCACGTTCGGGTTGCACTTGGCTCTTCGCCTCTTCAGAAGACGAACAATGATGGTACTACTGCTGCTTCTACAGTATCGAATCCACTGCTGCATTTCCGTCCACCGCGAGCGGGAGGGATAGCTTGTTGTAGTACTATAAGCAAAAGTCTGTCCTCGTCTGCGAGCAACCGCGCATGGGCGAGCGAGAAGGCATGTAGTAGTAAAATCAAGCTTCTCCCTTGTTGTACGAGTTGACACGACACATCATAGCACTGGCCCCACATGGTTTCCTCTAAACTTGGCTGAAAGACCCGCAGTGTACACAACAAAAAAAAGACACATCCCTGACATTTTGGGCCGAACGAATTTTTTTTTCTTTCATACATATGAAACTTCTATGACGATAATTGTGACAAAACCTGGTATCATCATAGATGTGGCGGGCTCCTACTTCTATGACAAAAAATAATGACAGAAAATGGGCTTTTAAGTCACAGGCGGGCGGAGACGCAGCTGCATGACATTCTTTGGGCCGTCCATGATGGAAAAAACCATGGTAGAAGCGAGGGGGAGGAAAATTTCAAGGAGTTCCCGGTTACGGAGGGAGGTCGGGGGCCGAGCGATGCACGTTTCTCTCATACACGTACGCGCGTGTATGCGAGGCGTTGGCTCTAACTGAACCAGAGCGAGGGGTTGGGCTCTAACTGAACCCGAGCGATTGCATTGCAGAGCTACGACATTCTTGAACCCGGCGGTCGATCGATGGCTGTTAATCAACCCGATCGGCGATTCTTCGCTCTGCTGCTATCAAGCCAATCGATGCTGCCTCTGGATGAACAGTGGCGCTATGGGGGTTTGGATGAATAGTGGCGGTGGCGTTTGCCTCTGGATGAACAGGACCCCCGTGGTGTGGTGGAGGGCTGGATGAACAGTAGACAGTGGAGGGGTGCCCGTCGAGGGGTGGTTGAACAGGACCCCGTGGTGTGGAGGGCTGGATGAACAGTAGACGGTGGAGGGGTGCCCGTGGAGGGGTGGTTGAACAGGACCCCGTGGTGTGGAGGACTGGATGTACAATAGATGGTGGAGGGGTGGTTGAACAGTAGCCGGTGGAATAGCGCGCCGTGGAGGCTGGATGAACAGGAGCCCGTGGAGGCTGGAGGAGGTCGACGGTAGCCCGTGGAGGCTAGAGGAGGTCGACGGTGGAGAAGAACAAGATCCGTGGAGTCCTGCTTTGGAATGCCACACCCCTCCCGATGAACAGGACCCCCGTTTCGACCGTAGGAGGTCCGTTTCGTCCGTTTTGCAGTACGCCACACCCCTCCCGATCAACAGGACCCCCGTTTCGACCATAGGAGATCCATTTCCTCCGTTTTGTGGTACGCCACACCCCTCCCGATCAACAGGACCCCCCGTTTCGACCGTAGGAGGTCCGTTTCCTCCGTTTTGCGGTACGCCACACCCCTCCCGATCAACAGGACCCCGTTCCGAACGTAGGAGGTCTGTTTCCTCTGTTGTGTGGTATGCCAGGCCTCGTTTCAATCGCCTGTTCCATCCAAGCCGGTTGGCTCCCACGCGTTCCGTTTCCTCTCGATGAACATGACGCATTCCGTTGCCTCCTGATGAACACGACGCATTTCGTTGCCTCCCCATGAACACGACACACTCCGTTGCCTCCCCATGAACACAACGACGATGTTGTTTCTCCGTTCCGACCCAGCCATGTACACGAGCCCTGGCCGTACGTATGCGCTAGTAGGCGTTCGAGACCCCGCCCGTATGTACACATATGTGGCCGTATTTTCTTTCTTGCACCCTGGCCGCTGTACGTATGTGTACATGCTACATGCGCGCCTCTACTACGACACGTGCGCGCCTCTACAACGACCAGTATGTATGTACACGTTCGCGACCAGAATGACAACGCTACGTACGCTTCGACCAGGTGGGTCCCGACTGTCAGGCACTTCCTTGCGTGCGAAGATGTAGCTGGTGGGTCCCAGCAGTCAGGGGGGCGAATCGTTTTTTTTGCCCGGACGCACTTCCTTGCGTGCGAAGATGTAGCTGGTGGGTCCCAGCAGTCAGGGGGGCGAATCGTTTTGTTGTTTTTTTTTGCCCGGACGCACTTCCTTGCGTGTGAAGGTGTAGCTGGTGGGTCCCAGCAGTCAGGGGGAAACGTTTTTTTCATGAAATATGGTGGCCCGTCTGGTGGGTCCCCGCTATCAGGTGGAGGAATAATTATTTTGCGCGTAATAAGGAGGCACTTCCTTGCTGCGGCCGTGGACCCAGCTATCAGCATCTCCACGCACAGTACTCTTCCGATGGAAGTCGGTCGTTGACCACATTGACCACGCCGCGCCGAGACCACCACGGTGGTGGAGGGCGGCGAGGCCTAGGAAGGGGACGACACGGAGGCAGGGAAGACTCGGCAGTTGTTTCCCACGTGGAGGGGAGTACGACTGTACGAGGGTTTACTGGTTCGTCTGCCGTCGCTAGAGAATAACAGCAGGTGTGGTGAGTAGAGGGATGGCTAGGCCAGCGATGGGAGTACGGTGGGGCGGTGAGGCCTGCGTGGCAGTACAGCCGACCGCGGGGAGGAGGGAGCAGGCAGTCCCGCCGGCGCTTGCTTGAGCGGCTGGAGCAGGAAGAGCAGAGATTGAAGAAGCACGACGGCCGTTGGATGGACATCCAACGATCCTTTGCTGTCGGCCAACCTTTTTTTCAGGAAAGCCTCAAATCTATGGAAAACATCATACAGCTCATCTGCCATTATTTCTAATAATTTATAGCCCATTTGCTAATTCTTAAGGTTTCTTTTGGAGCCCATATTCTTTTTGTTAGCATTACAGCCCATATTGTGGCCACGGTTAAAAAATTATACGAAATTTTGCATATTTCTGTGCGGTCCGAACTGTTTTTGATCCCGAAATTTCGACTCACATTGAAACTGATTTTAAAAATAAATGTATATCAATATAAAATCCGACAAATTCTCCACGCATAAAAATTAATGTAATTTAAAATCTTGAAATGAAAAAAAAAGATATTTGTAACTAATTGCCAGTTTGATGTATTTTAAAAATGTACAACCAATTTCTCATTACTGATGGGCCATTTTCTCGGCCAGCCGAATGAAAGCTGTCCTCGTCTTGAAAGATTTGCAGCCCAACAGGCCTGACAAAGCGACTTACTTGGCAAATCACAAAAAAACTGGGTTGTGGCCGTGGACCCAGCTGTCAGCCTCTCCACGTACAGTACTCTTCCGATGGAAGTCGTTCCTTGATCACGTTGACCACGCCGCGCGGAGAGCACCACGGCGGTGGACGACGGTGAGGCCTAGGAAGGGGACAACGCGGAGCCGGGGAAGACGCCACAACGGAAGCCCGCGTGAAGAGGAGTACGAGGGTTCACTGGTTCGGCAGCGATGTGAGGCTGCCGTCACTGCAGGGCCTGGCCAGCGGTGGGAATAGTAGGGGGCGGTGAGGCCTCTGCGGCAGCAGAGCCGGCCACGGGAGGCAGGAGCATGCGGCACTACCGGCGCTGCTTTGGGCGGCTGGAACAAGAAGACGAGAGGTTGAAGAAGCACTACAACCGTTGGATGGACATCGTACGGTCACTGGAGTTAGAATCATTCATATTGACTAAGTTGACAAAGCCCTTCGTCCCCATCAACTTAGTAGGCCCACAAGTCATCCTCCCACCAAGGTGGGTCCCAACTAGCCGGGGAGTATTCATTTTTTGGTGCGTAATAAGGAGGCACTTCCGGTGGGTCCGAGCTGACAGCGGGGGGAATGTTTTTTTTGCGAAATACGGTGGCCCGTCCAGTGGGTCCCAACAGTCAGGGGGAAATGATTTTTTTCGCAAAATACTGGTGGCCCATCCAATGGGTCTCCGCTGTCAGGTGGAGGAATAATTATTTTCCGTGTAATAAGGAGGCACTTCCGTGCGGCTTCCGTGGACCCAGCTGTTAGCCTCTCCACGCATAGTACTCTTCAAATGGAAGTCGGTCGTTGACCACATTGACCACACCGTGCCGAGAGCACCACGGCGGTGGACGACGGCGAGGCCTAGGAAGGGGATGACGCGGAGCCGGGGAAGACGCGGTAGTGGATGCCCACGCGGAGAGGAGTACGAGCGTTCACTAGTTCGGCTGCGGTGTGAGGCTGTCGTCGCCGCAGAATAACAGGGGGTGTGGTTGAGTGGAGGGATGGCCTGGCCAGTGGTGGGAGTAGTATGGGGGCGGTGAGGCCTCCGCGATAGCAAAGCCGGCCACGGGAGGAAGAAGCAGGCGGCATGACCGACGCTGCTTTGGGCGGCTGGAGCAAGAAGACCAGAGGTTGAAGAAGCACTATGGCCATTGGATGGACATCATACGGTCATTGGAGTATTGACTAAGTTGACAAAGCCCTCCGGCCCCGTCAACTTAGTAGGCCCACAAGTCAGCGCAACAATATGGTGGGTCCCAGCTAGCAGGGGGTATTTATTTTTTTGGGCTTAATAAGGAGGCACTTCCTTGCATGCGAAGATATAGCTATTGGGTCCGACCTGTCAGCGGGGGGAATGTTTTTTCGCGAATTATAGAGGCCCTTCCTGTGGGTCCT
Source organism: Aegilops longissima (assembly GCA_021605205.1). Taxonomy (NCBI): domain Eukaryota; kingdom Viridiplantae; phylum Streptophyta; class Magnoliopsida; order Poales; family Poaceae; genus Aegilops; species Aegilops longissima. The sequence continues at coordinate 186,309,744 of CM038678.1, read as the reverse complement.
AGCTGTCAGGTGGAGGAATCATTATTTTGCGCCTAATAAGGAGGCATTTCCTTGCGTGCGGCCATGGACCCAGCTGTCAGCCTCTCCACGTACAGTCCACTTCCGATGGATGTCGTTGATTGACCACGTTGACCAGGCCGCGCCGAGAGCACCAGGGCGGTGGACGACGGCGAGGCCTAGGAAGGGAACGACACGGAGCCAGGGAATACTCGACAGTTGTTTCCCAGGCGGAGGAGTACGCAGGTTTACTGGTTTGTCTACCGTCGCTGGAGAATAACAGCATTTGTGGGTGAGTAGAGGGATGGCTAGGCCAGCGATGGGAGTACGGTGGGGCCGTGAGGCCTCTTGGCAGCATAGCCGGCAAGGAGGAGGGAGCAGCAGTCCGCGGGCGCTTGTTTGAGCGGCCGGAGCATGAAGAGCAGAGATTGAAGAAGACGACATCCGTTGGATGGACATCCAACAATCACTGCTCTCATGTGTTCACTAAGTTGACAGTATGCTATGCAAAGGCCAACCTTTTTTATGAAAGCATATCGTCAACCTCGTAGTAGGCGCACAAGTCAGCCTCAAATCTGTGGAAAACAACATACATCCCATCTGCCATTATTTCTAATAATGTACATCCCATTTGCTAATTCTTAAGAAATTTTTGGAGCCCATCTTTTGTTAGCATTACACCCCATATTGTGGCCACGGTTAAAAAGTATACTAAATTTTGCATATTTCAAAGTCACGGTCAACTGTTTTAATCCAGAAATATCGATTCACATTCAAACTATTTTGAAAAATAATTTATATAAATATAAAATCCAAATAATTGTCCACGCATAAAATCAATGGAATTTAAGATCTTGTAATGAAAAAAAATTGAAACTAATTCCGGTTTGATGTGTTTTAAAATGTACACCCATTTCGGGCAAACCGAATGAAACTCTCCTCATCGTGAAAGATTTGCAGCCAAAGAGGCCGATAAAGCAAGTAGGCCTTGTTTGGGTATTTCTTTAAAAAATAGAACTGGGCTAGCCATTTTCAGCAAGAAAAAAACACAACTGGGCTCATGATGTGGTAAACATAAATAAAACCCTGGCTAGATCGGCCACAGCCCCCGCACAACCCCGTTGTTACCCTGATCCATCGCTAAAACTAGTATAAATAACAACTGATTGTTCCTCAAAAAACTGCGTGACTTGCTGGGTCCCTGGTGTTTGCCGCTCATAGTGTAATTCTCTCGTTTATTGACTACGTTGACAATGGCATGAGCCCCAGATGTCCAACCATTAGGAGGAACCATATTTCTGGGCTTGTACTATAGAGGCACTTGCTTGCGTACTGCCATGACGCTGGTGGGTCCCTACTGTCATCCTTTCCACGTACAGTCATCTCCTTGTTCCTCTCGGTTGTTGACGATGTTGACGACGCAAGAGGGCGGCGCACTACGCACGGCGAGCGAACCAAGGCCGCAAGGCGGAGGACGCTGGCGAGGCCTCGGACGAAACAAACAGGAGCCGTTGAACATGCACCGGTCCAGTCACAGGCGGAGGGGAGTATGAGGGTTGACTGGTTCGGGCACGGGTGCGTGTTGGGGCTGACGTCGTCGGAGAATAACATGACGTGTGAGGGAAGAGAGGGAGGGACTAGCCCATGTTGGAGGGTATGTACGGTAGGGCGGAGGAGGCGCAGCCAGCCATGGGAGGCGGGAGCAGGCGGAGCCGACGGGGTGGTTTGATTTGGGCGGCTAGAGGAAGAAGAAGACAAGAGATAGAAGATACACGACAGATGTTGGATGTCAATCCAACGGCTGGTAGGCAGAATCGTTTGTTGACTGGCTAGTAAGTCGACACCACCTTGGATAGGCTATTTCCTCGCGGATCCCAACTATCGGAATCCAAATCTGTCACGGTCATGCAGCCTTTCCTATGAAAATTTACATCCCATTTGATGTGCTAGTTCGAAATAAGTTTGTGGGTGCTGGTGGGGGCTAATCACTTGGCTTCAGAATGCACAAAGTGAGCTCAAGCAGCCAAGCGAGTGATGTTATTTCCTTGGTTGGGATTTGTTACAACATTTCACTATAAATTAAACGAATGGCAAGCCATTTGCCTTGTTTCAAAGAAAATATGACAGTCACAGCCGAGTTGAAAAGGGCAGGAACATCTAACTCCAGCTTACAAACTGTACAAAAGCACGAGGGTTAATTGTTCATCAGGTTTACAAAAAAACCCAGATTGACAAGGGCAACAACATCTAACTCCAGCACTGTTTTCGGCAGTCACAGTCAAATGGATCGGTCAGGTCCATAGAATGAACATCCTGGGTCGTAAAAGTTACTGGATTATGACCACAATATGTTGTAAATAGAAGCCCGACACTTTCAGAAGCTCTTTTGCCCACATGAAACTCCTTTTTTTGCTCTTCGACATACCCATCCGTCAAAACCATGCTGCTGATAAACTTAAGCCCGATGGACAATAGTAACCTCGCATTCAGCAGGAAGAATGTGACAAATCTTGTGTTTGCACGGTTGGCTACATATCGTTCTAGCGTTATTGTCTTCAATCGAATCTCATGAGAAGTGAGAAAATCCCGATGCTTACGAATCCACCGATTGGTTATAACTTTATGACCCCGTCCTGTTGCCTAAATATACATGAAGATTGAAAACATTTAAGGTCTAAAAGAAGAGTGTCGAAAGAGCAACAGCTGAACGGTTAATTCTAGTACACTATATGCGGGCTTCCAATGTGCGTGAAATATCACCTTTATATACAACTTCTCCAGACATGGAAAGCATTGCAGCAAGCCAATAATCTTGTTCAGATCAAAACTATTCATTTGGATATATAAGATCTTGACAGAATCCAGCTCCATTGATAGGCATCCATGGAGAAACTCCTCATTTAGCATAGAACATAATATTAGTACAAAATGTGTACTCCAAGATGATATATAAATTATGCGCAGAAATTTAAAATGCAGCTTATGGTTACAAGTGTAGATGATAATATAAAGTACATGAAGAACTGTGGAGCCAAACACCATATTGAAATGAGCACAGAGATCATGTATTACACCCAAGGTCTCCAGTTTATGTGCAGAGAGGATGGTTATTTGCAACGGTGAATAACTAGAATCAAGGATCAACCTTTGAAGTGATGGGGCATCTTGGATGATGAGCTGCCTTCCATCAAAAGAAATTCCAATTCTTACAAGGTTAGGCGACTTTATTTGAAGACAACCGATTCTAACTGTGAAAACAAGCACCAAGCACTCCAGTAGCAGGCAACTGGAGTGGATGATGTTGCAATGAGGCCTCCGATATACGAACCCGCACAAGTGAAAGTTTCTTGAGAAATGGGAGTCGAAGGTTTAGTACCAGATTGTCTCGGTAGGTAGCACAACGCAAAAAGGTGGCGGTGTGGAGAGAGGAGGAAAACCGCGAGATGGACATCGGTGCTGAGGGCACAAGTTCATGGCGTTCGGTATGTGGTATGTGATTTCCAGGGGAATACTAGAACTCAAGCAGCTATAGTTCTGTGAATTCAGGGGATTTCAGCCAGGCGTCCACCCTGCAAGGCATGGTATGCTTGCTCAGGTAGCATGAAGGGATGCAGAGGTTTGAACGGAGACCTGGTGGGAGGAGATGATGGCTCTGGGGATTCAAAATCATTGAAGAGAGATAGCTAACGACAGTCGAGATTAAGGGGCACGGCGCGCCATAGACGGCGCCACCGAATTGAGAGGACTTGGGTGCGGCAGCAATCCTTGGTGGGGAGAAGCGAGATGATCTCCCCAAGGACGGCGTCCGGGAGATCGCTGATGCGGTCCACCCGAGATTCTATGGGTTCCTGATCCGGTGGGGCGGGTCGCCGCTTCTCCCAGCCAAGGGAGACTCATCTTCTTGGCGCTGGGTCACTGACTCCATTTTCTCGAGGGCATCGCGTCAAGCTCACGGATTTGAGCAGAGTAACGAATGACGAGCCTAGTTGTAGTCTGAAAGAAGAAGAAGGGAGCTGGGGTTTTCAGAGGCGTGAGGAAGAAGAGGAGCTGGGGTTTCAGAGGAGTGAGGTGAGGAATTTGGGGGTACGAGTGGAGCGAGCTGATTTGAGGTGGGTGGGAGCGAGGAGGAAGAAGAGCACCCATGTTTTGGGGGGTGTCTTTGGGTGTGGGTAGCGCCTCTCTTTCAGTAAATATATGGGCTTTTGAATTGATTTTACTATTTACTAGTGTGGATGGGCTGTTTTGTCTTGGTCCCAGAGAAACAATTACTACTAGTACAGTGGAGACACTCTACAGCCTACCCGAAAAACAATTACTACTAGTACAAGGAAACACTCTACCGCTTCGGCTCCTCCTAGGTCATTGAAACGCCTCCCTCATCAATGCCATTATACTTTCGTTCACCGACATGAGGGCCATGCAGCGCGTGGGCCCAAATGCCATCCACCAAATTAGAAGGCAGTATGCAGCGGAGAGTCACCCCGATCAGAAGCGCCGGCAATAACGAGCCGTCAGATCACAAAACCCCACCTCCCGCAGTCTAAGTTTGACGGACGAAGCAACCATCATTTCACTCTTCGCTGAATCCCTTCTCCTCACCGCCTTCAAGAAAGGCAACACTCGCATTCACCGATGTTCTTCTCTCCAACGAAGGGAAGGTAAGCGGATCCGTGATGTTGGTATATTTTCGCTCGAGAGAAAAAAGAACTTTTGCAAAGCAAGAACCGATACTCACTCTCTTTTTGTTTCATTGTCATTGCGATTGTGTTTTCCTTTCAATGGTCTCCTAGTATTCGTCAGTTTCATGATGGACCAAGGAGAACCAGGCAAAGATCTGCCGATATTGGAGCAGACGCGGGAGGTTGATCCCCATGAGACAGATAGCTCCAAGAAGATGGAGGCAACCACCGAGCTGACCCCAGATACGCTCACGGCCACTACTGAGATGGTTAACGCCCCGTTTGAGGATACAGCCCCCGTGGCACTGCAGGAGCAGTTTTCCCCCTTCGAGGATGTGTCCCCCCGCTGAGCTGCCCAAGGTGATTTCCTTCTTTGCCGATCTCGATTGTGGTTTTTCATCTAAGTATTTGGTGATTTTTTATAGAAAAGGAAGTATGTGGTGATTAATAATGCAAAATTTTATTAGCTTCGATGCCATACTATACATAGTGGTTTAAATAACTTGTGTTTCTTATACTGAAAAGTAATTCAGAATTTTTTTCTGTTTCAATTAGAGCCCTGATGCACACAAGGATTGTGTGGTTGTACATGTCACTCGCTATGAGCCGGACGACCTGAATATACGCACTGGGAAAACAGAGTTCTTAGGCTGTTGGATCCTAGAAGCCATTTGCGTTATACCAATGAAGAGTTGTATTCAGCCTCACTGTTGTTAGGTGTGTTGTCCAGGGTGTACTGAAGCGCAAGAAGTTCAAAGCTACTCCTTCGTTTGTGAGGCATACTGTTCTTGTCAAGCTTACGCAGGAAGATGACGTGGCATGCCTCCACAAACAAGTTTATCAGTTGCAAGGCCACAAGGTTGTCTTCATGAAGGTTCACAGGATTGAGCTGCTGCGGGACGTCCTCGATGATGTTCATGGCAAGGTCCGTCTAGTGTCTAGCCCAAATTAGATCGAGGCATGAAATAGTTGCCCCAGCTAGTGTTTAATAGTAGTTTGGATTGTGTCTAATTATCCGAACCTTGCTCATTATCGACCCCTCCGGGGCTAGTACTCTATTTGAATCCGTCTATGGGAACTGCTGCTACTTTTGTGTGCCCGTGAATCATGTGAGAACCATCGTGATTGTTGCCGAAACAGATGCGTCCTCACTAGTTTTTTCATGAATATGGCATGGTAAGACATAAGTTGTCACGTTTTATCATACGAGCAGTGTGTGTTTTGATGAAATAGAGCACTCGTTCGAGAACCATGCGCCGACGTATACATAAGTACTTGTAAACACTGTTGGTGCTACCCCACTTGTAAGCAGTTGTGCAAAACACGACACATTGTCTCAGCTCGCTTCAACACTAGGCTATCGACCAGCTAACAATCAACAATCTGTTGTCTGACATATAAGCAACTATGTATCTTGTTACAATGGTTCATGCAGTTAACTGAGGCCACAATGTAATATATTCCAAACGTTCACACGCTAGTCCAGCGCTCATGTGGAACACTCACATTAAACTCGTCTTCATAAAAAACTTCAAAAGCATAAGTTAAGCAATCTTATACATCTCAAGGATTCATAGAACATATCAAACATATACTAGTTCACAGCAAAAGACAAAGTTGTGAGAAGGTTTACAAATCAGGAAAAAACAAGCAAAAGGCTTCTCTTAGCAAAGGGCTCCCGCAGCTTAAATTTCCGGAGTTCACTCTGGTTTTTCTTGTTGCCACCATCCAGGTTAGGTTCTCTCATTCCGAATAACCAGTTATAATTGTGGTCTCACCGGAATGCTGAATCGAACCATGCAAAGGTATCGACCAGCTGAAATGCTTGTGCATTCCACTAAATTTAAGCACCGCTATTTGTAGAAATAAGCAGACCACAATGCCTCTTGTCCGCGCACCTGTCCAAAAAACCGCCATGCAGCCGTGCCAGCTAGTCCTCGGTCCATGGATGAACTGGTAGAAAGTGCATTCCAGACTAGGATGCAGTTGTTTTCGCTCGTCCCTGCACTGCAATCAACAAGTAAAACGTACGAATCGGCTTCTTTTAGATTGCGTTGGTCATTCTACCTTAGTTACTACTACCAATGTAGGGATACATTGAAGACGGGAGGTTAGACGATGGCAACGAGGGATAGCCATCTCATTTTGCGCAGTTGTACTAAAACTGAGGTGTGTGCTTTTGATTGCGCGCGGATAGAAACGATACGGAGACAGACATCCCTGTTTGCGCAAATACGAAATACGGTTATTTAAACAGTGACATATATTACTACTTTCCCCCATTTCCTCTTAGAACCAAGTCCTAGATTCATGCTACAGCTTTCCCACTTTCTTCCCTGTTTGAACCAACGCTTTGAGTCGACTGTATGAACTAGCTTTACTTCTAATAATAGTAGAAGTCTAGGTGGCTTTGGAACAGCGGACGGAAGTAGAAAAGGATCCACACGAAGGAGCTGGGGAGAGAGCAAGGCAGGTTTTGAAGGAATATATACCGAGGGTCGGCATGTGGCAAAGACGGCGCCGGAGGCCGATCTTGGCCACAATACCGCAGGGAGGAAGAAGGGGTCGGAGGCCCTCCCGAGCCGGCGCTCTTTCGGAGAGAACGTCACGGCTGCCGATCGGGACGCGCGGGCAGCCGTTGGTCTCCTCCCTCGCCGCCGACGACAGCGTGAACGATGCACCTACACCCCTGCCCCAGTTGAGGTTGTCCGGCCGGATTTGTGACCAGCCGTGAGCTGAGAGAGAGTGTGGCCACCTATGTCTTGCTTAGATCTGGAGAGCATGAGAGAGTGAACGAGAGGAACCCTAGTAGAGCAAGCACGAAGGCTCCTGCTTTTATATATAGTGGAGTGATTTTGTTGAACCAGCTTCAAAAAAAATGCGCTCCTACGTGTACCCGCGAGTGGGTGTGAGAGAACTAGTGCGTGCGTGCACTGCTTCTCTTCGTGAGAGTACAATATACTATGCCCAAAGAACGTTCGCCGCAAGAGTAATAGTATAAGTGTGTGACGTGTGAGCTAAAATAAAATGTGTGCGCCGTCTTTTGTTTTTTAGAAGTTCTAAGGGTAGGATGTGAAGAGCACATATGTGCGTGACGTCGACCTGCAGATAGACGGTGGGTGCGATGTGCGAGTCTGCGAGAGGACTCGGGAGAGTCATGACTCATGAGGGTGCGTGTGCGTGAGAGAGAGGGGGGCACGTATCAACGCAATGCATGTGTCCGTAAATCATTATCCGACAAACGTTCGCCACAAGCCTTTTCCTGACGAACGCCGTAAGAACCGTTAGATTGGCATCCGACAATGTCAGTTTTTCCATGTCATTTAATAGAACAGCCACTCCTCCTACACACAAATCTTCCACGTGAGTGTTAGCAACTGCTGTATGCTCCCTCCGTTCCAAAATGCAGTGCATATAGCTTTATTGAAAATTCTAACCTCGCAAACTTTTACCGAGTTTTCGTGTACCAAATTGCACATGTAGAATACCCTGTATATATCATTTCATTCATCTTCGAGAGGTAACTATAAAGATGGGTGAGGAGTCTACAAAGAAAGACCATCGTATCACCCGCAGCAATTTCAAGCATCCTTTAGTGTCGAGGAATATCATAGGATTTTTATAGGATTTTTTCCTTTAGAGCCAATTGGTTCATAGGAATAGATTCATATACTCCACATTTCAAAGGAAATAAACATGATATAATTTCTATAGCTTTAGAGCCTGTTGGTTCATATGAATGGATTCCTATACTCCCTTAATTTCAAAGGAAAATAAACATTAGCGTATATTCAATAGAAAAGTTCCTATGATATGAACCAAATTACAACTCTTTTCTAATCCCTCCTCATAGGAATTGAGATACATGTCATCTCTAGATTCAATAGAAAAGTTCCTATGATGTGAACCAAATGACATCTCTTTTCCAATCCCTACTCATAGGAATTGAGATGCTCCATGTCATCTCTTTCCCTACAACTTCCATGTATACATCTTCTATTCTTAAATAGATAGTACAACCCACTAGTAGTTTTTTTCCAAAACATGCAACTATGGCACAAGAACTATATAGTGTGCCAATAACTTTGGAAGATGGTCGATGGATGAAGCTAACCCGACAGTGCAGAGATAGGCAAATCCGAGCACTACTGGCCGTTGGATATCATCAACATTCCACCAGATCTACCACATGTAGAATTTAGAAGACTCCATGGTTGAACTTAAGCATAATGCACAAACCTCAAAACACAAGCACTTCTCCTTTGTTCTAGAATCTTCTGTATCATAATTGATTATTTTTTTCTAAATGAATAGCCATTATTTGTTTTTTATTTTATGATTTACAATGCACAACCCCATGAATCTTAACATTTTTATAAAACTAATTGATTTTGAATGAGATGAACTATAAGAACTAGAAGAACATCTACATCATGCATATATGACTCAAAGCTTTACATGCTATAGTGTGTATTTATTCATAATTTGGTTTCAAAATTTCATGCGTTCAATATATGTGTACCTTACTAGTTTTGAGTAGAGTAGCAAATTTCACGTGGCCCCGGGTATATCAAAATGCAGGGCCCATGCATCATTGCCTTTCGGTTGAACCTACGTCCACAATTTTTTGTATGTACTATATCTCCACTGGTCCCCGAACCCAAAATGATGCCTCATTCCCGTAAAACCAAGCGGCCCACACATATTTAAGGCGTCGACTCGAACCCATTTACTACGACGTGGCCCCGCACACCATAGTACTCCTAAAAACCCTACCGCCGCACTCATCATCGGTTTTCTTCAAGAGGACGAGGGAGAAGCCGATTTGTAGTGGAGGCGCTTTAAAAAAAAGGATCTGTAGTGGAGACCCCTAGCCTAGGGTGCCCTAGGTAGCTGCCGCACGCATCATTGTTTTCTCTTTTCTTTATGCTCTTGCGCCCCAGAGTGAAATGATGGTTGCTTCGTCCGTCCAGCACTCCAGCTTAATGTGGGAAAGGTGGGGCTTTGTGATTTGACCCCTCATCGCTCATTTTCTACTACTGCGGCACTACGACCGGGGTGCCTCCAATTCCAACTGCTGCTCCGAACTGTAATTTGGTGCATCGCACATGGAACAAGATGGTGGATGAGCCACACGTCGGCCAAAGGGGTCCTGTTAAGTGTGTCGCCATTTCGTGTGCGGACTAACCCTGCTTGAGTTGCTACGCCAACACGACAGGACCAGCCTACCACTTGGTTTTGCTCCTTGGTGAATCCCGACTATATTGATCTAAAAAGATACTTGCTGAACTACCCTCTCCGTCTCGGTTTTTTTTATTTTTAGGCGTCTCGGTTTATAGGGCCTGCACGTAGTTCCAGGTCATCCATTTGACTAACTAAATATGAGTTACTGTGTCACAAAAAGTATATCATTGGATTCTTAAGCGGATGTAGTTGTATGTAAAAGTCGAGGGCGGGGCTTTTCTTGCGCGGTAGGCGGCGGGGCAGTTCCGCCTAGTCGGTTCGACAGAGACGCGAGAAGACGAGGGAGTAGGCTGCTGCAAACGTAGGGTTGTGTGATTTGAAAGCGAGTTACTGTGAGGCCCCGTGATTTGACTTGCCATTATCATTTTAACTGCGGCGCTACGACCGGCGTGAGTCTCCCGATTCCTGACCACCTCCATACAGGTGCCTCTCCCAGTGGTCCACCATGTAGTAGAGGTTGGCTCTTGCATGAGAGCCCACTTCTCCACTTTTTCCTTGCCTCTCTTTCCTCCACATATGCAAAAATGCCATGTAGTAAAGCGCACTATTGTACTTACTGATGCATGTACAAGTTCATGGAAATTTAGTGGTCATTCATGCATTCGTTCTAATTAATGCCTCAGTAAACATAACTTCTTGAGAAAAACGAGCGTACTAATTACTTGTGCAAACTAGGAAATTAATTCGACCACTCACCGTCTACCTGGGTTGGAGAGATTTTGAAATTGAGCCATAAACTGGAAAGGAGGGAGTAGTAACTTTTGTCTCGATTACTATTTGTGGACTTGTATAGATGCAAAATGTATTTTTTTATAGTGGCCTTGTATAAGTAAATGGAGGGAGTACTAATCAAAGTATACGTAGTAGGGACGAGGAGTAAACAGAGGGAGTAGTAAAATTTTCTCCTCGTGCTGCGAGCTACCGCGCGTGTGGGCGAGGGAGCGGGCATAAAGGCATACAGTAGTAGTAGTAGTAGTACTACTCGTAAGCAAGCTTCACCTCATCCTGCGAGCCACCGCGCCCGTGGGCGGGGGAGACGGCGTACGAGTTGACGGGACACATCATAAGTACTCCAGTGTATAGAGCCTTGCCTCTAAGGTAGGCCCCACATGGTTTGCCTCTTTTTTTAATTTAACATAACGCGTCAAGTCGCAATTTGTTTGTTCACCCGTGGTAGACGATCCTCCCTCCACCAAGTGGACAACCAGTACACGTGCCAAATTGCCACGTGGGCTGCCTTTTTCGTGCAGAAATGAGCTCCACCGTGTACCCGCGCGGGTGTGGTTGGGAAAGAGACGGGAGTACATGCGCCGTGCGTGCACGTCCCCCGCCTACGTGGGTGTGTGTGAGAGAGATACAAACCTAGACATAATGCGCCATCCATCCCCATGCCTCCGCCCAATCCGACCACCAGTCACCATCACGCCCCACTCCTCCTCACCTTATCTCTCATCTTTCTCCCTCCATTTTTATATACTAGGGGCCACTATCAAAATTACAATTTGCAGATATATAAGGCCACTAACACTAATCGATGCAATATTAATGGTGTTTGCCTCGTGGTACTAGCAAAGGAGGACATTAATTATCCCTTGCATGCATGCGGGAGTTTGTAAAAAAATGCATCTTGATGTTCCGTGCAATGCACGGGCATCTTGCTAGTCCATGAAAACAACACATGGCAAAATTCCATGGCGAACGAGGGATTTGAATCTGTTGGGAGGGGCTATTCGGATCTTGCCCGGGGTAGCCAAAATATTGGCGACCCTTTTGTCCACCGGTGCCTTTGCCACCGATGAACGAGGAATGACTCGGGTGCTCATGTAGTCATGCATCCTCCAGCGCGCACGTTGGAGACGAGCTCGCATGAGCTGTGTTTTTTTGTCCCACAACGCCGCCCGAGCCGCCCGCAGACCGACTGGAGACCCGCAAATTACGCCATCCAACCATAGCCGCACACATTATGACAGCAACTCAACCAACCGGACAAAATTCACGCTAACACGTAGACAAACCGATATTTCATATAAACAATGACGGAAATCATATAAAATACCGGATTTTCATACAAACATGACGGATTTCATTACATTCAAATGAACTACGCGGTGCTAGTTCTGGACAGCACAGGTATATAATACTTGGCATAAATGGTCGCCCGCCGATCAATTTGCGTTCCTCATGTCCGGCAGCACGATCACCGGACTGCTGGGAGCCCCGGAGGTATATGCTTCAGCGCAAAGGATGGATCGCTTCCCTACTGCCCAACTGATATCATTGGCTGGTGCCGTAAGATGATGGTGGCCGGCACCAGTTCGAGTTCATCACCGGCCACTACTTCGCCATGGCCGGCACCGGCTCGAGTTCATCCTAACATTCCCCTCTTCCGTGGAGCCCATGCGGGGTCGACAAAGGTCCTCGCAACAAAAGGATCCGCAAGACACCTATCGTACGCCGCATCGCCCGCAGATGGCCTTCATGGGACCCAGCGGCGGCGGCCTCCCATGTTCTACTTCTCCTCGATGATAGCGGCGGACGCGAGGCGCTGGCCACCGACTTCGTCGCTCTCCGCGCACCCGGCTTCTGTCGCTGCTTGCATGGCGTGGCCGCCAGCATGGGAGTCTCGGCCACGTAAACGGAGACACAAGACGCGCGCGGCGTGGGCGGCAGCAACGACGCCAGTCGCCGCTCCTCGCCGAGCTGGCTCGAGCGGCGAAGTTGTTGAACTGCTACGCCCGGCTTGGGGCGGCAATCGCTCCATCGGGCGAGGGGAGGGAGGTGGATCAGTGAGCTGCATAGCTCGTATCCGGCGTTCTACCCAGCCGGCTTGGATGCAGAATAACTACTCTTCGTAAGCCATTGTAAGAGTGGACAAAATGGTGGAGGAGATAGGGGAGCGGCGGAGGTGTGCGATTCTTGGCCGGAGTTTGGTCTCGTTTAAATAGGAGATTAAATAGACGGTAGACGGGAGGAGCTTGGCCGGTGTTGTGTTTAACGCTGGCCCGGTCATGAACGGACGTGTGTCCAGAGTGGGTTTCTCGCCTTCCACACGAGCGGGTTTCATGGAGGCATTTGAATGCGGCACGGAGGCGTGTTCAGCCGGGCGTGCCGCTAGTGGCGCCCTCGACTCTGACCTAGGACACCGCGCCGTTCTTCCACTGAAGTGTGGGCTCTTTGGGTGCATGGCCTGCATGTTAGTGACCCAATGCAGGCAGCACACAGCAGAGGAACCTTTGGTGGGCCAGGGCGGTCAGAAGCGGGCATTTCATAAACCGATGATTGTTCATTGAGTGTGACGTCATCTTTTTCATGTAGATAAGCCTACTATGTAGATAGCCCGTTCGATACATTGTGATTCATAAAGACCGCTGCAAACATCAATGTTCTGCTTATCACAGATAAGATTGTTGATTAATACCCGTAACAATCCAAGTCCTTAACAAAGGGTGCATGCACGTATAGGTTGAGCGTGTGTCTTACGTCATGTGCTCTGTGCATGCAGGCGTCGAAAGTGTTGCGTGCGTGCAAGGGTGCGTTTGATGTTGCATGCATGGGTGCGTCGCGCATGTGTTCGTGTTCGCATGTATGCGTGTCGGTGTTGCACGCCAAAGATGCGTGCGTGTATGCGTTATGTGTACATGTCGGTGTTGCACGCCTACATGCGTCGCGTGTCTTGCGTCGTGCATGTCTACCGCAGGTGAGGCTACACGCGGTCGATGACTTTTTCATCTCTGGTCATTAGATTTTCCAGCCGTTGGATACGAAATCAAGGGCCTCCAGCTTATCATCAAACTCCGCCCCACCCTCGAGCCGCCACCACCACCGGCGAACCGCCGCCCACGGCCGCCCGCCCTCCCGAAACCACTCCCCACCGCCGGTCCGCCGCACCGTTATCCTCTAGCCCCCCTGCGCCAACCTTTTTCCGGGGATCCCCACCCCACCGCCCAATGAACGCCCCCAACCACCGGTGACTGCCAATTAGAGGTCTCACGACTTAGAATACCCACCGACCACTAATTTATACGCGTTGACGGGTGGGCCCTATGGTAATGTGCGCTGCTGAATGTGGACCGTTTGACTGGTCAATTGATCGTGTTCTCAACAAATTACGGAGCTGTATGGTGATCCAGTGACGATATGATCACCCTAAAATGTACTCCCTTTTTATTAACACAGTACAGACTCAAACTACCATTTCGTTCTTTCATATACAGGCGACAGGTGGGCCCCACGGTTCTGGCATACGATGGTGCAACACTAGTTGCGCCACGTGAACGCTTGATGGTCAATTGATTGTGTCATCAACATAATACGGAGTTGTACGGGTGAGCCAGTGACCATATAATCATGAAATGTATTTGTTTAACACGGTACAGGCGCAAGGGCTCATATATACGCGCAAGCACTCACCGCTATAAGCGCACACACGTGAACCCTACCCCTATGAGCACCTTCAAGAGAGTGGGCCAGCATATATGATCTTGAGATTTTACGAAGTCACCATAGGTGCCTCGTAGTCGAGTGGAACGTCTCCTCCCACTGAACGTACATCGCCGGAAAATACTGAAATTAACACAAGATAAATGCGAGCACCGGGACTTTAACCTTGGTGGGCTCGAGAAACCACTGTCTTCCAACCATCCAACCACATGTTGGTTAGCACGACAATGACCATAAGGGGCGAGGCATAGTGCATCTACGTGTAAAAGGCGGTTCTAAGCATTAAATTAAAATATAAATGGCATTATTATTTTTGGATGAGATCATGAATTTTGCAAATTGCGTATGGACAAAAATCAGTCTATTAGATACCCATACTCTATTGAATTCTAGCATGTGCATGTGTTTATTTCATATTATCGATCCATAGAGTGAGAGCGGTTTGAAATACAGGCAATGGATACTTTTGCAATTCATATATAAACATCAATTAATGCACTCCATGTTGTTAGTGTGAAGCACTTTATACATTTGTCACTTGCATGGATACATTCCAAATTGCTAGCTACGAAATAGAATACATGTCTAATTCAACATAAAGGGGTTTCAAGATTCAATTCATAGGAAGTGCATTCATCTATTTGAACCCGAGATAATGGCATTTGTAAATCAGATGTAAAAGGGGGCATCAATCTTTGTTGTGAGTTTGACCATGCTATATATATTCATACGCATATCTAACTTTTTTTTGGTAACCAAGGAGATTATATCTGGAACCATGCATGAACTGAGGTAAGTTGCATATTTTTTAATATATACTCGTGTACAATGTGTATTCAAATGTACCCCCTCCATTCCAAAATAATCCTAGCTTTAGGATTTTCAAGAGTAAAGATTTGTGAAGTTTGAAAAATCCTGAAAGTTCAATTCAAGAGAACCGAAAACATTAATGCTTCTTCTCCCAAATATTGAACGAAGCGCCAAATTGGCCTCTGGTCACCCGAAACCGCGCGAGACTAATATTTTGGTGGTAGGAAATTACTGTCCTGACTCTAGCCCATGTAGCCTATCAGCCCGATGTCCAAAGGTCTAAACCGGGGTAGGTTTGTAACTTCACGAAGACGCCAGTCTCAACCGCCTCCGAGAAGCATTCATATGCCGTGGGCGCCTAAACACCCATGCGCTCGGCCAAAATCTATCCTTCCAACATTTGGGACACCTGGCATGACTGTCCTACCCCCAACCCCCAATATGTCCGAAATTTTAGATGGGGGCAAAGTTTGTAACTTTCCCCAAATTTCAAACAAGCGCGTCTCAGACCGAGCATTGTTCCCCCTTAGTTTCCCGCCTCCCTCCATTTCCCCATTCATACTCCATGGGCACGAAAACGCCCTCTCCACCAGTCGCGAAACCCCAGCCTCCTCCGTCGGTCCGTCCTCCAACCCATAGCGGCCAATCCACCGCTGCCCTCCTCCATCATGCCGGAGCTGGTACCCCGACATCTTCGTCCAACGCAACCGCAACCGCAACGCCCTCAAGTACTTAGCAGCTGAAGCCGAGGCAGAGCTGCCTACACGACGCTGACGCCGACGTGCGCTGTACCAGAACCACTCCGACCATGCCGTCCTGCGCCTTACTGCTGTGGCTCCACTGTCGCAACCGTCGACCGCACCGGAGCTATTCCCGCTACATCGTCGTTCGCCGTCTCGGATCTGCTTCCCCGCCGTCGACAGACGGCCACCGCACCACACTCAACAACTTGGCCATGGGTTCATCCAAGGCTGCACCGTCTTCCACAACTTCTGGTTTCCGGCGAACAACAAGAAGATCGTCGGAAAAATAGAAGGAGGACACAACACTGCCAGCAGAAAGAGGTACTCCTCTTCCCTTATTCGTGCAAATCTTACGTCTCCGCCACACCGTATTCATCCCACGAAAGAAACTAGTTGAGCGCTTCTTCGCATCATCTTTCATGATACTAAATGCACAAGGTTTACTCCCTTTTACTATTTCACCTTTGCTAGAGGTCAGTAGCCCGCCTGGATTTCAATTCAGGGTCAGTCGAACCGCATATTAAAGAAGCAGCACCCGCTTAGGCGTGCGGAGGACCTAGTCCGCATGTTCCTCAGGGAAGCGGCGCATCGGTGTCTAGCATAGGGGTGTGGGGTGCAGGAGCTGCTTGCGCCCGATCTGGAGGTCGGCAGGGCTGTTGGGGAACGTAGCAGAAATTCAAAATTTTCCTACGTGTCACCAAGATCTATCTATGGAGAAACTAGCAACGAGGGGCAGGAGAGTGCATCTACATACCCTTGTAGATCACTAAGCGGAAGCGTTCAAGAGAACGGGGTTGAAGGAGTCGTACTCGTCGTGATCCAAATCACCGGAGATCCTAGTGCCGAACGGACGGCACCTCCGCGTTCAACACACGTACAGCCCGGTGACGTCTCCCATGCCTTGATCCAGCAAGGAGAGAGGGAGAGGTTGAGGAAGACTCCATCCAGCAACAGCACAACGGCGTGGTGGTGATGGAGGAGCGTGGCAATCCTGCAGGGCTTCGCCAAGCACCGCGGGAGTGGAGAAGGGAGAGAGGTAGGGCTGCGCCAGGGAAAGGTCAAACTCATGTGTTGGCAGCCCTCAAGACCTCAACTATATATAGGGGAGAGGGAGGGGGTGCGCACCCTCTAGGGTTTCCACCCCAAGGGGTGCGGCTGCCCCCAATCCCATCTATGGTGGCGGCCAAGGGGGGAAGAGGGGAAACTTGCCCCCCAAGCTAGGTGGGGCGCCCCCTCCCCAAACCCTAGGCGCCTTGGACCCTTGTGGGGGGCGAACCAGCCCACCTGGGGCTGGTCCCCTCCCACACTTGGACCATGTAGCCCTCCGGGGCTGGTGGACCCACTTGGTGGACCCCCGGGACCCTCCTGGTGGTCCCGGTACGTTACCGATAAAACCCGAAACTTTTCCGGTCACCAAAACAGGACTTCCCATATATAAATCTTTACCTCCGGACCATTCCGAACTCCTCGTGACTTCCGGGATCTCATCCGGACTCGAACAACATTCGTTAACCACATACAAACTTCCTTTATAACCCTAGCGCCATCGAACCTTATGTGTAGACCCTACGGGTTCGGGAACCATGCGCACATGACCGAGACGTTCTCCGGTCAATAACCAACAGCGGATCTGGTACCCATGTTGGCTCCTACATGTTCCACGATGATCTCATCGGATGAACCACGATGTTAAGGACTCAATCGATCCCGTATACAATTCCCTTTGTCTAGCGGTATTGTACTTGCCCGAGATTCGATCGCTCATATGCCGATACCTTGTTCAATCTCACATCGGCAAGTCTCTTTACTCGCTCCGTAACACATCATCCCGTGATCAACCCCTTGGTCACATTGTGCACATTATGATGATGTCCTACCGAGTGGGCCCAGAGATACCTCTCCGTTACGGAGTGACAAATCCCATCCTCGATTCGTACCAACCCAATGACACTTTCGGAGATACCAGTAGTGCACCTTTATAGCCACCCGCTATTCGTTGTGACGTTTGGTACACCCAAAGAATTCCTACGGTATCCGGAGTTGCACAATCTCATGGTCTAAGGAAATGATACTTGACATTAGAAAAGCTTTAGCATACGAACTACACGATCTTTGTGCTAGGCTTAGGATTGGGTCTTGTCCATCACATCATTCTCCTAATGATGTGATCCCGTTATCAATGACATCCAATGTCCATGGTCAGGAAATCGTAACCATCTATTGATCAACGAGCTAGTCAACTAGAGGCTTACTAGGGACATGGTGTTGTCTATGTATCCACACATGTATCTGAGTTTCCTATCAATACAATTATAGCATGGATAATAAACGATTATCATGAACAAGGAAATATAATAATAATAACTAATTTATTATTGCCTCTAGGGCATATTTCCAATAGTCTCCCACTTGCACTAGAGTCAATAATCTAGTTCACATCACCATGTGATTAACACTCACAGGTCACATCGCTATGTGACCAACATCCAAAGAGTTTACTAGTGTCACTAAACTAGTTCACATCATCATGTGATTAAGACTCAATGAGTTCTGGGGTTTGATCATGTTTTGCTTGTGAGAGAGGTCTTAGTCAACGGGTCTGCAGTATTCAGATCCGTATGTACTTTGCAAATCTCTAGGTCATATTGTAAATGCTGCTTCCACGCTCCACTTGGAGCTATTCCAAATGGTTGCTCCACTATACGTATTCGGTTTGCTACTCAGAGTCATTCAGATAGGTGTTAAAGCTTGCATCGACGTAACCCTTTACGCCGAACTCTTTATCACCTCCATAATCAAGAAACATGTCCTTATTTACTCCAAGGACAATTTTGACCGCTGACCAATGATCCATTCCTGGATCACTCTTGTACCCCCTTGCCAGACTCATGGCAAGGCACACTTCCAGTGTGGTACACAGCATATCATACTACAGAGCCGATGTCTGAAGCATAGGGGACGACCTTCGTCCTTCCTCTCTCTTCTGCCGTGGTCGAGCTTTAACTCTTAACTTCATACCTTACAACTCCGGCAAGAACTCCTTCTTTGACTGATCCATCTTGAACACCTTCAAGATCATGTCAAGGTATGTGCTCATTTGAAAGTACCATTTAGTGTTTTTTTATCTATCCTCATAGATCTTGATGCTCAATGTTCAAGTAGCTTAATTCAAGTTTTCCATTGAAAAACACTTTTCAAATAACCCTATATGCTTTCTAGAAATTCTACATCATTACTGATCAACAATATGTCAACAACATATACTCATCAGAAATTCCATAGTGCTCCCACTCACTTCTTTGGAAATACAAGTTTCTCACAAACTTTGTATAAACCCAAAATCTTTGATCATCTCATCAAAACGTACATTCCAACTCCGAGATGCTTACTCCAGTCCTTAGAAGGATTGCTGGAGCTTTGCATATTTGTTAGCGTCTTTCAGGATTGTCAAAGACCTACTGGTTGTATCACATACAACCTTTCCTCAAGAAAATTGTCAAGGAAACAATGTTTTGACATCCTATATGCAAGATTTCATAAATAATGCAATAACTGCTAATCCAATTCCAACAGACTCTTAGCATCGCTACGAGTGAGAATGCCTCACCGTAGTCAACTCCTTGAACTTGTCAGAAAAACATCTTAACGACAAGTAGAGCTTTCTTAATGGTGACACTTACCATCACTATCTGTCTTCCTTTTAAAATCCATCTGTACCCAACGGCCTTACGACCATCAAGTATTTCTTCCAAAGTCATGGATCCTCTCTCGGATTTTATGGCCTCGAGCCATTCGTCGGAGTCCGGGCCCACCATCGCTTCTCCATAGCTCCTAGGTTCATTGTTGTCTAGCAACATGACCTCTAAGACAGGATTGCATACCACTCTGAAGTAGTACGCATCCTTGTCACCCTACGAGGTACGGTAGTGACTTGATCCGAAACTTCATGATCACTATCATAAGCTTCTAATTCAATTGGTGTAGGCGCCACAGGAACAACTTCATGTGCCCTGCTACACACTAGTTGAAGTGACGGTTCAATAACCTCATCAAGTCTCCACCATCCTCCCACTCAATTCTTTCGAGAGAAACTTTTCTCGAGAAAGGACCCGTTTCTAGAAACAACTACTTTTGCTTCTGGATCTGAGATAGGAGGTATACCCAACCATTTTAGGTATCCTATGAAGATGTATTTATCCGTTTTGGGTTCGAGCTTATCACGATGAAACCTTTTCACATAAGCGTCGCAGCCCCAAACTTTTAAGAAACGACAACTTAGGTTTCTCCAAACAATAGTTCAAACGGTGTCGTCTCAACGGAATTACGTGGTGCCCTATTAAAGTGAGTGCGGTTGTCTCTAATGCCTAACCCATGAACGATAGTGGTAATTTGATGAGAGACATCATGGTACGCACCATATCTAATAGGGTGCAACTTTGATGTTCGGACACACCATCACACTATGGTGTTCCAGGCGGTATTAATTGTGAAACAATTTCCACAATGTCTTAATTGCGTGCCAAAACTCGTAACTCAGATATTCATCTCTATGATCATATCATAGACATTTTATCCTCTTGTCACGAAGATCTTCAACTTCACTCTGAAATTACTTGAACCATTCAATAATCCAGACTTGTGTTTCATCAAGTAAATATACTCAAGATCTACTCAAATCATCTCGTGAAGTAAGAACATAACGATATCCATCAAGTGCCTCAAAGACTCATTGGACTGCACACATCAAAATGTATTACTTCCAACAAGTTGCTTTCTTGTTCCATTTCACTGAAAACGAGGCTTTCAATCATCTTGCCCATATGGTATGATTTTCATGTCTCAAGTGATTCAAAATCAAGTGAGTCCAAACGGTCCATCTGCATGGAGTTTCTTCATGCATATACACCAATAGACATGGTTCGCATGTCTCAAACTTTTCAAAACGAGTGTGTCCAAAGATCCATCAACATGGAGCTTCTTCATACGTTTTATACCAATATGACTTACATTCCAGTGCCACAAGTAGGTGGTACTATCATTACTATCTTATATCTTTTGGCATGAACATGTGTATCACTACGATCGAGATTTAATAAACCATTCATTTTAGGTGCAAGACCATTGAAGGTATTATTCAAATAAACAGAGTAACCATTATTCTCCTTAAATGAATAACCGTATTGCGATAAACATAATCCAATCATGTCTATGCTCAACACAAACACCAAATAACAATTATTTAGGTTTAACACCAATCTCGAAGGTAGAGGGAGCGTGTGATGCTTGATCATATCAACCTTGGAAACACTTCCAACACATATCGTCAGCTCACCTTTAGCTAGTCTCCTTTTATTCCGTAGCTTTTATTTCGAGTTACTAGCACTTAGCAACCAAACCGGTATCTAATACCCTGGTGCTACTAGGAGTACTAGTAAAGTACACATTAACATAATGTATATCCAATATACTTCCGTCGACCTTGCATGCCTTCTTATCTACCAAGTATCTAGGGTGGTTCTGCTTTAGTGTCCGTTCCTCACATTACAGAAGTACTTAGTCTCGGGTTTGGGTTCAACCTTGGGTTTTCACTGGAGCAGCAACTGTTTTGCTGTTTCATGAAGTATCCCTTCTTTCCCTTGCCCTTCTTGAAACTAGTGGTTTTACTAACCATCAACAATTGATGCTCCTACTTGACTTCTACTTTCGCGGCGTCAAACATCGCGAATACTTCAAGGATCATCATATCTATCCTTGATATGTTATAGTTCATCACGAAGCTTTAGTAGCTTGGTGGCAATGACTTTGGAGAAACATCACTATCTCATCTGGAAGATTAACTCCCACTCGATTCAAGTGATTGTTGCACTCAGACAATCTGAGCACAAGCTCAACGATTGAGCTTTTCTCCCTTAGTTTGCAGGCTAAGAAAATCGTCGAAGGTCTTATACCTCTTGACGTGGGCACGAGCCTGAAATCCCAATTTCAGCCCTCGAAACATCTCATATGTTCCGCGACGTTTCAAAAAATGTCTTTGGTGCCTCAACTCTAAACCGTTTAACTAAACTATCACGTAGTTATCAAAACGTGTATGTCCGATGTTCGCAACATCCACAGACGACGTTTGGGGTTCAGCACACTAAGCGGTGCATTAAGGACATAAGCTTTTTTCTGTCCGCATAATCGCTACTGTCAACTTTCAACTATATTTTCTCTAGGAACATATATAAACAGTGGAACTAAAGCGCGAGCTTACGACATAATTTGCAAAGATCCTTTGACTATGTTCAGGATAATTAAGTTCATCTCATGAACTCCCACTCAGATAGACATCCCTCTAGTCATCTAAGTGATTACATGATCCGAGTCAACTAGGCCGTGTACGATCATCACGTGAGACGGACTAGTCATCATCGGTGAACATCTTCATGTTGATCGTATCCTCCATACGACTCATGCTCGACCTTTCGGTCTCTTGTGTTTCGAGGCCATGTCTGTACATGCTAGGCTCGTCAAGTTAACATAAGTGTTTCGCATGTGTAAATCTGGCTTACACCCGTTGTATGTGAACGTAATAATCTATCACACCCGATCATCACGTGGTGCTTCGAAACGACGAACTTTCGCAACGGTGCACGGTTAGGGGGAACACTTTCTTGAAATTTTAATGAGGGATCATCTTATTTACTACCGTTGTTCTAAGCAAATAAGATGTATAAACATGATAAACATCACATGCAATCAAATAGTGACATGATATGGCCAATATCATTTTGCTCCTTTGATCTCCATCTTGAGGGCTCCATGATCATCATCGTCACCGGCATGACACCATGATCTCCATCATCATGATCTCCATCATCGTGTCTCCATGAAGTTGTCTCGCCAACTTATTACTTCTACTACTATGGCTACCGGTTAGCAATAAAGTAAAGTAATTACATGGCGTTGTTCCATGACACGCAGGTCATACAATAAATTAAGACAACTCCTATTGCTCCTGCCGGTTGTCATACTCATCGACATGCAAGTCGTGATTCCTATTACAAGAACATGATCAATCTCATACATCACATATCATTCATCACATTCTTCTTGGCCATATCACATCACATAGCATACCCTGCAAAAACAAGATAGACGTCCTCTAATTGTTGTTTGCATATTTTACGTGGCTGCTATGGGTTTCTAGCAAGAACGTTTCTTACCTACGCAAAACCACAACGTGATATACCAATTGCTATTTACCCTTCATAAGGACCATTTTCATCGAATCTGTTCCGACTAAAGTGGGAGAGACTGGCACCCGCTAGCCACCTTATGCACCAAGTGCATGTCAGTCGGTGGAACCTGTCTCACGTAAGTGTACGTGTAAGGTCGGTCCGGGCCGCTTCATCCCACAATACCGTCAAAAAAGATTGGACTAGTAACGGTAAGCATATTGAACAAAATCAACGCCCACAACTACTTTGTGTTCTACTCATGCAAAGAATCTACGCAATAGACCTAGCTCATGATGCCACTGTTGGGGAACGTAGCAGAAATTCAAAATTTTCCTACGTGTCACCAAGATCTATCTATGGAGAAACTGGCAACGAGGGGAAGGAGAGTGCATCTACATACCCTTGTAGACCGCTAAGCGGAAGCGTTCAAGAGAACGGGGTTGAAGGAGTCGTACTCGTCGTGATCCAAATCACCGGAGATCCTAGTGCCGAACGGACGGCACCTCCGCGTTCAACACACGTATTGCCCGGTGACGTCTCCCATGCCTTGATATAGCAAGGAGAGAGGGAGAGGTTGAGGAAGACTCCATCCAGCAACAGCACAACGGCGTGGTGGTGATGGAGGAGCGTGGCAATCTGCGCAGGCTTCGCCAAGCACCATGGGAGAGGAGAAGGGAGAGAGGTAGGGCTGCGCCAGGGAGAGGTCAAACTCATGTGTTGGCAGCCCTCAAGACCTCAACTATATATAGGCTAGAGGGAGGGGGGTGCGCCCCCTCTAGGGTTTCCACCCCAAGGGGTGCGGCTGCTCCCAATCCCATCTAGGGTGGCGGCCAAGGGGGGGAGAGGGGAAACTTGACCCCCAAGCTAGGTGGGGCGCCCCCTCCCCAAACCCTAGGCGCCTTGGGCCCTTGTGGGGGGGGGGCGCACCAGCCCACCCGGGCTGGTCCCTCCCACACTTGGCCCATGCAGCCCTCCGGGCTGGTGGCCCCACTTGTTGGACCCCAAGGACCCTCCCGGTGGTCCCGGTACGTTACCGATAAAACCCGAAACTTTTCCGGTGACCAAAACAAGACTTCCCATAAATAAATCTTTACCTTTGGACCATTCCGAACTCCTCGTGACGTCCGGGATCTCATCCGGACTCAACAACATTCGGTAACCACATACAAACTTCCTTTATAACCCTAGCGCCATCGAACCTTATGTGTAGACCCTACGGGTTCGGGAACCATGCGATATGACCGAGACGTTCTCCGGTCAACAACCAACAGCGGGATCTGGATACCCATGTTGGCTCCCACATGTTCCACGATGATCTCATCGGATGAACCACGATGTCAAGGACTCAATCGATCCCGTATACAATTCCCTTTGTCTAGCGGTATTGTACTTGCCCGAGATTCGATCGTCGGTATGCCGATACCTTGTTCAATCTCGTTACCGGCAAGTCTCTTTACTCATTCCATAACACATCATCCCGTGATCAACCCCTTGGTCACATTGTGTACATTATGATGATGTCCTACCGAGTGGGCCCAGAGATACCTCTCCGTTATACGGAGTGACAAATCCCAGTCCCGATTCGTGCCAACCCAACAGACACTTTCGGAGATACCTGTAGTGCACCTTTATAGCCACCCAGTTACGTTCTGACGTTTGGTACACCCAAAGAATTCCTACGGTATCCGGGAGTTGCACAATCTCATGGTCTAAGGAAATGATACTTGACATTAGAAAAGCTTTAGCATACGAACTACACGATCTTTTTGCTAGGCTTAGGTTTGGGTCTTGTCCATCACATCATTCTCCTAATGATGTGATCCCGTTATCAATGACATCCAATGTCCATGGTCAGGAAACCGTAACCATCTATTTGTTGGGGAACGTAGTAATTTCAAAAATTTTCCTACGATCACGCAAGATCATGGTGATGCATAGCAACGAGATGAGAGTGTTGTCACGCACCCTCGTGAGACCAGAAGCGGAAGCGTTGACGCAACGTAGAGGAAGTAGTCGTACTTCTTCCCGATCCAACCGATCCAAGTACCGAACGTCACGGCACCTCCGAGTTCTGCACACGCTCAGCTCGATGACGTCCCTCGAACTCCGATCCAGCCGAGTGTTGAGGGAGAGTTTCGTCGACCTGACGGGCGTGGTGACGATGATGATGTTCCACCGCGCAGGGCTTCGCCTAAGCTCCGCAACGGTATATTCGAGGTGTAGTTTGGTGGAAGGGGCACCGCACACGGCTAAGGAACGATCTCAATGATCAACTTGTGTGTCATGGGGTGCCCCTGCCCTGTATATAAAGGAGGGAAGGGAGGGGCTGGCCGGCCAGAGAGGAGGCGCACGGGTTTCCTACTCCTACTAGGGTAGGATTCCCCCAATCCTAGTCCAACTAGGTTTTCCCAAGTGGGAAGAGAGAGAGAGGCGCCTTCTTCTCCTAGTCCTAATAGGACTAGGGAAGGGGAAGGTGCGCCAGCACTATGGCCCCTTTCTCTTTCCCACTAAGGCCCATCAAGGCCCATTGACCCCGGGAGGTTCCGGTAACCCCGGTACTCGGTAAAATTCCCAATTTCACCCGGAGTGATTCCGAGTCCAAACATAGGCTTCCAATATATCAATCTTTATGTCTCGACCATTTCGAGACTCCTCGTCATGTCCGTGATCTCATCCGGACTCAACAACCTTCGTACATCAATATCATATAAACTCATAATAACCGCCATCGAACGTTAAGCGTGCGGACCCTACGGGTTCGAGAACTATGTAGACATGACCGAGACACCTCTCGGTCAATAACCAATAGCGGGACCTGGATGCCCATATTGGCTCCTACATATTCTACGAAGATCTTTATCGGTCGACCGCATAACAACATACGTTGTTCCCTTTGTCATCGGTATGTTACTTGCCCGAGATTCGATCGTCGGTATCCAATACCTAGTTCAATCTCGTTCTCGGCAAGTCTCTTTTCTCGTTCCGTAATACATCATCTCACAACTAACACATTTAGTTGCAATGCTTGCAAGGCTTATGTGATGTGCATTACCGAGAGGGCCCAGAGATACCTCTCCGACAATCGGAGTGACAAATCCTAATCTCGAAATATGCCAACCCAACATGTACCTTCGGAGACACCTGTAATGTACCTTTATAATCACCCGATTCGTTGTGACGTTTGGTAGCACCAAAAGTGTTCCTCGGGCAAACGGGAGTTGCATAATCTCATAGTCATAGGAACATGTATAAGTCATGAAGAAAAGCACTAGCAACAAACTATACGATCAGGTGCTATGCTAATGGAATGGGTCATGTCAATCAGATCATTCAACCAATGATGTGATCCCGTTAATCAAATAACAACTCCTTGTTCATGGTTAGGAAACATAACCATCTTTGATTAACGAGCTAGTCAAGTAGAGGCATACTAGTGACACTCTGAGGTTTATGTATTCACACATGTATTATGTTTCCGGTTAATACAATTCTAGCATGAATAATAAACATTTATCATGATATAAGGAAATAAATAATAACATTATTATTGCCTCTAGGGCATATTTCCTTGATCTCCCACTTGCACTAGAGTCAATAATCTAGATTACACAAGAATGATTCTAACACCCATGGAGTCTTGGTGCTGATCATGTTTTGCTCGTGGAAGAGGCTTAGTCAACGGTCTGCAACATTCAGATCCGTATGTATCTTGCATATCTCTATGTCTCCCACCGGACCAAATCCGGATGGAGTTGAAGCGTCTTTTGATGTGCTTGGTTCTCTTGTGAAATCTGGATTCCTTTGCCAAGGCAATTGCACCAAGATTGTCACAAAAGATTTTCATTGGACCCGATACACTAGGTACAACACCTAGATCGGTTATGAACTCCTTCATCCAGACTCCTTCATTAGCTGCTTCGAAGCAGCTATGTACTCAACTTCACATGTAGATCCCGCGACGCTTTGTTTGGAACTGCACCAACCGACAGCTCCACCGTTTAATGTAAATCGTATCCGGTTTGCGATTTAGAATCGTCCGGATCGAGTGTCAAAGCTTGCGTCGGCGTAACCGTTCTGACGAGCTCTTTGTCACCGCCATAAATGAGAAACATATCCTTAGTCCTTCTCAAGTACTTAAGGATGTTCTTGACCGCTGTCCATGATCCACTCTGGATTACTTTGGTACCGCTGCTAAACTTACAAAGAAGGCACACATCAGGTCTGTACACAGCATTGCATACATGATAGAGCCTATGGCTGAAGCATAGGAACATCTTTCATTTTCTCTCTATCTTCTGCGGTGGTCGGGCATTGAGTCTTACTCAACTTCACACCTTGTAATACCGGCAAGAACCCTTTCTTTGCCTGATCCATTTTGAACTTTTTCAAAACTTTATCAAGGTATGTGCTTTGTGAAAGTCCTATTAAGCGTCTTGATCTATCTCTATAGATCTTAATGCCCAATATGTAAGCAGCTTCACCGAGGTCTTTCATCGAAAAACTCTTATTCAAGTATCCCTTTATGCTATCCAGAATTCTATATCATTTCCGATCAATAATATGTCATCCACATATAATATCGAAATGCTACAGAGCTCCCACTCACTTTCTTGTAAATACAAGCTTCTCCAAAAGTCTCAGATAAAACCAAATGCTTTGATCACACTATCAAAACGTTTATTCCAACTCCGAGAGGCTTGCACCAGTCCATAAATGGATCGCTGGAGCTTGCACACTTTGTTAGCTCCTTTTGATCGACAAAACCTTCTGGTTGCATCATATACAACTCTTCTTCCGTAAATCCATTCAGGAATGCAGTTTTAACATCCATTTGCCAAATTTCATAATCATAAAATGCGCAATTGCTAACATGATTCGAGACGGACTTAAGCATCGCTTCGGTGAGAAGGTCTCATCGTAGTCAATCCCTTGAACTTGTCGAAAACCTTTTGCAACAAGTCGAGCTTTATAGACGATAACATTACCATCAGCGTCGGTCTTCTTCTTGAAGATCCATTTATTCTCAATTGCTTGCCGATCATCGGGCAAGTCAACCAAAGTCCACACTTTGTTCTCATACATGGATCCCATCTCAGATTTCATGGCCTCAAGCCATTTTGTGGAATCTGGGCTCACCATCGCTTCTTCATAGTTCGTAGGTTCATCATGTTCCAAAACATGACTTCCAAAATAGGATTACCGTACCACTCAGTGCGGATCTTGCTCTGGTTGATCTCTGAAGTTCAGAGAAACTTGATCTGAAGTTTCATGATCATCATCATTAGCTTCCTCCTATTTGGTGTAGGTGTCACGAAACTGTTTTCGTGATGTACTATTCTCAATAAGGGAGTAGATACGATTATCTCATCAAGTTCTACTTTCCTCCCACTCACTTCTTTCGTGAGAAACTCTTTCTCCAAAAAGTTTCCGAATTTAGCAACAAAAATCTTGCCTTCGGATCTGTGATAGAAGGTGTACCCAACTGTCTCCTTTGGGTATCCTATGAAGACACATTTCTCCGATTTGGGTTCGAGCTTATCAGGTTGAAGCTTTTTCACATAAGCATCGCAGCCCCAAACTTTCAAAACGACAACTTTGGTTTCTTGCCAAACCACAGTTCATAAGGCGTCGTCTCAACGGATTTAGATGGTGCCCTATTTAAAGTGAATGTAGCCGTCTCTAAAGCATAACCCCAAAGCGATAGCGGTAAATCAGAAGAGACATCATAGATCGCACCATATCTAATAAAGTACGATTCGACGTTCGGACACACCATTACGTTGTGGTGTTCCGGTGGCGTAAGTTGCGAAACTATTCCGCATTGTTTCAAATGTAGACCAAACTCGAACTCAAATATTCTCCTCCACGATCAGATCGTAGAAACTTTATTTTCTTGTTACGATGATTTTCCACTTCACTTTGAAATTCTTTGAACTTTTCAAATGTTTCAGACTTGTGTTTCATTAAGTAGATATACCCATATCTGCTCAAATCATCTGTGAAGGTGAGAAAATAACGATATCCGCCACGAGCCTCAACATTCATTGGACCACATACATCGGTATGTATGATTTCCAATAAATCTGTTGCTCTCTCCATAGTTTCGAGAACGGTGTTTTAGTCATCTTGCCCATAAGGCACGGTTCGCAAGTGCCAAGTGATTCATAATCAAGTGACTCCAAAAGTCCATCAAGATGGAGTTTCTTCATGCGCTTTACACCGATATGACCTAAACGGCGATTACCACAAATAAGTTGCACCATCATTATCAACTCTGCATCTTTTGGTTTCAACATTATGAATATGTGTATCACTACTATCAAGATTAAGTAAAACAAACCATTCTTCAATGGTGCATGACCATAAAAGATATTATTCATATAAATAGAACAACCATTATTCTCTGATTTAAATGAATAACCGTCTCGCATCAAACAAGATCCAGATATAATGTTCATGCTCAACGCTGGTACTAAATAACAATTATTTAGGTCTAATACTAATCCCAAGGTAGATGTAGAGGTAGCGTGCCGATTGCGATCACATCGACTTTGGAACCATTTCCCACGCGCATTGTCACCTCGTCCTTAGCCAATCTTCGCTAATCCGTAGCCCTGTTTGAGTTGCAAATATTAGCAATGAACCAGATCAAATACCAGTGCTCTGCGAGTATTAGTAAGGTACACATCAATAACATGTATATCACATATACCTTTGTTAACCTTGCCATCCTTCTTATCCGCCAAATACTTGGGGCAGTTCCGCTCAAAGGACCAGCCTGCTTGCAATAGAAGCACTCAGTTTCAGGCTTAGGACCAGACTTGGGTTTCTTCTCTTGATCAGCAACTTGCTTGCCGCTCTTTTGAAGTTTCCTTTTCTTTCCTTTGCCCTTTTCTTGAAACTAGTGGTTTTGTTAACCATCAACACTTGATGCTCCTTTTGATTTCTACCTCCATGACTTTCAAAGATCGCGAAGAGCTCGGGCATTGTTTTGGTCATCCTTGCATATTATAGTTCATCACGAAGCTCTTGTAGCTTGGTGGCGTGATTGGAGAATTCATCAATGACGCAATCATCCGGAAGATTAACTCCAGTTGAATCAAGTGATTGTTATATCCGGACATTCCGAGTATATGCTCACCGACGAACCGTTCTCCTCCATCTTACAGCTATAGAACTTATTGGAGACTTCATATCTCTCAATCCGGGCATTCGCTTGGAATATTAACTTCAACTCCTGGAACATCTCATATGCTCCATGGTGTTCAAAACGACGTTGAAGTCCCGGTTCTAAGCCGTAAAGCATGGCACACCGAACTATAGAGTAGTCATCAGCTTTGCTTTGCCAGACGTTCACAACTTCGGCGCAGCCCTTGCATTCAGGCCCGGCACCTAACGGTGCTTCCAGGACGTAATTCTTCCGTGCAGCAATAAGGATAATCCTCAAATTCGGACCCAGTCCGTAATTGCTGCCATCATCTTTCAACTTTGCTTTCTCAAGGAACGCATTAAAATTCAACGGAACAACAAAGACGAGCCATCTATCTACACATCATAGACAAGCAAGATACTATCGGTACTAAGTTCATGATAAATTTAAGTTCAATTAATCATATTACTTAAGAACTCCCACTTAGAAAAATATCCTCCAATTCTCTAAGTGATTGCGTGATCCATATCAACTACACCATGACCGATCATCACGTGTGATGGAGTAGTTTCAATGGTGAACATCAATATGTTGATCATATCTACTATATGATTCACGCCGACCTTCGGTCTCCGTGTTCGAGGTCATATCTTATATGCATAGCTCGTCAAGTATAACCTGAGTATTCTGCGTGTGCAACTGTTTTGCACCGTTGTATTTGAACGTAGAGCCTATCACACCCGATCATCACGTGGTGTCTCAAAGCACGAAGAACTTTCTCAACGGTGCATACTCGGGAGAACACTTCTTGATAATTTAGTAAGGGATCATCTTATAATGCTACCGTCAATCAAAGCAAAATAAGATGCATAAAGGATTAACATCACATGCAATCAATATAAGTGATATGATATGGCCATCATCATCTTGTGCTTGTGATCTCCATCTCCAAGCACCGCCATGATCACCATCGTCACCGCGCGACACCTTGATCTCCATCGTAGCATCGTTGTCGTCTCGCCAATCTTATGCTTCTCGACTATCGCTACCGCTTAGTGATAAAGTAAAGCATTACAGGCGATTGCATTTCATACAATAAAGCGACAACCATATGGCTCCGCCATTGCCGATAACTTCGTTACAAAACATGATCATCTCATACAATAAAATTCAGCATCATGTCTTGACCATATCACATCACAACATGCCCTGCAAAAACAAGTTAGACGTCCTCTACTTTGTTGTTGCAAATTTTACGTGGCTGCTACGGGCTGAGCAAGAACCGTTCTTACCTCGCATCAAAACCACAACGATATTTCGTCAAATAGACTCCGTTTTAACCTTCTCAAGGACCGGGCGTAGCCACACTCGATTCAACTAAAGTGAGAGAGAGACACCCGCCGGTCACCTTTAAGCAACGAGTGCTCGGGCGGTGAAACCAGTCTCGCGTAAGCGTCTGGCGTAATGTCGGTCCGGGCGCTTCATCTCACAATACCGCTGAACCAAAGTATGACATGCTGGTAGGCAGTATGACTTGTATCGTCCACAACTCACTTGTGTTCTACTCGTGCACATGACATCAACGCATAAAACTTGGCTCTGATACCACTGTTGGGGAACGTAGTAATTTCAAAAATTTCCTACGATCACGCAAGATCATGGTGATGCATAGCAACGAGATGAGAGTGTTGTCTCGTACCCTCGTGAGACCAGCAACGGAAGCGTTGACGCAACGTGAGGAAGTAGTCGTACTTCTTCCCGATCCAACCGATCCAAGTACCGAACGTCACGGCACCTCCGAGTTCTGCACACGTTCAGCTCGATGACGTCCCTCGAACTCCGATCCAGCCGAGTGTTGAGGAGAGTTTCACAAGACGACGGCGTGGTGACGATGATGATGTTCCACTGCGCAGGGCTTCGCCTAAGCTCCGCAACGGTATATTCGAGGTGTAGTTTGGTGGAAGGGGCACCGCACACGGCTAAGGAACGATCTCAATGATCAACTTGTGTGTCATGGGGTGCCCCTGCCCTGATATAAAGGAGGGAAGGGAGGGCTGGCGGCCGAGAGGAGGCGCACAGGGTTTCCTACTCCTACTAGGGTAGGATTCCCCCAATCCTAGTCCAACTAGGTTTTCCCAAGTGGGAAGAGAGAGAGAGAGCGCTTCTTCTCCTAGTCCTAATAGGACTAGGGAAGGGGGAAGGTCTGCCAGCACTATGGCCCCTTTTCTCTTTCCCACTAAGGCCCATCAAGGCCCATTGACCCCCGGAGGTTCCGTAACCCCGGTACTCGGTAAAATTCCCAATTTCACCCG
Organism: Aegilops longissima; assembly: GCA_021605205.1. Lineage (NCBI taxonomy): Eukaryota > Viridiplantae > Streptophyta > Magnoliopsida > Poales > Poaceae > Aegilops > Aegilops longissima. The sequence continues at coordinate 186,277,149 of CM038678.1, read as the reverse complement.
GAGTGATTCCGAGTCCAAACATAGGCTTCCAATATATCAATCTTTATGTCTCGACCATTTCGAGACTCCTCGTCATGTCCGTGATCTCATCCGGACTCGAACAACCTTCGTACATCAATATCATATAAACTCATAATAACATCGCATCGAAACGTTAAGCGTGCGGACCCTACGGGTTCGAGAACTATGTAGACATGACCGAGACACCTCTCGGTCAATAACCAATAGCGGGACCTGGATGCCCATATTGGCTCCTACATATTCTACGAAGATCTTTATCGGTCGACCGCATAACAACATCGTTGTTCCTTTGTCATCGGTATGTTACTTGCCCGAGATTCGATCGTCGGTATCCAATACCTAGTTCAATCTCACATCGCAAGTCTCTTTTCTCGTTCCGTAATACATCATCTCACAACTAACACATTTAGTTGCAATGCTTGCAAGGCTTATGTGATGTGCATTACCGAGAGGGCCCAGAGATACCTCTCCGACAATCGGAGTGACAAATCCTAATCTCGAAATATGCCAACCCAACATGTACCTTCGGAGACACCTGTAATGTACCTTTATAATCACCCGATTCGTTGTGACGCTTGGTAGCACCCAAAGTGTTCCTCGGGCAAACGGGAGTTGCATAATCTCATAGTCATAGGAACATGTATAAGTCATGAAGAAAAGCACTAGCAACAAACTATACGATCAAAAGCTATGCTAATGGAATGGGTCATGTCAATCAGATCATTCAACCAATGATGTGATCCCGTTAATCAAATAACAACTCCTTGTTCATGGTTAGGAAACATAACCATCTTTGATTAACGAGCTAGTCAAGTAGAGGCATACTAGTGACACTCTGTAGGTTTATGTATTCACACATGTATTATGTTTCCGGTTAATACAATTCTAGCATGAATAATAAACATTTATCATGATATAAGGAAATAAATAATAACATTATTATTGCCTCTAGGGCATATTTCCTTCACTATTGATCAACGAGCTAGTCAACTAGAGGCTTACTAGGGACATGGTGTTGTCTATGTATCCACACATGTATCTGAGTTTCCTATCAATACAATTATAGCATGGATAATAAACGATTATCATGAACAAGGAAATATAATAAAAATAACTAATTTATTATTGCCTCTAGGGCATATTTCCAACAAGGGCTTGAATGGATGGCCGGGTGGGTGGTGCCAAGCACAGCGGTGCCGTGAGGTCGAGGGGAGGGCGCAGGCAGGGGAGGAATATTGGGCCGATGGTCACTGGCGTTTCGAGGAAGATCGTCAACACTGACTGGCTGGAGGTAGATGAAGGCGATCTGCCCGTTCTTTGTACATCGGACGGTGCAGAAAAAATGAACTGACCTATTTGCTTTCAGTCGACTGTTATTTTCATAGAATGCTGTAGTAATTTACTGCGCCATGCATGTTGTAGAGCTATCATATGTCTCCCGTCATTTATTTCTCACCGACCTGCTATCTGCTACCTTTACACTGTACTAATTGTGCACACGCTTCACCCATACTCACACAGTTGTTTTTTTATGCATGGGTATTTCAGACTCGGACGCAAAGTTGATGAATGCGTAAAAGAAAAGACAAGTCGCTCGGTGTAATTCAAGACAAGCACTAAGCGTTTCAGCGCTCTAATGGGCGCAGATGTCGACAATTGGAGACGATGGCGTAGCTCTGTAGTTGATGATCTCAATTGCCACACATAACCATCCTGGTGCTTGCTTTAACTTCACTGTCAAATGTGGTTGCATGTTGCATATGGTGTCTAGCTTGTATTGCTTCCAATTTGGTTAAATTGCATCTGCTTACTTTACACATTATACCTTTGATAATGACATGCCTTCCTGTTTTGATACATACTACATATGTCTATTAACCATGTTCGTACATCAAACTAATGCTCTTTTGTATCCCTCGTCAATCACTTATGATGAGACAGTCACCGGGTGGAGTTCTTGTGAGACGCCTACTGCTTAAAGAGTGCAAAGGTCATCCTCCCACATGATTCTCAAGAAACAACAAGGCTAAATGAAGATAGTCAACGTAGCTCTCTAGTTGATCACCCCACTTCCCCACACCACCATCGCAGTGCTTGCTCTTTCTTGGCAAGTGATATGTGGTTGCATGTTGCATATGGTGTCTACCTTGTAATGCTTCTAATTAGGTAAATTGCATCCGCTTAGTTAACACATTATACCGTGAATATGACATGCCTTCCTGTTTTTGGTACATACTACGCCTTTCTATTAACCATGTTCTTACATCAAACTACTTTTCTTGTGTATCCCTCATCAATGCTCCTAATTTGTTAAATTGCATCTCCTTAGCTTACACATTATACATGTGAATATGACACGCCTTCCTGTTTTTGGTACATACTACATCTGCCTATCACACCATGTTCTTAGATCAAACTATTGTTCTTGTGTATCCTGCGTCTATCGCTTATGATGAGACAGTCACGCGCGTGGGTTAATATGAGACGAGATACTCTTATAAAGAATGCAATTTCATCCTCTCCACGTGATTCTCAAGAAACAGCAAGCCTAAATGAAGACATTAAACGTAGCTCTGTACCTGAAGATCGCACTTCCCCTACACCACCATCACAGGTGCTTGCTCTAACTTCGCAGTGTGATATGCGGTTGAATGTTGCATACGGTGTCTAGCTTGTAATGCTTCTAATTAGGGTAAATTTCATCTGCTTAGTTTACACACTATACCTATGAATATGACATGCCTTCCTATTTTTGGTACACACTACATCTATGTGTTAACCTTGTTCTTACATGAAACTACCTCTCTTCTGTATCCTACATCAATCACTTACGATGAGTCACCTTTATTTGTTGCATATTGCATATTATTTCTAGCCTTTTGCCATGTATTGCTTCTAATTTGGTCAAATACATTTGTTAGGGCACCCTTTTAATTTGGCAGAGTGATATTGGTTTCATCTTTCATATGGTTTCTAGCTTGCATCGATTCTAACAAGTTCAAGCACCTTGTGCTTAGTTTACATTTTATACATCATACATGTCAATATGTCACGTCGTCCTATTTTTCATACATATTCCATCCTCCTATCATGCGGCTGCCTTACATGAAAGTAGTGTTCATCAGTGAGGGAGTCCTGGATTAGGGGGTGTCCGGATAGCCGAACTATCACCGTTGGCCGGACTCCTAGACTATGAAGATACAAGATTGAAGACTTCGTCCCATGTCCGGATGGGACTTTCCTTGGCGTGGAAGCAAGCTTGGCGATACGGATATGTAGATCTCCTACCATTGTAACCGACTCTGTGTAACCCTAACCCTATCCGGTGTCTATACAAGCCGGAGGGTTTTAGTCCGTAGGACGAACAACAATCATACCATAGGCTAGCTTCTAGGGTTTAGCCTCTCTGATCTCGTGGTAGATCTACTCTTGTACTACCCATATCATCAATATTAATCAAGCAGGAGTAGGGTATTACCTCCATCGAGAGGGCCCGAACCTGGTAAAACATTGTGTCCCTTGTCTCCTGTTACCATCCGCCTAGACGCACGCAGTTCGGGACCCCCTACCGAGATCCGCCGTTTTGACACCGACATTGGTGCTTTCATTGAGAGTTCCTCCGTGTCGTCACCTATAGGCCCGATGGCTCCTTCAATCATCGAGAACGACGCAGTCCGGTGAGACTTTTCTCCCGGACAGATCTTCAGATTCGCGGCTTTGCATCGCGGGCCAATTTGCTTGGCCATCCGGAGCAGATCGAAGCTACGCCCCGCCATCGGTCAGGTTTGGAAGTTTAAACTACACGGCCGACATCCGCGAGACTCGATCTTGATGGATTCGAGCCGCAGCCAAGCGCCGCCGACTATCTCGATGGGCATGATCTAACTCTGCCGCCGAACAGTGTCCTGGAGGCCGCACTAGTGTCCGCTCCGACCATTGATTCAGAGCCGATCTCGCCGATCAAGGATGGTTGGTTGGACACCACCTCGGGGGCTGAAATCTCTACGGCGATTGAGCCGAACACCATCCCTGTCCTTTGCGAAGACCGTGACTCTAAGGCGCCGGACTCCTCTCCGGACTCCGAACCCTCCGCGCCCCTGCCAATCGAATCCGATTGGGCACCGGTCATGGAGTTCACTGCCGCAGACATCTTTCAGAACTCGCCCTTTGGCGGCATCCTGAATTCACTAAAGTCTCTCACTTTATCAGGAGAGCCCTGGCCGGACTACGGTCAGGAAGGTTGGGATGCGGACGACGAAGAAATTCAACGCCCACCCACCGCCCACTTTGTAGCCACTGTTGAAAGCTTAAACGACGTGCTTGATTTCGACTCCGAAGACATCGCCGGTATGGACGACGATGTAGGAGACAACCATGAACCAGCACCTATAGGGTATTGGACAACCACCTCATCCCATGATGTATACATGGTGGATACACCTAAAGGAAGTGACGACGAGGAACAACGGGACACTACGAAGGATAAATCCCTCGAAAAGCAGTCAAAACGGCAACGTAAACGCCGCACCAAGTCCCGCCTCGACAAAGACCCAACCATAGAGCAGGGCGAACTGGTGGACGACGAACATGCTATCGAGCAACCGTCCGAACAGGACAACTTGGATAAAAAACCTGTCCCCGACGAAGATAACAGTCCGGACAATCTCACGCCGGAAAAATTGTTGGAGCAGAAGAACATCCACAAAAGGCTCGTCGCCACTGCGCGTAGCCTGAAAAAGCAGAAGCGGAAGCTCAAAACAGCGGAAGATACACTCAGAATCAGATGGAGCAAAGTACTCAACACTACAGACAAATACGGCGACAGTCGCCGAACAAAGAGCTACCCAAAGAGAAAACTACTACCCAAATTTGATGAGGAGGCCGTAGAGCCCCCACAATCAAAAAGCAAGAAGGCCACCCGGTCGGATGGACGACCCCACGGCAAACAGAGAGCGGCAAATGGCACCGCACACAAGCCGGTACGCGATCTGCATAAGGATTCACATCAAAAGGATGGCCCAGTCAGGTCCGTCTATGGGCCAAGAAAGCAAGCCCTTCAAAGCAATGCAACACGCCAAATATCCGAACATCACGACACACCCAAATATAGGGGTGTCGCACACCCCCGGCGTTTCACCGATGAGGTGCTGGATCACGAATTCCCAGTGGTATTCAAACCCGTAAACATAGAGGCATACGACGGAACAACAGACCCTGGAGTGTGGATTGAGGATTACATCCTCCACATACACATGGCTAGAGGAGATGATCTCCACGCCATAAAATACTTACCCCTCAAGCTCAAAGGGCCAGCCCGGCATTGGCTCAAAAGCCTCCCTGAAAATACCATTGGAAGTTGGGAAGAGCTCGAGGATGCTTTTCGGGCAAATTTTCAAGGGACTTATGTCCGCCCTCCGGATGCGCATTTATTTAAGTCATATAACTCAACAACCTGGAGAGTCAGCCCGCAAATTCTGGAACAGGTTCCTCACCAAAAAGAACCAAATAGTCGAATGTCCGGACGCCGAAGCCTTAGCAGCTTTCAAACACAACGTCCGAGACGAATGGCTCGCTGACACCTCGCCAGAGAAGCCGAGAACCATGGATGCACTAACAAGCCTCATGACCCGCTTTTGCGGGAGAGGATAGCTGGCTAGCAAGATGCAGTACCAGCACCCAAGTACATCCAAGTCGGGGATGGAAATGGAAACCACGAGGCAGCAAGGACCAGCGCCGGATTAAGGAACGGTCCATAGAGCGCGGCGATCAACGCCGGATTCAAAAGCTCACGGCGAGAACAATAAAAACTGCCCTCAAGGACAATAGCGATGAGCTATCCAACTTAGACAAAATATTGGACAAGATATGCCAAATCCACAAGACTCTGGAAGCCTACAAACCATACCCACAGAGATTGTTGGGTCTTCAAGCAGTCCGCAGACTCAATGCCAACACAAGGGCTGGACACACCAAGCGAGGACGATGACGAACCCCACAAGCAGAGCACCGGAAAACAAAAGAATTTCCCACAAGAGGTTAAACAGTAAACTCACTTCACGTGATAAAGGGAAAAAGAGCGGCGCCCACTAAAATGCGCGCCCTTGACTACCCTAGCGGAGTACCAACACCGGTTGTCAAAACCAATCACCTTCGACCATCGGGACTACTCCGAAAGTATCCGAACGTGGGATGGACTGCCTTGATATTGGATCCTATAATCAGCGGATTCCAGGTTTACACAAGTCCTCATGGATGACGGCAAGGATATAAACCTGATATATCAGACACAATCCGCAGGATGGGGATAGACCCAACCAAAATTCGCCATAGCAACACCTCCTTCAAAGGGTAATGCCAGCCCATATGCCCATTGTACGGGCTCCCTACTGCTAGAAGTTGTGTTCGCTCATCCGACAACTTCCGCCGAAAAAGTTAACCTTCCACATCGCCCCATTCAAAGTAGCTATCAAGCACTCTTCAGGGCGTGAAGCTTTTGCCCGCTTTAACGCAATACCGCATTATGCATCTCTTACACTTAAAATGCCCGGTCCACGTGGCATCATCTCATTAAAAGGGAGTATTAAGTGTTACTCGAGCACAGAAGAACATGAGACTACCTTGACAGCCCCACACCAATCCGGCTCCACTAATCAAAGCACCGGAATAGGTCATTCAAACCCCGGACACGGCTAGACGAGTCCGGCGCCTACTAGCGGCATACCCCCATACAAGGGGCTGCACGCACGTACAACAAGAGACAATAAAGCTCAATTTTATTCACCACCGTACTCTGTTTATTTAATATAAAGTACATTTCTCGCACGATATCTTTTCTTTTTAACTAAGTTCTTCTCTTTTACAGATGAACACCATGCTACACCCGTCCAGGATACGGCACAATGGAGACACAGGCGCAGACGTGCAGCAGGGACCCGTCGCAAGGATTCTTTTCAGATTAAGACCCTGCGTAAACCTTTTTTACTGTCTCTTGTTCATACACATCCCCCGATTTCTTATTATAACCGTGGAGGAGGCTGGCATTTTGGCATCGGCCGCACCAGAATTTTTGCGCGTACCTGGACACCAGGGGCTTAGGGCATTGTTCCACCCATTTTCATAAAGACCGAATACCTTAGGGAGTGTTCGGCGTCTCGAGTTAGGCCTTATATGCATCAGCTCTGAATCATGTCTTTGGTCAAATTTTGGGTTTGCCCGGCTCCCATGTTTTGGTACCTTACGTTCCGTTATATCGGCTAAGGTAGCACTGGGAGAACCACTGCTATTGTGCCTCGGTTGAGCTGGGTTGAGCACCTTAGTGGAGAAAGCTAAAACTGACTGTCATGATATAGCGTGAGACTGGTCAACCACTCGATGACCCAGCGGAATGTTTAGAATTCCCCCGCATTGACGAAGGGCCGTTTCCCGGTCAGGAACATACGCGCCCCGAGTCCGGGAGAGCGCGGTGCCCCTAGGGGCTATATAGTAGCCCCATCATCGAGCTCCTATGGCTAAGTGAAAGTGATAAAGCATTATAGTCCGGTTGCCTAGTTTGCTACGCTATCACCTCCTTCACAGGACCAAGACGTTGGATTAAGTGTGAAAATGCACCTTTTTTGCAAACACCCCGGCACTATGTGCGTGGGGGCTGAAGCCGAAGACTGGCATCTTTCAGGTTATATACACATATACATCAACGGCCGCACAGGAGGCGTTTTAATATTTGAACGCACAAGTATAAAAATCTCTTATATTATATTGAAACATTGTTTTCACAATCATACATGTCATTTAAACATAATATCCTTCGAGCACTGCATCTCTATTAAACGAGCGCCCTGCAGGACTTCCTCAAAATAGTGCTCGGCAGGTACTCGGCTTCTGTCCGAGTCTTGGGATGCAACGTCGGTGGCCTTCATCTCCGCCATGTATGTCTTGACACGGGCAAGAGCCATCCGCGCTCCCTCAATACACGCCGACCGCTTCATTGCGTCGATACGCGGTACCGCACCAAGGAACTGCTGCACTAAGCCAAAATAACTCTTCGGCTAGGGTCTGCCTGGCCACAAATGAGTCATGACATGCTTCATGGCAAGTCCGGATAATCGATTCAGCTCGCCCATTCGCCAACCGATCGTCAACGGAAGAGGACGCCCGACTATGGAATTGCGACCAAAATAGCTCTTCCCTTCTTTGCCCCTTCGCCTCGGAAGCGCTCAATCGCGTCCGCAGCGCCGCTAAGTCCAGATAAGCATCCTTCGAACTCCACAGCTTGTCCAACCGAGCATACTGGATCCAGATATTTCTCCGCAGCGTAAACGGTTTTCAGCCGCAATATCCCCGGCCTGACTCAGCTCCTCCTTGGCAGCTCTCATAGCAGAACGGCCATCCTTGGATTCGGCGGTGGCCTTTTTCAGGTCCTCTTGTTCCGCTTGACGTTCTTTTTCAAGAACCTCGTAGCGGTCGGTAGTATTCTTCAGTTTCAGGGCCAAATCGGCCATTTCCTCTTTGCTTCGGCGGTGAGCAGCCCGTTCGGCTTTCAGCTCTTCGGCCGCCTTTAAAGCGGCCGCATTACTATTTCTGGCTTGCTCTTTAGCTCGGGCGAGTTCCGCCCGCAGCTCCTCCACAGCAGCGGCACCACCTGCATTAAGCATACAAGTAGTAAGGCACGGGCATCAAGCTCCCTTACTAGGCGTCCGCGAAGAAGTCGCATACCTTGTGACTCGTCAAACCGCTTATTGACAGGCGCGATGTCCGCATCTGCCTCGTCAAGTTGCCGCTTTAGTTCGGCAAATTCATCAGTCCGGCTGGCCACCGGACACCCCGCCACCTATTTAGGAGCAGCAAAATGTTATAACTTAGATTATGATCCTCGGCACGCTGTCAATTTTGACAACATACCGAGTCTCAGGGGCTACTATCTATACAGGGCGCATTCTATATGCATAACTGTCGGAAGGTACGCTATTTTGCGTACCTCGAACCCCGTCGAGAAGCTTCGACGGCTTCATGCAATCCGCTCTCAGCGGATACAATTCTTTCAATCACCGTACCCATTAGCGCACGATGATCTTCTGAGATAGCCGCTCGCCCGAGCAGATCCTTTAGCTCCTCCGACCGCACGCCAGTTGGCGCTGGACCTTCCGGCCCCGCCGGACTCGGGGAAACCTTCCGCGACGACACTTCAGGGTCGTCCGCCTTGCATGAAGGTGCGATAGGTGGAGGCGTTTCGCTCTCCATCATCTCCGGAAGAAGATCCCCCGAAGACGAGCTCTGCTGAGAAGGGCTGAGATCCGAACTACAAGGTATAATTTCGGTTATCTTCAGAAATAAATACAGGGATGTTCTTTATTCACAGGACCCCTTCTTTTTACTTACGGCTCGATGGAGGGCTGATCCCCTTGGGGAAATAGTGCGGCTGGGATACTTCCCGATGCCGGACTTTCTGACGAAGACTTCTTTCCCCGTTTTGAGGCCTTGCCTTCCGTGTCGTCGGAAGCGGTCCTCTTCTCCCCTTGGAGGGGAGGATTCCTGATCCCCTCTTCCTTGAAAGCCTCCTTCACGGAGGCAGTTGCTTCCCTGCTCCCCCCTTCGCCTTCTTTAAAAGGCGCGGCCTTCAACAGCTTGGTCAGCATGGGATCCGGCGTGGTCTCTGGGAGGGGAGCCGGACACCTTATCAAGTTTGCCTTGGCTATCCACTCATGTTCAAGAAACGGCTCCCTTACAGGGCATATATATGATAAATGAATGAACAGCCTGTCCGGTTGCAGGGTTACTTACTTGAGTATCTGGGTGACTGCAGCTTAGACCTGCGTCCTCGGTCAAGTCCGGACACTTCTCTTGTGATCCGAAGAACAATTTGTACATCTCCTTGGGCGTCATGCCCATAAAAGGTTGGAGAGCTCGTGGTCCCTCCGGATTAAACTCCCACAGACGGAGGGGGTGACGTTTGCAGGGCAGAAGGCGCCTAATCAGCATAACCTGCGCTGTCACGACCAGATTGATCTCTCTTTCTTGGAGGTCTCGAATACGGCCCTGCAACAGAGGAACGCCCTTGAACGGCCCCAGTCCGAGCCCCGATTGACCTAAAAAATAAGTTGGAGGATGAAGCAACCATCATTTCACTCGTTGCTGAATCCGCTTCTCCCTCATCTTCTTCAACTTAACCACGTGTTGCTTACCGTTGTTACGCCTCTCCTGTGGGGCCAGCGGATCGGCTTGGTAAAAACAACGACACGTGGGACGCATGATAACAAACGCCGCCATCCATGCGGCAATCACCTCCTTTTTACTAATCTTGATTCTATAATTTTTTAGATCAATATAATTGAGATTTGTATAGATAGCACAGGGAGCAAAACCAAGTGAGTAGGTTAAGGGCATCCACAATGTGTAGCCAAATGTGAAAATAGCTTTTGGCATCGTGGGAACCATTGTGGGCCAGTGCCAAAGCCAAAAGATGGAACGAAGCTCCTGATTGATTGATTGAAGGAATAGAAAAATGCAACGTCTCTCCTCTTTCTCCCATGCTTGGGCGCATGTAGTATAGTATAAAACCGAGTCTACTCCTGTCCCTTCTATCACAAATCCAAAGCAGTGAGGCGTCAAATCACAAAACGAATGAAGCAACCATCATTTCACTCTTGACTCCGCTTCTCCATCGTCTTCTTAGAACCATCCGCACTAGTACTCCTAGTAGTAGTACTAGTAAAGGACTTCTGGATGCAAATAAACGGTTGTCTCGGCTTCGGCACTTGAACGACTTACGTGGTCTCCCTCAATGGTGTTCTCCGTCGAGCACTTGCCAAACCACAAAAAAATCGTCGGCGTCACATAATGGGAAGGAAGTCAAATATAGTTACTACCTCCATTTTTTTGTACACAAGGCGTTATATCAAAATTACAATTTGCAAGGGCCACTAACACTAATCGAGGCAAAATTGATGGGGTTAGCAACCAAGGACATTAATATCCCTGCATGCATGCGGAAGTGAAGGTTGGTTTGCATGGCTGCATTAATCAGCGATGAGGTGAGATGGTTAGCTCTTTGGTCTTTGAAAAAAATACGCATTAATTGACACGTGAAGCGAGTTTGTATCGATTAAATCCCGTGAAGGAAAACCCGCCTTTCTTTTTTAACACTAGTACTCCTAATGCGTCGTACTTATCTGTTTGGGTCTAGGCCTTGCATTGCCAAACTTACCACACATTTTGCCAAGCTTGCCTAAAGTTTTCAAAATGAGGAGGTACACTTGCACGGCTGTCGGGGTGCTTCCGCACCCTCCTGCAGTCGCTCCTGCGCCGTGATGCATGCGCACCCTCACGATCGCTCCTGCACGCGCTAAACCCAACCAAGGGGCAGCACCCTCAGCGACACGTCTTTATGCATGTGAACAAACCAAACTCAGCCATCCTATCCTGACACATAATTTTCGTTCATAGAGTATGTTTATCCAACGCATGTTGGGGAGTATCCGTCAGCCCGTGCGGTGAGTGCATTGGGGAAGAAGAAGAGGTGAGAAGAAGGAAGAAGGGTTAGGAGGCGTGGGATATTCATCCAACCGCTGAAATGGTAGACTGACCCAAGTCAGGCGACTTGCATAACAAATATAGTAGTATGTTTTACAGCAAAAGATCCATAAAAACAACAACATAAGAAAAACTATCCTTTGCTCGCGAAAGAGCGGCCTCGTCGTCTTTGGCTCTTACGGCCTTGAACCAGCCATCCTTGCCGGCGTGTGTCTCCGCACGTGGTTGTCCTCGACCTCATTACTCGTTCAAGCGGGCGTCTGGAGCTCTACACCGGACGAGGCTGGCAGGTTCAAGTCGGGCGTCGGTTCCGCTGCGGAAGCGTCGATGGAAGCGGCATCCGCGCTCGTCGTCGAGCCCTGCTGCCGCGGTTCAAGTCCGGGGCGTCCGGTTCCGCTGCGAGGCCCGATGCCCGGCATCGCCCTTCGCCTCAAGTTGAGCCTCGCCGCCCGGTTCACATCCCGCGACATCCGTTCCGCTGCGGAGAGCCTCGATGGCGCGGCATCGTCAGCGCTCCGCGTCGAGTTGAGCCTCGCCTCCCGGTCCTCCTTTAGTATCGCCATGTTGAACGCTGGTCCGCTTTGCACCATGGGGACTTCGGATCGCCGCTGCAATCGGCGTCCATCGTCTCATACCCGCTCGGGGCGTTCTTGCGCGCGACCTCCGCGATGAACATTGGATGGCTTCCTCCTCCTCGTAGCTTGGCTCCAGAGAACTGGGATTGGCCGCCTGGCGGATTGGGAGCGGTGCATGGCACGACCGCCGCCGTGATTTCTGCTGCGCTCGGCATCGACATCTTGTAGTAAGTGATCTTGCGGCGCACCATGGCTTTCGGCGAACTAGGGGCGCTTGATGCGGGCTAGGGATCGAAAGGTGGGGAATGGGCTGGAGATTTGGTGTGGTTTTAGGGCGTGGCTGGCGTGGGCCGAACAGCGAAAGGTTGGTGAATAGTGGTTCGGTGACGACCGGTCAATCGGTTTACTGTACATCGCTCTTGTCGCGTTACGTTGCAGCCAGCGCTGGACCCTCCGTCGCTCACCGAGATGGAGCAGCCGTCTTGCGTTTTAAGCTCGCTTGTGGGACCATAGTTGAGAGCAAACCGCGTCCCTCCCCTCCCGCCCGCGTCATTTACCACCACTCCCTCCATTTTATGCGAGTAAATAAAAAGAGGGGTATACTCTGAGATGATTCTGCGTGGCGAACCATTGAAAAGCGACATACGAGGGCCTAGCAAGCATGGGGTCCGCCGATAAGTGACGAAATGGAGGGTAGCGAGGATACCTACGTTAGAGGATCCACTTCCACTATACTACTTTGACCAAATGTTAGAGTAATAATATATGACATGCAACACACAAATGTTAGAGTAATTATATATGACATACAACTTACACAAAGCATACGAGTCTAATCGTTTTAAGGCTAACTTTGACCAAATGTTAGAGTAATAATATATGACATGCAACTTACACAGCATATCTGTCAATTTTGTATGTGAAAGGAATTTCACAATGATATAATTTTCATATTATACATCTCATGTACTATTAATCTTGTCAATAGTCAAATTGGAAACCATCTAGAGTACAAATCTAGAATGCGTCTGAATCTAACAATATTGATTGGGCGTTGTTGAATGTTCATACCTTTTTATCATAGTAGAGATACTTTGACTACACATAAAACTTATATGTAAGTAGAAAGGATAGGAGGGAGTATATTATGCGTCACAAAATGAAGCGAACATTGAATACCCTTTATATATGATTTGCGGATGCTATGATCACGGTTCAAAATTTTGAATCCGCCTTAGGTATCACGTGCCCCACTCGTTCCCTCGATTTCATCTCGGGGTCCAGATCTATTGAAAGAGGACTAGGGTGGGTACATGTGAATGATATTCGGCGGAATGTTCAAATGAGGCATCGGGAGGATGGACTCATTTGGAGGCGACATGATCGATGGAGAAGAGGTTGGAGAGGAATGAGAAATAAGCAAACACCATGATTACACTTGAGCGGCTCAAATAAACAATAAGTTGTCTCGCTTGGCCTACATAGTGAAAGGCCTAATCGCAACCGAACCAGCCTTCGAATATGGCGGGAAAACAGGAAACCGACATGGGCACACACATCCGGAGACTGACGTAAGCGGAACTAGTCCAATGGAGGGCTGGCCCGACCTCCTCATGCAAACAACCGTTCATGTGGGTCGTTGGGGCCAACAGCGAGGCGCAGCTCAGCACCGCTCTGACCTGGCGACCACGGTGAAGCGACACACTCATATCGTCGCTAGACAGTCGGTTTCGATTGTGCGAGGTGGCGTTAGTGCGTAACACGACCAGCGGTATGTTTGGTTTGTGCCCAAGTTGCCCCATCAAAGCATTGGGTAGCCAAAATTTTGGTTGAGGTATTGGTTGCCCATGATTTGGCCGACATTGGCAGAAAAATGAACTAGAGTTGGCTAGAGTTCATTGGCATGCCAAGAAATGGCAACCATCAAACAAAGACCAATCTTTGGGTCATGACCAAAATTTTGGTTGAGGTATTGGTTGCCCATGATTTGACATTGGTGAGAAAGTCCCGGATTGAGGGGTCATTGGATGGCCAAAACTATCGTTGGCGGACTCTCACGGACTATAAGTACAAGATTGAAGACTTTTTGTCCGTGTCGGATGGACTTTCATGGCGTGGAAGGCAAGCAGCGTCTGGGATATGTAGATCTCCTACCATTGGCTCCGACTCGTGCAACCCTAACCTATCCGGTGTCTATATAAACCGGAGGTTTTAATCCGTGGTCGAACAACAATCATACCATAGGCTGCTTCTAGGGTTGCCTCTACGATCTCGTGCTAGATCTCTCTTGTACTACCCATATCATCAATATTAAGCGAGGGTATTACCTCCATCGAGAGGCGAACCTGGGTAAGCTTATCGTCCCCTCCATCTCTGACCCACCATTCGCCTAGGCCTTGATTCGGGACCCCGAGATCTGCGGTTTGACACCGACATTGGTGCTTTCATTGCGAGTTCCTCTATCTGCGTCGCCGTCGAAGGATGCCTCATCCACGTCTTTAAAAACGATACTACCGTAAAAGGAGCCTTGTGTAGTGGAGACTCTTGACTAGGTGGTTTTCTTATGACGCCATTTATTTTACGCTGACGATGACTTCTCGAGTCGCCGAAACCAATCTTCACGTTAATTGGAACTTGCGAACAGTTAGACCGATCGAGCTCTCCTCAAGTAAGCGAGCTCTTGGATCGCATCGCCGCCACAGGGTCGCCCGGACTTCGACGGATTGGGCCTAAAACCGATACGAGATCAACTCGAGCTACCCATCATGTTCTTTGTGATAGAGAACGTCGGCGATTCTTCTTCTATCTTAAGGACTAGCTTCACGTCAGTTCTGATCCTCCATGCGGATTCCATGAGAGGGCGGATGTCGATCAAGCCACGAACTTAAAAGTCGAGCTGCAGGATGGATTCATTGGATAGCATTCAAAAATCCAAACTTCGTGTGTTGGCTTCCGGCCCTGAGTCTTAAATTGAAGGGTTCGGATCCAGCTCCACCGCCCACCCAAACATTAGCGATCTATCGAATTGGCAAGAGCCCGAAACGGTACATCATTCTTGGGCGATTCCTCTGGTTATGGACAGGATAAAGACTGCCGAGGAAGGGCCTTAATCCCAATTTTCTGCAATAATTGCGGAAGGAAATCCTAAATGCCATAAGTAAATCGGCGAAATTACACGCTTTCTGACTTGGTGACCATAGTACAAAGTAGTGTCGATGGAAGCTGGATGTAGAAATTTTGGGATAATCATTTGAATACATCCCTAGTCCGAAATAAAGGGTGCATCATTACCAAGCACGGGTTAAACACCAAAAACCAAAACCCCTAAATGAGTGCGGAACCGTCTTTGGAGGGTTAGCTAAGCGGACTACACAAAATTCATAGCTGAGGCGCCACTCCAACTCATAGCCTTGAGCATGTTGGATACTCGGCAGGTGGCCAAAAGTGGCGAAGAGCTTTTAGCTTGAATCCCAGCCCGACAACACCGATGCGGTGTTAGCGGTCTTGAGACTTTCATCAAATAACATCAGCGAACACTCATAACCTTGCGAAGTCTACGAGTAGCAACAATAAATCCATGGGTGACCAGCTATTACCTTTAATGCGGTGATGAACCTAAATTCGAACAGCCCGAGCACCAGCCCGCCTTTGGTCCTCGGTCGATAGTGGGCGGCTTTTACCTTACTAAAAGTACTCATGGATGGCGGCAGCGGACTAAACCTCGTCTATGGCGAAACCCTCGAAAAATGGAAATAGGCTGGAACGCATTGAAGCGAAGCAGCACAACCTTTAGAGGAATAATCCCTATAGGAAGCATGCTGCCAGGAAAAATCACCTTGGATGTAGTGTTAGGCTCTTGGAGACAATCACAGTCGAGGAGGTCACATTTCAAGTGGCCCCGTTCGTGGATATCATGCTTTATTAGGGCGAGAGGCATTCATAATTTTCAAGCTATACCCCATTATGAGTACATGAAGAAAAAATGGGACCTAACGGAATCATCACTCTACGCTAGTGATCCAAACATAGCACTCAGCGAAAACAAGACAGCCGCACTAGCCCTCGAGGCACTATAAAGAAGCCCTAGCGGCCGAGGAACTCACTGCAATGCGCTCCCGGTGACAGGGACGATGTGATACTTGATAAAAGATCCAAGTCCTCTTTTAAACCGATGGATGAAATAGTCAAATTCCAAGTCCACCAACGGACCACAAAAGCGGGTCTCCATTGAGACACAATTAAACCCTCATGTAGGCGGCACTTTGAGAATTTCTCTGAAAGGACATCTTTGCAGAACCCGGACATGCCAGAATCCCGTCAGTGTCCGAGCACAACAAATATCCTAAAAGTTCAAGCGGTCAAACAGGCTCTTGGTGCTTTTAAGAACAAGAGACAGGCCATGGGAAGGCTAGCCAAACTTTTAGGCTTGATTCATCGGAGATATAAAACATTGGATGGCTAGCAAACCTGGTGATGGTATCAAGAAGGATAAATCCTTGCGCCTATGTGTTGATTTTAAAGACCTTAATAAGGCTTGCCCAAGGATCCCTTCCCTCTCCTAATTGATCAAATTATCGATGCTACAGCGAGACCACGACTCATTGTGCTTCCTCGGCGTACTCGGCTACCACCAAATCAAGATGGCGGAGCAGACCAAGCTACAACACATTCACTCCATCACGGACCATTATGCTTCAACACAATGCCCTTGGGCTCAAAAGCATGACACAACATATGGCGCATGATTAGGACATGCGGCAAACCGGATCGGCAAAACAGTGGAAGCGTATGTAGATGATGCGTCAAATCAAGCATGTCGAAACTCTAGTAGGTGACTTGAGGCTCACATTAAACAATCTCGAAAATATGACATTAAGCTCAATCGAAAAATCGTCTTGGCGTTCCGGTAGGAAAGCTCTGGGCTTCATTGTGTCCGGTAGAGGAATCAAAGCAAACCCAGCCAAGATCAAACTCCGTCACAATTGGATATTCCAAAGACCTCAAACAAATAAAAAATTGACTGGATGCGTGGCGGCTCTAAGCCGCTTTATTTCCGTTGGAGACAAGGCGTTACCCTTACCGCCTCCTCGGCGCTGAACACTTGAGTGGGCGGATGCCGCCTGGCGGACTCGAGAAATAAAGGCCATTTGGCAACAAATCCGGTCTGGCCACGTAACAGGCGAACCAATGCTATTATATATCGCGCAACACATCAAGTTGTCGTAGCGGTGCTCATCGTCGAGCGAAAGCGACGGACACGGTTCCCTCTTCAAAACCGGTTTACTATGTGTCCTTGTCCTAACTCCATGCAAGTCCGGTACCCACACTATCAAAAGATAGCATCTGGCGGTGTTCATCCGGAAGCTGCGACACTACTTTCAAGAGTGTTCGATAGCGGTAGCCTCGAAGTAACTCTTAGCGACATTATAAACAACGCTGACGCGATGGGCGGATTGCTAAATGGGCCATAGAGCTCCTTCCATTCGACATAACTTATAAGCCACGACGAGCTATTAAATCGCGAGGTTTTGGCCGACCGTGGCGAATGGATTTGGCCGAACTCCCTAAAAATCTGGCGCATACTCAATGGATCATGCACTTTGCGGCTCAAAATGTTGGGCGTCACGAAGTGGCGTCGTCTGGCGTCCCCAACCGGAGACCAGATCCATCGTTCTTCGAGATAATGTATCGGACTCAACAACGCAGCCAAATCGAGGCCCTTCCGCACGTCCTCGGGATGGCAGTCTCCATGGGCATTAAACTCCTAGAGGTGATTCGAACCTCGCGATATCTCAAATAAGCGAGACTTTGATGCCAAAGATCCGAAAATGGCAGCGTACCGCAATGCGGTCCTAAAATGTCGGCCTGCAGTTGAAGGGCTCAATTTCATCATATAGCCGGATAACAACGGTGGCGGACATATTGCGCAGCGTCGGTGCAAAGCGCGATCCGCCCAACATCTTCTGGGCGGCTATTCAAGCCATCCGTACTATGGGAAGGAGTAAAATAACATCCGGACCCAACCGCCTTGCTGACGGCGAACACTCACACAATCGGGCTGCACTTTGCGAGATAACACCCTCCGCCCGAAATAATGGCGGTTATCGCCCGTGGGCGGAGCCATTCCTAACCTACCTAACTAGGCAGGAACTCCCGAAGACCAAAATGAGGCTCGCTGCATAAATGCGGCGATCTAAAGCCTATAAAGTCCATGAGGAGAGCTTTATAAGAAACAACTGTGAGAGTCCTTCAAAGGTGTATCTCCGAAGAGAAGAGGCGAAACCTCGCTTAAATCATGCGGACTGGGTGGGCACCATGACTGAGCCCTTGTAAACAAGGCCTTCCGTACAGATTTTATTGGCGGCGGCCGGGCGATCTTGCGAGATTTAGTCCAACGATCGTCGGTTGCCACTTTTGCTAACAAAGCCATGCCACCCACCGCCTCAAAACTATACCCATCACCTGGCCATTAGCGGTCTGGGGCTTGACATGGTTGGACCTTAAGAGGAACCCACAAGCAAAAATACCTATTGGTCATGGTGGATAAATTTACCAAATAGATAGGCCAAACCTGTTAAAGCGGCGAATCCGGACGATGATAGACTTCATATCGAGGGTAGTTCACCGTTACGGTGTCCCCACAGTATCATCGCGATAATGCACCAACTTCACGGCGATGAGGTCAAATTATGGTGCAAAAACATGGGCATCAAGATCGATTCGCCTCGATCTATCACCCTCAAACCAGCGGCCAAGTCGAGCGCAGCAAGCGGTCTAATCATGGCGGCATTAAACCCGGACTAGTGCGGTCCCTCAAGGAATCTAACACGCCTTTGGTTGAGAGCTCGACTCCGTACTACGGGGGCTGCGGACCCGCGAATCGCCTGCAGTTCACACCATTTTTTATGTAATTATGCAGTGCGAAGGCAGTCCTGCCTGCGACATAATTCATGACTCACCTCGCGTGCGCATGTATGAAGAAAGAAGCGAGCTCGTCGGCAGGATAGTTGGGCATTGGAGGAGGAGCGGCGTGGCAAAAGCTCGTTCCGCATTCTATCAACAGCAGGCTCGAAGATATCAAGCGAGGGAATGCGGGCCAAAGCTTAGCGTGGCGAACTAGTTCTCCTTTGGGACAAGAAAAGGACAAACTCAAGCCCAAATGGAAGGTCCCTTCATCATCGACCAGGTCGACCGGCGGAGCATCACGTCTGTAAGCGCATCGGATAACGACTCGAGCCAAACCCATGGAGCGCAGCCGTCTACAAAGAATCTCGCCTAAGCGCGGACTCCAGTTCGTCTCCTTCCTCCATCCACATTTTCTATTTTTGCTGTCTTTTATTTCTCTCCTTCCCCCCCCTTCTTCTTGAAGCCTTTAGAGGCTCGTTTGCGCTTTGTTACTTTATACTTGATCTGCTGTCCGTGCTCATTACACAGGGGGCTTCTTTAGCGAAGCTTATTTATACGAGCTTCATGCCCAACACGTCATCAAACTTCGCGTGTACCTTTTATTCACCATTATATGCATCGATATGACTTAAGTTTTGGCCAAGCTGGTTTCTGGCTCTGTGCTTCCCTCGTTCCCGATTGTTGGCTGGGTGGTAAAGGAGCACCTCTGCGATTATTCTGCGGGTCGAGCGGATGTGTACCTCGGATGGGTGAAGCGAAAGCTAGCGTTCTTAAGGGAATATTGATGGTGAACTGAAAGATGATTTTTAACTATTTATCCATCTGCCCCGGATGATTTTACCTTTCTTAGCAGTTTGGACATACACTTTAGGGCATGCCTCAGCCGAAAAAGGAACCCTTAAGGAACTATTCTCCTGGAAGATGTTTCTTACTATCCATGTAATATAACATAACTAGTTGGGCACTTGTACGATACAACAATAATGACCCTCGCCTTGTCTCACGCATGCGGTTCTTATATAACCACGAAGGTATTGGACACACTCCGGACTATTGGGTCACGAGGTCGAGCGAAAAGGTCGCTATGACAAGCGATCTACAATCCAGCTAGAAGACATTTTCATGTCATATTTAATTACATAGTCAACTGCTCAATGTATTCCTCCTCAATGCCATCTAATAGGCTATCTAATTTACAATCTTGTTGGGAATACTTGGCAATTCTACTTGGCCGTACACTAACTTTCTGAGGATCTCCTTCCCATCGGGCCCCACAGGTCCGACCTCGGCCATGTGGTTTGGGTCAACAACCGTGTCAGCGTCTTTACCATGGCCCGAGCCTCCACTGGCGCGTGGCTGACGATATCTTCCATAGTCGTGAAGCGCGCCGTGCTCCCAACCTCTGCCAGCTCCCTAATGCCTTCGGGCGGGGAGATAGATAGCCACAGGCACGGCCGGCGCCTTTCATCACTGCCGAACTTCGTTCGTGCAGTATGCGTTCGAAGAAGATCACCCAAAAGGCGGGCATCTCCCCTCGGGGCGACCTATGAGCAAACCTACATGCATGTTTATGTTAGTCGCCTTCCTCGCCGAACTCTTTCAAAGTTCGCTCAAGCACTTCTTGAAAATGCCGCCTTGAAGCCGTCGATTCTCCTTCTGGTCGGACAAGTGGGCGCAAAAAAACAGCAGCGATACTCTGGAAATACGGTTTCGAACATCCTTTAGTTCCTCACCCAGTTTGGTGTTGGCATCTTGGAGTTATTTTTCTCCTGCCGCACCCTGTAAACCGCTCTGCATTTTTAGCTGGCGCAAAAGCTGTTTGCTTGTCGGATCTAGTCGGCGCCATCTACACATATTTTGTCGATTTACACACCGCGCACTTCATAAACTATTTATCTTTTGAAAGCATATATTACGGAGGGGTCTCTGCTCCCTCCCCAGCTGCTAGTCTTGACCTCAAGTTGGGCCTAGCATTCTTCAAGCTCTGGGACGTCGGGTACTCTCTTTTTGTAAGATCCTCCATAACAAGTGATCCTTAAATCAGTTATTCTAACTATTTTAAGTCTCGAGACTCTTGGCATATATAGCATCAAAGTTTCTCACCCGTATGTCCTTTACATCTGCTCAAGTAGCTCTGGCTAGACCATGTTGGCGGACATGGTGCATATCTCGGATTGAAGGCATTTAAGGCCTCTTGGGCTGTCTTGCCAAAAGAACTGTCGGCGGTGCACGTGATTCATGGCGCTCTCCACCTGGTTGGTGGCGGACCTGTCGGCATCTGTCGGAGGAACATCCCACGCGCCTCATGCTCGCTTCCGCTTCGACCCGGCTTTGGAGCCGGCTGGCGGAGGAGTTCGATGGCAACCTCTGGGACTCGAGTCCGGCGGCGCTCTTTCCTGAAAAGAGCATCAGCGTTAATCGCCATCCGGGGATTAGTCACAGGAACATGGTGGCGCCATACCGTTGCGGCGGAGTTTGATCGGACCACACTTCTTTTTAGCGGCCGAGGCCGTACCGCCTTGTTGGCCAGCCGCGCGAGCTCGGCCTCTGCCTCGGGCACCCTGCGAAACACCATTGGTATCGGTGATCAAGAAATAAGCATGGTTGGGTCATTATATAGTATTGGGACCTCGGTCTCGATTACTGTGGTGGAAGTATTCGTAATGTCAATTTGTAATAGCAACGAGCATTGTCGATGCTAAGTTGGTGGAACACCCGCCGATCAACTCCACCTTTATATCCGGATCCTCTTGAGGCGGATGGAAGACGTTCGGATCCTCGGGTTGTAGAGGCGGGCGTGTATCTTCTCCGGCTTGTAGCGATTTCTCTGTGAGAAACCATGAAATGAGATATTTAATCCAGGAACATGGATCGGACCAGGCCACAAGATGTTTGCTTACCCAACCGAGATTACCGAAGAAAACTTCGCTCGATGGGTTGTCGGGAAAATCCTCCTCCTCCCTTTATACATGGCGGACAAGGTCTTCACGGTTCATTACGATCCGGCCCTTCTGCCATAGCGGGTGGCGTCGTCCTCCTGTTGAAGTCCCATGGGTGGCCCCTATATTGGAAGCGGCCTCCTCATAATGCATTGCCAGACTCCAATCATGGTCAATCCGGCAAACCGATAACCTTATTCGGCTCATCAAGTAAAGGACATCCGGTCATTTTCCCTGCAGGGGGCTCGGCGTAAACAAGGCGCTTCTTGAGGAGAGCATTGCTAAACTCCGGAAGGCCGATCCGAACAGGATCCGGCAGCGGGGCGTCCTCCATGTAAAACCATTCCGAAGCCAGTCTTGGCGCGCCTTCTTCGGGGTTCGGATAGATATCGGGTCCGGCGATGCGCCATAGTTCGGCTCCGCCCACTTGATATATTGACCCCTCATGAGAGCGGGGTACTAGGCGAATAATCTCTTCCACAGCGAAATGAGCCTCGGCGCCAGAACAGTTCGCAAAAAGCCACGAAGCCCGTGATGTGCAAAATGGAGGCGGCGTAAGGTGGTGCAATTGGAGGCGTGAACTCCAAGAGCCCCGAGAAAGCGGATGGATTGGAAATCAGGTCCTCTTACTAGATAAGAGATGAAGCATACCGCTCTCCTTTAGAGGATCGGGGACACTCTTCGCGCTTTCCGCCCTTGTGGTGGCAAGTCAGGCAAACGACGGAACCATGAAGGCGGGGAAGAAATCCCTTGGTTTGGAGTATAACTAGCTCGCTATCAGGGGACATCTCTCTCCCAATTTCCGGGCTAAAGCTGGGGCGAGAAGGAGGAGCAGCGTCATTGTCCATGATGGAATGGGCTTTGGTCGAGGCGCTCAGATGGCTTCGTGAAAGGGGATGGTGTGTCAGATCTAGATCCTCGCCCTTTTATAAGCAGCTCATTTTGCAGCTAGAGTAAGTGTAAAAATACCACGGCTTTTAGCATTCATTCAAACTGCGTGGAAGATGGCCATTATTGGGCGTAGAAGCGAGGCGCAGCATTTATCGGCGGACTATTCGACAAGTATATGGAATTTGGAGAAGAACCGCCTGCAATGCGAAGACAATCAGCTTGGGACTCATAAGCATTAAGCCTTGGTTAAGACTCGAAGTCGGATTAGGGGTGTCCGGATAGCGAACTATCACCGTTGGCGGACTCGGGACTATGAAGATACAAGATTGAAGACTTCGTCGCGATATGCGGATGGACTTTCCTTGGCGTGGAAGGCAAGCTTGGCGTCTGGATATGTAGATCTCCTACCATTGTAACCGTTCATGTAACCTAACCTATCGGTGTCTATATAAACAGAAGGTTTTAGTCAAATGGGGCGAACAACAATCATACCATAGGCTGGCTTCTAGGGTTTAGCCTCTCGATCTCGTGGTAGATCGACTCTTGTACTACCCATATCATCAATATTAATCAAGAAGGGTAGGGTATTACCTCCATGAGGCGAACACTGGTAAAAACTGTCGTGTCCCTTGTCTCCTGTTACCATCCGCCTAGGCGCACCGTTGGGACCCCTACCGAGATCCGCCGGTTTGACACCGACAATTGGCAAGAAAAATGAACTAGAGCTGGCTAGAGTTCATTGGCATGCCAAAGAAGGCAACCATCAAACAAAGGCGAATCTTTGGGTCATGACCAAAATTTTGGTTGAGGTAGGTTGCCCATGATTTGGCCGACATTGCCAAGAAAAATGAACTAGAGTTGGCTAGAGTTCATTGGCATGCCAAAAATGGCAACCATCAAACAAAGACCAATCTTTGGGTATGACCAAAATTTTGGTAAGGTGCACTTTGGCCACAATCAAAACACACCCCAACGGAACAATGGGATGCCGAAGTCATGGCAGCGTCCGCGGAGTGGTGTATGGCTGACCAACTGCATCCTTTGGACTGAGACCATGCGGGTCTTCTTGCTTTTTCAATGACATGCGGGGATCACATTTGAGCAAAGGGCATCTCCAATGTTGCCCGCGTTGACTACCACTGGCACACCAAAGCCCTGCGTCCCTCGCGTCGGCGTGAGTGCGTTCCCAGCGGCGCCGCTGCCGCATTCATGCCGTCCATTAGTATGTAAATCGTTAAGGCTCGGTGCCGGAACCAACTCCGGCTGCTTAATAGCACCCGGACGCTTGGCCTCACGGAATCGCTACTCAGCAGCGCCCAGCTAACCTCCACACCATAGCGCGCCGTCCTCCTACAGCACCACATCGCCATGGCTGCAGTCACGAGCGCTCTGCGGAAACTTGTCTTGGGGATGAAGCTAAGTGCCGCCCTCGCTCAAGTCGCCTCTCGCGGCGCAATAGCGGCGTGGCGGGCGAACCAGCGACCGCTGGCGGTAGCCACTTGTGACAGCGACGCACCGTGTCCCGCAGCGTCCTACTGCGCGTCCAACGTCCGGCACCACAGTCGGGGCTCCTCAGGGATAGTGGGGCATGGGGCGGCACGGGCATGGTGTGCCAGCTGGCGGTCCGTATCTCGTGTTCTACTCTTCCTCGCCGGAGACACGCACCTTCACTTCACGGGTCTTGAACTCCGCCCCGCGTACATAGAGATGTGAGATGGAGGGCGTTGATGCCGCCGTAGAATAGGTTTGAATTCGGGTTTGTTTTATTTTACATCTTATAAAAGTTGGAAATGTAATGAAAATCTACGTGTTTGCATTAATCTCGGCGGTGTATATGAACTTGCACAATAATATACATATTGTGGGAGTACTAACAAGATGCCCGTGCGTTACACGGAAGATCAAAGATCTTGTGGGAGAAAAAGGATGAGCGAGGAAAGCATTACGCAAAATGTGGAGAGAATGCGGGTAAATTGTCATAGTTTCCTTCCTATCCGGTTAGATATACATCGGATGACCTATATTGCAGGATAGCGAGCAACCATCATCACCAACTCTGCTTTTATTGAACGAGACAAATCTAAAAAACCCAACTAAGCCAACCTCCCAGCATATCGGCGGAAAAACCCGGCAGCGCCGTTTAGTCGGGATTCGGATTACTACTAGTAGTAATCAATGGAGGCGAAGCAACAATTATTTTGAGGGTGAAGCACCTACTAGTTTAAAAAAATGGTACACTCACAGCTAACACACAGGAGCTGGTGTGGTGATTATACACACATGCGCATACACGAACTGCATCCACGCAAAACTCACACAACACATGCACCACGCCACGCAACACTCACACGTACACGCAGCCACGCATACGCATGCAACACTCCTTTATGCATGCGCATGCACATGCACACACCGATACACCACGACCAACACACACTCTCACGCTCAAGTGCTCAACCTACGTGCATGCGCACACATCAGTACAGCAGACACATACACAACCAGGTGATTCCAGCGCGGGTTGGAGCCTTATCGGCGCCTGCGTAAATTTGTGTTTATCGACCTTTTCCCTATCGAACGGACAGGTGGGACCCACAAGGCGTGGTCAATTTAACTAGTCAACATGGCACCACGTAGACTATTTGGCGGTCAGCGAGTGCAATCCGATGCTGAGCTGTGAGCAAGTGACGGATAATCACATAACCGCATATATAGTGACCGTAATCAGCTTATTCGAAGTTCGGTGATTGTATTCGTTTTTCTCTCTGTAGGCCCTCAAAACTACATCTCTACGTTCTAGCATGTTACATCTAACAACTATGCAATCAACACTACTACTACACTCTAACACAATAAATCATATGTGTTTTAGTTTTACTAGATATCATATTGTTACTTATAATTATTCAGTTTGCATACATTAAAATTGCCTTTGAAATGTATGGCGGTATCATCTACCGCGGGGAAAAATCCGCCCTTTCTGTTTAATCGGGTTTGTATCGATGGATCGTGCGAAACAACAAAACTATAGTACTATCTGATACAAGTGACAGTTCCTTTGGGCGTCGTGTCATCTACTCCTCCGTCGTAAGAGTGGGCGCTTCGCTTTCATAAATCTTCTAGTCCCTTTACGCCGACATGTGGGACATCAAGCTACGGGTCCACGTGCCATACGAATACTGATGCAGAGCAGCGGGTGAAGCACCCTAGTCATGGCGCGCGGTGTAGTAATGAGCAATGAGGCGTCAAATCACAAAGCTGCACCTTTCCGCGGATTAAGTTGGAGGGCAAAGTAATAATGCTAAAAAAAAAGTTGGAGGGGCGAAGCAACCATCATTTCACTCATTCTGAATCCGCTTCTCCCTCATCTTCTTCAACTTAACCACGTGTTTATACTGCGTTGTTACGCCTCATGTGGGGCCTTGGATCGGCTTAGTAAAAGCAACGACACGTGGGACCGCATATTAACAAACCGCCATCCGGCGGCAAAATCACCTCCTTTTTACTAATCTTGATTCTATAATTTTTAGATCAATATAATTGAGATTTGTATAGATAGCACACAGAGAGCAAAACCAAGTGAGTGCAGGTTAAGGGCATCCACAATGTGTAGCCAAATGTGAAAATAGCTTTTGGCATCGTGGGAACCATTGTGGGCGGTGTTGCCAAAGCCAAAAAGATGGAACCAAGCTCCTGATTGATTGATTGAAGGAATAGAAAAATGCAACGTCTCTCCTCTTTCTCCCATGCTTGGGCGCATGTAGTATAGTATAGAGCACGAGTCTACTCCTGTCCCTTCTATCACAAATCACAAAGCGGTGAGGCATCAAATCACAAAGCACGAATGAAGCAACCATCATTTCACTCTTGCTGACTCCGCTTCTCCATCGTCTTCTTAGAAACCATCTCACCGCACTAGTACTCCTAGTAGTTGTACTAGTAAAGGACTTCTGGATGCAAATAATGCGGTTGTCTTGGCTTGCGGCGGCACTTGCGAACTTACCGTGGTCTCCCTCAATGGTGTTCTCCGTCGAGCGCCGCAGCAAACCACAAAAAAATAAATCGGCGTCACCGCAATGGGGAAGGAAGTCAAATATAGTTACTACCTCCATTTTTTTGTACACAAGGCCAGTATTATCAAAATTACAATTTGCAAGGGCCACTAACACTAATCGAGGCAAAATTGATGGGGTTAGCAACCAAGGACATTAATATCCCTGCATGCATGTGGAAGTGAGAAGGTTGGTTTGCATGGCGCTGCATTAATCAGCGATGAGGTGAGATGGTTAGCTCTTTGGTCTTTCAAAAAAAATACGCATTAATTGACACATGAAGCGAGTTTGTATCGATTAAATCCCGTGAAGGAAAACCCCATTTCTTTTTAACACTAGTACTCCTAAAATGCGTGCATTACTTATCCTGTTTGGGTCTAGGCCTTGCATTGCCAAACTTACGCCACACATTTTGCCAAGCTTTCCTAAAGTTTTCAAAATGAGGAGAGTACACTTGCGCCACGGCTGTCGAGGTCTTCCGCACCCTCACCGCAGTCGCTCACTGCACGCCCATGATGCACCGCACCTCCTATGATCGCTCCTGCGCCGCAAACCCAACCAAGGAGCGCACCCTCAGCGACACGTGCTTGTCGCATGTGAACAAACCAAACTCAGCCATCCTATCGCGACACATAATTTTCGTTCATAGAGTATGTTTATCCAACTGCATGTTGGGGAGTATCCGTAAGGCCCGTGCGGTGATGCTGTTGGGGAAGAAGAAGAGGTGGGGAAGAAGGAAAGAAGGTTTAGGAGGCGTGGGATATTCATCAACCGCTGAAATGGTAGGCTGACCCAAGTCGGGCGACTTGCATAACAAATATATGTATGTTTTACAGCGCAAAAGATCCATAAAAACAACAACATAAAGAAAAACTATCACGCTCGCGAAAGAGGCGGCCTCGTCGTCTTTGGCTGCTCTTAAGCGTGAACCAATATCGCTATGCGTGTGTCTCCGCACCGTGGTTGTCCTCGCCTCCGGCTACTCATTCAAGCGGGCGTCTGAGCGCTCTGCGGGCGAGAAACAGGCCAGTTCAAGTCGAGGGCGTCCGGTTCCGCTGCGATGAGGCGTCGATGAGGCGGCATCCAGCGCTCGTCGTCAGTCGAGCCTCGCCGCCGGTTCATGTCGGGGCGTCCGGTTCCCTGCGGAGAGGCCTCGATGCGGCGGCATCCGCCCATTCGGCCTCAAGTTGAGCCTCCGCCGCCCGGTTCACATCCACGACATCCCGTTCCGCTGCGGGAGAGCCTCGATGGCAGCGGCATCGTCGCGCTCCGTGTCGAGTTGAGCCTCGCCTCCGGGTCCTCCTTTAGTATCGCGATGTTGAACCGCTGGTCCGCTTTGCACCATGGGGACTTCGGATGCGGAACGCGCAATCGGCGTCCATCGTCTCATACCCGCTCGAGGCCTTCTATGCGCGACCTCCGCAGATGAACATTGGATCGGCTTCCTCCTCCGTTGGCTTGGCTCTAGAGAACTTCGGGGATTGGCCGCCATAAGCGAGCTTGGGAGCGGAGGTGCATGTGGCGCCGACCGCCGCCCGTGATTTCTGCTGGCGCTGCGGCGTCGACATCTTGTAGTAAGTGATCTTCGGCGCACCATGGCTTCCGGCGAACTAGGGGCGCTTGATGCGGGCTAGGGGATCGAAAGGTGGGGGATGGCCTGGAGATTTGGTGTGGTTTTAGGGCGATGGCTGGCGTGGGCGAGCAGCGAGTTACGGTGTGAATAGTGGTTCGGTGACGACGGTCAATCGGTTTTGACTGTACATCGCTCTTGTCGCGTTAGCGTTGCAGCCGACACGCTGGACCCTCCGTCGCTCACGAATGGAGCAGCCGTCTTGCATTTTAAGCTCGCTTGTGGGACCATAGTTGAGAAAACCGACATCCTCCCCTCCCCGCCCGCGTCATTTATTATACCACCACTCCCTCCATTTTATGCGAGTAAAAAAAAGAGGGAGTATACTCTGGATGAGGATCCTGGCGTGGCGAACCCATTGAGTAGCGACATACGAGGGCCTAGCAAGCATGGGGTCCGCCGATGAAGTGACGAAAGGGAGGGTAAGGCAGGGATACCTACATTAGAGGATCCACTTCCACTATACTACTTTGACCAAATGTTAGAGTAACAATATATGACATGCAACTTACACAAATGTTAGAGTAATTATATATGACATGCAACTTACACAAAGCATACTGAGGTCTAATCGTTTTTTAGAGGCTAACTTTGACCAAATGTTAGAGTAATAATATATGACATGCAACTTACACAAAGCATACTGATCAATTTTGTATGTGAAAGGAGTTTCACAATGATATAATTTTCATATTATACATCTCATGTACTATTAATCTTGTCAATAGTCAAATTGGAAACCATCTAGAGTACAAATCTAGAATGCGTCTGAATCTAACAATATTGATTGGGCTTTGTTGAATGTTCATACATTTTTATCATAGTAGAGATACTTTGACTACACATAAAACTTATATGTAAAGTAGAAAGGATAGGAGGAGTATATTATGCGTTCACAAATAAACGAACATTGAATACCCTTTATATATGATTTGCGGATGCTATGATCACGGTTCAAAATTTTGAATCCGCCTTAGGTATCACGTGCCCCACTCGTTCCTCTCGATTTCATCTCGGGGTCGGAGATCTATTGAAAGAGGACTAGGGTGGGTACATGCGAATGATACTCGGCGGAATGTTCAAATGAGGCATGCGGGAGGATGGACTCATTGGAGGCGACATGATCGATGGAGAAGAGGGTTGGAGAGGAATGAGAAATAAGCAAACACCACATGATTACACTTGAGCGGCTCAAATAAACAATAAGTTGTCTCGCTTGGCCTACATAGTGAAAGGCCTAATCGCAACCGAACAGCAGCTTTCGAATATGGCGGGAAAACAGGAAACCGACATGTGGGGCACACCTGTCGAGAACTGACGTATGCGAGACTAGTCCAATGGAGGGGCTGGCCCGCGACCTCCTATCGCCAAACAACCGTTCATGTGGGTCGTTGGGGCCAACAACGAAGCGCAGCTCCAGCACCGCCTCTGGACACGGCGACCACGGTGGCGACACACTCATATCGTCGCTGAACGGTCGGTTTCGATTGTCTTGAGGGTGGCGTTAGTCTTGTGTACGACCAGCGGTATGTTTGGTTTGTGCCCAAGTTGCCCCATCAAAGCATTGGGTAGCCAAAATTTTGGTTGAGGTTTTGGTTGCCCATGATTTGGCCGACATTAACAAGAAAAATGAACTAGAGTTGGCTAGAGTTCATTGGCATGCCAAAAGAAATGGCAACCATCAAACAAAGACCAATCTTTGGGTCATGACCAAAATTTTGGTTGAGGTATTGGTTGCCCATGATTTGGCCGACATTGGTGAGAAAGTCCCGGATTAGGGGGGTGTCGGATAGCGAACTATCACGTTGGCGGACTCTGGACTATGAAGATACAAGATTGAAGACTTTGTCCGTGTCCAGGGGATGGACTTTCCTTGGCGTGGAAGGCAAGCTTGGCGTCTGAGGATATGTAGATCTCCTACCATTGTAACCGACTCTACTGTAACCCTAACCTATCCGGTGTCTATATAAGCCGGAGGTTTTTAGTCCGTGAATCCGAACAACAATCATACCATAGGCTAGCTTCTAGGGTTTAGCCTCTACGATCTCGTGCTAGATCTACTCTTGTACTACCCATATCATCAATATTAATCAAGCGGGGTAGAGGTATTACCTCCATCGAGAGGGCCCGAACCTGGGTAAAAACATCGTGTCCCTTGTCTCCTGTTACCATTCGCCTAGAGCGCCTGATTCGGGACCCCCTACCCGAGATCGCGGTTTGACACCGACATTGGTGCTTTCATTGCGAGTTCCTCTATGCCGTCGCCGTCGGGAAGGATGCCTCATCCGTCTTTAAAGGCGATACTACCGCCAAAGGCCTTGGCCCTGGTGGACTCTTGACTAGGTGGTTTCTTATGACCGCCATTTAAATACCTGCGCCCGGCGATGACTTCTCGAGTCGCCGAAACCAATCTTCCGCGTTAATTCGGAACTTGCGAACAGTTAGACCCGATCGAGCTCTCCTCAAGTGGCGAGCTCTTGGATGCATCGCCGCCACAGGAGTCGCCCACGAGACTACGACCGGATTGGGCCTAAAACCGATCGAGAGATCAACTCTCCCAGGCTACCCATCATGTTGCTGTGATAGAGGAGCAATGCGGCGATTCTTCTTCTATCTTAAGGACTAGCTACGTCCGGATTCCCGATCCTCCATGCGGATTCCTTGAGGAGGGGCGGATGTCGATCAAGCCACGAACTTAAAGTCGAGGCGGACGGGATGGATTCATTGGATAGCATTCAAAATCCAAACTTCCGTGTTGGAAACTTCCGGCCCCTGAGTCTTAAATTGGACCGAGGGGTTAGGATCGAGCTCCACCGCCCACCCAAACATTAGCGATCTATCCCGAATTGGCAAGAGCCGCTGAAGCAGTACATCATTCTTGGGCGATTCCTCTGGTTATGGACGGGATAAAGGACTGCCGAGAGGAGGGCGCAATCCCAATTTTCTGCAATAATTGCGCGGAAAGAAATCCTAAATGCCATAAGTCGTCGCGAAATTACACGCTTTGCTGACTTGGTGACCATAGTACAAAAGTAGTGTCTGCGATGGAAGCGCTGGATAACAAAGTAAATTTTGGGATAATCCCCCGAATACATCCCTAGTCCGAAATAAAAGGTGCATCATTACCAAGCACAGGTTAAACACCAAAAACCAAAACCCCTAAATAGTGCGGAACCGTCTTTGGAGGGTTAGCTAAGCGGACCTGCAAAATTCATAGCACTGGGCGCCACTCCAACTCATAGCCTTGAGCATGTTGGATACTCGGCAGGTGGCCAAAAGTGGCGAAGAGCTTTTAGCTTGAGAATCCCAGCCCAGCAACACCGGTCACGGTGTTAGGATCTTGAGACTTTCGCATCAAATAACATGCAGCGAACACTCCATAACCTTGCGAAGTCTACGAGTAGCAACAATAAATCCATGGGTAACCGGCTATTACCTTTAATGCCAGTGATGAACCTAAATTCGAACAGCCCGAGCACCGCCCTTGCTGGTCCTCGATGCGATAGTGGGCGACTTTAAGCCTTACTAAGGTACTCATGGATGGCGGCGGCGACTAAACCTCGTCTATGAAACCCTCCGAAAAATGGAAATAGTTGGAACGCATTGGCGAAAGCAGCACAACCTTTAGAGGAATAATCCCTATCCGGAAGCATGCTGCAGGGAAAAATCCTGCTTGGATGTAGTGTTATTTCGCCGGACAATCACAGGTCGAGGAGGTCACATTTCAAGTGGCCCGTTCAGCAGCGGATATCATGCTTTATTAGGGGCGAGAGGCATTCATAATTTTCAAGCTATACCCCATTATGAGTACATGAAGCTTAAAATGCCGGACCTAACGGAATCATCACTCTCGCTAGTGATCCAAACATAGCACTCAGGCGCGAAAACAAGACAGCCGCACTAGCCCTCGAGGCACTATAAAGAAGCCCTAGCGGCGGAGGAACTCACGCAATCGCTCCACGGTGAACAGGGGCGATGTGATACTTGATAAAAGATCCAAGTCCACCTCTTTTAAACCATGATGGATGAAATAGTCAAATTCAAGTCCACCCAGCGGACCACCAAAAGGCGGTCTCCATTGAGACACAATTAAACCCTCATGTAGGCGCTGCACTCGAGAAATTTCTCTGAAAAGCTGGGACATCTTTGCAGAACCCTTGAGACATGCCAGAATCCCACGTCGGTGTCCGAGCACAACAAATATCCTAAAAGTTCAAGCCGGTCAAACAGGCTCTTGGCGCTTTCGAACCCAAGAGACAGGCCATGGGAGAGGAGCTAGCCAAACTTTGGAAGCAGTTCATCGGAGATATAAAACATTGGACTGGCTAGCAAACCTGGTGATGGTATCAAGAAGGATAAATCCTTGGCGCCTATGTGTTGATTTTAAAGACCTTAATAAAAGCTTGCCCAAGGATCCCTTCCCTCCCTCTAATTGATCAAATTATCGATGCTACAGCGGGGACCACGACTCATTGTGCTTCCTCGGCGCGTACTCCGGCTACCACCAAATCAAGATGGCGGAGCAGACCAAATTACAACAGCATTCACCACTCCATACGGACCATTATGCTTCAACACAATGCCCTTGGGCTCAAAAAGCCTTGCACAACATATCGGCGCGCATGATTGAGACATGTCTGGCAAACCAGATCGGCAAAACAGTGGAAGCGTATGTAGATGATGTGGTCGTCAAATCCAAGCATGTCGAAACTCTAGTAGGTGACTTGAGGCTCACATTCGACAATCTCCGAAAATATGACATTAAGCTCAATCCAGAAAATCGTCTTGGCGTTCGGCGGAAAGCTCTGGGCTTCATTGTGTCCGGTAGAGGAATCAAAGCAAACCCAGCCAAGATCCGAGCTCCGTCACAATTGGATATTCCAAAGACCTCAAACAAATACAAAATTATTTGGATGCGTGGCGGCTCTAAGCCGCTTTATTTCCCGTTGGGACAAAAGCGTTACCCTTTACCGCCTCCTCCGGCTTACGAACACTTGGTGGGCGGATGCATCCTAACGGACTCGAAGAAATAAAGGCCATTTGGCAACAAATCCGGTCTGGCCGCATAGCGATAGGCGAACCAATGCTATTATATATCGCGCAACACATCAAGTTGTCGGTAGCGGTGCTCATCGTCGAGCGAAGCAGACGGACACGGTTCCCTCTTCAAAAACCAGTTTACTATGTGTCCTTGTCCTAACTCCATACAAGTCCGGTACCCACACTATCAAAAGATAGCATCGCGTGTTCATGGCATCCGGAAGCTGCGACACTACTTTCAAGAGTGTTCGATAGCGGTAGCCTCGAAGTAACTCTTAGCGACATTATAAACAACGCGGCGCGATGGGCGGATTGCTAAATGGGCCATAGAGCTCCTTCCATTCGACATAACTTATAAGCCACGACGAGCTATTAAATCGCGGGTTTTGGCCGACCGTGGGCGAATGGACTGAAGCGAACTCCCTAAAATCTGGCGCATACTCAGTGGATCATGCACTTTGCGGCTCCAAAATGTTGGCGTCACGAAACTGGCGTCGTCTGGCGTCCCCAACCGACACAGTCAATCGTTCTTGAGATAATGTATACGGACTCCAACAAGCGCAGCCAAATCGAGGGCCCTTACGCGTCCTCCGGATGGCAGTCTCCATGGGCATTAAACTCCTAGGTCTTGGCGAGGATTGAACCTCGCGATATCTCAAATAAGCGGAGACTTTGATGCCAAAGACCGAAAATGGCAGCGTACCGCAATGCGGTCCTAAAAATGTCAGCCTGCATTCGAAGGGCTCGAATTTCATCATATAGCCGGGATAACAACGGCGGC
This sequence comes from Aegilops longissima, assembly GCA_021605205.1. Classification (NCBI taxonomy): domain Eukaryota; kingdom Viridiplantae; phylum Streptophyta; class Magnoliopsida; order Poales; family Poaceae; genus Aegilops; species Aegilops longissima. The sequence goes on along the minus strand of CM038678.1, from coordinate 186,242,788 downwards.
GGACATATTAGCGCAGCGTCGGTGCAAAAGCAGCGATGCCGTCCGCAACATCTTCTGGAGCAGCTATTCAAGCCATCCATACTATGGGAAGGAAGTCGGAAATAACAATCCGGACCCAACGCCTTGCTGACGCGAACACTCGACACAATCGGGCTCTACGCCCTTGAGATAACACCCTCCGCCCACGAAATAATGGCGGTTATCGCCCGTGGGCCGGAGCCATTCCTAACCTACCTAACTAGGCGAGGAGCTCCCGAAGACCAAAATGAGGCTCGCTGCATGATGCAGCGATCTAAAGCCTATAAAGTCCATGAGGAGAGCTTTATAAGAACAACTGTGAGGAGTCCTTCAAAGGTGTATCTCCGAAGAGGAAGGCGAAACCTCTGGCTTAAAATCATGCGGTGGGTGGGCTGCAGCCCACACAGGCCCTTGTAAGCAAGGCCTTCCGTACAGGATTTTATTGGCCGGCGGCCCGGCAGAATCTTGGGATTTAGTCCAACGATCGTCGGTTGCCAGCTTTTGCTAACCAAAGCCACATGCCACCCACCGCCCTCAAAACTATACCCATCACACGGCCATTCGCGGTGCAGGGGCTTGACATGGTTGGACCCCTTAAGGGGAACCCACAAGCAAAAATACCTATTGGTCATGGTGGATAAATTTACCAAATAGATAGAGGCCAAACCTGTTAAAGCGGCGAATCCGGACGGTGATAGACTTCATATCGAGGGTAGTTCACCGTTCACGGTGTCCCCGATATCATCGCGATAACGGCACCAACTTCACGGCCGATGAGGTCAAATTATGGTGCAAAAACATGGGCATCAAGATCGATTACGCCTCGATCTATCACCCTCAAACCAGCGGCCAAGTCGAGCGAGCAAGCGGTCTAATCATGGCGGCATTAAACCCGGACTAGTGCGGTCCCTCAAGGAATCTAACACGCCTTTGGGTTGAGGAGCTCGACTCCGTACTCTGGGGGCTGCGGACCACGCCGAATCGTACTGCGGTTCACACCATTTTTTATGGTTATGCGGTGCAGAGCAGTCCTGCCTGCGACATAATTCATGACTCACCTCGCGTGCGCATGTATGAAGAAAGAAGCGAGCTCGATCGGCAGGATAGTTGGACGCATTGGAGGAGGCGCGGCGTGGCAAAAGCTCGTTCCGCATTCTATCAACAGCGAGGCTCGAAGATATCAAAGCGAGGAAATGCGGGCCAAAGCTTATAGCGTGGCGAACTAGTTCTCGCTTTGCCGGACAAGAAAAGGACAAACTCAAGCCCAAATGGGAAGGTCCCTTCATCATCGACCAGGTCGACGGCGGTAGACATACCGTCTGCGAGCGCGCCGGATAACCGACTCGAGCCAAACCCATGGAGCGCAGCCCGTCTACAAAGAATCTCGCCCTAAGCGCGGACTCCAAGTTCGTCTCCTTCCTCCATCCACATTTTCTATTTTTGCTGTCTTTTATTTCTCTCCTTCCCCCCCCTTCTTCTTGAAGCCTTTAGAGGCTCGTTTGCGCTTTGTTACGCACATACTTGATCGCGCTATCCGTGCTCATTACACACAGGGCTTCTTTAACGAAGCTTATTTATCTGAGCTTCATGCCCAACACGTCGATCAAACTTCGCGTGTACCTTTTATTCACCATTATATGCATCGATATGACTTAAGTTTTGGCCAAGCTGGGTTTCTGGCTCTGTGCTTACCCCTCGTTCCCGATTGTTCGGCTAGGTGGTAAAGGGAGCACCTCTGCGATTATTCTGCCGGGTCGGCGGATGTGTACCTCGGACTGGGTGAAGCGAAAGCTAAGCGTTCTTAAGGGAATATTGATTGGTGAACTGAAAGATGATTTTTAACTATTTATCCATCTGCCCCGGATGATTTTCTGCTTTCTTAGCAGTTTGGACATACACTTTAGGGCATGCCTCCCGGCGAAAGGAACCCTTAAAGGAACTATTCTCCTGGAAGATGTTTCTTACTATCCATGTAATATAACATAACTAGTTGGGCACTTATGCGATATAGCAATAATGACCCTCGCCTTGTCTCCACGCATGCCCGGTTCTTATATAACCACGAAGGTATTGGACACCTCCGGACTATTGGGTCCTGAGGTCGAAGCGAAAAGGTCCGCTATGACAAGCGATCTACAATCGGCTAGAAGACATTTTCATGTCATATTTAATTACATAGTCAACTTGACTCAATGTATTCCTCCTCAATGCCATCTAATAGGCTATCTAATTTACAATCTTGTTGGGAATACTTGGCGGCCAATTCTACTTGGCGTACACTAAACTTCTGAGGATCTCCTTCCCGCCAGGCCCCTGAGGTCCGACCTCGGCCATGTGGTTTGGGTCAACAACCGTGTGCAGCGTCTTTACCATGGCCCGAGCCTCCTGGCGCCTTGACGGCGGCCGATATCTTCCATAGTCGTGGCGCCGCCGTGCTCCTTGAAGCGCTCTGCCCGCTCCCTAATGCCTTGAGGCGGGGAGATAGATAGCCACAAGGCACGGCAGGCGCCTTTCATCACTGCCGAACTTCGTTCGTGCAGGTAGCGCAATTCGGAAGAAAGATCACCCAAAAGCTGGGCATCTCCCCCTCGGGGCGACCTATGAGCAAACCTACATGCATGTTTATGTTAGTCGCCTTCCTCGCGAACTCTTTCAAAGTTCGCTCAAGCACTCTGAAAATGCCGCATGACAAGCCGTCGATTCTCCTTCTGGTCGGACAAGAAGGCAAAAAAACAGCAGCGATACTCTCTTGGAAAATGCGGTTCCGAACATCCTTTAGTTCCTCACCCAGTTTGGTGTTGGCATCTTGGAGTTATTTTTCTCCTGCCGCACCCTCGTAAGCACGCTCTCGCCCGGCTTTTAGCTGGCGCAAAGTGTTGCTTGTCGAGATCTAGTCGGCGCCATCTGCAAATATTTTGTCAGATTTACACACCCACCGCACTTCATAAACTATTTATCTTTTGAAAGCATATATTACGGAGGGGTCTCTGTGGCTCCCCACAGCAGCTGCTAGTCTTGACCTCAAGTTGGGCCTAGCATTCTTCAAGCTCTGGGACGATCGGGTACTCTCTTTTTGTAAGATCCTCCATAACAAGTGATCCTTAAATCAGTTATTCTAACTATTTTAAGTCTCGGAGACTCTTGGCATATATAAGCATCAAAGTTTCTCACCCGTATGTCCTTTACATCTTTGCTCGTGGCTCTGGCTAGACCATGTTGGCGGCTTGCAGTGCGCATCTCCCGAATTGAAGGCATTTAAGGCCTCTTGGGAGAAACATCCTGTGAAAAGCTGTCCGCGGTGCACCTGATTCATGGCGCTCCACCTCGGGTTGGTGGCGGACAACCTGTCGGCATCCTCTGTCGGAGGAACATCCACATGCGCCTCATGCTCGCTTCCGCTTCGACCCGGCTTTGGAGCCTGGCTGGCGGAGGTTCGATTGGCAACCTCTCCGGACTCGATCCGGCGGCGCTCTTTCCTGAAAAGAGCATCAGCGTTAATCGCCATCCGAATTAGTCCTGGGAACATGGTGGCGCCATACCGTTGCGGCGGAGTTTGATCCGGACCACACTTCTTTTTTAGCGGCGGGGCGTACCGCCCTTGTTAGCCAACCGCCGAGACTCGGCCTCCCTGCCTCGGAGGCACCCCTGCGAAACACCATTGGTATCGGTGATCAAGAAATAAGCATGGTTGGGTCATTATATGAGTATTGGGACCTCGGTCTCGATTACTGTGGTGGAAGTATTCCGTGGTAATCGGCGTAATAGCAGCGAGCATTGTCGATGCTAAGTTGGTGGAACACCCGCGATCAACTCCACCTTTATATCCGGATCCTCTTGGAGGCGGATGGAGGAGACCGTTCGGATCCTCGGGTTGTAGAGGCGGGCTGTGTATCTTCTCCGCGGCCGGCGAGTTTCTCTGTGAAACCATGAAATGAGATATTTAATCACGGGAACATGGATCGGACAGGCCACAAAGATGTTTGCTTACCCAACCGAGATTATTCGAAGAAAACTTCGCTCGATGGGTTGTCTGGAAAAATCCTCCTCCTCCCCTTTATACATGGCGAGACAAGGTCTTCACCGGTTCATAACGATCCGGCCCTTCTGCGGCCATAGCGGGTGGCGTCGTCCTCCTGTTGAAGTCCCATGGGGTGGCCCCTATATTGGGCGGCTGCACTCCCCTCATAATGCAGATTGCCATGACTCAATCATGGTCAATCCGGCATGAGCGATAACCTTATTCGGCTCATCAAGTAAAGGACATCGGTCATTTTCCCTCTGGGGCTCCGGCGCCACTTAGGCGCTTCTTGAAGGCATTGCTAAACTCCGGAAGGCCGATCCGAACAGGATCCGGCAGCGGGGCGTCCTCCATGTAAAACCATTCCGAAGGCCGGTCTTGGGCGCCTTCTTCGGGGTTCGGATAGATATCCGGTCGGCGATCACGCCATAGTTCGGCTCCGCCCACTTGATATATTGACCCCTCATGAGAGCGGGGTACTAGGCAGAATAATCTCTTCCACGGTAGCGAAATGAGCCTCGGCGCCAAGAACAGTTCGCAAAGGGCCACGAAGCCGTGATGTGCAAAATGGAGGCGGCGTAAGGTGGTGCAATTGGAGCCGTAGAACTCCAAGAGCCCCGGAGAAAGCGGATGGATTGGAAATCCGAGTCCTCTTACTAGATAAGAGATGAAGCATACCGCTCTCCTTTAGAGGATGGGGACACTCTTCGCTTGCTTTCCGCCCTTGTAGGTGGCAAGTCCGGCTCGAACGGAACCATGAAGGCGGGGAAGAAATCCCTTGGTTTGGAGTATAACTAGCTTCGCTATGCGGGTGAGCATCTCTCCCAATTTCCGGGCTAAGAAGCTGGGGCTGGCGAGGAGGAGGCAGCGTCGATATCCATGATGGAATGGGCTTTGGTCGAGGCGCTCCGATGAAAGCTTCGTGAAGGGGGATGGTGTGACTCAGATCTAGATCCTCGCCCTTTTATAAGCAGCTCATTTGCGCAGCTAGGGGGTAAGTGTAAAAATACCACGGCTTTTCGCATTCATTCAAACACGTGGAAGATGGCCATTATTGGGCGTAGAAGCCGAGGCGCAGCATTTATCGAGAAGCGGACACTATTAGACAAGTATATGGAATTTGGAGAAGAACCGCCTCGCAATGCGAAGACAATCAGCGCGGACTCATCGTCATTAAAGCCTGGTTAGAGAGCTCTTGAGGAGTCCCATTAGAAGTGTCCGGATAGCGAACTATCACCGTTGGCGGACTCCGGGACTATGAAGATACAAGATTGAAGACTTCGTCGGCGTGTGCGGATGGACTTTCCTTGGCGTGGAAGGCAAGCTTGGCGATCTGGATATGTAGATCTCCTACCATTGTAACCGACTACGTGTAACCCTAACCTATCCGGTGTCTATATAAACCGAAGGGTTTTAGTCCGTGGGGCGAACAACAATCATACCATAGGCTAGCTTCTAGGGTTTAGCCTCTCGATCTCGTGGTAGATCGACTCTTGTACTACCCATATCATCAATATTAATCAAGAAGGAGTAAGGTATTACCTCCATCGAGAGGCCGAACACTGGTAAAAACATCGTGTCCCTTGTCTCCTGTTACCATCCGCCTAGGCGCACCGTTCGGGACCCCCTACCGAGATCCGCCGGTTTGACACCGACAATTGGCAAGAAAAAAATGAACTAGAGCTGGCTAGAGTTCATTGGCATGCCAAAGAAATGGCAACCATCCAAACAAAGGCGAATCTTTGGGTCATGACCAAAATTTTGGTTGAGGTATTGGTTGCCCATGATTTGGCGACATTGCCAAGAAAAATGAACTAGAGTTGGCTAGAGTTCATTGGCATGCCAAAAAAATGGCAACCATCCAAACAAAGACCAATCTTTGGGTATGACCAAAATTTTGGTAAGGTGCACTTTGGCCACAATCCAAACACACCCCAACACCGGGCTCGTCGAGGATGCAGAGTGCCGCTGGCAGCGTCCCGGAGTGGTGTAAGCCTTGACCAACTGCATCCTTTGGACCTGAGACCATGCCGGGTCTTCTTGCTTTTTCAATGACATGCGGGGATCACATTTTGAGCAAAGGGCATCTCAATGTTGCCCACGACCACGGTGACTACCACAGCACAAAAGCCCTCGTCCCTCGGCGTAAATGGCGTGGTGCGTTCCCAGCCCGGCGCCGGCTGCCGCATTCATGCCGTCCATTCGTATGTAAATGCGTTAAGAGGCTCGGTGCCGGAACCAACTCCGGCTACTAATACGCGCACCGGACGCTTGGCCTCACGGAATCGCTACTTAAAGCGGCAGCGCCCAGCTAACCTCCACACCATAGCGCGTCGTCCTCCTACAGCACCACATACGCCATGACTGCAAGTCTGAGCAGCTCTGCGGAGAGCTTGTCTTCGGGGATGAAGCTCGAGGTGCGCCCTCGCTCAAATCGCCTCTCGCGGCGCTTAATAGCGGCGTGGCGGGAATGAGCCAGCGACCGCTGGCGGTGGCCAGCGCTGGCGGCCGACAACGGTAGCACCGTCAGCCAGCGTCCTACTTGCTGCCGTCCAGCGTCCGGCACCACCGAGTCGGGGCTCCTCAGAGGATGAGTAGGGCATGGGGTCGACGGGGCATGGTGTGCCAACTGGCGGTCCGTATCTCGTGTTCTACTCTTCCTGCGCCGGAACCGCACCTTCACTTCCACCGGGTCTTGAACTCCGCCCCGTACATAGAGATCGCGAGATGGAGGGCGTTAGTGCGCCGCCGTAGAATAGGTTTAGGGTCGGGTTTGTTTTATTTTCATCTTATAAAAGTTGGAAATGTAATGAAAATCTACCGTGTTTGCATTAATCTCGGCGGTGTATATGAACTTGCACAATAATATACATATTGTGGGAGTACTAACAAGATGCCGTCGTTGCACGGAAGATCAAGATCTTGTGGGAGAAAAAGGATGAGCGAGGGAAAGCATTATCGCAAATGTGGAGAGAATGCGGGTAAATTGTCATAGTTTCCTTCCTATCCGTTAGATATACATCGGACGGCCTATATTGCGGGATGAGCGGGAACACCATCATCACCAACTCTGCTTTTTATTGAACGAGACAAATCTAAAAACCCAACTAAGCCAACCTCCCAGCATATCGCGGGAAAAAGACCGGCAGCGCCGTTTTAGTCGGGATTACGGATTACTACTAGTAGTGTCGATGGAAGCGCGAAGCAACAATTATTTTTAGGGGTGAAGCACCTACTAGTTTAAAAGGGAAAAAAAGCGGTACACTCACAGCACTCCTATCGTGGTGCATTACCCCCACACGTTACATCACACTACGGCTCATGCAAGCGGGCAGCGCTTGACTTGCCTCTTCAGCGACACGTGGGACTGCACTTGGAGAAACCGACCATCGCCAAACTTCCCCCCCACCGAAAATCCTCCCCACACAAAAATTCCCCCAAATCCGATTCAACGCCCTTGACCAAATATTCCCCAAAACCCCTCCCCGTCCCCCCTCCACTCCATTCGCTCCTTAAAGCCGCCCTCCCGCCGCTTCCCGTCGTGGCGCCCGCAGTTCGTCGAGGGGCGCCACGGCGATCCTCTCGCTCCCATTCGCTCTCCTAGACTGTCGTCCTCTGGCCGTGCCGCCACCTCTAGCTACGTTCTTGTGGGCGCCTTACGGCCCGGTCAGCCGCGCCACTGTTGGCGGCGTTAGGTGTGGAGAGCGCCGCGGTGATCGGCTTCTCCCGCGATACGCACATTCTAGGCTGAGGCCCGTTCATGCCGATTGTGGCGCTAAATGTTAGGCGATAGGCGCTCTTAATCTCCTTTGTTTGCGAAGTAGTTTCTTGTCAATATGCTCTTCTTAAAAGCTTCCTTGCCCTGTTCTGCACTCAATCTGCTTAGCTGAGATGGCATGCCAAAGCCCGATTAGTTGCTAAAATATCTTGCCATATATTTATTGTGATGTAGATTGCCATGGTCTAGTAGCCAATCTGTTAGGTGAAATAGCTCTACACCATTTTATACTAAAATTCACCTACAAGTGAATTAAGTGAATTCAACTACAAGACCCCAATCAAGCTGTGCAAAATGATCTTCACTTGTATGGGATGTCGATTACATATACTAGGTGGGTTCATCATGGTGAAGCTGTGAGCGTCAATGTTATTGACTACGTGGAAGCGATAGATCACCATCTTGATCTGCACGATACTCGGGGTGGAAGAGGAGGAGGAGGTGGTGGTGGCGGAGCCGATGAGTTTGACCAAAATTGAAACAATGCTACAAAATGCTGCATTGCATTCCGTGAACTTTCACCTCTGAGAGAAAAAAAAATTGGGCCCGCATGTTGGAACAATGCAACGTTGCTGTCACCCTAGGAAATAAGCTGTCGGTATTCTCAGCTATGGTCACCTTTCTTGAGGTGAAGACATCTGGCGGATGACCAACAAATCATTCGATGCGATGTTGGCTGCTTTCATAAATCTTTCCCGGATCGTCTGACTGCCACACACCTACGGATAAAATGAAGAATTTCCTTGATGCGGTTGGAATTGGATATGATATGATCCATGTTTGTAAGAATAATTGTGTTACATTCCGGAAGGATTATGCCAACTTAAAGTGAATGCCGAAATACAAATCATCAAGATGGAAAGATGGCGATGCTGTGAAGAGGATTCCTCATAATGTTAAAGAGACATTTTCCTATTACACCAAGATTGGAGAGGTTGTTTCATGATCTTTGAAACAAGAGAGGATGTCTTGTGGCATTCTAGGAACCAGAGATGCGAGAGATCAGAATGTAATGAGCCATCCATCTCATGGTAGTGAGTGGAAAAGCTTCAATGATAAACACAAAGAGTTTGCTGCTGACCCGAAACATTGGACTTGGCAGCTTGGATGGATTTAACCCATTTGGCCGCAGGCGCCACATATAGCATGTGGCGATGCTTGTTATCCTTACAACATACCTCCAAATATGCGCACCAAAGAATCAAACTACATGATGACCTTGCTCATCCCGGGTCCAAAAGTCCTGGAAAGGATTTTGATTTGTTCATGGAGCCTGTTGTGGAGGAACTTCAACAACTATGGAAGGGTGTTCTCACTCGAGACCTATATAGCAGCCCACTAGTTGATTTCTTTCTGCGTGCTTGTTGTAATTTGGTGCATCCATGATTATCGGCTTTGGGCACTATGTCGAGGCGAGCGACACATGAGTTCTGATGTCGGGCTCAATGTTTTCGATTATTACATTAGAGTTACGAGGAAGAAGTCGACAAGAGGGCGAACCTAAAGATTTGGACAAAATGGTTTGGTATGTGTTGAATAAGCGTCACGAGATACTATCTTATATCAAGTAAGTGCGATCTGCAGCTTATACATCGTAATCTACTAAACTTGCAGCACATTCTTATATATTTAGATGTTTGACATGATCACTATGTTGTGCAGCATCTACAAAGAGAATACTTGCCGCAAAATCCAAGAAACATTGACAAACTGGTTATGGCAGGATTTGCGAATGGTTCAAGAACCATGTAAGCTTTTGAAGTGCCTTTGCAGTTTTTTAATATATTGAGTACATAAGATGATCAGCTTGTCTATTTTCTAACCATAGGTTAAGAAGATGCGGGAGGATGGGCGAGGCAGTTGATGATGCCCTTTACTCACTAGCAATGGGTCTGATACTCGGGTAAGACATTATGAATCTTGCGTTGTTGGAGATGTGCGCTACAACACCCTTACTGCGAGGCGAAGGCAGGAAGACACAAAACAGTGCCATCATGAGCACGGATCGTATGACAAAGAGACAAGCTGAAATGTATGCTAACATAACAGACATTGTTGATTCGATATATCTCCGATTTGAGGATCATCGATGTGTGGTTACATTGTGATGTCATTGGTATAACCTGTTTTCGAGGATTGCAAAACCCAGAGCTGATGATTATTTCAAATCCATCAATGTCAAGGCGGCGTACCAGACCAGCGAGCCTTTTATTTTGGCAAATCAAGCAACACAGATATTTTTCTTGGAAGACACATTTGCACGTAGCGATGGTGGAGAATATTGCAAAGTTTGAGCGGAGAATTCGTTTAATGAAGTTGCACAACAAGATGATGCTTACCTGCTCTCGATGTAAAGATATACGGATGTTCCTAATATCTTTGAGAACCATCACGTCAATGGCCTTGCGAAAAGATTGCTGTCGTCTTTGTGGACATACAAGAGTTGATCAAGAAGAAGCCAACGTTCGAGGACATTGAGGACGAAGAAGAAGATGACACCGTGGGGAATTACGATTCAGACTGATAAACATGGCGAAGATGTTGACGCTGCTGCTGCGGATGATGATTGCATTGCTTTTGTCGTATTTTCCTGTCAGAAGACGTTTTTTATCTACTATGTGAAATTGTGTTTGCTATGACAACTGAAACCTGATGAACATGTTGTTTCGTATTTTTCTGTGAGAACATCACTTGTTATGTATGCTGATTTGTGTTTGGTGATTGTATGACAACTAAAACAAGATGACATTGTTGTTTACTTGTACTCATATTTGGCTGTGAAAATTGAATTTGATGACATAGTTTGATGTTGGACTGCAATTTTCTCGGCGTCTTGAATGAGAACAAAGCTGACCCGACAGGGCCTCTGCTATTATTTATTTATATGAGCAAAGGGATACCCCTGATTTCCGTTAATAGAAATCATTAGATGTTCACAACACTCGCCCAGCACCTTATACGGGTTTCATTCATTACTAGTTTCACCAAAGTGCTCATGTAAGTAGCCCTGAATACATCACGAGTGCTACATACTCTGCAAATAAAGAGACAATCATCCTCTGAGCACATCGATTTTGCCCATTATCTTCACAAGCTCTTTCATCTCCCCATTCTTTGTCAAGGCCGTTCGGCTATTGTTGCTAGCCATGATCGGAGGAACTGCATCTTTAACCTACGCTCTGCATCTTCCTCTTCATCGTTCCTTGATTACTTGTCCAACACCCCAACCTGCTGGTATTAGGGATTCCTCGGCTAACCAAATAATCAACCTATTGCATTCGCCCACATCGAACTTCCCGAAATACAAATCACACGAATCTTCCCTTTTCTGCGTGAATCAAATTGGAAGATCATCAACAAACTATTAAAAAATCAGCAAGCTGAAAGCGCGAACAACACTTAAACATATTATTACCCCATGATTCGGGCATTTGTAGAAGACTTCGGCCAGGGTTGCGGATTTTGGTTGAGGCAGCGACGGATGACTCTATGTGATTTGCGGCGGTGGCACCACCCAGCGGCGGCGGGTTGCGATGAGCAATTAGCTGCGGTCTGCGGCGTCTTGGCGAAGTGTGATGAGACCCACGAGCGATAGTGCGGGTGGCGACTTGGCGCATATCTGGTTGTTACTGCTGAAGAAGCGGTGGACGAGCAACCGGCGGACATGGTTGCTTTGCGCGAGCTTGATGCTAAGCGAGTAAGTAGTGAAGAGGAGAAGCGAGCGTTGGATATGTCGGTTTCATTACTTGCGAGTAGCATAGCACCATATATAGTCATAGTATAGGTTTGGATTGAACCAGCTACGGAAGGGCGTCTTTCTTTTTCTAAAACTTCGGCAGCGTCTCTTTCTTGGTACACTAGCTTGTTCATGCGCCTTCCCAAGTCTTTGATTTTCTTTCCCTTTTTGCGAGGAAGGAAGGAGGACAAAATTGAGAGTTCCTCGGACTCGAACCCAAGACCTCTCGGTTGAAAACCAAGGGTGCTAGTCACTTATGTGTGAGCGTTCCTGTGAGGAGGGCGGATGATGAGCGCATTTTCCTCGCTGTTTTCTTCCTATATATAAAAAGTATGCTACTTGGTATGCGCTTAGTCAAAAACCGATTGTGCCAACCTTGACCGTTGGATTGACATTCAACGTGTGTCGCGTTTCTTAAGTCTCTTCTTCCTCGAGCCGCCAAAGCCAAACCAGCGCGGCGAGGACTGCTGCTCCGCCTCCACGGTGGCTGTGATCTTCCCGGCTCCTGTTCGTTTCCGTCGAGGCCTCACCGCCGTCCTCCGCCTTGGTTACGCTCGCATGGCATCGCCCTCTAGTGTTGTCAACATGGTCAACAACCGAGAGGAATAAGGAGATGACTATACATGGTGAGGATGACGAGTGAGGACCCACAGCAGCCTGATAATTTTGTTTTTCAGGGCGGAGAAGGGTATCAACTGGGTTGTGCGGGACCCGTGACCCGTCTAGCCCGAGCTTTTATTTCATATGTTTGCACATGACCAGCCAGTTTGTTTTTTCCTTTACGAAAAATGGCTAGCCAGCTATTTTGTTTTTTTGAATAACCAACATAGGCCTAGTTGGTTTCTCGCCTGCTGGGCAAAATCTTTCAAGACAAGGAGGATGCATTTTGCCAGAAAATGGGCTATAAGTAATAAGAAATGGGCTATAAGTAATAAGAAATGGGCTGTAAAATGAAAAAAAAATACAGCAAACAGGCAATTAGTTCCAAAATACTGTTTTCTTTGGTTTTGATATTTTAAATTTCATTGTTTTTGTGCGGGTAAAATTTCATTGAATTTAAATTAAGGTATATTTAGATTTAAAATTAATTTGAATCTGGCTAGAAATTTAAATTTGCTATATTTGTTTGGGACAGATTTGGAGGCTGACTTGTGGGTCTACTAGGTTGGCGTGTACTTTGGCTTTGTCAACTTAGTCCACAAGCGATTCTAGCTGCGATGATCGTTGGATGTTAATCCAGCGGCCATCTTCTTCTTCAATATCTGATCTTCTTGCTCGGCCGCCCAAACCAGCTCGGTGGGACTGCACTGCTCCCGCCTCCGTGGCGGCTGTCTTGCCGCCTGACCTTCGCCCACCCTACTTCATTCTTGGCAGGCCATTCCTCTACTCACCCACCTCCTGTTATTTTCGGCTGACGGCGGCCGGGACGATAAACCCTCATACTCCCCACCGCGTGAGCAACCATTCCGAGTCTTCCCGGCTCCGTGTCGTTCCTTCCTAGGCCTCGCCGTCGTCCACCGCCATTGTGCTCTCGGCGCGGCCTGGTCAACATGGTCAGCGAAGCGACATCCATCGGCCGTGGACTGTCTGGCAAAAATAATGATTCCTCCCACGGCGGTGGGACCCATCGGAAGGGCCTCGTATTCGCGAAAAAGCGTTCCCCGGACATGTCGGACCCACCAACTATATCTTCGCATGGAAGGAAGTGCCTCCTTATTACGCACAAAAAAATGAATACCCACCCTGCTGGCTGGGACCCACCATAGTGGGAGGATGAATTGTGGGCCAACTAAGTTGTGAGACGAGCGGCTTTGTCAACTTAGTCAATATGAACGATTCTAGCTCCATCGACCGTCGATGTCCATCCAGCGGCCGTAGTGCTTCTTCAACCTCTGGTCTTCTTGCTCTAGGCGCCCAAAGCAGCGCCGGTCGTGCCACATGCTCCACCTCCGTGGCGGCTGTCTTGCCGGAGACCTCCACCGCCCCTACTATTCACACGGCGGGGCCTGCGGCGGCAATGCGACGACGCCATGGCCGAACCAGTGAACCCGTACTCCTCTCGCGCGGTCTTCCATTGCAGCGTATTTCCCGGCTCGCGTCGTCCCTTCCTAGGCCTCGCCGTCGTCCACCGCCATGGTGCTCTCGGCGCTGCCTGGTCAGCGTGGTCGAGCGACTTCCGCCGGACGTGGTATGCGTGGAGAGGTGACAGTGAGTCCGGGCGCAGCAAGGCGCCTCCTTATTACGCGGAAAATAATGATTCCTCCACGACAGCTGGGACCCACGGACGGGCCACTATATTTTGCAGAAAAAACATTTCCCACGATTGCTGGGACCCACCAGCTTCATCTTCGCCGCGCAAGGAAGTGCGTCCGGGCAAAAAACGATTCGCCCCACTTGCTGGGACCCACCAGCTACACCTTCACGAAAGGAAGTGCGTCGGGTAAAAAAGCGATTAAGCCCCACTGCTGGGACCCACCAGCTACATCTTATAAACAAGGAAGTTCGGCGGTCGGGACCCACGTGGTGAAGCGTGCGTGGCGTTGTCATCCTGGTCGCAAATGTGTATGTACATCTTGGTCAATGTAGAGGTGCACATGTGTAGTAGTAGGCGCGCACATGTCATAGTAGAAACACACACGTAAGCGTGTACCGCGTGCATCTGATGGCAGGGGTGCAAGAAAGAAAATCTGACCGCGTGCGTGTACATCTGGCGGGGTCTCGACATCTACTTTTGTCGTACATGGCTGGGTCGGAGCGGAGAAAGGCGTCGTCGTCATGTTCATGGGAGCCAACCGGCTGGGTCGAGCGGAATGCGTGGTCGTGTTCATCGGGAGGCTTGGGCGGGAACATGCGATGGAAGCAGGCTGGCGTACCACACAATGGAGAAGCGGACCTCCTACATTGGAGCAGGGTCTGTTGATCGGGCGGGGTGTGGCGTACCGCAAAGCGGAGAAGCGTACCTCCTCTGGTCGAAACAGGGAAGTCTGTTGATCGGGAGGGTGTGGCGTACCGCAAAGCAGACAGCGGACCTCCCTACGGTCAAGCAGGAGTCTGTTGATCGAGAGGTGTGGCGTACCGCCAAAAGCAGACGAACGGACCTCCCTACGGTCGAAAGCAGGGGTCCTATTCGCCGGGAGGGTGTGGCGTGCCGCCATAAGCAGGACTCCACGGTATCTGTTCATCTCCATCGTCGACATCCTCCAGGCCTCCACGGGCTACGTCGACCTCCTCCGGCCTCCACGGGCTCCGTCGACCTCCTCCGGCCTCCACAGACTCTGTTCATTCGAGCCTCCACGTGCGCTTCTCCACGGCTCTTGTTCAACCACCCCTCCACGGGCTTTGTAGGATCAGTATGTCTAGAGGGGGTGATTAGACTACTGACCAAATAAAGACTTATCCTTTTCCCAATTTTAGCCCTTGGCGATTTTAGCTATCTTAGCACAATCAAGCAATCCTAAAACAATTCAAGCAAGCATGCAAAGAGTATATGAGCAGCGGAAAGTAAAGCATGCAACTTGCAAGAATGTAAAGGGAAGGGTTTGGAGAATTCAAAAGCGCAATTGGAACAACGATGTTTTTGTCGTGGTTCCGATGGGTGGTGCTATCGTACATCCCGTTGATGGAGACTTCAACCCACAAAGGAGTAGCAGTTGCTTGAGTCCACAAAGGGCTCCACCCACAAAGGGTCCACGAAGAAGCAACCTTGACTATCCCACCATGGCCGTGCGCCCACGAAGGACTTGCCTCACTAGTGGTAGATCTTCACGCAGTAAGCGATCTCCTTGACCTTACAAACTCCTTGGTTCAACTCCACAATCTTGTCGGAGGCTCCCAAGTGACACCTAGCCAATCTAGGAGACACCACTCTCCAAGAAGTAACAAATGGTGTGTTGATGATGAACTCCTTGCTCTTGCGCTTCAAATGATAGTCTCCAAAACACTCAACTCTCTCTCACGGGATTTGGATTTGGTGGAAAGAAGATTTGAGTGGAAAGCAACTTAGGGAAGGCTAGAGATCAAGATTCATATGGTAGGAATGGAATATCCTGGCCTCAACACATGAGTAGGTGGTTCCTTTTCAGAAACAGCAAGTTGGAAGTGTAGGTTTGTTCTGATGGCTCTCTCCATGAATGAAGAGGAGGTGGAGGGGGTATATATAACCTCCACACAAAATCTAACCGTTACACACAACTTGCCAAACTTCGGTGGGACCGAATTGATAAACTTCGGTCGGACCGATTCAACAAATCTAGTGACCGTTAGGATTTTGATTGGGACCGACATGCAACTTCGGTAGGACCGATGTGGTTAGGGTTAGGGCATAACGTAATCTCGGTGAGACCGATTACACAAACTTCGGTGAGACCGATTTTGGTACTAAGCTAACGAGAGAGTTGGTCGAATTAAACTTCGGTGGACTGATTTGCTCATTTGGTGAGACGAAATGTTACAAAAAGGAAGCATGGAGTTTATGTTGCAATCTTGGTGGGACCGATCGCTCATCTCGGTGGTACCGAAGCGTTCTGAAGGGAAGCGGAGAGATTACAATCCCATCTCGGTGAGACCGAGATCCCTATCAGTGAAACCGATTTGCCTAGGGTTTATGCGAGTGGCTATGACATCCGAACTTCGGTGGCGCCCGGGTAGAAAGAATCGGTAGGGCCGAGTTTGACTTTTAGTTTAGGTGCATATGTGGATATGAGAAAGTAGTTGAGGGTTTTGGAGCATATCACTAAGCCTTTGTAGAGCAAGAAACTCATTAAGCAACTCCTCATCCCTCCTTGATAGTATTGGCTTTTCCTATAGACTAAATGTGATCTTGGATCACTAAAATATAAAATGTAGAGTCTTGAGCTTTTGAGCTTGAGCCAATCCTTTTATCCTGAGCATTTGAGGGGATCCACTTTTCTCATCCATGCCATGCCATCCATTGAGATTTTCCTGAAATATTTATCTTGGAATGATGTTAGCTCAATGAGCTATATGTTGGTGGAATTACCAAAACCACCTAGGGATAGTTGCACTTTCAGGTCTCCCCCTTTTTGGTAATTGATGACAACATATAGATCAAAGCTTCGACAAATGATAATAAGTGTGAAAAGAACATTGTAAGCTTTGAGAAGTATGTGATAACAAGAGCTCCCCTAAATTTGTGCATAGTTTAAGATTTGCTTTGGACTGCAATTGCACAAGGAGTTAGGCTCATGGGTAACTCTTCCATGTCACATACATCTTGGTGGGCGCTCAAAATGATAATGATTGGATACATGCACTCATCACCAAGTGAAGTGAATGATCATATAGAGATAAAAAGGATAATGTCATCCAACAAGCATAAATGTAGCATATGATCAAACACATGATCATCCAGGTATCACATAGACATACAGTATCTCAAGCAAGCAAATAAAGGTCAGCGACCAAAGCAAGAGAGAATAAAAGGCAACACTCTCTCTCGAAGCCTATGATCTATACATTTTCTCCTCCTTTGGCAACAAGTTACCAAAAAGTTCATAGAAAATGCATAGCACTAGATCGACTCTCAGGCTTGATCTTCAGGTGGTGGTGTAGATAGAACGCCAAGGATGAAAGCATATGTTGATGTAGATGGAGCTGGAGGTGTAGGTGCTAGATTTGGTGGCACTGAGGCTGTGGCTGGTGCGAGATGAAGTGGCTCACGGTGTACATCCTTGCACTTGCTGCTGATCTCTGAGCTCTAAGCACTCTGGCAAATGCCTTAGTGGTTGACTTGCCCTTCCTCTCCTGCATATCATCTGAAGTTGCTCAACAGCAATTTGGATCTCTGTGACTTTCACATCCATGTCATAGAACTTCTGCTCCATGATCCTCTCAAGCTCTCCACGGTTTGAGTCAAGGTGGCCAGCCCTTCTCAATCCTCGGAGTGGATGCAATCAAGTAGCCATGTTGATCCTATTTGCTCTTGAGAAATCTTGAGATGCCTCTTCCATTGTTGGCATCTTGGCAGCCTTCTCGATCCTTGCCTTCTCCTTCTTAGCTTGTGCTTGCTGAAGATGGTTCATCTTCATCCATAACCACTTGGTTGTCCTCAAAGTCTAGATAGATAGGCATGTGCTCCTTATCCAGCAGTTATGTGCCTATGCCCATCTTGGAGTTAATCAGCTCCACGGATGCGTGGGGCATATCCACAACTTCTCTTTTGGTCGTGGATGTCCTCTTGATAGTTTCAGCTATAAGGCTCATGACCTTGAACCATGGCACATCAAATATATAGCAGATTTATTGCATTGGCCTCACGATCATTCTCGATCACGGACTTGGGCAAGAGAGTGTGCCATAGGATCCAATTGATTCTAAGCAGACACGGCGAAGTGTTTCAGATCCAAGCTGGTGAGTCTCAAGATCCGCATCAGGAATCTCTTTGTACATATGTGCCATAGAGTTGTGATCCATCTTCTTCTTGGCATAGACATCCAAGTCATCCTCTTCCTCCTTAGGTGCATTGATCAGATTTTCCCATTCCTCAATAGTTGATTGGTACCTTGTACCTTCAGACATCCATACTATCCTACCATCTGGATAGAAGTGTGTTGTGGAGTAGAATTGCATTATGAGCTCCTCATTCCACTTTGTGAGCTTCTGCCCAACAAAGTCTGCAACTGCACATGCACTGAAACTGTCATACACAGCAGGATAGTGTTCCTCATTCTCCTTTATGTAGGTCCAGTCGACCCACCTCATGTCACACACTATTGGCTTCTTGTCCAACAAAATTGTCTCATAGAAATCTTGTTGTTCCTTGGTATGGAACATGTAACCCCAGTTCTTCTTCTAGTGGCATATGGATCGACTCTCTGCATAGCCTCAATCCTGAGTCTCTCCTGATCTTCATGTTCTCAGCTATAGGATGAGCATCACTATGATCTGGAATTTTTGGCTTCAATTTTCTCAGGACATGTGTCTCATCATCTTCTTCCTCAGCAACAATTTCAGGCATTGGAGCCTTGTTCTTCTTAGCAGCTGGAATGTTTCTAGTACTCCTCTTTGGTGCAATCTTGGGCTTGGAGGCAGCTTTGGGTGCTTCTTTGGGCTTTGATGATGCAGCCCCTGACATAATAGCATCACCCATAAGCTTCTAAGCCTTGGGTGCTTTGTGCATGCAACCTCTTCTTCTTCTTCCTCTTCCATCATGGAAGGCTTTCCAATAACTCTGGCCATGGTCTTCTTGACCCTTTCCTTCCTTTTCTTCCCTTCTGCAGCCTCTTTGGGTTGAGATTCCAAAGATGCTTGAGTGGAGCTCTGGCTTTAGACATGGGTCGTCTTCCTGCTGGCCTTTTAGTCTTGAGACCTGGCTTAGATTCTTTGTTGCTGAGCTATATTCTTTCTTGAGCACCTTTTTCTTGGAAATGGCCTCATCCTCTACAGACCACATAGTCTTCATCCTCAGATTCGAGGTTCTCTTCTTCCTTGTCTGGTGGCTGCTTTGGGTAAGTTCTTTGGGAGTGCTCCTGCTACCCTCATCCAGAGCTACTAGAGGGACTAGTGCCCTCACTCATCTGAATCTACTCCTCGACTTGCTCTGGCTCACTTTGATCGGACATATTGCAAACAACATTGCGACCACAGCGAATACATATAGATGAGATAGAGTGGATGAGCATCACAAAATCTGAGAGGTTTTGCAAATGAATGAATCAAAACTTAGTTTAGTTTTCCTGAAAGCATTTGGATCAACCATTTGCAAACTCGGTGATACCGAAACAACTTTGGAACCTAAACTAGTGAACTCGGTCGAGACCAAGTCACGAGTTCGGTGTGCAGGTGTAGCGCCAGGATTCGATCGCGCCAGTGTCCGTCGATTATTATTGCCGTTGCCATGTCATTTGCTTGCGTGTTGCACTTTGCCATGTCATCATATGCATTTCATATCATGTCATCATGTGCATTTCATTTTGCATATGTTCATCTCATGCATCCGAGCATTTTCCCCGTTGTCCGTTTTGCAATCCGGAACTCCTATGTCTCCGGCGCCCCTTTTACCTCTTCTCATGTGCGGGTATTAAACTTTCTCGGAATGGACCGAGGTTTTGTCAATGACCTTGGTATAGCACGGTGAACCGCTGTCAAGTTCGTGCCATTTGGAGGTCGTTTGGTACTCAGCAGTTAACAGGTAACGCGAAGCCTCTTTATATTGCAGCCCAACACCCCTTCAAACTGGCCCAAAACCCACCAAACTCCCTCCATGCTCTCGGTCATTCGATCCGCGATCGCGTGGCGAAAACCGCCCTCATTTGGACTCTCCTAGCTCCTCTACCTATAAATACACCTTCCCCTCCAAAATCGCGGTCCGTCTCTCCGAAACCCTAAAATCGTCGCGCCCGCGCGGACATATCCGGTCGGCGGGCCTCATCGCCGCCGCCGCCCGCAGCCTATGGCGCGTCGCCACGTAACGCCGCCACCTCCACCGCGCCCGCCTCCGCCGCGCCGCTTAGAAAGCGGCGAACCCATAGCGCCGCCGCCTCCCGGCCGCGCCAGCGCCCGCCCGGCCCGATCCGCCTCCGCCGCCCTCCGCTCTCCGCGCGCGCTCGGCCCCTTTCGCCCGCGCCGCCCTCGGCAGCGAAACTCACCCGAGCGCCGCGCCTCGCCAGACCCTCCGGCCGCGCCTACGCCTCCGCCGCCCAGGTGTCGCGCGCCACGCATCGGCCAGCGCTGCCGCCCGCCCGAACGCGCCGGCCTCCCGCGCCCGACCGCCCCAGCGCCGCCTCCGTGCCCGCCAGGCGACCTCGCCTCGCCGCCCCACTGGACCGCCGCCCGGCTTCCTCCGCCGCGCCGCCTCCCCTCCGGCGTCCTCGGCCGGATCCGGGAACGAGACCGGCGGATCGGGGCAGAGACGGCGAGATCCGCCTCCCGCGCCTCTCTTCTTCCCGGCCGCCCGCAGCCCGTCTCCAGCGAACTCCGGCGAGCCAGCCCAATCAGAATCCGTTGACTTTTTGGGTCCAAAATTCCACTAAGTCCCAGAAATTGTTGCATATTTTGTTGCATTTCATCGCATCATATCTCTGTCATCGTTGCTCCGTTTTGCGCGTGTAATATGTCAAAATGTTACGCCCGATGAGTAGATCATTTCATCTCATTGCATCATTTTCATTTGAGCTCATATTGATGCCCGAAATGCTGTTGGAAGAGTGCTATGTGATGTTAGTTTCAGTTTCTTATCGAAACTTGCCCTTTTGTCATTTTTCCATGATTGATGTGTGCATCCTATGGACTTGAGCCCTACATGTGTTTTGTAATATGCCATACCATCTTTCCAGGGTGTATGCCATGTATTTTTATGATCTATGTGGTGACTAACACAAGCATGCAAACTAGGTGTCTGATGTTGCTGATTTCAGCCCTGTTTGCTTGATATTTTGATGCCATGTTAACTTGATCCTACGAGAGATCCATGCATATTTTGAGATACTTCAGTAAGGATGTTTTGTTAAACATGTCTTGCTCTATCCATCCATTCCTTGTTTGCAATTATGGAGTGCCATAGCTTGAGTCAATCGAGCTCTACTTTTGCTATAAAATGTTCTGGCAGATCGTTTACATGTTATTCAATTTTGCCAAGGTTGTTGTGGTTGATCCTTGCATGCTATGTTGTTGTTCTTGCCATGTATATCTTCTATGCCATGTCTTCTTAATGTTAGTTGCCTTTCCATATCATGTATTGCTCTGTGGTGAGTGATTCAAGCTCACCAACATGCCTACTGCTCGTTATTCCTGCCATGTTTAAATCTGTAATATAACTTGCCATGTTTACGTGGGTGCCATCATATTTTCTGATCCTTTTTGGCTTATAGTCAGTAAGGACTTTTGTTATATGCTTTGAGTAGATTCATGCCATGCCTTTGTTTGCCATGATAAGTCCATGTAACATGTTGTTTCATAGCTCTAAACATTGCAACTTTGATGTTATTTTACGCCAGAGTGCAAAGGCTGTTATATTGCAATCTTGCCATGTCATTTGAGCATGTTCTAGTGATTTCTGGAGATATCTCAGTGTTCATGTTTTGTAATGCTTTACCTGTACATCATGCACATGCCTTTTGTTTTCATGTTGAGGTCCTGTAGCATGTTGTTTTGATGCTACAATATGCCTACTTGCTGTTTTAGGGCAGATTGTTGCTATAACTTGTTTCATGTGTATGTGTTGATCCGTTGCTCCGTTTTGAGTGTGCTCTATATGAAACTTGCTTGATTTTGCATGTAGTTTCATATTATCATATTTACATCCTTGTTTTGATGTGTTTTCTTGATGTTTGTATGCATTTTGCATCAATGCCATGTTTATCTTGTTTTGCTCATATCTTCTAGACCGTAGCTCCGAATCTAATGAACTTTATATGTAACTTGACTAGAATTTCGTGTAGATCATCGTGGTGCATCTTAACTTGCTGTTTAACAACTTGAACATAAGGTTTATCCAGATCTGGACCAATTTCGAAATTTGCATATGAGGACTTAAGATTGTTATATGTTGTTTCGGCCTCATTTAAGCTGGCTTTGATGTGTTGCTCTTGTTTGCATCATCTCTTGCCATGAGTAGCTTCATGTAGCCGTCATGCATCATGCTTGTTGTGCATCATGTCTTTTCATGTGTGATGTGTTTACTATGTTGTGTGCTTCTTCTTGTTAGTTCCGTTCGTTGCGATCGTGAGGATTCGTTCGTCTCGCTTGGATTGACTTCATCCGTTCATCTTCTTCATGTACTCGTTCTTCTTCCTTGCGGGATTTCAGGCAAGATGACCGCTTCTGGATCTCACTACTATCATTGCTATGCTAGTTGCTTCGTTCTATCGCTATGCTGCGCTACCTATCACTTCTTTGCTCAAGCTTACCTAATTGCCATGTCAGCCTCTAACCTTTGTTACCCTTCCTAGCAAACCATTATTTGGCTATGTTACGCTTTGCTCAGCCCCTCTTATAGCGTTGCTAGTTGTAGGTGAAGATGAAGTTTGTTCCTTGTTGGAACATGGAGATGTTGTTCCTTGTTGGAACATGTTTACTTGTTGGGATATCTCAATATATCTTATATTATTAATGCATCTATATACTTGGTAAGGGTGGAAGGCTCGGCCTTATGCCTGGTGTTTTGTTCCACTCTTGCCGCCCTAGATTCCGTCATATCGGTATTATGTTCCCGGATTTTGCGTCCCTAACGCGGTCGGATGATTTATGGGACCCCCTTGACAGTTCGCTTTGAATAAGACTTTTCCAGCAAGGCCCAACATTGATTTTACTTTTGCCTCACCTAGCCTTTTTCCTTGGGAGTAGCACATCCGAGGTCATCTTTATTACCCCGGGCGGTGCTTGTCTAGCGTTGGTCAAACTAGAAACACCGTCTTGGGACCATCCCTTGGTAACTTGGTTACGTCGGTTCTGTCGCTTCCAGCTTATCCGGTGTGGCACGAGGCAGAGATCTGCGGCTACTATCGAGTGTCGGCGCGCTGGGAGGTCTTGCTGGTCTTGTTTTATTGCTTCGAAATGTCTTGTGGCAGGATTCCGGACTGATCGGGTCTTCCGGGGAGAAGAATATCCTTCGTTGATCGCGAGAGCTTATCATGGGCTAAGTTGGGACACCCTGCGGGGTTTGAACTTTCGAAAGCCGTGCCAGCGGTTATGTGGCAGATGGGAATTTGTTAATATCGGTTGTAGTAAACTTGAAGCAAACTCTCTAAATACACCAACCGTGTGCGTAACCGTGAGTGTCTCTTTTGGGGTTGATCGAGAGGAGAACCACGGTTTAAGGTTATGTCGGCGTAAGTAGGAGTTCAGGATCACTTCTTGATCATTACTAGTTGACGACCGTTCCTTTGTTTCTCTCCTCGCTCTCATTTAGTATGTTAGCCACCATATATGCTTAGCGCTGCTGCAACCTCACCACTTTACCCTTCCTTTCCCTTTAAGCTTTGCTAGTCTTGATACCCATGGTAATGGGATTCTGAGTCCTCGTGGCTCACAGTTACTACACCACCGATTTGCAGGTACAGGTTTCTGCGATGATCATGGCCTGAGGCGATATTCTTGTTTTGGAGTTCTTCTTACGCTTCTTGATCGGGGATAGGTTCGGTCGGCGGCATTGGGCTAGCGAGTGGATTTCATTTGAGCTTGTTTATGTTTCATCCGTAGTGGGATGTTGATCTTGTATATGATGTTGATGTATTCTTGTGTCATTTGTGCCTTATGTATGTATCCTTATGTATTATGTAATGTTGATGTAACGATATCCACCTTGCAAAAGCGTTTCAATATGCGGGTCTATCCTTGGTGGGACCGTCGAGTTCCTTTGGATAGGAATTGCATATTAGGCGTGACAAGTTGGTATCGAGCCTCGACCGACCCTAAGGCCCCTTGATTGATCGTGTAGTTTGGCCGTTGTTGAGTCTAGAAGAAAACTGTTTGAAGTCTAGCTATATCGAGATGAGAATTCTTTTACTCCTCAGCCCCTTAAATCCTCTCTGGTGAGGAATCTTGGCGTGGGTGTTTTGAATTACTCCTCTTCCCTTCAAATTTTCTTTAGGATCACCATGGTTGGTTTTCGGTAGTTGATCCTCAGCTCTTTTCATCGGTGCATTTCTCGTGAAGTTGACTCGAGCCTCTTCATCTTTGCAAGCTCAATC